>CANNZV010000003.1:0-1200000 GCA_947561585.1 Caprella mutica
CGTGTTCATGATTGCTGAGAAAGCCGCTGATAAAATTCTGAGTCGCCCAGCCTTATCACCCGAAGTATTACCTTATTATCGTGCCATTAAACAGGATTAAACCATGAGGCATAACCTGACAGCTATTGCTCCATGATACCTTCATGTCGGCCACAAACCGCGACACTCAGGTGAAGCGGTAAAGCTAGAATTGAGACATGCTTGCGCAACCTGAAAGCGCTCATTTCATGCCAGGGCCGCAGGTTTACCCCCCTACTTTGTGACAAAAATCACCGAAATTACCCCTTAACTTTAGAAAAATGACAGTCGAATGCTGAGGTGAATTTCGTATTGCCGCAGGGTAATACGGTGATTCCGATCGTGCTAAAATCCGGTAAAAGTGGTATTTTAATCAACCCAAAAATACTAAAAATGCAAAATAAATAAACACATTATTTCTTGTTATTATAAAAATAATCTAAACTACACTAATTAATAATTAAATTAATAATCACTATTGAAAAATAGATAAAAAATAATTCCCCAAAAATTATAAAATAGCCGAACCTCACCGTGAAAGTAGAGTACTTCAAAAAACCAATACCTATGAGAAGTTAAAAAATTAATGAAAAAGTCAGGAGAAGACGCATCAGTAGCCGTGAGAAAACTGGGGAAGACGCACCGGTAGTAATGAGAAAACTGGAGGAATATGTCAGTCGACGCTCCTTAGTGGCTTTTATTGCAGTTTCGTTTTTAATCTTAGTTAGTGCTGCCATCATTAATACTAGTCAGGCTTCACAAAAAGTTATGTTTGAAGTTTTTAATATCACTTATGATCAACGCGCATTATTAAACGAAGTCAATGAAAAAATAATATTTTTGCTTAAGAGTTCAAAAGAAGGCACATCTGAAAACTTCATCAAAAATGCACTAAAAGATATTTCAAACATAATGAAAGAACTCAAAAATAATCAACAGTTGCTTAAAAAATCACAAAATCAAGAAGGGAAAATAATTAACTTCTTATTATTAAAAATTTACCCCAAAGAACAACAATCAAAACTTATCACTCAAATTGATGAAAACTTACAAGATATGTCAGAAAAAGTAGAAAAACTAATTCAGACAGATCCAGTGGTTATCCAGAGTGAATTTAATTTCTGGAAACCCAGTTATCTCACCATCATAAAAAATGAAAAATATGCTAAACACATGTCAGAACTTCATGAAGAAGTTTATGAAGCTGCCATTAATCATAGCAACAATTTATCACGCCTACAATTATATCTATTAGTAGTAGTTATTAGTGGCATATGGTTGATTTGGGCTTATGTACTGAAACCTCTGGTAAACCACGTTAATTATCAGTTTAATATTATTAAAGAAAACCAAGATAAACTGCACCATCAAACACATTTTGATGCTCTCACCAAAGTAAGGAACCGTCAAAGCTTTTCCAGTATTACTAAAAAAACCAATCAAACACCAAGTTCTTTATCACCTTTCACTGCATGCATTATTATCGATATTGATGAATTCAAGTTAATAAATGATAGTTTTGGACATCCTATTGGCGACCTGGTTCTTAAAGAAATAGCAAGCAGGCTGCAAAGAAAAACAACAGCCTCTGAACAAGTATTTCGTATCGGAGGCGATGAATTTGCAATCATAGTTCATGGTATAAATAACATTGAAGAAATAAATGAACGTGTAAAACAACTCAGCGAACTTTGTTCTCAGCCTATCGATACCGGCTCCATCGAAATTCCTATTCATGTGAGTATTGGGGTAGCCTACCAAGCTCAAGCAAAAAATACCCTGCAAGAGTTATTTGCAGCAGCAGACATTATGCTTTACCAAGTCAAAGAAAGTGGAGGCAAAGGTTATGAATTTTACTCAGTAAATGATCAGGTCAAAATAACTGATTTACTCAAAATGGATACTGACCTTGAAAGTGCATTAAAAAACAATCAAATTGAAATATATTACCAACCCATATTCCAAATCAATCAGAATAAAATAACCGGATTAGAGGCGCTTGCCCGCTGGAATCACCCGGAAAAAGGCATACTACCAGCGTCCCACTGGCTTATCACCTCAAAACGGCTAGGCTTCTTATCGGAAGTATCTATGTTTGCATTAAAACAAATAGAAGCAGATATAGAAAAATGGTCTGAAATGGACATTCATCCTATTCAGATTAGCATCAACACTACTGAAAAATTATTAGTGTCAGGCTTAATGTTTGAACACTTAAACCAAACCATAAAACGTTTCAACCAACACAACAAGTTTTCTATTGGTATAGAAATACCTGAATCCATTATTCTCGACAGAAACTTTCACCTCATTACAGACCAATTAATCGCTATGCGCAAAGAAGGCTTCAAAATATTACTGGATGATTTCGGGACTGGTTATGCCACACTGTCTCATCTCGTAAGCCTTCCTTTCGATTCAATAAAGGTTGACCGCCAATTTTGTAAAAATGTATCAAATAGTCACTCTCACCGTTCCATTATTAAAACACTCCAGGTGCTGGCAGATGACTTGGGCAAGAGCTTAATTTGCGAAGGCGTCGAAGATGAGAAGTCTTTAAGAATTCTCAGTGAGCTGGGTTGTGAATACGTTCAAGGCTACTATTACTCCAAAGCTATTTCTTTTGATAAAACAACGGAGTTACTCAAAAAAAGCATATTGAGGCAAACCTAAATGTATAAACTGAAACTAACATTTTTTCTTATTGTTTCATTTATAAGCTTACTACCCATTAACGGATACCCGGAAGCACAGCCCATCGCCGAACTAAAACATTGGTGGGTATCAGAAAGTGAACTAGCAGCAGTTGCTGAAATCAGAGGAGCCCTTGAAAAACAAGGCGGCAAGTTTGAATCATCTCACCTTGATAATTTTAATGAATTAAAAATTGATATTATTGAACGTTTAAACTTAGGCTATCTTCCATCGATAACACATTGGCTGGCTGGAAAAGAACTTCAACAACTACAGGAACAAACTATTCTCTTACCTTTACCGGACATAGTCGGAGGCAAAAAAATACGTGACATTTTATTTGATGAAGTCTTAACTGAAATAACCAGTAATGAACAAATAGCCGCACTACCTGTTGGTATACACATGCAGAATACGGTTTATTATAATGCAAAAATTTATGACTCCCTCAAACTATCCCCACCAGAAACATGGAAACAGCTATTTGAGCAAGCAGAAATAATAAAAAATGCAGGGCATACTCCTCTTGTTGTCGGAAGTGACAGTGGCTGGCAACTCAGTTTTTTGCTTGATGCTTTACTACTATCCTATGGTGGCAATGAAGTATTTCAGGCAATTTTCATCGAAAATAAACCTATTACCCAATGGCGCACCACCTTAACCAAGGTGTTCAGCGATTTTATAAAATTAAAACAATACACTAACTCTAACCACTCTGATCAAAAATGGAATATTAATGTCAGGACAATGGCAGAAGGTCATGGAGCCATTCAGTTCATTGGCGATTTTGCAAAGGGCGAACTAGCTGCAATGGGCCTCGTAGCAGGAAAAGATTTTTACTGTGGCCTTTCGCCTGAGAATAACAATACTTCCTACTATGGTGTTGATGTTTTTGTAATGTTAAAAACTGAAAACCCCCAATTCCAGGCAGGGCAAAAACTGATGGTAGAGACGATACTAGATCCGGAAGTACAGAATGCCTATATTACTAAGAAGGGTGGCATCACCGTCAGATCTGATATACAACCAAAGAATCTGGATGAGTGCGCGGCTAAAATGTATGAAAAGTGGACAGATGACAGCCATACCCGACTCCCTATCCTAGCCGGAAGTAGCTGGGCAAAAATGGCGATTTTTCAGGGCATTCAGCAACAATTATGGAATCAGGATCAACCTGATATAAAGGCAGGCGTAGATAAAATAATTACAGCTATTAATAATTTGAATGAGTAGCACTCATGTCGTTACATACAATGCCTAAATAGTGCTTGGCCGAAAACCCGCATTCCCAATCAGTTTCTGATCATTCCGAACTTTGGACTGACTAAATAATACACACCCTCAAATTTCACATTAAATAACAAGTCACTCAGGCAGATTTAGTCGCACTAAACAAAAACCTTTTCACCGGCATTAATGCTTAACCGCCATCATCTGTCCCTCTGCTACCTATCGTTTTTAACACGCACCCGATTATTGACATCACGGCTGCGGCGAATCAATTCATCACCACCATCAACGTCACCGGACTTCAGTAAACGATCATAAAGCACCACATTCACCGTAGCTGCCAGATTCAAACAACCCACAGTCGGTATATAAACCACCGCCTCCGCGCTATCGATAACCGCCTGGTTCAGCGTACCATCCTCCGGCCCGAAGACATAAAAGGCCTTATCCGGGTGTTGGAAATCAGTCAGAGAAATCGCCCCCTCAACTAACTCCACACACACCACCGTCATGTCGTCAGGTACAACATCCAGTAAACACGCCACGCCTTGCAGCGGGATACTCAGTGTGCGATTTTTGGTGTCCGTCTGAAAACGGGCGGCCCGATCATGACGCACACCCGTATAAAACACCGCATCAACCCCAAAACAACCGGCAGCTCGCATCACCGCACCCACATTAGTGGGGCTTTTAGGGTTGGTCAGGCCGATATTGACCTGAACTTGCTTGTCGATGTTAACCTACCGTCAAATTTTTATAGGTATAAATCGGCGTTTCAATCATCCGACTACCATCGAGGTTCTCCAGATAGAGACTAGCCTGAGCCGCCACCACATCACCCGCTTCATTCTTTGAAACATTCTTCAATTCAAAACGAATCTGTTTCGGATCTTCAAAAATCATGCCGGAGAACTTCTTAATCGACATCGACTTAAACAATGGATTACTAAGCCCGAATACTTCACTGGCTGTTTCTTTCAGTAAAGCAATCATGCCATGTGTACCAAAATTACCCGGCACCACCGGATCACCTTTAAAGTGAAACAGGAATGGCCACAAGTCCGGTGTAATCGCCTGCGTCGCAGACAACACATCAATCACACCTTCAGCCGAACTTTCGCTTTGTTTCGTCGCGGAATCATAAATAGGAATGCGCAGATTGGTTTGTTTCGCCGTATGGTCGCCACTCACTCCCTGTTCACCGCCATGTTGGCTACGTAAAGCATGAACATCAGCCGGCAATAAGATACCCACAATGACCTTTTGGGTGTCCAGAATCACCGCACCTTCGGTATCCAGAATACGTCCGTTGAAAATAGCCGTTCCGGTGCCCGTGGTTTTATTTTCAACCCACTTACGCTTTTCCAATTGGAAGTGAATTTTTTTACCCGCCTCGAAATTTAATGACTGTTTCAGTTCGCACACACCGGAAGACAATGCCCGCCCGATGCCATTGGCTTTTCGTGCCCCCCAAAAACCGACCAATTGGTCCAACTGATCCTGGAATAACATTTCGAGTGGCTCATCCGTTTCATAGGCCCAGTCAGCAGCATCCGATGGAAACGTAAATGAAGCCTCGATGGCCTCATCATCAATGCGCTCAATCTGATCGATACACAAGATAGGCTTACGCGGTAATTTTGCGAACGACTCATTACCCAAAGCACCTTCGGCATGTAGCTCCAACAAACGCCCATTCAGGCATTTAAGGCTTTTCCAATCCAACGCTATCAGCGTCTGATCATCGTAACTGTTGAGTTCTTCAATACTGCATTCAAGTGTCATAATTACTAATTACCGGCCTTCAAAAAATCTATTTTACTACATACCCACGGTACTCTTGCACAAGAATTTTTAGGTAAAGCATACATGGCTGGTTTTGCACAAATAACAACCAATAAAGTGGGAATTTCATAAGTTATCCTTGGTGGGGATAATATGTATACAATACGGGAAATTTTTGTAACAAACCGGGGGAAATAACATGACCATAGCACCCAAATTATGGATCATATTTATCTTTTTTATGATTGCCGGGTGCAATATTTTAGAAAAGAAACCACCTGGTATCCGGGCACATACACTGGAAAATGGCCTTCGTACTTTTGTCATTAATAATAAAAATGATTACTCCAACAATGAAGTGGATTTACGTTTATTAATTCGAGCGGGCAGCTTGCAGGAGAATGATAATGAACGGGGTTATGCACATTTTGTCGAGCACATGGCATTCAACGGCACGAAGGACTACCCAAAAAACACCTTGGTTGCCGCACTCGAAGCATTGGGCATCCGTTTTGCCACTCATGCCAACGCTTCAACCCACTTTAATTACACAGAATACCGACTCAAGCTGGACACCGCAGACCCGGTCAGGTTGCGCAAAGCAATAGACATCCTCGCGCAGTGGGCGCAACACATTAATTTCAAAGAAGAAGAAGTCAAAAAAGAAATTCCGATTATTATGGAAGAATGGCGACTGCGTGAGCCAACGTTAAAAAGTGCCTCGCATAAATTACGCAAAGCAATATTCAAAGGCAGTCGTTACGCTGATCGTTTGCCCATCGGTACAACAGACAGCATCAACGCAAGCACTAGTGACAAGCTCAAAGGTTTTTATGCCCGGTGGTATCGCCCGGATAATGCCATCTTAATTGTCAGCGGCGACATTGATAAACCATCAGCCCAAGCTCTGGTAACAAAAGCGTTTTCCAGTTGGCAAAATAACACGCCTAAACCACGCTACGAAACAGCAGATCTGGCGCTGAAAAGCATTCAGCAGCAACTTAGTTTTTCCGATCCTAACATGGTGTCCAGCTCACTGCAGCTAGCCTTTCTCGATAACGACCAATGGCCACAAACCCTTGACCAATATACCGATATGTTACCCTGGAGACTCGGCTTATACATTCTGGAACAACGGCTTTCCAGCCGGGTTTGGCAAAGCAAAGGTAAGATTTCAAGTGTAGGAACCGGCTGGAGTCGTTTATCGCCTAATACGCGTTATATAAACCTGTCGGTGAACCTGGCTAAGGATGACTACGTACAAGGCATGCACCTTCTCGCAGGTGAATTGAATCATATAAAGCAGCAGGGGGTTACCGAACAAGAACTGGAAGATGCCCGTAATGCCACACTGAATACATGGAAAAAACATCAGGACTCAGCCCGTTCACTGGCGGACCAGGTTGTCGATCATTTCATGTATGGCAAACCACTCAACACCAAGGCTGTTTGGTATAAAAAAATTGAGGAAAAACTAGCCTCAATGACCACCCTAGATATCAAAACCGCGCTAGAACAAACCCTCTCGGGTACACCACGCTTAATCGCAACACACAGTGAACGTCTACCTAAACCCGACATGACTGCCCTGCAAGCTATTCTCGCCAACCCTCCAACGGTTGATGCCAAAAAAGTGGTCGCTGATACCGCTAACAGGTGGGCCATTAAACCGGCCTTTAAAGGCGAAATCCTTAGCGAAAGTACCGAAGAACAGACGGGTGCGACAAAATGGCAGCTGGACAACGGCATAAGCGTTTATTACCAACACAACACCTCAAAGCCGGGGCAGGCTTATTTCCACCTCAGCGCCGATGGGGGTTTAAATATGTTGAAGGAGCCAGAGGTATTTGCGGGAAGAATGACAGTACCAGTGATGGCAAGCAGTGGTTTGCGTGAGATGAATGGCCCGGAACTGGGCAAATGGCTATCATCACGGGGCATGTCAATCAGCCCTGCTCTGGGTTTTCACCATCGTGGCATGATGGGTAGCGCTCCCACCCAACAATTCGGGGAATTAATGCAGTTACTGCATGTATCACTCACCGAAAGCCGGGTCACCGGGGAAGTATTTAGCCACCTTGTTAACAAAAACAAAACAACGGTTGAGCAATTCCATAAACACCCCGCATGGGCAGGACAACAACAAATTGAACAGAAAACATTACTGAATGACCCGGCTTTGCGCACGCCGGACATTGCGGAATTGTCGGCTTTGCAACCGGCCCAACTGGAAGCCGTTTACAATAAGTTATTAGTGGGTGCTCAACCTTACAACCTGGCTATTGTCGGTGATATTAGCGAAGCGGAAGTGAAAGCGCTGGTGTTAGCTACTATTGCCACACTCAGAAAAAATACACCCACTGCGACTACCCGCACGGCACCCGTACCCAAGAAAAACGTCAATATTGAATACACCGGCAACGGACGCAGAAACAGCAGTGTCAGCATGCGATGGATTATTCCGCGTCACTCGCCACAAACTTATCAATATGACCACCTGACCCTGCTGGCAACATGGCTACAGGAGCTGTTGAGCGAAGAAATACGTGAGAAGCAAAGCCTGGTTTATTCAATCGGTATCTCAGGAAACAGCGTGAATAAAGACACGCCGGTCTGGACACTCTCTATTAATTTGGAATGTGACACGGATAAACGCCAACAGGTGATTTCCGCTGTCAAAGCAGCATTAACCCAATTCAGCACACAAGATGTATCAACTGAAAAGCTGAAAAACATGATTAAAACCGCCAGAGATGAACGACGACAGCTGTATAGCAAAGCGTTTACACGCGCTACCTGGCTAGCCAGAAACGATCAGGTCAACCGTGCTGGTGAGCCGCATATGCTGGACATTGATAATCGCTTTCTGGGCATTAAAGCAAGTCAGCTGAAGCAGTTATTTGCTAAATTTCTGCAGGATGATACGGTGTATGTGGAGATTATTGGCAAGCCTTGATGAGGTTTATCCTAATAACATTACCCCTGAAACTGAGGTCGCTTTAGACGAAGAACATGCTTAAGCGCATAGCCCTGACAATTTGGCGTGGTTTCGCACGACTGGCCATCAAAATTTTTTACCGTCACTACGAAGTGGCCGGTTTAGAAAACATCCCACAAGACCGTGGCGTTTTGCTGTGCGCGAATCATGTCAATGCACTGGCTGATCCGGTGCTGGTACAGGCAGCCAGCAACAGAATGATGCGCCCGTTAGCCCGCAGCGGTTTGTTTAATAAGCTATGGCTCAAACCCATTTTAAGCACGCTGGGTGCCGTACCCATTTACCGCTCCACCGATACGGGTGTTGATACGGCACAGAACCAGGATTCGTTTAGTCGTGTTTATGAGCTATTAGAACAGGGCGAATGGATCATGATCTTCCCGGAAGGTCAAAGCCATAGCCAGTCACAAGTACAAGCACTAAAAACCGGTGCAGCACGCATGATTATCGGCACCTTGGAACGCGGTGTTGCTGAACCTGTTTTGCTACCCGTTGGCCTGACCTTTACCAAAAAAGGCAAATTCCGGGGCGATGTCCTGGTTTATTTTGGCGAACCTGTCGACTTGTCAGTTCCGGAAAATGTGGCTCCGGATGTGCGGGTGCGGGTAATCACCCGTCGCCTGACTGAAGGTTTGCGGGCTGTCACCATTAACACTGACAATTGGAACGATCTTGAACTCATCGCTAAGGTCGAGCGATTTTTTGCGATGCGTTATGGAAAATACCGTGAGCGTAGCCTGGCCCAGCGCTTCCGTGCCATGAAACAGATTATTTCCGGCCACCGTTTATTACGCAAACAACAACCCGCACTAGTGGAAAAAGTCACTCAGGACTTACAGCGCTTTGAAACCATCTGTCGCAATGTAGGCATCAAAGATTATCACCTGAACATTGCCTACCGCCCCTTTCTGGTCGTGCTATACAGCATTAAATTATTATTAACCCTGCTGATATCAGTGCCCTTCTTCATCTGGACTGTCGTAAACGGTGCTGCGCCTTTTTATCTGACCCGCCACCTTGCCGGTCGTTTCGCGAAAGGCACCGACCAATACGACACCACAAAAATATTATTGGGCTTTGTTTTATTCTCTCTCTTTTGGGGCTCGCAGGCTGTTGGTGTCTACCACTATTTCGGTCTGAAGATGTTGTTATTTTACTTATTGAGCCTGTTGATTGGCACAATAGTCGTCTTAAAACAGCGCAATGAGATTTTCAGCATCAAAGAAAACATCTATGTCTTTCTATTATTTGTCCGCAACCGGAAATTAAGGGAGCACCTGATTTCAAGGCGTAACAACCTTGAAAGAGAACTGGCAAAACTGGTCAGGATTGCTAATCGCCTTATAGATAAGCAGTCAGCATCAGGAAAGTAGCGCTGAATTAATATAATAAATACATCAGACAAATTTACCGGAATTTTTATGCCTACAGAAAACAATAACTCGCCCCAAAATGCCTGTGTCATTTTATTGCATGGACTAAACCGCAGCAGCGATTCACTCAAAAAAATGCAGGCTTCACTGGAAGCTGAGGGTTATCTTGTCTGGAACCGGACTTACCCTTCGCGTGATAAATCCGTGGCGGAATTAGCACAAATAGCCATCGAACCTGCGTTAGCGTTTTGTCAGCGTGAAGGCATCAACACCATTCATTTCGTCACGCACTCACTCGGTGGCATTCTGGTGCGTTATTACCTTCAGGATCACCAGATAGCCAATCTGGGACGGATCGTCATGTTAAGCCCACCCAACAAGGGATCTGAGATTGTCGACCGCTTAAAAACACTAAAATTATTTCAAATTATCAATGGCCCGGCAGGTCAGCAATTAGGCACGGATGAACACAGCCTGCCCAAACAATTGAAACCTGTGACCGGCGAGATAGGTGTCATTATTGGCAACGCCTCTTCAGATCCGTGGTTTTCCTGGCTGATTCCAGGTGAGGACGATGGCAAAGTATCTGTGGAAAGTGCCCGTCTGGATGAAATGACAGACTTTCTGGTCGTCAAACACGGTCATACTTTTATCATGCAAAAAGACACTGTCATCGGGCAGGTCAAAATCTTCCTTCAACAAGGACAATTTGATCACTAAGCAGTAACAACCACCGCCCTATTCTCACGCACCCAAATGTAAATCCCTGCTAACATCGTTAGCAACGACCCTACAATGGTATACCCGTCGATGGTCTCGCCCAATACCAAAACCCCCATGCCCATGCCATACAACAAACGCACATAGCGAAACGGGGCCACCACTGATAATTCCGCGATGCGCACCGACTGCGTCACCATCATCAAGCCCAGCGACGCAGCCGCCACCAAACCGACCAGGTATAACGTAGCAGCGAGGTCAGGTATCTTAGCGCCCCCGGACATCAGTAACATCACTGAACCGGTCAACATCAGCGTTATCGCAGAATAAAATGACAGCATCAGACTGGATATGGATGACCGTGTGAGCCTCGCGCCCACATCCCGCATCGCCATGCCCACCACTGCGAGCAAGGCTAGAAGAGAATACTGGTCAAAATCACTCATGCCGGGCCGGATCACAATCAGCACGCCGATAAACCCAAACACCACCGCACTCATCCGGTGGATACCGACTCGTTCACCCAGAAATAGCGCTGCTGCCAACGTGAGCAGTAACGGCAGGGTCTGGATAATCGCCGTCACCGTGGACAATGTCGATAAGGCCAGCGCAGCAAACATGCATGTTGCACCCAGTACTTCCCCCAAATTACGCAGCATAACGGGGGGTTCAAAAAATTCCTGGACGACGATCGGCTCCCGTTTGTATATCAACACCGCCAGGAAAACGGCACCGCACCCTAAGCCCAGTACTAACATCACCTGACCTGAAGGTAAGCGTTGTGATGCCAGCTTTACAAACAGATCACCGAACGTGAAACAGGCCATGCCGATGACCATGTATAAGATGCCACGGAGATTGCCGGATAAAGGTGGCATAACGGATTCAATAATCACTCGGCTGTCAATTTTATAAAAGATTCCGCTTTTTTAACAAACTCTTCTGGCTTCAAAGTAATTCCACCATGACCCACATCTTTCATTGTTACACCAAAACCGTTTGGCAGATACTTGACCAACGCATCTGAACCCATCGCGTAAAACGGAAGCGACAACTCCCCACCCACCATTAAGGTTGGAATTTTAATCTTTTCGATACGCTCTTTTGTGAGGGGAGTAGATTGAATCATCTTAAAAAATGGCTTCACAATTGAATCGTGCTCTTTGAACATTTGGATTTTAGAGGGGGAGTAGCTCTTTAATATTACTCCTTCCGGGAGTCCTAACACCTTGGATAGCAAGCGGATTGCTAACCCGTTGGAGAGCTTCCCCTCAGATTCATCAAACGCACTTCCAAAAGCACTGCGTAACTGGGATAACACGGCATCGTAGCCCGGTGCATCCAAAATATGATCATCAGTTCCCGGCTCGTATAGCACCATTGACTTGATCAAATCGGGGCGCTTGGCTGCTGCTCTCAGTGCTATGCCTGCACCGTAGGACATCCCTATAAGACATGCCGGAGCGCAACCGATTGCTTCGATAAATTGACAGAGATCCTCTATGTGTTCGTCTACACGCATTTGTATAGCGTCAGCATTGACAAGGTTTGCTTCAAAATACCTTTGAGTGTATGCGATGCACCTAAAACCGTCGGAAAACAGGTCAAATAAATCAACCCAGGTTCTATAGTCCGACAGGTGGCCGTGAACGAAAATTATGGGTGCCCCCTCCCCGGTCTCCACATATTCAAGTTGGGTTCCATTTACGGAAGCGAGCTTCGGCTCTAAAACCATCATCATCTCCTTGTATTGGATTGCAAAACAAATCACCCGGTGCAGGCAGCAGAACCTCCGGCAATCAGGTAAGGGTTTAGCCAGGACAGCACGCTACCTTACACCAACACTTGCCGGGTAGTAGCGATGTAGTGATGGATTTGAGTTTCGACCTCAACCTCAATCATGTCTTCAGGGCGACGACCGTTTGGACAAGGCATGCGCGGCGTTGTGCCAAACAACCGACAAATCAAAGGCCGCTCCATGTACACCGTGCAGCCATCCGGCCCCAGGTGCACACAATTAAGCGCATCTAATGCGGCATCATGTTCAGCGTCAGTTTTCACCGGAAGGCGCGACATTTCCTCCGAAGAAGTCGTTACCGGCCCGCAACAATCGTGACAACCCGGCACACATTCGAACGACGGAATGTCCTCACGCAATCGCATGACGATCGCTCGGTTATCCTTCATTTATAACCACCTTTTGTGCTAATCATTACCATTATAACACTGACTTCTTCAGTCTGTTTAAGCAACACCAGGGTGAAGCCAGCTTTTCTACATCTGTTGATCCACCCAATCCAAAAAACAACGCGTCGCTGGCGTCTGCTCATGCTCCTTCAATTCGCTGATAAAGTAGCGCTCCTGCATAGCCAGCTCCCCTTCGAAGGGGCGCATTAATTGCCCCGCTGCTTCAGCCGCTCCAAACAAGGTAGTATGCGATAAAGCCAGTCCAACACCATTAGTCGCAGCAGTTAACGCCACCACCATCGTTGAGCTGTAATTCACCGGCTTAACCTTTAGTTGTGTCAAACCAGAACGATGCCATTCGCTCCAGGTAGCGGTTAGCCCATTGCCGTTAAAATGGGGCACATCAGCTAAGCGACCAGATGTCGCTAACGCGGGTGAACAAACCGGAAAAAAATACTCGTCGCGCAACGGTCGATAACCCTGTTCAGTGTATTTAATCCCACACATGATCTCGATCGTAATCGTAGACTGGCGTGTATCGTCGTCCCATATGTGCGGCAGGATATTGAGATTTATCCACGGATGCTGTTGATACAAATCATCCAATCGTGGCATCAACCAATACAGAGTGAATGCCAGATTGGGGCGCAGCGTCAGCGACTGCCCTCTGTCTTTATCGAATACCGAGCTGGTGCCAATACGTATGAGGTCAAACGCCTCGCGCACAAAGTATGTGTAGTTCCGCCCGGTTTCGGTTAGCCGCACCCGCCGTCCTTCGCGGAAAAATAAAGCCTCATGCAAATGGGCCTCCAATAATCGAATCTGCTGCGACACAGCTGACTGAGTGATATTCAGCTCTTTTGCCGCAGCGGTATAGGAACCAAGCCGGGCGCTGGCTTCAAAACTACGCAACCAGTTGAGTGGTGGCATATGTTCAGGTAGATCAGACATTAGCACGCTCTTAAATCATTAGTTGAACTAATGTATAACCGATGATTTTATCGTTTGTCAAAAAAGGCAGGCTGATAGATGATTTAAAACACAAAAGGAGGTATTTCACATGGGTAATCAGGCCACTCAATTTCCCACCAATCCTGACACTGATAAACTAGGTTTTGTTGCCACTAATGCGGCTTCATCCGGGGTGAAACTGGAACGTAAAACTATTAAAACACTGGGCAAGCGTTCGGATAAGCCGGGCTTAATCTGGCTGGCTCAATGGGCTGGTTTATTGCTGTTGACCGGCAGTTTGCTGTATGGGGCGCTGGGTACGTGGTGGGTGGTTCCGGCGATGATAGCTTATGCCATCGTGCTGATTGTTCCAGCGTATTCAGTCAGTCATGAGGCCGCACACGGCACTGCCTTTCGTACCCGTTGGTTAAATGAAACCGTGTTTTTTATTAGCTCGGTGATTTATTTCGAGGAAGCCTACCACCGGCGTTACGCACACACCTCGCATCACACGCATACCTACCACATCGGTAAAGATGGCCAGATTCCCTATGCGTTGCCGATGACATTTAAGGAGTGGCTGCTGGAATTTACCAATGTCGGGTATTACGGTTATTACCTCAAGCTATTCGTTAATCATGCGCTGGGGCGGTTCTCATCGAAGGTGCGCGCATACACGCCGGACAGTGAATTACCGAAGCTGAAATGGGGTGCGCGAGCCTGCCTGGCTATTTATGCGACATTGGCGACTGTAATGGCTTTTGGTTATCTGTGGCCGCTGATTTTTCTGGTGATTCCACGCTTGGCCGGCGGGCCTGCGATGGTATATTTCACCATTTTGCAACATGCGGAGATGGCTGAAAATTCGCCTTCCATTATTGAATCTACCCGTTCGTATGCCACTAACAACTGGCTGGCGAAGTTTCTGTATATGAATATGAATAACCATGTGGAGCATCACCTGTATCCACAGATTCCGTTTTATTCGCTACCCGCGCTGGGCGAGGCGTTAAAAGATCAGCTCCCGCCACCTGATCCGGGTTTGTGGCGGACGAATCGGGAGGTTTTGTCGGTGGTGATCCGGCGCTCGCTGGGGAAAAATACCAAAGCGGCGACGATTCGACAGGCAACGCATATGGTTACGGACGGCGGCTTTACCCCGATTACGCAGGCGAGCATGCGTTAGCTGGTAATAAGCACGCCATTGAAACTAAAGGTATGGAGCATTTATGGCACAAAGTAAAGACTGGCATTACCACCCGGAATTACCGTTAAAATTAACCACGCCATTTGATCGGCCCCTACGCTGGCAGAATCTGTGGCAATGGTTGCGGGCTTCGTGGTTTGGTATCGCTACGTTACCGTTTTGGCTGGCGTTTGCGCTGCTTAACTGGTTTTTTCTACACCCGTCACAGCTTGAAATGCAGACACTGCAACCCGGTTGGATATTACGTATTGTCTTGTGTAATGCGGCAGCTTTGTTGCTGGTGGCGGGTAGTTTACAGCTGTATTTTCATACCTTTAACAAACAGGGTAAACAGCGCAAATTCGAGGCTAAGCCACAGGCGACTAATAACAAACGTTTTATGTTCGGTGACCAGGTGAAAGACAATATGTTCTGGACGCTGAGCAGCGGCTTGTTCTGCTGGACAGCCTATCAGGTGCTGTATTTTTGGGCCTGGGCGAATGGTTATGCGCCTTGGGCGAGCCTGGCGGCACATCCCGTGTGGTTTGTGCTTTGGTTGCCGTTAATATCCTTATGGTCTTCATTCCATTTTTACTGCATCCACCGCTTATTGCACTGGCCGCCGTTATTTAAGCGTTGTCACTCACTGCATCACCGTATGGTTAATACCGGCCCCTGGTCAGGCATTGCCATGCACCCGGTCGAACATTTGCTGTACTTCAGCTCAGTATTGATTCACTTCATTGTGCCATCGAGTCCGGTGCATGTGTTGTATCACTTTTACCTGGAAGCGCTAAACCCAGCGGTATCGCATAATGGTTATGGCGGGCTGGAAGTTGACGGCAAAGTGGTGATGAGCAGTGGTGACTTTTTTCATCAACTGCACCATCGTTTCCTGAATTGTAATTATGGTACGTCTGAGTTTCCGCTGGATCGTTGGTTTGGTTCGCACCACGATGGTACGGACGCATGCACGGCGGCGATTCGGCAACAGATGCGGGATAAAGTAATGCGTGAGCGCGTGGGCGCAATGAGGAATGAACATGAGTGACTGGATTGAAGCCTGTGCGGCTGATGATATTGATGAAGAAGATTTAACCCGCTGGGATCATGCGGGTCAGGCTTATGCGATTTATAACACGGCTGCTGGTTTTTTCACCACCGACCTGATGTGTACCCATGAGGATTACAGCTTGGAAGATGGTCTGGTTATCGGTACCGTGATTGAATGCCCGCTGCATCAGGGGCGTTTTGATGTGAGGAATGGTAAAGCGTTGTCTGCGCCGGTTTGTGTGGATTTGAAGACTTATGCAACGAAAGTTGAAGACGGTAAGGTGTTTGTGAGGGTTTAAATGTAGAGATTCGAGTGATCATAGTTTAGTTTAAACACTGCATTTTCCAGAAATATCAGATGCAATAGCTTCAGCTAAATCCCAGCAATACCAAACAATCCCATTACCTAGTTGCAGCCAATGCAGTAGAACCCCGCACTGTCAAACTAGGAGTTAGTAAGACCTTTTGCCTCGGCCCTCCGGGGGAATGGATTTCCTCCAACAGCAGGCGGGCAGCCTGTTCACCCAAGTACTCATGTGGGATGGATATCGTCGTCAAAGGTGGGTTCATCATATCAGCCAGTGGCATGTCGTTGAAACCAATCACTGATAATTGCTCAGGTATGCGGATACCCGCATCTGTTAATACTTTGATAGCGCCGATGGCAATCAAATCATTACCCGCCAATAAACCTGTGCCGGTCATTTTCTGGCTCAGCATCTGGCGGGCACTTTCTTTACCCGCCTCCATGGTAAAAGCATTAGCATGGATCAGATCATAGGGAATATTTTTCTTCTGGCAACATTGCATGAAGGATTGCAGGCGCTCTGTCCCTTGTAACACATCCTGTGGCCCGGCCATGTAAACCAGTTTACGGTGCCCCAATTCATACAAATGATCGATCGCCAATGAAATACCCAAAGAATCATCATCCAGCACCTGATGCACCGTATGTCCTTCGATAATAGAACGGTTCACCAACACCAGTGGTGTGCCCTGGTTAATACAATATTTCACTGAGCTATCATCCAGAAACGCACTGGCCATAATAATACCATCCACCCTGCGCCCGATCAGCTTCTGAATTTCCAGGGTGGCAATATCCCGATCATTGTCAGAATACATCGTGAAAGTGACATAACCTCTTTGAGATAAATATTGCTGTGCACCCTGAATAATAGGTGGAAACACCGGGTTCAGAATATCCGGCACGATCATTCCGGCAGTAAAAGTCTTCTGGAGGCGCAAACCAGCAGCTGTCACATCACTGATATAACCTAGCTTTTTCGCCATTTTTTTGACTTCGTTCACCACCTCAGGACTTATCTTAGCGGTGGTTTCCGGGTTGAGTGCGCGTGATACCGTCGACAGACTAATTTTCAGGGACTCAGCAATATCTTTCATTCTGACCCGTTTACTCGTCACAGTTTTTTTTTGATTTGGCGCTTGCGTTTGACTCATGAAATCAGGTCATCATTATTCATCGATAAAATACGGAAGGTGATGGATTGCTGATACCATCACCTAACTGCCCGCTTCTATTGTACCTAAAATAATCATTAGAATATTGAATGATTGTAAGTAACCAGCCTCATTTCAGTCATTTCTTCAATAGCGTACCTCAATCCTTCCCGCCCGAAACCAGAATTTTTCACGCCGCCATAAGGCATGTGGTCAATTCTGAAGGTAGAAACATCGTTAATATTCAACCCCCCTACTTCAATCTGATCAATCGCATGCTGAATACGGCCAAGATCACGGCTAAACAAACCGGCTTGCAAACCATATTCTGAGGTCGTGACTTTCTGTACGGCTTCGGCAAAGTCCGTAAACGGTGAAATCACAATCACCGGGCCAAATATTTCTGTTTTAGCCACATCCAATGATTCATCGGAACTTTCAATAATCGTCGGCTCAACCACCAGTCCATTACGTCCACCACCCACTAATAAGTTAGCACCCGCTGCCACCGCACTATTGATACTGGCTTCAATGGTATCGGCGGATGCTTTATCAATCACCGGGCCAACCACGGTCTCATCCAGACTTGGATCACCAAATTTAAGTGCTGAAACTTTTTCTATCAAACGGGTTTTAAAGTCCTCATAAACAGACGCCTCAACGTAAACGCGCTGCACTGAAATACAGGCTTGCCCGGCATTCACAAAGCCGCCCCAGGTAACACGTTCTGCCGCATAATCAAGATCCGTATCCGCACAAACGATATTGCCGGCATTGCCCCCAAGTTCCAGTGTCACCATTTTTTGCCCGGCGATACCCTTTAATGACCAACCTACTTTCGGGCTACCGGTAAAGGTGAGTAATTTAATCCGATCATCGGTAATTAAGGGCTGAGCAACCGAAGTAGCACAAGGCACAATAGCCACCGCATCTTCAGGCCATCCCGCTTCAATCAATAACTGCCCCAAACGAACAGCAGTACTCGCGGTTTGAGAAGCAGGCCGGATCAGAATAGGATTACCCGCAGCCAGTGCCGGTGCCACCTTATGAGCGACCAGGTTAATCGGAAAATTGAACGGTGTGATACCAGCAATCGGGCCTTTGGCAACCCGTAGAACCTGGGCTTGGCGATTTTCATTGCCGGGTAGCCAGTCCAGTGGAACAATCTCCCCACCAATGCGCCGTGCTTCCTCGGCGGCCACCGTAAACGTATAAACGGCTCTATCCACCTCACCGCGTGCCGCGCTGATCGGCTTGCCACTTTCACCCGTAATGCTCTGTGCCAGCACTTCACGATCACGTTCAATCAAACCGGCAATGCGATTTAATATTTCATAACGCTGATACGAGGAGAGTTTGCGGGTCGTTTCGAAAGCTGCTGTGGCTTTACTAATGGCCGTTTCGATTTGCTCCGGCGTGGCCTGATAAACATTAGCAAAAAAACTGTCATCATAGGGCTTGTGAATAGCACGCACTTCACCCGATGTTATTATTTCGCCATCAATCAGCGGGCCGAAGTCAGTGGATGTTACGGTTTGCATGGTGTTTAATTCCTGTCCATTAAGCGATATAAATCAAAGGTTCTTCTAATTGGCGCGCCAGCGTATCCATCAAACGCAGCGCCGGGCTATTTTGTGCCTCAGAAATACCGTAAAAGCTGACCTTAATGTATTTTTTGTCCTTGGCGACTACCAATAAGGGCTGTGCAAACGTACCCGGCTGGTATTCACAAAGGGTCGAATGGCGTAAATCGATAAGCTGTAAATTAGCCGGAATTGCGTTTTCTTCAGTAACAATACTGAGTCTGGAAAAACGCTGTAAATCAGCATCCAGTAATTGTGTGTGACTGAAGCCATCCGAAGTGGCGCATTCGACATTAACCGTGACCGGTGCTGTACTATCTTCAGCGACCATATCGCGCCAAAGGCCGCTGGCTAAGGTGGCTATCAAATGACTGCTGGTTAATTCGTGACCTTCAGCTTGTTGTTTCGAGAGCCAGCTTTCACAGTGCTTCAGGCCTGCACGGCTGACTCGGAAGGCCATTTGCGTGGTGGTAACAACGGCTGTGTGCAGACTACCGCTTGCTAATGCCTGTTCTGTTGTTTCATTGCTTACCGGCAACTCCAGATAAGTTGTGATGTCTGCGGCGTTTAGCGGGTTTTTGCCCAGGGCTGCCGACACTTTTTTTAGGGATAGCTGGTGTTTGTGGGCCAGGCCTCTTGCTTTGCCTGAGGCTAAGGCTAAGGTTAAAGAAAAATCCTCCCCCGCCCCCTCCTTCTGCAAAGGAGGGGAGCTTTTATCAGTTATTACCTTGCTATCCGGTAATGCCTCCCCCTTTGATTCACACGTTTGGTTTTGTGAACCTGACTTAGGGGGAACGAGGGGGATTTCACTGCCCGAGTCGGGTGGTTGCGCCGCATCCTCACCCAAATCCTCCAGCTTCTCCGCAGTCAACAGACCCACCACTTCACCCCCGGGCACTTTGGCATCCTGTTGGTGAAAAATCTTACTTAGATAACCACTTTCAGCGGCTTCAATTTCCTGAATCGCTTTATCGGTTTCGACCTCCATAATGGCCTCACCAGCATTGACATAATCACCTAATGACTTACACCAACTAGCAATAATCCCGGTATCCTGGCTCATGCCCAGTACCGGCATGATAATTTCATAAGCCATCAGGATAATCTCCGGACATCAGTTCACGCGCTCTGGCTGCAACACCTTGTGCTTCTGGTACGGTTAAATCTTCCAGTGCAGGCGAGAACGGTATAGGCACATCCATCGCCCCCATACGCGCTACTGGTGCATCAAGGTAATAGAAGGCTTTTTCGCCAATCCGTGCCGCAATCTCAGCGGTAACACCATAACTTTGGTGACCTTCATCAATAACGATGATCCGACTGGTTTTCTTCACTGATTCCAGAATAGTCGCTTCATCCAACGGCACTAAGGTACGCAGATCAATAACTTCCGCCGAAATATTTTCTTCGGCTAGAATGGCAGCGGCTTCCTCGGCAACCTGTACCATCGAACTGGTTGCAATTAGGGTAATATCTTCACCGGCTTGTAGCGTATTAGCCTGTCCAAATGGGATCAGATATTCCTCTTCAGGCACTGGCCCCTTGGTCTGATACATTAACTTATCTTCGAAAATAACCACCGGATTGTCGTCACGAATCGCCGTTTTCAGCAGGCCCTTTACTTCATAAGGACTGGAAGGCATCGCCACTTTAAGGCCGGGAATATGCGCGACCAGCGCCTGCAAGCTCTGGCTATGTTGTGCTGCCGAACGACGGGTTGCCCCCATATTAGTGCGCAATACCATCGGCACTTTTAATTTTCCGCCCGACATGTAGTGCTGCTTGGCCGCTTGGTTAGCAAGCTGATCCATGACCAGAAACAAAAAATCACCAAACATCAGATCAACAATCGGACGACTGCCAGTCATTGCTGCACCCACTGCAATACCGGTAAAGCCCGGTTCGGATATAGGTGTATCGACAATGCGACCCGTACCAAATTCTTCGACTAAGCCGGATAGAATTTTAAAAGGCGTACCTGCCTCAGCAACATCTTCACCCAATAACAGGATAGTAGGGTCACGACGCATTTCTTCGGCAATGGCCTCATTGACGGCCTGTGAAAACGTAATTTCACGCATGACTGACTCCTGCTTCTAGCTGGGGCGATGCCGCAAAAACATGTTGGTCGACTTCATCTGCCGGAGGGTAGGACGCTGCTATAGCATACTCAACCGCCGATTTGGCCTCAGCGCGGATGTCTTGTTGGATTTGCTCCAGTTGTTCTGCTGTTGCCAGTGATTGCTCAACCATCCATTCACCGAGAATTTTTATCGGATCACGTTCGTCTTTCCAGTACTGTTCTTCTTCCTTGCTGCGGTAGTAGGTGCGATTGATATCACCCACATGATGACCGTGGTAGCGATAGGTATTAAGCACCACAAAAAATGGCCCTTCACCGGCACGCGCACGTTTAACTAATTCAATCGTCAGCTCATTAACAGCCCGCACATCCTGGCCATCCACCTCAAATGACTCGATACCAAATGTCGCTGCCCGGGTTGTCAATTCACCCGCCGCCACTTCCTCAACCTTGGTGTATTCACCGTAAAGATTGTTTTCACAGGCATAAATCACTGGTAACGACCACAAGGCGGCCATGTTCATGACTTCGTAAATTAAGCCCTGGCCTAAAGCACCGTCACCAAAAAAGCATACGGTGACATCATCTTTGCCCAAGTGTTTGGAACTCAACGCTGCACCCGTCGCGATTCCCGCGCTCCCACCAACAATGGCATTAGCACCGAGATTGCCATTATCCTGATCGGCAATGTGCATAGAGCCACCCTTGCCCCGGCAATAACCTTCCGCTTTACCCAATAGTTCACAAAACATGCGTTTATATTCGGCACCTTTCGCGACACAATGACCATGACCGCGATGTGTACTGGTAATGTAGTCGGTACTTTTCAAGGCTTCGCAGATACCTACCGCTACGCCTTCCTGACCGGAATACATGTGGGTTAAGCCTGGCATTTTTGCCGACAAATACAATTGATTGGCGTTATCTTCAAACACCCGGATGCGTACCATCTGGGTGTACATCCGCAAATGGTCAGCCTGTGGGGCTGTGTCGTTAGTCATAAATATTTCTCAGAAGTTTTGATAGGGTGTTCAATGCTTATGCCCACATCCATCACCGTGTGTATGGCCGTGACCATGCGAATGACCACCAGAAACCGGTGAGTGAGAATGAGAATGCGCCACCTTAGGTACTTCACCATAACGCGGCGTAGCCTTAGCCATCCCCAACGATTGCAACACCGACTGAGAAGCGCAGCCACAAGCGGTTGCCGCCGGACTCAGCTTATTCACTCTGGTGGATTTCTTAATACCCCGCCGGTGATAAACAGTTCCCGGCACGATAATACGTTGGAGTGGTTCGCCGCTTTCCGGGTGATGGGTAAACGCATCATCATGAATGCTTTGACGAAATTCGAATGTTGTATCTTTCTGGTTCAATGATTTATAAACGTAAGTTGGCATGAGGTAATAAACTCCCTGATAAATTAATAAGCGTTAGCAACAAAGAGTTCCTGTGCCGGGAACAAGGTGATTATTTTGCAACCATCCGCTGTCACCACGATCTCTTCTTCGATACGCGCAGCCCCATTACCATCCGCTGCCGGACAGTAGGTTTCCAGTGCAAATACCATGCCCTCCTTCAGTTCAAACGGGTTATCCATCGATACCAGGCGGCTAATAATTGGGCGCTCATGCAAAGCCAGCCCCAGTCCGTGACCAAACTGCAAACCAAAGGCTTCCATTTCGTCACTGAAACCAAAGTCCTGTGCACGTGGCCAGACTGCCGCGATTTTATCAGTGGTGCAGCCAGGTTTAACCAAGGCAATGGCGTCATCAATCCATTGGCGTGCCTGACTGTAGGCATCCACTTGTGCCTGCGTACTGCTACTGACATTCAAGGTGCGGTAGTAACAGGTGCGATAACCCATGTAGGATTGAATAATATCGAAAAAGGCCTGGTCACCAGGCCGATACATGCGGTCAGTAAAGTTGTGTGGATGAGGGTTGCAACGCTCACCAGATACTGCGTTAATCGCCTCTACGTCATCAGAACCATTGTCGTAAAGAAATTTGTTGGCGATCGCCACCATTTCATTTTCACGCATACCCGGCTTCAAATTTTCTGAGATCAGCTGATAAGCACCATCGACCATAGAAGCGGCGTTATTTAGCAATACGATCTCATCCATGCTTTTGATTTCACGTGCATTCAGCATCACCTGCTGAACATCACGCACATCAATGCCTTCCGCCTGTAAAGCAAATAACATGGGCGGCTCAACCAGATCGACACCGAGCGGCATGTTAAAGACGCCTTCAGAGCGCAACAAGTCAGCAATTTCTTTAGCAGCACGGGTGAATAGACCAGCCTCCTCACCCACTGAACCACGCATGCCCAGCATACCGGCACGACAACGATCATTTTCCAGCCAGGGGGCGTACAGGCGGTGATGTGCAGCAGCAGAGCCAAAATCCCATAAATAGGGTTCTGAGTTACCGGTCAATAGGGAATAGCGGCAAATTTTGTCACGCGCCCATTCACCAATAACACTGCTGGTCATATAGCGGATATTATTGTTATCAAAGCATAAAATCGCACCGAGATCCGATTCAGCCAATGCTTTCCTGACCCGTCCGAGGCGATAGCGTTGCAGGCGTTTGAAATCAACACGTTCTTCAAAATCGACGGCCATCCTGCCCGGCGAGCCAATCGGACGTTGCCAGTTCCAGTGTGGATCCAGATCCGGATCAAGGATTATTTGTGGTTCTGTTTTATTCAATTCAGCCATGAGCGTCTTCCTTTAACTCAGCGATACAGATGCACACCGGTGAGCATGCTCTGGAACAAGGGTGGTGGCCCGGAAGCCATAGCTCCCGGAAAGGCAGGTGAGACTTAGGTCAGGCACGGTGCCTGACGTTTACGGTGAAAGTTATAGACTTTCATGCTTACGCGGCTAGTCCCTGCATGCGAGTTACTGCATGATCATGCCGCCATCAATCATCAGTAATTGTCCGGTCATGTAGTCAGAGTCCGGGCTGGCCAGGAATGAAGCAGTGCCAACAACATCTTCCGGATAGGAATAACGCTTCATCAGGATCATGTCTTCGGCTAATTGATCCATTGACTGGCCTTCTTTTTCGAATTTACCGATGGCTACCAAATCCTTGTCCAGTTGCTCCCAAAGCTCAGTGCGAACCACGCCGGGACCATAACCATTGACAGTGATATTGTGATCGACCAATGCTTTTGCACCGCCGTTAATCATGGCGAGCACCGCGTGCTTAGATGCTGCGTAAGGAACCACGTCATCAAAGGCCTGGCGAGACAGAATTGAACCCACGTTAATGATTTTATAAGGTCCTTTTTCCTTACCTTGTGCAATCATCTGGCGAGCGCCTTCCTGCATGCCGATCAGTGTGCCAAGACCATTGACATTCATAATGGAATTCCAATTGTCTTCGGTGATATCCATGAACATCATCGGCGTGTTGATACCCGCATTATTGAGCATGATATTCAGACCGCCAAAGGCTTCCACCGTGGCATTAACCGCAGCAACCATCTGTTCACGGTTGGTCACATCCAGTTGCACGGCAATTGCTCTGCCGCCGTCGAGGGCGTTAATTCTGGCTGCAACAACCTCGCAACCTGCCAGATCGAGATCCGCTACGCATACATCAGCACCTTCCGATGCATAACGTTCTGCTACCGCTGCACCCATGCCTCTTGCTGCACCAGTGATCAGACATTGCTTCCCTGTCAGTTTTTGAGTCATCTGTTTTTCCTCTTAATCGAAATATTGAGTGGGTTATTGCCTTACACTCAAAGTGTATTGCAGAGCTATTGCAAATTAGGCAATTCATGCAACCGATTGCATCACAATGCTAAAATCATGTCAAGCCTGTGCTCTAGATATAGTCTAAAAATAGATTAAAACCCCTATTTCAGTTGATCTCATAAGATTTCATAGGTTTTTTTTGAAAAAAGTATTGTAATTGAGTGATTAAATCCGTTATGTTTATGTGCAATCGATTGCATGTAATTTGCATTGACCGATTCTGATACAAACAAATTGTTAGTCCATCTCATTTCTTCGGAGGAATTTTTAATGAGACTTAAGCCCTTGTTTGCAGTGATGACCGCTGCCCTGTTAGCCCTGCCTGTTGTTGAAGCTGCCGATAAAATCAAAATTGGCATTACCCAGAATAATGTGGGTGTTGACAGCTACCAGACCACTTATGAAAAAGCATTTAAAGAAGCTGCTGGTCAGCTGGATAACGTGGAAACTGTTGTGCTTGATGCCGGCGGTGATGTTGCCCGTCAAATCGCTCAGATGCAGGATCTGATTCAGCAAAAAGTTGACGCCATTATTATCTGGCCAACCAATGGTAAAGCCATGGTTCCTGCGGTGCGTAAAGCACATCAGGCGGGCATCCCGGTTATTGTTACCAACTCTAATATCGCTGAAGAAGGCCAGGAGTTTGTTGCTTCATTCTCCGGCCCGGACAATATTACACAGGGTATTTATTCTGCGGAAATGATGTGTGATGCATTGCAGGGCAAAGGCGAGGTTTTGCAAATTTCCGGCCAGCCGGGTTACACCACCGCCATTGAGCGTCAGAAAGGCTTTGAAGACCGTCTGGCTGTGGCTTGTCCGGGTGTGAAAATCGTTGAAACTCAGCCAGGTGACTGGAATCGTGAAAAATCCCAGCGAGTGATGGAAAACTTCCTGACTAAATACGACAAGATTGATGGTGTCTATTCCGGCGATGACAATATGGGTATCGGCGCATTGAATGCAGCGAAAGCGGCTAAGCGTGAAGGTATTGTATTCATTGGTGCGACCAACTTTGCGGTCGGTTATGAAGCAATGGAACGCGGTGAGTACTATGGTTCTATCTATCAGTCACCGGTTGATGATGCTAAAAATGCGCTGGCTACGGCGATTGATGTAGTGGGTGGTAAAGACGTTCCGGCATTGAACTACTTTGATACGCCGAAAATTACGCACGGTGTACTGGATAAGTACAGCAAGCCTGTTTTTTGAGTTATTTGCTAATGCAGTAAAAACACCCTAGCCCCTCACTTTCTTCTGAAGATGAGGGGTTTTCCAGTCAATGATGATGGTGATTTATGACCGACGAACTGACCCGTACCCGATTATTTGACGGTGACAGGATTAAAAAAACTCTGACCAGTCAGGGCATTCTGATTGCATTCATATTATTCATGGCCGGGTTCGCCCTGGCATCTGATCGTTTTCTGACTTCAGACAATGTTATGTCAGTCGTCAGGCAAGCCTCTATCATCGGCACGATTGCCTTGGGCGTGACCTTTGTCGTTATCGGTGGCAATCTCGATCTTTCTGTCGGCTCATTATTGTCATTTGCTACCGTCCTGGTGGTGGATTTACACGATAAAATTGGGCCTACCGGCGCTATCTTTATTATGTTTATCGCGGTACTGCTAATCGGCTGTGTTAATGGTTACCTGGTGGGTTATCTACGCTTAAATTCATTGATCGTTACGCTCGGCATGCTATCGGTGATTCAGGGTATCACGCTCATTTATACCGGCGGTCAGAACGTTGATATTGCGAATCAGGATGACACCTGGTTTTCTTTTTTCGGGCGCGATTTCCTGTTTGGCATTGCTGTACCAATCCTGATATTTGGTGTGCTGGCCATTATTAGCGAGCTGCTACTTAAAGGCAGCACCTTCGGACGTAAGGTCTTTGCCATAGGCGGTAATTCAACCGCCGCTGTCTTTTCCGGTATCAATCATAAACGCATGGTATTCAGCACCTATTTACTCTCCGCATTCACAACGGGGTGCGCTGCTTTAATTCTTGGCTCCCGGGTGATGGGATCACAAAATAACGTTGGACAGGGTTATGAATTATTAGTGCTGGCCGGCGTTATTCTTGGTGGTACCAGCTTGCTGGGCGGCTCCGGCAGTATTACCCGAACCGTTCTGGGTGTGCTGATTCTGGGTTTTATCCAAAATGGTTTGCTGCTGCTGGGTTATCCCTACTACACCCAATGGCTGGTCACTTGGGTGGTTATTATCCTCGCGGTTTGGCTGGATATTGCCTCGACGCGCGGCCACATTCTTACACGTAACTAATCAGGGAGACGGAGCATGATCAAACGATTACTGTTGGCGCAACCGATCTGGTTATTTGTTGCAGCCTGTTTATTGGTGTTTAGCCTGAGTGCTGAACATTTTTTCGATATTAATAATTTCAAAAATATTCTTATCCAAACCTCCACCATTGGTTTGATTGCCTTAGGCATGACCTTTGTAATGATCAACGGCAATATCGATTTATCGGTGGGGGCTGTGGTGGCTTTATCAGCCTCTATCGCAGTGGGTTTGCAGGAGGTGGTCGGTGTGCCGCTGGCCGTACTGATTGCTTTATTGTCGGGCGTTGCACTGGGTGCATTTAACGGCCTCATTGTCTGGAAAACTGGTGTAGATGCTTTTATTGTCACCTTGGGTGCGATGATTGGCGTGCGCGGACTGGTCTTTGTTTATACCGAAGAACAGTCATTTTACGCCAGTGATTTCGCCTACTCAGATTTTGGTTCCAGCACTATTGGCTCTCTGCCAACGTTGGCGGTTATTTTCATTGTATTAACACTCGTTATGCATTTTATATTAAGCCAGACCGTTCATGGCCGCAATACCTATGCGGTGGGGGGTAATCGCGAGGCCGCGAATAATGCCGGTATCCGTGTTGGTCGGCACATGGTGATTAACTTCATTATTGTCGGCTTCTTTGCTGCACTTGCCGGAGTGACTATGTCGACCCAAATGGGCGCATCGACACCGAATATGGGGCGCGATTTTGAACTGTGGACGATTACAGCGGTGGTGCTGGGCGGTACGCGCCTGACCGGTGGAGCCGGTAGTATTATTGGTACGCTGGGTGGTGTGTTGGCGATTGGCATTCTGCGTAATGGCATGAATCTGCTTCAGGTACCTTCCTTCTATGTGCTGGTTATTATGGGCAGTATTTTGATCATTGTATTATTCATCGATAAGCAGCTCAGTAAAGGCAGTTCTCAGGAGTTGAAGCTATGAATTCAGTAACAGCCTTGCCCAATTCAGCCGATGCTGCTGAAATGCCGGATGCTAAAAAGCTGGTGCTGGAATTAAAAAACATCACCAAAACGTTTCCGGCAGTTATTGCCCTGAATCAGGTTAATCTTGAGGTTTACCCGGGTGAAGTCCATGCCCTGATGGGTGAAAACGGTGCGGGTAAATCTACGCTCATGAAAGTACTGGCTGGTTTGCATCAGCCCGACTCCGGTGGGATTCATTTGGAAGGCCAGCAGATAGTGGTGCATAGCCCGATGGACGCCAAGCACCAAGGCATCGTGTTGGTGCATCAGGAATTGTCATTAGCGCCTGACCTGAGTGTTGCTGAGAATATTTTTCTGGGTAGCCTGCCTAAAAAGTCACTGGGCCGGGTGGATTGGAAAATGCTTTATGCGGATACATCCGTGATCCTGGAAAAACTGAAATGTGATTTCAAACCCGCTGAGCCGGTTGGCAAGCTTTCTATCGCTAAACGACAAATGGTAGAAATCGCCAGGGCGCTGGTGTTCACGCCGAAAGTGGTAGTGTTTGATGAGCCAACCGCATCATTGACTGATACCGAGAAGGTGGTGTTATTTGAGGTAATCAATGACCTGCGTAATCAGGGGGTTGCCATTGTTTATATCTCGCACCGCATGGATGAAATTTTTGCTATTTCTGATCGCCTGACGGTGCTGCGTGATGGTGAATACCGCGATACGCTGATGACCGCTAACACCAATGAAGATGAAATTACCCAGCTCATGATCGGTCGTAGCCTGGATAAAAACCGCAACCATGCGCCACCGGAATTAGGTGATGTAGCGCTTGAGGTGAAAAACCTGAGTTGTACCGGTTTATTTCAGAATATTAACTTCAGCCTCCATCAGGGTGAGGTAGTGGGTATGTATGGCCTGGTTGGCGCAGGGCGCACAGAAATTGCCGAAACCTTGTTTGGCCTGCGTACGCCTAGTGAGGGTGAAATACTTATTAATGGCGAAGTGATTGAGGCGAATAGCCCTCATGCTGCGATTCAGCATGGTGTTGCTTTGGTGCCGGAAAGCCGCAAAGAGCAGGGACTGGTCTTGGGCATGAGTTGTAAAGACAATACCACGCTACCTCAGCTGGATAAACTGGCCAACAAGGGCTGGTTATCACGCAATAAAGAGCTGGAAATCTTTAATAAATACGAAAAAACGCTGGACATAAAAACCCCGCACTGGTCACAAAAAGTTGTCAATCTGAGTGGTGGCAATCAACAGAAAATTGTCATTGGCAAATGGTTAAGTACCCATCCCAGTGTCTTGATTCTTGATGAGCCGACCCGGGGCATTGATGTTGGTTCTAAGTCTGAAATCCATAAGCTGATTCGTGAACTGGCCAAATCCGGTTACGCGATATTGGTTATTTCTTCGGAGATGCCTGAGGTATTAGGTGTCAGTGATCGGGTCATTGCCTTGCATGAAGGGCGCATTATCGGTGAGTTCGCCGGTAATGATGTGACAGAAGATGACTTGGCCAAAGCGATAACAGGATAAATGCAGTGAATATTTCCTATTCAGTGAATGCCACACCCACGGTACGCCGTTTTGCCAGAAAGCAGGGTGTTGATCTCGAACAACTGGCCAAAGCTAAACCGGAACAGATGATTAGTCGTCAGGATGTGATTAATGTGAAAAGTGGAAACCCTGCCGTACTAACAGCTCAACAAAACAGCGGTATCCCCACGATTCAACAGCCGGATTGGTCGGCCTTTGGCGATATAGAAACTCTGCCGGTCAGTCGTATTCAAAAGGTATCCGCTAAACATCTGCACAGTGCCTGGTTGAATGCACCACAAGTCACGCATTTTGATGAGGCGGATATTACCGCACTGGAAGCATATCGCCAGCGGGTTAAAGATAAAGCCAGAGAGCAAGGTTTTAGTATGACGCCGTTGGTGTTTATGCTGAAAGCGGTGGCTTTGGCCTTAAAAGCTTATCCGCGTTTTAATTCAGCCTTGAGTGATGATCAGGAAACCCTGATTCAGCGCAATTATTACCATATCGGTGTTGCGGTTGATACACCGAATGGTTTGCTGGTACCGGTGCTTCGCGATGTTGATCGCAAGAGCCTGTTTGAGCTGGCGGCTGAATTGGGGGAAGTCTCGGCTAAAGCCCGCAGTGGGAAGTTGAAGATCACCGATATGCAGGGTGGCTGCTTTTCCATTTCCAGTTTGGGCAGTATTGGCGGCACACAATTCACCCCCATCGTTAATTCGCCCGAAGTCGGTATTTTAGGGCTGGCGCAGGCACGAAAACGTTTTGTGCCGGATGACAATGACCAGCCTGTCATTCGTTTGTTGCAGCCGCTGGCGGTTTCATATGACCACCGTGTGGTGGATGGTGCATGTGCTGCGCGATTTACAGATCATCTGACAGCGATACTGACTGATGTACGACAGTTGATGTTGCATGATGCGGGGCATTCGGCGTGAGTACTGGCGATGCATTGAAGAGAACATCAGTGAGTTCAGACATCAGCTGTGAATTGCTGGTACTGGGTTCCGGGCCGGGTGGCTATAGTGCGGCGTTTCGGGCCGCTGACCTGGGCATACAGGTAATCATGGTAGAGCGTTGGGATACGCTGGGCGGCGTGTGCCTGAATGTCGGCTGCATTCCTTCTAAAGCTTTATTACACGCTGCGAAAATATTGGATGAAACACGTACTACCGGAACATTCGGCATCCGGTTCCAGCCACCGGAAATTAATCTTGATGAGCTGCGTGGCTGGAAAAATAAGATTGTCAGCCAGTTAACCGGTGGCTTATCTGCACTCAGCAAGCAACGCAAAGTACAGGTAGTTAACGGCACAGGGCGCTTCATCGATCCGCACCACCTCGAAGTGATCAATGAAGCTGGTGAGATAAGCACGATACATTTTGAACAAGCCATTATCGCGGCCGGTTCTGAAGTGGTTCAGTTACCTTTCATGCCGGATGATCCACGCATTATTGATTCGACCGGTGCGCTGGAACTGAGTGATATTCCTGAGCGTATGCTGGTGATTGGCGGCGGTATTATTGGCCTGGAAATGGCCACGGTGTATGCCGCACTGGGTGCGAAGATTAGCGTGGTTGAACGCCTGTCTGACATTGTTGCTGGTGCGGATCGGGATATTGTCAGGCCCTACCTGAAAAAGATTCAGCAGCGTTATGAGAATGTCTGGCTGGAAACCAGTGTGACCGGTGTGACGGTGACACCTGAAGGTTTAGCGGTGACTTTTGAGGGCAAAAACGCCCCGGATACACCGCAACATTATGACCGGATTATGGTAGCAGTCGGCCGCATTCCGAATGGCAGAAATATCGCGGCAGAACAAGCCGGTGTTGAGATTGATGAACGCGGTTTTGTCAGAGTCATCGATAGCCAGATGCACACCACACAATCTCATATTTTTGCCATTGGCGATATTATCGGTCAACCCATGTTGGCGCATAAAGCGGCGCATGAAGGAAAAACAGCGGCTGAGGCTGCTGCCGGACTATCCAGCCATTTTGATGCACAGGTGATTCCATCTGTGGCTTATACCGATCCTGAAATTGCCTGGGTCGGTGTCACGGAAACTGAGGCTAAAGCACAAGGCATCGATTATGGCAAAGGTGTTTTTCCATGGGCCGCCAGCGGGAGGGCTTTGTCGATGGAAGCGGCTGATGGCCTCACAAAGCTAATTTTTGACGAAGATACTGACCGGGTGATTGGCGCGGGTATTGTTGGCAGTAATGCTGGTGAATTGATTGCGGAAGTAGCGCATGCGATTGAAATGGGTTCTACGGTGGCTGACCTTGCCTTGACCGTACACCCGCATCCAACGCTATCGGAAACTGTGGCAATGGCGGCAGAAATGTTTGAAGGCACTATTACTGATTTGTTGCCACCAAAGCGTAAATGATTGGCCCGAATTAAAGAATAAGGATTACCGGCTTCGGGGATAGAGGCATAGCGGACATTGAAGTCTCTCCCTCCTCCTTCAATGTCTGTTATTGCCGGCTATTCTTAGTTAAAGATCTCACATGATCCTAACTGTGCTGGATTCGGGAGTATCCATACCGTATTCACAATCAACCTTGGCTTCAGCTGACAGTGATTATATGACGGGGCAAATCGTGATGGCAGTCAATATGCTGATTCATGGTATTAACCAAACGGTATCGGAAGCACTGACATTAGCTGAAGCTAACGGCATTGAAATAAGTGATGCCTATGATGTCATCGAAGAATCAGCCGCAGTCTGTCCAATGCTGCGTTTTCGCCGCCCGATTTATCTTGATGAAACCTCACATGAGGTAACTTTTGCACTGTCGCTGGCACGTAAAGACATGGGGCTGGCGCTCGAATTAGGAGAAAGCACCGGTGTTTCTATGCCGCAAAGCCAGCTGCCCTTTGATGTTTTGCAACAGGCTGGGCCGAGGGTTTTGGTGAGCGTGATATGGCATCAGTCATTAACTATATGAGGAAGAAAAATTCATGAAAGCCGTGTTATTTGTTGGTGGCTGGGAAGGCCACAAACCTCAATCATTTTGCGACTGGTGTACCGCATTATTGGAGACTGAAGGTTTTGAGGTGGTGACACATGAAACACTCGCACCGCTGGCTGAGCCGGAAAAAATGGCGGGTGTTGATCTGATTGTACCGATTTGGTCGAGTGCACGTTCTTCGCACTGGGCGGCGGGTGCGTAAAGCCGCTATTGCTCAGGGTGTGGGTTATAGGATTTGCTGACGCAAATAAACTACAAGGGTTGAAATGGATCAATTCCCTTGTAAGCTAAAGCCACATTACCAGGAGATCTCAAGCATGACATACCAACGCAGAAACTGGGCACCCACAGCCGTTGAAGATTACATCGAAACATTAAACCATCGTTATCAGGCAATGGATGCTCAAACGGTGACTCACGAAATTGACCAGTTAATCGCAGAAAGCAACAAAATCCACACCGAAGATTGCTTCAATCTCAACCCCGCCACCAATGTCATGAACCCCAAAGCAGAGCGAACGCTGGCAATGGGCATCGGTTCCCGCCCTTCTCTCGGCTATCCGGGCGACAAATATGAAATGGGCCTGGAAGCCATTGAAAAAATCGAAGTCATAGCAACACAGCTAGCTTACAAAGTCTTCGATGCTAAATATGCTGAAATCCGTGTTGCATCCGGTGCAATGGCCAACCTTTATGCCTTCATGGCGGTTTGTCAGCCGGGTGATCGTATTATTGTTCCTCCTGCCTCCATTGGCGGCCATGTCACCCACAACACTGATGGCTGCGCTGGCTTATACGGTCTTGAAATCCATGAAGCACCGGTCAATGCGGCTCGTTACACAGTGGATATAGAAGGACTCAGACAACAAGCACTGGAACTAAAACCCAAACTCATTAGCATTGGCTCCAGCCTCAATTTATTACAACATGATGTTGCTGCGGTTCGTGATATCGCGGATCAGGTCGGTGCAAAAGTCTTATTCGATGCGGCTCATCAATGCGGCATGATCGCCGGAAAAGTCTGGGATTCCCCGCTGGCGCAAGGTGCTCATATTATGACAATGAGCACTTATAAAAGCCTGGGCGGCCCACCTTCCGGCCTCTTGGTGAGTAATGATGCGGACATCATGCAAAGAGTGGATCAGATAGCCTTTCCGGGTCTGACGGCTAACTTTGATGCCGCAAAAAGCGCTGCGCTGGCTATCACCCTGCTCGATTGGGTCGATTATGGAACAGCTTATACACAAATGATGCAGGCAACATCAATGGCGCTGGCCAATGCATTGGCTGAACGTGGCATACCGGTTTTCAGCACCGAAGAAGGCTTTACGCAATCACATCAGTTTGCCATCGAGGCAGCACAGTTTGGTGGTGGGCAGGCTGCGGCCAAACGTTTACGGCAAGCGAACATCCTGACTTGTGGCATAGGGTTGCCCATTGCGGAGGTTGAGGGTGATATGAATGGACTACGATTTGGCACACCGGAAATGGTGCGGTTTGGGATGACCGTTGAACACATACCGAAACTGGCTGATTTGATTACGACTGCGCTGCGGGATGATGCTGATTTAGCGGCGATTGCTGCGCAGGTAGCCACTTACCGGAAAGAGTTTCAGGAACTGGCATTTATTCATCATTAGGTTAAGTGTATTATCACCCTACTTAAAAATCACTCACCACACGGATAATGTCTATGTCACAAAGCCCGTCAATTAATCGTCGTATCCTGCTTAACTCCCGTCCGGTCGGAAAACCGACACTGGATAATTTCCACATCGAGAAAGCCACACTGCCCACCCCCGCTGAGGGTGAAGTGTTGCTACGTACTATCTACCTGTCACTTGATCCTTATATGCGGGGCCGCATGAGTGATGCCGCCTCTTATGCTGAACCGGTAGGACTGGGTGAAGTGATGACAGCGGGCACAGTGGCTCAGGTGGTGGAATCGAATAATGCTGACTATGCGATCGGTGAATGGGTGGTTAGTTATCACGGCTGGCAGGATTATGCCGTTTCCGATGGCGCTGGCCTGACAAAACTGGGTACGAACCCACCCCACCCTTCTTACGCATTGGGCATATTAGGCATGCCAGGCCTGACTGCCTATGGTGGACTGCTGGGTATTGGCAAGCCACAAGCCGGCGAAACAGTAGTCGTTGCGGCGGCCACAGGTGCGGTTGGTTCATTGGTAGGGCAAATTGCCAAACTCAAGGGTTGCCGCGTTGTTGGCATCGCAGGTGGTGCTGAAAAGTGCCAACATGCAGTGAGTAATTTAGGCTTTGATGCCTGTATTGATCATCACTCCACTGATATGCCGAAACAACTGGCGGCGGCTTGTTCATCAGGCATTGATGTGTATTTTGAAAATGTCGGTGGTGCTGTTTTTAAGGCGGTGTTGCCCCTGTTGAATACCAAAGCGCGAATTCCGGTGTGTGGTTTAATTTCAGCCTACAATGCAACCAGCCTGCCGGAAGGGCCGGATAAAACCGGTTTGTTAATGCGGGACATGTTGGTCAAACGTATCCATATGCAAGGCTTCATTGTATTTGATGATTTCGGGCACCTTTACCCTGAGTTTTTCAAGGACATGAGTAACTGGTTACAAAAGGGCGAAATTCAATACACCGAAGATCTGGTGGACGGACTGGAGAATGCCATCGATGCCTTTATTGGTCTGTTAGAAGGTAAGAACTTTGGTAAGTTAGTGGTAAAGGTCGGCGCGGAATAATAACTCTATGAGCTACGTTAAAGGGCAGCTACTTTTACTGGTGGGGCTGAGCTTGTCGGCCTGTAATGACGCACCCGACATGGGTGATTTTCGGGCGGGGTTAACCAATAGCTGCCGTGCACAGGCCCCTTTTGTCAATAAAAGTGGCCTGACGCAGCCGGTGGCTCTCGATAGTCGACAACAGGGTTATGAAGGGTTGCGCCTGCTCAGTCTGCGTAACCAGAAAACATGGCAGCACCCCAGCTGGGATGATATTGGTCATATCGGTGCTTTCGACCGTGATCGCCAGGGTAATGTTTATGTCTCTGCTTTACCCAACGTGCATGTCAGCACTGACATACTGGCCCTTGTTAACACGCTGTACCGGATTGATGCACAAAGCGGCGAGATGGCACCTTTCATGGAATTACCCGCCGCGAAATCCCCCTTACCTTCCAATCCATTTGGCATTATCGGGCTTTATTTCGACTGCGACAGTAATAGTTTGTATGTTAGCTCAGTCGCCGGCTCAACCGCCAAAGAAGTCATAGGCCGTATTTTTCAGGTAGATGTTGCCAGCAAGAAAATTATCTCACAGCTGGAAAAAACGGACGCCTTTGGTATCGCCACCTTTAATGGCATAAAGCATAAACGTTTATACCTTAGCTCAGCACGAACTTCAGACATTTATTCGGTCGCACTCGATGCGAAAGGCAGCTTTACTCAGGACATCAAATACGAATATTCACTGGCTGGCTTACCCGGCGGCGACAGCAGTAATATCCGTAAATTTGACATTAGAAAGTCTCCAAATGGAGGTTATACCATGCAAGCTAAAGAAGAAGCCTTTCGTTTCAGCTTAATGGCCAGCAGCAATCCGGTGGCGCGTGTTTACCACTTTGATTATGACACAGGGAGTGATAGCTGGGCATTTCAGAATATCGCAACGGGGCAACGCTAACGATAGATGCTCCCCCGCCCGGCAATCATCCAGAAACAGGCATTCAGCCTTCCCCGTTCATTAACATATCCAGGTTGCGCTTCGCATTAACATTACCTTGTGCCACAGATTGACGCAGTAACTGTTCAGCACGTTTTCTATCAGCATCAATGCCATTACCGAGGATATACAGCACGGCCAGGTTATTTTGTGCCTCAGAAAATCCTGCTGCTGCGGCTTTTTTATACCAGCTAACAGCCTGCACATAATCCTGTTCAACACCGTTGCCATCTTCATATAACAAGGCCACATTATGCTGCGCTTTCGGGTTACCCTGACGTGCCGACTTAAGGTACCAGCTTAATGCCTGCGCTGCGTTCTGCTTTACACCAGCCGCACCATCTTCAAACATCGCACCGTACATCATTTGAGCAGCTGCATCGCCGGACTCAGCAGCACGACGAATCTCATCAGAACTCTTACCTTCGAGTCTCACAGACGATTGCTGCATTTCAACCGTACTCACCTGCTGCATCCGTTTTGCCGGGAGGTGTGGAGCCGGACGTTGCACCTGTGGTTGGGCCATCACCGGAGCTGGTGTCAGCGCTGATACATTCTGAACTGGCTGGGGCGGTTGATATTGAGCCACTGGAGCAGCACGTTGCACAGGTCTCGCTGGTGGGCGCTGAACCTGCTGAACGGGTCTCGCTGGTGGGCGCTGAACCTGCTGAACAGGTCTTGCTGGTGGACGCTGAACCTGCTGAACGGGTCTTGCTGCGGGACGAGGTGCCGCCGCGATATCCTGCAATGCCAGACCTGCCATTGTGTGATTTCTTTGTGACGCCTGCTGCAACCAATGACGCGCCACACGCAGGTCTTTGCCCACATACTGACCATTTGCATACAACATGCCCAGACCGTACTGAGCTTCAACATGACCTAGTTGCGCCGCTTTTTGCTGCCATTGAACAGATTGCTGAATTTGTGAAGCGGAACCAGACTGACGATAAAGCAGGGCTAATGCATACTGCGCATTGGCATGATTAGCGCGGGCCGCACGCTCAAGCAATTGCTGTGCCTTCGCATAATCAGCTGGCACACCTTGTCCACTTTGATACAGCAACCCCAGCTTATATAAAGCTTCGGAATCACCCGCATTCGCAGCAGCCTGTAAAGACTGTATTTCAACACCCGAAGCCCCTCTGTGATTCTGTCGCTGTTGGTACCACTCAGCCACACCCGTACTTCTGGTCGTTTCGGCTGCGCCATAATTCACCCCGGCAGAAGACGGACGAATCTGGCCATCCCACGGAGGAGGCGCTTCGCCCAACACGGTGGTTACCATTGTATTGGCGTGTGATACAGAAGAATAGGTGATACCCCAACAGCACACCGCAAGCGATATGGCGCTAAGGAAGCGACGTTTTTTTATTGTTGTCATGTCGGCCCCGGAAAGACATTTATTATCAGGGAGAGAGCATCTTTCAAGCAACACTCAATCCTTCATTAACTATCAAGCAGCATGGCAGATTTGTTCAACAGACAAAGCCCGCTATATAGAGCAATATTAGACTTAAAACCTTCGATAACTTTTACATGCGTACCTATGTATTTTATATATAAAATCAACCAAACTCTCACTGAATATTCGCTTTTCAGCGAGGAAAGCTCCGCCACTACCCCTTCACAGTTTATACGCTTGTTTCACCAGCCGGTACGTGAGGTCATAGGCCAGTTCATGGGCTTCGGTTAAATTTAGCCGTCCGGTGGCGACCAATCCCGCTAAATAAGCACAATCAGAGCGTCTCGCCACATCATGGCGGGCCGGAATCGAACAAAATGCGCGGGTGTCATCATTAAAGCCAACCGTGTTATAAAATCCACAGGTTTCAGTGGTTGTCTCACGAAAACGCTTCATGCCTTCGCTGCTATCAAAGAACCACCACGGTGGCCCAAGCCGTAACGCCGGATAAGCACCTGCCAACGGTGCAAGCTCACGGCTATAAGCGGTTTCATCTAAGGTAAATAGAATAATGCTCAGATCAGGTTCCATGCCGACAGCATCCAGCAAGGGTTTCAGTGAACGCACATACTCCGTAGGTGAAGGAATATCAAAACCTTTATCACGCCCATGAGTGTTGAAAACACGCTGTGAATGATTGCGGAACGAACCGGGATGGATTTGCATGACCAGGCCGTCATCCAGACTCATGCGGGCCATTTCTGTGAGCATTTGTCCACGAAAGGCATCGGCTTCCTCAGCGTTACATTTACCAGCCAGGGCTTTGATAAACAGTGCCGCTGCTTCTGTGGGTGGCAAATCTTCAGTGCGGGCCGTTGGATGACCATGGTCACTAGCTGTTGCGCCCGCCGCTTTAAAGAATGCCCGGCGGCTACGGTGTGCGCTCAGATAACCTGCCCATGTGGTTGTATCCTCGCCGGTTAGCGTGCCCAGCGTGGCGACGTTATTCGTAAAACCTTCAAACTCAGGATCTACCACCGAATCAGGGCGGTAAGTGGTAACAACACACCCCTTCCAGTCACTATGCGCGATCATCTTGTGCCAGCTAAGGTCGTCCAGCGCACCTTCGGTCGTCGCCAGTAACTCAATGTTAAAACGGTCAAATAAAGCGCGGGGGCGAAAAGCATCTTCGGCTAACCTGGCATCAATATGATCATAATAAGCGTCCGCAGTGTCAGCCGAGAGCAGTTCATCCAAGCCAAACACATGCTCGAACGAATGATTTAACCAGAGGGAGGAAGGTGTACCACGAAACAAATGATAATTTTCAGCAAACCGCCGCCAGATAGTGCGCGGGTCAGTTTCAGTCTGACCACCATCAACACGGGGAACGCCCAGATCAGTAAGGGCTACACCCTGAGATACCAGCATTCTGAACACGTAATGATCCGGCACAACAAACAGCTGTGCCGGATCAGGAAAACGTTTGTTTTCAGCGAACCAACGGGGTTCACAATGCCCATGAGGACTGATAATAGGCAAATCCGCAACCGCTTCGTACAAAGTACGCGCCAATTTACGGACTTGAGGCTCAACAGGGAAAAGACGATCCGGATCCGTTAATTTCATAGAGAGTGCTCAATGCTGAAGACTAAACCAATGGGCTAGTATTTCAGATATAACGAATCAATAAAAGATAGGCAGTTTAGTGCCGGCCTTTGTGTCTACCCTTCCCCCAATGACCTTTATGTGGCCGATGGCATCCTTTGTGGGACCGATGACACCCTTTATGTGGGCGATATTGGGCAACAGAACGGTGGTGGGAACGGTGGTGCCCTCTCGCTCTGTATGGCCGGTGATGACCGTGATGACGTGATGTGTACCGGTGCGAATGTTTAGCGCGGCCATGCGCATGTAATAAAGCACCGACACCAATACCTACCGCCAGCGCACTGGATGTAGAAGCATGACGTGGGTGGACGGTATTACAAGCCGTCAAACCAATCGCGCACAGCAGAATAATAAATGTGCTTTTTAGCGTATTGTTCATTGAAACCTCCAAACTACTTAAGTCAAACTTAAGACCAGTAGCCGGAGTATTAATTCCTGAATAGGCGACTGTGGGTCAAATTCGCTGATAAACGGCCAAGGCCTATTTAATTTACTAAGGTGCCTTATTTGCTCAGTCTATCAACCCAAAATGCAGTACCACCCGCAACACCAATCGGCATAGCTAAGAAGTTAACCACGGGTATCAGTGTCAGCAGTGATAATCCACCTCCAAAACCCAAGGCATGGCTGCGGTGCTTTTTCAGTAGCGGTAATTCATCTTTAAAATATTTTTCATGGTTGCCCATCGGATAATCAGCGTAGGTAATCGCCAACATCCAGGCACCATACAAGGCCCATGCGAACGGTGCGATAAGATTCACCACCGGAATCACCGTAATGATTAACAGGACGATCAGCCATTTCAGCATATAGAATAATTTGCTGAGTTCACTGCGGAATGTCCGTGTGATGATTGCAGGCAGGGTTTTATAACCCTGAAACTCCGGCACCGGCAAACCCTTCAAATGGGTCTCCACCCGCTCCGCCAGTATGGAGTTAAAGGGTGCAGCGATCAGGTTGGCAATAATGGAAAAGGTGTAAAGAACCGCAAAGAAAATCAGTACAAAAAATAAGGGCCACAATAACCATTCCAGCCATGATAACCAGTCCGGTAACAACCGCGCCATTAAGCTCTCGACCTGTGCACTGGCGAACCAAATGCCACAGGAAAAGACGACAATATTAATCAACAGCGGCACCAGCACAAAGGGCCGGATACCTTTTTGTGTAATCAACGATAGCCCTGTAAACAGGTAACTAATGCCTTTAAAAAAACCACCTATCACTGTTATTCTCCTAAAAAATTGCCGCTTTGGTGTTGCCACATTTCATGGTAACGCCCTTGCTGTTCTAATAATTCGGTGTGCGTGCCCTGCTCAATAATTTTACCTTGATCCAGCACGATAATACGATCCATACGCAGGATAGTCGCTAAACGGTGCGCTATAACGATAGCCGTTTTATCTTCTATCAGATCGAAGATAGCCACCTGGATTTCCTGTTCGGTAATCGAATCCAGCGCACTGGTCGCCTCATCCAGCACAATAATGGGGGCATTGTCGAGAAAAGCACGCGCAATCGCTATCCGCTGTTTCTCACCACCGGATAACTTCACACCGCGCTCGCCCACTATCGTGTCAAATTGCCGGGGCATACTTTCAATAAAATTTAACGCCCGCGCTTTTTTAGCCGTCTCACGGAGTAGCTCATCGCTAATGTCCTGTCCCAGCACGATGTTGTCACGGATACTACGATGAAACAGTTCAGGTTGTTGTGGGATTAACGTTAATTGTTCACGTAATGAGCGCAATGTAAAATCCTGTATATCCACACCATCGATACTAATGTTACCGGTTTGCGGCGCTACAAAGCGAAATAACAGCTTGGTTAATGAGGTTTTACCGGAACCCGATGCGCCAACCAGCGCAATCTTTTCACCGGCTTTAATGTCCAGATTAAAACCATCAAACAGCGCCCGCTCCGGGTCATCGGCTTTAGCGTAATCAAAATGCATTTGGTTAAAGCTCACCGCACCCGCCGTAATGGTATGTGGCTGCGTATCCGGATCATCATCTTCCAGCTCAGTCCGCCGGAAAACATCGGCCATTTCCCTTGCGTCCGCCAACGCCGTGAACAGGTTTTTAAAATTCTGGCCAAAATTCCACAAGCTACGGATCAGTATTAATAAAACAGATTGGAACAAGACGAATTCGCCGATTTCGAAATTACCTTGTTTCCACTTCTGGATCATCAGGTAAACCAGCAATATCTCGATAATCGATGTCAGTAGCCCCTGCACCGCAAAGGCAATAAACATCAAAATCCAGGCGGTGCGGCGCTTGCGGTAAGTTTCATCCGCAATTTCACCCAGGTTAAATTGCTCCTGGTTTTCAAGCGCAAAACTCTTCACCACAAATATATTGGAAATAGCATCGGAATAAGCGCCGCCCAGCTTTGAATCCCATTCTGCCAAACGCTCATCGAATTTTAATTTCCAGATCGAATAAGTGCTGCTGAAAGCAATGAAAATGGCCGCCCAAATCAGAAAATACAAAGCGAATTCAGGTTGTTGTGACCAAAAGATAAAAAACGCGATACTAAGGGCGAATAGATTGAATAACAGCTCAAAGAAAACCCAATCGAAGATGGCTTCATAGGATTTAACGAAGCGGTTGGCCTGCTTGACCAGACTGCCGGAAAAACTGTTTTCGAAGAAGGTGTAACGTTGTTTTAAGAAGACTTCAAAACAACGTTTATCCAAGACATTCAAGCCGCCCGCTTCCACCGACAAAAGAGAAAACTCAATTAGTCGCCAGGCCAGCCAGATTCCCAGAAAAGCCAGTGCGACATACATTAAGTTCTGCATCAGCATAGCCAGACTGGCTTCCGAGTAATCGCCTGCCAGGTGATTGGCGATTTCTTTGTAGAATAAGGGTGCGGCTAAGTCGCAGGCGACGGCCATTAGTAGGCCGAACAGTACGCCGAGGGTTGCCCATTTTCGTTGTAGCAGAATCCTGCCGTATTCGCGTATCAGAATATCCATGGGTGTATAGTAAGTAGACTCCTTGAGATAAGTCCACTCTTTCTATGTAAGCAAGAAATTCGAGTGATTATGAGCGGTTTATAGGGCCTTTGTGTTGGAGTCCTGTTTTATTAAATATTCTCTCAACCCACTGGATTTCACTCGGGAGTTGCATTTTTTGGAAATTACCCAGCGCCTCAACTAAATAATCCCGCACGGTTTCCGCATTCACCTGCGGATCTTGTTTCCATAAAATATCAGCGATTTTCACCATGGTGACGGCTTTTGCTTGAATATCACCGAGCTTGTCATAGACCGGTAGTTGATCGTTTTGGCGAATATTCAGCGCTTCGTCAAGTTGACCACGAGCTTGAAGAATGTCTGCAATGTTCCCCATGGTGACGGCTTTAGATCGAACATCACCGAGCTTCTCATAGACCGGTAGTTCATCGTTTTGGCGAATATTCAGCGCTTCGTCGAGTTGACCACGAGCTTGAAGAATGTCTGCAATGTTCCCCATGGTGACGGCTTTAGATCGAACATCACCGAGCTTCTCATAGACCGGTAGTTGATCGTTTTGGCGAATATTCAGCGCTTCGTCGAGTTGACCACGAGCTTGAAGAATGTCTGCAATGTTCCCCATGGTGACGGCTTTAGATCGAACATCACCGAGCTTCTCATAGACCGGTAGTTCATCGTTTTGGCGAATATTCAGCGCTTCGTCGAGTTGACCACGAGCTTGAAGAATGTCTGCAATTTCCCCCATGGTGACGGCTTTAGATCGAACATCACCGAGCTTCTCATAGACCGGTAGTTGATCGTTTTGGCGAATATTCAGCGCTTCGTCGAGTTGACCACGAGCTTGAAGAATGTCTGCAATGTTCCCCATGGTGACGGCTTTAGATCGAACATCACCGAGCTTCTCATAGACCGGTAGTTCATCGTTTTGGCGAATATTCAGCGCTTCGTCGAGTTGACCACGAGCTTGAAGAATGTCTGCAATTTCCCCCATGGTGACGGCTTTAGATCGAACATCACCGAGCTTCTCATAGACCGGTAGTTCATCGTTTTGGCGAATATTCAGCGCTTCGTCGAGTTGACCACGAGCTTGAAGAATGTCTGCAATTTCCCCCATGGTGACGGCTTTAGATCGAACATCACCGAGCTTCTCATAGACCGGTAGTTGATCGTTTTGGCGAATATTCAGCGCTTCGTCGAGTTGACCACGAGCTTGAAGAATGCCTGCAATTTTCCCCATGCTGACGGCTTTTTCTCGCACATCGCCAAGCTTCTCCCATGCAGATAACTCCTCGTTTTGTCGAATACTCAGTGCTTCGTCGAGTTGTCCACAAGCTTGAAGAATGTCTGCAATACGACTTTGTGCTTCGGCCTGTTGCCTAAGGTCGTTCAGTTCTTCAAAACAGGGCAATACCTTATTTTCTAATAAAGTCAGCGCCTCAGATAGCTCACCTTGTAGATATTGCAGATCAGCCAGATCCATTAATACTCTTGTGGAAGCATGTTTCTCGTCTAACTTTGTAAAACTCGCCCGTGCTTGCTCCAGCGATTGCTTTGCTAAAGCGTAATCTCCAATCGACACATAAAGGTTACCAAGCTCATGCAACATATCAGCATCACTGAGTAATGGCTCTTTGTCTTTTAAAGGCCTCAGATAATCCTGTATTTCCCGAATACGTTGCTGTTTCTTTTCTTTATCAAGGCCGGTGGTGTTTTGGAAATTAGCCTCCCAACGCACTTGATTCTCCACAGGTAAACTAAAGTCAAACACCTGCTCACGCCATGCCCAAAAATCAGCGGCATGAAGGGCAATATCACGTATCTGTGGCTCGACCATCCAAAGCACTAGCGTGGTTTTGAGGTAACGGGCAATATACTCACGGTGGTAATTGATGCCCCGGAAAAACTCCTGCCGTGTATTTCCATCAAGGCTTTCCAGATTGATCACATGAATCGAGACCGGACATTCTTGTAATTCAGCAATCGCTTGTTCAAAGGCGTAAAAACTACCCAGCACCTTTAAATCCAATATCAACTTCTCAGACTGGGTGTTTTGCAACTGTTCGATTAAACCATCCCGATACGACGGATTATTATGCTGAATGATGAGCGCGTGAAAACCCTGCAAATTAGCTAGCAGTTTTTTTAGCCGCAATAATACGCCGGAGTGAATAGGGTTTAATTGCCAGTTTGCTTGCATGGTTTATTGATCAGCAGCCTGAACGGCTTTTGCATACCCCGGCAAAGTGGTGATGACCGGATGGCTTTTCCAAAAGTAATCGTTGTATTCCAATAAAATCAAGTTGTATAGCATTTTACTGCTGATATCGTCGGTAAAGTCATCCGGCGAATCAGGCGCAGCATCAATCGCCACCAATCGGGCATAGTCCTCACTGTTGATAAAACGACGGTAGTCATTAGCCAGTTCTTTAACAGCACGCTCGGCTGCCAGTTGGTCAATCAGCTCATCTTCACGGTTATTAATGGCTACATTCAGCAGACGCAGCAGATCGCGGGGATGACCGCCACTAAACTTGATGAGGTAATCGAGTGTTGTTGTGTTATCAAAAAGGTATTCAGGCACGCGGCAGTAAATCATCTCGCGAACTATTTTGTAGTTTTCTTCGATGGCTTCATCGTCTTGGTTACGCACTTTCAGCATGGGCACACGTACAGTTTGACTGAAGCTGGCACTAAGCTGGTTATTAGCGCGTAACAGGTCAATAGGCGCACAATAAATAAATAGTGATTGGATTTGGGTGAGTTGATGAATGTCTTCTATAAAGAAACGGCGAGAGTCATCACTATCCAATCGATCTGTACCATCAACACTAAACAGTATGCGCTCGCCCAGCCCCTGAGCACGAATTTTGTCTTCAGCGGCGCGGATCAGTTGATTAAAACTACCTGAGAATTCGGTAAAGTTGTTACGCACCACTTCACGCAGCTCATCACGATAGGTTGAACCAATACTAATTTTATTGGTGAGTTCAGCAAATAGTTCGACCAACCATGGCAGGCCTGCTTTTGTTTTGACACCCGCTTTAAATTCCGCTTCCATATTGCGCAAGTTGGCATGGGTGATAACCCGGTCTTTGTACCAATTTTCAAGGCGACTTAGATGCACCTGCTCCATACTTATGCCGTTTTCACCCTCCATCTTTTTCAGCAATTCAGCCGCCAAAGCCAACAGAACATCGGAGTATTTCAGGTTATTGATATCAAGCGTTTCAAGGCAATCCAGATGAACAACGTAATATCGCTTTGCATCATGCAGAAAGTCAGCAATACGCAGTAATTCGGTACTTTTACCGCAGCCACGATGACCAGTGAACAGAATGTATTTTTTACGGGGTGGTTGCTGAAGTGTGCCTTGGCTATCTACGTTTAGTTCGTTATAGAGTCGTTTCAGACTGAACTGCCCACGCGCCGGGGCCAGGTCAATAAATTTTTTATCATCCGGCTGAAGTGGCTGATCATAAGTCAGGTTGTTTTTAGCATCCCAGATGGTAATTTTTTGTTCGCTTCCACGCTTTTCACTCATAAGTTTTTTCTACAGTATTGGCTGGTCTGCTTTAAGTATACTACTAAGCAGTTATAAGGTGTAAACACGATTAGGCTTACCAGTTGCCTATAGAAATTCAGGTAAATAAGTTCACACAACCGAACTTCGACACCAGCTTTTCCCGCAGGCTTTTCTTGGCAAAAAATGAGAGTTTGAGGTGTGGCTTGGCAGCAAAATTGAATGCTTATGACGAATGCTGGCTGATGTATGAATAATCAGCCAGCAACAACCAACTCTTCCCAAACCACCCGCTCAAACCCAACAGCTACCACAGCCAGACACCGCAATCGCTCCGGCTCCTGGTACTTAGTCACCAACACATTCCGATACTGACGCAACTGTATCAAAGCCTCCTGAAGAGACGTTTTCACCATCGACAGCTCGTAAGATTCATCCAGACTCAACCCACGAACCGCCTCACCCGTCAGGCCAACATCCGCCAACGACAAATACTTAAATTCCAGCACAATATCCTGCAAAGCATACTGTCGCATATTAGGCCGCACAATCAGCGTCAAATCCGAATAACCACGCTGTAAAGCCGGCTCCGAATCCATGATGTAAAAATTATCATTAAACAATAACGTCAAAAAAGCCGTCTTGATGGTGAGCTCATTACTCCAGCGATAATCCCGGTTACTAAAGACCCGGAAATACTGATTTTCCAAAAATTCCGCTAAGGGTTGTAAATCCGCAGTCCGGTAAAAATCCCGCGCCAGATGCTGCACTTTGTCACCATCCTGAGCATCTGGTAACACCCGTTTACGCAGCTCCTCCACATACAAACTACGAATCACCAGATTAGGCACACCAAACGCCAACTCCCCCAAAGCACTGCGTCCGGTAATGGTTAACACCCCAAAATAATACAATAGCGACAACATGAATTTCTGCCCACTTTGCATCTCACGCAGGGCTTCAACACCAAAACGGTCTTCCAATGCATCCAGCACTAAAGCAGGTTGCTCATCGACTATCTGGCGTATTATTCGCTCCCCATTGGGTAAGCCCGCGATATAACGGATTTTCCCGGCATCCATCGCCAGATTTCCATCCAGAATGCGCTCCGGTGGTGAGCAATATTCCTGGTAATCACGCAGAAAATAAAACACCAGCGTCGGGTTATAAACACAGTCCTGCTGTATATCGCTACAGAAACGATAGCCATTATAAAAAGTGCGCAAGGTGTCAAGCATGGCAGGTAATCCATCTTCCTGCTGGCAGGTTTTACATACTTGCGCGGTTATACCAGCCAGTTCCTCATGACTGATACCACACAAAGCATTGAATTTGGGTGCCAGGTAAATATTTGTGGCGACGTTGTAGCCGCTGGTCATATCACTAAGCACAACCGGAGAAATACCGGTGATAAAAACCCGGCCAATTTTACTTTCCGAAACATTGGCTTTGATGGCTTTAAACAGCGTTTTTAAAATACCTTCACTCTGCACCAACTCTTCATAACGCTGCTGGCTGCTGCTGTGGACTTGCATCAGCACTTCATTGGCAAAATTATCATATTCGTCAATCAGCAAATAGAGCTTGTAACCACTACTGGATACCGCCTGAGCTAATGCATCAAATGAAGCAATGGCATTGTGAGGTATGATGCTAATGGTTGACCGCAACTGTGACTGATAATTTTCCTGAAATCCGGCAATCGTTTGATTGATATGATCAAACAGGTTGTGCCTGATATTCGCGGTATCACCTTGAGCAGAAACCTTGGAAAAGTCCCAGCGTAACACCATGTATTGATTTTTTTCAGGGCCGGGACTCTGACCAATGTTCAAGTCACCAAACAAAGTATCAAAGTCGTCAGCACGATTAATGTCGTAATAATTCTCAAGTGTGGACAACAACAATGACTTACCGAAGCGCCTGGGTCGTAAGAAAAGCAGTTGCTTGCCTGCTGCTTCCAGCTCAGGAATGTGTTGAGTACGATCGAGGTACAAATAGCCTTCTGTACGCAGAGAGTGAAAATCACTATTACCGTAGGGAAATTTTATCATGACTTATGCCATCCGCAGAATGTTTGAACCATACACTTGAGTATACAATACCGTGATCTGAATGTGGCTATAGGCTTTATCCAAAAATTACATTAAGATAGAGGGGAGATAACTCTGGGAGGAGAGCGCTTTGGGGGAAGAAATTTAAATGTCTGACAAGTTAATGACTCAAGCCGATAATGTCACCTTGCCTGGTGACGGCTTATACGCTTTAGCCACAAAAGGTGCTAAAGATGTCATCGACAACGCCACACCACAGATATTATCAGCTGTAAATAACCTGCACCTCAACACTGACTCCACACAATTCACCATGACTGATATGGGCTGCGCTGATAGCGGCACATCGCTGGGCAATGCCCGCAGTATTAGCGTGATGGATGACCCACATCAACACGGCATGGGCTATGTACATGCTTATATGACTATTTCAAAGATCTGAGTAATGTATATGAAAGGATTTTACCCCCCAAGCATGAAAGTCTATGACTTTCACAGTAAGCGCGGATTTTATAGTAAATTTCAATGAGGAGAACATATGAACAGACGTGATTTTGTTAAAGGTGCCGGTTTAGGTGCAATAGCGACAGCAGCAGGCATCACACCAGCAATGGCAGCCGAAGGCGAGAAAATGGACATCACAATGGTGTCTACCTGGCCGAAAGATTTTCCGGGTTTGGGAACCGGCGCACAGCGTTTTGCTCAGCGCTTGACCGACATGACTGCTGGTCGCTTGAATGTTAAATATTTCGCAGCGGGTGAGCGCGTAGGCGCATTTGATTCATTTGATGAAGTTGCTTCTGGTAATGCACAGATTTATCACGGTGCAGAATACTATTGGAAAGGTAAGCATCCGGGTTTTGCATTCTTTACGAGCGTACCGTTTGGCCTGACTTATACTGAAATGAACGCTTGGATTCGTTTTGGTGGCGGCCAGGAATTATGGGACAAGCTAGGCGCTGAATTTGGTGTCAAAGGCCTGATGTGTGGTAACACAGGTGTCCAGATGGGTGGTTGGTTCCGCAAAGAAATGAACTCTGCTGATGACTTTAAAGGCCTGAAGATGCGTATGCCGGGCTTGGGTGGCGACGTACTGTCGAAATTGGGTGCTTCTCCTGTTTCACTACCTGGTGGCCAGATTTATGAAAACCTGGTATCGGGTGCGATCGATGCGACTGAGTGGGTTGGCCCGTGGAATGACCAAATCATGAAGTTCTACGAAGCCGCTAAGTACTACTACTATCCGGGTATGCATGAGCCGGGCGCTATGCTGGCTATCGGCATGAACAAAAAATGGTGGGATGCACTGTCTGATCAGGACAAAATTCTGGTTGAAGCTGCCGCATCAATGGAAAATGATGTCATGATGTCTGAGTACAACATGAAAAATGGTGATGCACTGGATTCATTGATCAAAGATCAGGGCGTTCAGCTTAAATCATTCAGCGATGATATCTATGATGCCTTTGGTGAAGCGGCTGAGGAAGTCTACGCTGATGTAGTTAAGCACAGCGATCTCGCGAAAGAAATTTATGAAAGCTTCGAAAATGCGCGTACTAAAGTCGGTGGCTGGGCTAAGATCTCTGATCAGGCTTATGTTGCTCAACGGAATCGTGTGTTGGGGCTGTAGGATTTCATAAATCTCCTGACAGTCCTTTTTAAAAGGGCACGGAAGCCTTGCTCCCTTCCCCCCTTGCGGGGGAAGGGCTGAGGATGGGGGGTTAAGGTGTGGCACATTGTTCATTTATTGCAGTAATCTGACTCGTTTTTACCCCCCATCCCCGACCCTTACCCCCGCAAGGGGGGAAGGGAGGCAAGCGGTTTACCTTAAAAAAAACTCACCACAAGGCATAATTTCTATGACCAGATCCCGGCAAACCTATCGTTTGTTTGCGGCCTTTATGGTTGCCAGCATTCTATTGTTCCTGCTAAACCGTTATTTGGCGCTGTGGTTGAGTTGGCCGGATCTGGCAGGGGTGTTTGAGTATTTTGCTGAAGATAGCAAAATGACGACCACCCAGCTGTTGCAGGGTCTGGGCATGTGGTTGATTTATCTGATAGCAACCGTTCTGGTGATCCGCTACGTACGGAATACACCGGAAACGGGGATGGCTGATGATGCGGAATGGTATTCCCGAATCAGTTATTACATTATTCGTGCTGCTTTCTGGTCAGTTTTCCTGATTGGCCTGACTGATGCAGCTATCTCACTGCTTCGGGTGGAAAATGCTTTGCCGGGACTGATTGGTGAGCATTGGACGGGTATTCTCGACCAAGCCCGCACCCGGGGGATTTATATCCACTACCCACTGATTGCTATATCACTGGTCATTGCCTGGTTCACACGCTCCTTGAGCTTTATCTGGCTGGCATTCCTCGTCGTTCTGGCTGAGTTTGGCATTGTATTATCAAATTTCATATTTTCTTATGAACAGGCTTTCATGGGTGACTTAGTACGCTTCTGGTACGCCGCCCTCTTCCTGTTCAGTAGTGCATACACATTAGTCGTAGGCGGCCATGTCCGGGTCGATGTGTTGTATGCAGGTTTTAGTGAGCGGGCGAAAGCATGGGTTAACGCTATTGGCTCGCTCTTATTAGGCCTGCCGCTGTGCTGGACGATTCTGGCCATTGGCATGGAGAGCAAACAAGGCAGTATCATTGCACCAATCATCAAATTTGAAATTTCCCAAAGTGGTTATGGCATGTATGTTAAATACCTGATGGGAGCCTTCCTGCTAGTGTTTGCTGTCACGATGGCTATTCAATTCATCGCTTACTTCCTGCATAGCGTGGCGATCCTTACCGGTGAGATAGAACCGGAACCCGAAGAAGATGATATCCCAGTACTTGATCCGGAGGCTATATAATGGAATTAGTATTCTTAGGTGTTCTGTTGTTCCTGATGATCTGGGCTTTAACCTCCGGTTACCCCGTAGCGTTCGCCCTGCCCGGCTCGGCTATATTGGCCATTGGCCTTGCTGCGCTGAGTGGTTATTTAGTCGAAGGTGATACCTCGGCTTATTTTGCTGAAGATGGGCCAGCACAATGGTTAAGTGCCGGTGTAACCAACTTCCGCAGTCTCTATTGGGTGGTTGAACGCGATACGCTGATCGCCATTCCTCTGTTTATTTTTATGGGCATCATGCTGCAACGTTCGAAGATCGCTGAAGATCTTTTGGTAGCGATGGCACAACTGTTTGGCCCGTTACCAGGTGGTTTGGGCATTTCAGTCGTATTTGTTGGAGCCTTACTGGCTGCTACCACCGGTATCGTGGGTGCAACAGTTATTGCAATGGGCCTGATCTCATTGCCAGCGATGCTACGTAATAATTATTCCAAGTCCTTAGCGACAGGCACCATCTGTGCCTCAGGAACACTGGGGCAAATTATTCCGCCTTCCATTGTGCTGATTATCCTTGCTGATCAATTATCCAGTGCTTCTGACCAGGCTAATACAGCCCGTAAAGAACTGTATAAGGCAGCGACCGGCGAGTTTTCTATGCCATCCCAGTTTGAAGTCGTTTCAGCCAGCGCCGGAGACATGTTCATGGGCGCATTGATACCAGGCATTATTCTGGTCGGTATCTACATGCTCTACATCTTGGTCTTTGCACGGATCTGGCCACATAAAGCACCACCCGTGCCTTATGACGGTGAATATGATGCCAAGTTTGCCCGGACAATTATTCTGGCTTTGGTGCCACCACTGGCACTCATTTTTGTTGTATTGGGATCAATTATTACAGGTGTTGCCACCGTGAACCAGGCGGGCGCGATTGGAGCCGTTGGTGCGATGGTGATGGCGGGTTATCGTCTCTACGAAGGCACATGGGGTAAATACGTCCCGGCGATACTGGCTATTGGCTCACTGATTGCTATTGGTGTGATTAAAAACTTCTACGACCTGAATATTCGCAGCATCCAAAGTGAAGCGCAATGGACGGCTATCCTGATGGCAGTCGTTGCGGTCATTGTTTTATTGATTGCGGTGGCATGGAGCGCCTGGCGTGCTTTCCGGGTGGAAAATACATTGAAGGAAGTAATGACCGAAACGGCTAAAACCACTTCAATGGTCTTTATCATTCTGGTCGGGGCGGCGATGTTAACCTCAGCATTCCGTGCTTTTGGTGGTGAAGAACTGGTGAAACATTACCTGACCGGACTGCCCGGTGGCTTCTGGACACAGTTTCTGGTGGTTATGCTGGTTATTTTTCTGCTGGGCTTCTTCCTGGACTTCATTGAAATTGCGGTTGTTGTCGTACCCATTGTTGCACCGATCCTATTAATGAATCCCGAAGCGAATATCACCGCAGTTTGGCTGGGTGTAATGATTGGTTTGAATATTCAGACATCGTTCCTCACGCCACCCTTTGGCTTCGCACTATTCTACTTACGAGGTGTTGCGGATAAAGTCATTAAGACGCTGGATATTTATAAGGGTGCAGTGGCCTTTATTGTTCTGCAACTGATTGCTCTGGGTATTACCGGTTATTTCCCGAGTCTGGTGAACTACGTACCTAATCGTACGCACTTGCTATCGGAAACCGCACCACCACCAATTAACCCTAAACTACAGGTCTGTCTGGAAGGGCACCTCGATGATACCTTCACCAATGAGGGTGACACCATTAAAGCGGCGATTGAAACAGCCAGTAAACTGGATTTGTCTGCTTTACCGGAAAAGATGCAGGCTGACTTTAAAGCCAGCACAACGGATACCCTGAAAGGCTTTGAGTTATTTGAAGTGATTCGTCAGAAACGCAGTGAATTGAGCGATTTTGAAGTGGACTATGCACCGGTACATCGCTCAGTACGAGCGACTGAATTGGCAATGTCGAAGCTGGATGTTCGTATCAAAGCTTATAATGATGATATTCGCCAGCTCGACTTTGATACTAATAGCACGGATGCTGACAAAGCGCTTTTCCAGCAATTAATCGGCGAACTGGAGACTGAAAAAACTGAATTGGCGGCGACGATCCCTGATAGCTGGACGGCTTTACGCGCACAGTTTAAAGAGCATTCGGCAGCGCTGACTAAAGCACGGCGGACTTACAACCAGACGACGGATGGTGCCTATGAGACATTCAGAGACATCCGTGATGTTGTGCAAAGTGCGGATGCGCTGGCGGCTGTGGAAGGTGATTTAACAGCGTTAGCTGAGGTCATAAAGGATGAGCCTGCTACTGAAGCCATGGAAAAAATCAAAGTGGTCGAAAGCTTGCTGAGTGATGTGGCGGGTTCCAGCTCCATTAAATCCGGTTTATCTAAGGCGCGGCGTGTTCTGAAAAAGGATGACAGCGCTGAAGCACGTGATAAAGCGATGGGACTGTACCAAGGTTCTATCGACTTGTTTGCTGGTGAAATTAGCTGGCGGCGGGATGCAGCGGAACAAGTGCTGACTGATTTACAAGCTTATGACAATGCTATCGCTAGTAACTTTGGAGTACGGATGCAGAAACGTTTGAATGATGACCAGGCCAAAGAAGTAGCGGCTTGTATGTCACATCACACGGATGTATCGCTGAACTTTTAAAACGATATAACCCACTCTGTTACACAAATCGGCCTACATAATTATGTGGGCCGATTTGCTTTTGAGCATTTAATTTACTCTTCAGTGATCTTCTGGTAAACCAGCGTAGCTAAGGCCAAATCACCCAACGCCACCGCACGGAAAATAAACGCTGTACGCTCATCATCATGCTGCCTCGCAGCCACCTTACCTTCCACCAACGCAGTCAGATCACCATCAATCAACTTCATATCCATCATCGGTACAGGCATAGCTGCTTCTTGTTTCATGTCATCAATCGCCAAACGGTCAAACACGTGCAAACTGTCCTTCTTCCACGGCAAACCGGAATCCGTTGAAGCAATAAACGCCCCCGGCTTCAACCAGTTCGCATCAATAAACGGTTCGACTGAGGACGTCAGCGGAATCGAAGACACCACAATATCAGCAGGTTCCACTGCCTGTTTAGCGCTCTCACTGGCAACCGCTTCCAAACCCATGTCCCGCGCTGCATCACACAAAAGATCACGGTTCTTCGCTCCCTTGCCCAGCGCATGGATCTTCTTTAGCGGGTATAAATCAGCTAGCATCTTCAGATGGCTATGTGCCTGCACCCCACAACCAATAAATGCGACTTCCGCCGCGTCTTTCTTCGCCAGATACCGCGCCGCCAGCACACTCGCCGCAGCAGTACGCACACCGGTAATCCAGTTACCATCCATAATCGCCAGCGTCTCGCCACTGTGGCTATCCATCAGCGTAATGGAAGCATTAATGGCATCACCGCCCTTCGCACTATTTTCCTGATTCAGCAATACACTTTTCACCGCCATCATCGGTGGCTCATCCGACGTTGAAAGCGTAGCCATCATGTAACGCCCGTCACCGGGAACAATCACTGTTTTTGGCGCTGCATTAGCTTTGCCTGCGGCCTGATCACGCACCAGTTTCTCTAGCGCATCAAGCACTTCGTTAGTAGTGATATTAAGGGATTCTAACTGTTGGCGTGAAAGATACTGCATGAGAGTAAGCTCCGGATAGGCAATGAAACCAGCATACGGTTTGCCACTTCATCAAGTCAAACACTCACCTTCTGGCGATCACACACCGTTTCCATCGAGACAAAGGTCGAGGTATGCGCCACATGCGGCAACGCGGCAATCTTCTCCCCCAATAAATAGCGAAAAGCTTTAATATCAGTGGTTCTGACCTTCAGCAGGTAATCAAAATTACCAGCGATCATATGACATTGCTCCACTGCCGCCAGTTGCATCACGGCCTTGTTGAAAGCACTCAGGGCTTTTGCACTGGTATCATTCAATGTGACCTGCATAAACGCCACATGTGACTCACCCAGCAAGTCATAATCCAGCCGCGCCTGATAACCCGTTATATAACCGGCTTTCTCCAATTTGCGCAGTCGGTTTATCGTCGGTGTTTTACTCAAACCGATACGCTCAGCCAACTCCGTCATACTGACACGGCCATCCCCCGTAAGGATTGCCAAGATATTTTGATCATACACGTCTAATTTACTCATGAGGCCAGAATAATTAGTAAATTGCCCTAAATCCAGTATTTATTTAAGTAAAAGCTACCCATTTCCAATAAAATACAGTCAAAATGGCTAGCCTATTATTGCTAACCTTCCTCATAATTTAAACCACTCGGGTATCCTACCATGCAGTCCTTATCTGAAATTCGTAGCGACCTCCGCGCCGCCACATTAGCCAATGAAAACACTGTGGTCAGCCACATGGTCAATACATTGGGAATTAGTGAAACTCAGCGAACTGACACCGTTGAATTGGCAGCATCATGGGTACGCGAACTGCGTGATTCCGGCGCACCGGGGTTAATGGAAAGCTTTCTGGCGGAATACGGTTTATCCACCCAGGAAGGCGTCGCGCTGATGTGTATGGCGGAAGCTTATTTGCGGGTACCGGATGATGAAACACTGGATGAATTGATTCAGGATAAGATTTCACCGCAGGATTTCGCAGAACACCTGGGGCACTCCAGCTCGCTGATGGTGAATGCCTCCACCTGGGGACTGATGTTAACGGGTGGCGTGCTGTCTGAGTCTGATCAACGTGGCCTGATACCGTCTTTGCGCGGTCTGGTCAAACGGGCTGGTGAGCCGATTATCCGTGTTGCGGTTAAGCAGATGATGAAAATGATGGGCGGCCAGTTTGTGCTGGGTGAAACCATCGAAAAAGCAATTAAAAACGGCAAAGCCTATCAGGGAAAGGGCTACCGCTATTCCTTCGATATGCTGGGAGAGGCTGCGTTCACACAACCCGATGCTGACCGTTATTACCTGGCTTATGCCGATGCGATTACCGAACTGGCACGCTTTTGTAAAGGCAAAGATGTACGCCTGAATCCGGGCATTTCCGTCAAATTATCTGCCCTGTATCCACGTTATGAAACGTTACAGAAAGAAGCGGTGATGAAGTCGTTATTTCCTACCCTACGCTCCCTCTGCCTTCTGGCGAAAAAATCGGGCATGGGATTAAACATTGATGCGGAAGAAGCAGAACGTCTGGATATTTCACTGGACATTATTGAGGCCTTACTGGAAGACGGCAGCCTGAGTGATTGGGATGGCTTGGGTGTAGTGGTTCAGGCTTACGGTTACCGTGCGCCTTATGTATTGGATTGGTTACATGCGCTGGCGGAAAAACACGATACCCGCCTGATGGTGCGCCTGGTAAAAGGTGCGTATTGGGATAGAGAAGTTAAACGCTCACAGGAGCTGGGGCTGCCGGGTTATCCGGTGTATACGCGAAAGAATAATACCGACCTGTCTTATTGGTACTGCGCCAAAAAGCTACTCGGTCAGCGTGATCGTATCTTCCCACAATTTGCTACGCACAATGCACACACCATCGCCTCGATTCTCAAGCTAACGGAAGGCGAAGATAATGCGGAAACTACTTTTGAACTCCAGCGCTTGCATGGCATGGGTGAATCGCTGCATGAGTTAGTGCGTGAGAAACATGATATTCCTTGCCGGATCTATGCACCGGTTGGCGTGCACCAGGATTTATTGGCTTATCTGGTACGGCGCTTACTGGAAAATGGCGCGAATGCTTCGTTTGTTAGTCAGTTGCTGGACAATGATATTCCGCCGCGTGAAGTGACGGCTGATCCGGTTGAGAAGGCAGAAGCCTGGTTGCAACAGGCAGTGCCCGGGGTGCCTCATCCTGAATCTTTGTTTCAGCCGGAGCGGACGAATTCTAAGGGGTTTGATTGGCTGGATGTTAATGATGTTGCGACTATTGAGGCTATGCGTGCTCCATTTAAGAATGCGCAATGGGCTGCCACACCTCTATTAGTCGAAGCAGATCTTACTGATGCACAAACGCTCAACGTTCTTAACCCGACTACCGGCAATCAAGTAGGTACAGTTATTGAAGCGACGGCGGAGCAGCTAAATACCGCAGTTACTCATGCACGTACCGCTCAGATTGAGTGGTATGCGCTGGGTGTTAGCGAACGTTCGGTCATTCTGAATAAAGCGGCCGATTTGTACGAAGCTAACGCGGGTGAGTTGTTTGCGTTATTGGCACGCGAGGCCGGAAAAACGCTTCAGGATTGTATTGCTGAATTACGTGAGGCGGTTGATTTTCTGCGTTATTACGCCGCACAGGCTGAGCACTTACCCCCCTCCAAACAACCTTGTGGTGTAATGGCTTGTATTTCACCGTGGAATTTTCCGCTGGCTATTTACACCGGCCAAATGAGTGCCGCCTTGGCGGCGGGTAATGCGGTTTTGGTAAAGCCCGCCGAATCTACGCCATTAATTGCTTTCCGTGCCACTCAATTGTTGCACGAAGCCGGTGTGCCGGTCGCAGCTTGTCAATTTGTACCCGGACAAGGGCATGAAATCGGCGCAGCCATGAGCAGTCATCCTGAACTGAATGGCCTGATTTTTACCGGTTCGACAGCAACGGCTAAACGCATCGAACGCAGTATGAGTGAAACCGGTGACATCCATGCACCATTGATTGCGGAAACCGGTGGGTTGAATGCGATGATTGTGGATTCTTCTGCGCTGCCGGAACAGGTCGTGGAAGATATCATTGCATCGGCTTTCCAGTCGGCGGGCCAACGTTGCTCTGCGCTGCGCATGTTGTACTTACAGGAAGACATTGCTGAACGTACACTGGAAATGTTGTATGGCGCAATGGACTTATTGCAAATGGCTGATCCGTGGGATTTTAGTACAGATATCGGGCCGGTGATCAATATTCCAGCGAAAACTGGTATCAATGCTTATGTTGAACAACATAAAAGGGCCATTCTGAAGCAACTAAAGACGCCTATAAAAAATGGGCATTTTGTTGCGCCGGTTGCTATCAAAGTGAACGGCATTGAAGACCTGACTCACGAGGTATTCGGGCCGGTGTTACATGTGGCGACGTACAAAGTGGATGAGCTGGATAAGGTGCTGAATAATATTAATGCGGCGGGATTCGGACTGACGTTCGGGCTGCACACACGCATTGATTCCCGGGTACAGACGGTTGTCGACAAGCTGCATATGGGTAATATGTACATTAATCGTAACCAGATTGGTGCGATTGTCGGCTCTCAGCCCTTTGGTGGTGAAGGATTATCAGGTACCGGGCCAAAAGCGGGTGGGCCTTTTTACCTGCAACGTTTGGTACGTGGCCGGGAAGCTGAAGCTCAATCTTCAGGTCAGGCAATGGAGACAATCAACGATCAGGCACTAACTGAACTGGTGAGCGAACTTCAGCAGCAAAAAACCAACGCATTCGGGAAACTGCTGCCGATGACGGGTGATCTGGCTAAGGAGTATGGGGCAGTGATTCACAACTGTCGCCAGCATATGCGTGATAAGCGTCAGTTACCGGGGCCGACGGGCGAAGAGAATTTGCTGAGTCTGCATGCGCATGGATTGACGGTTATTGCCTCTCCTGATGCGGATACTGCCTTCCGACAGGCGATACAGGCTTTGTATTGTGGCAATCCGGTGTTGTTGTGTAATTCGCAGCTGTCCGAGCCTCAAACTGCTTGGCTGGATCAACAGCCTCAGGTGATGATTAGCCAGTCGGGTATTGCTGCGCAACAGCTGACGGAGTTAGCCGGGTTGAGTAACTTTGTGTTTACAGCGAATAGCGAAGATGGACTGAAACTGGCGCGGGCATATCGTATAGCCTTGGCTCAGCGGGAAGGTGCTATTGTGCGATTTTTGAGTGAGGTGAATGCACCTTATTTGTATGCACAGGAGCGGCATTTGTGTATTAATACGACTGCTGCGGGCGGGAATGTGGATTTGATTGCTAACTCTGAGTAAGCGCTAACTGTTATCCTGACTGCATCCGGGCGGCTTTATTTAACGTATAGCCGCTCATATTTTATTGCATTGTAGAACTCAGGAGATCAACCATGTTTGAATTCATAAAATCAGCAGCAGGCGTTAATAATGCCGGAACCGGTGCTATTAAGAATCCTGAAATGCCTGCGCCAGCGGCACATTATGTGATTGGTAATCCACTGAAAGGGCCGTTTCCTGATCATTTGGAAACAGCGATGTTTGGCATGGGCTGTTTCTGGGGCGTGGAGCGGTTGTTCTGGGTGATTCCCGGGGTTTATACGACTGCGGTGGGTTATGCGGCGGGCGAGACTGAGCACCCGACTTATCAGGAAGTTTGTACGGGTCGTACGCATCATAATGAGGTGGTATTTGTGGTTTATGATCCCGCTATTGTGAGCTATGAGAACTTACTGAAGACGTTTTGGGAATCACATAATCCTACGCAGGGCATGCGGCAGGGTAATGATATCGGTTCGCAGTATCGCTCTGGGGTTTATACCTATAGCGCTGAACAGTTGGCCATTGCGCAAGCCAGTAAAACGAGTTACCAGGCGGAACTGGAGAAGTCCGGACATAATGACCGGATTAGCACTGAAATTATGGAAGCTCCGGTCTTTTATTATGCCGAGGAATATCATCAGCAGTATCTGGCTAAGAATCCGGGTGGTTATTGTGGATTGAAGGGTACCGGGGTTAGTTGTGTGGTTTGAGTAGTTAATTAATCGCCGCTTCCAGAATCGGTATCCAGCCCTGTTTTTCGTGATCCAGTTTATTTTCACTGTGTAGTTTTTGCAGGATTTTCAGGGCTTCAGATAACAGGTTTTTGGCTTGTTCGGGCTGGACTTGGGATAGTTTGTAATAACTGACTACCAGATCAGTTCTCCACTCCACAACATTCGGGTCGAGTTCGGCCAGCTGTTTGGCGATGGCAAGGCCATCCTCATACGCCTTCAGCGCGGCAACGTTGTCGCCCGTTTTCAGATGCATGTCGCCCACTTTATTATGACTAACCGATAGGTCGCGCTGCCACTCCGTGTGCGTGGGGTCGAGTTCGGCCAGCTGTATCCAATTAACAGGTCACCGATTCCAAAACCGCCGAGCCTCAACCCGAAACTCCTCCACCACCAAAGCCCCATCCCCCACCGGAAACAACACCGAAATCGCCCCACTCTCCGCCGTATTCAACAACGGAATCCCCCAATCCCGATACCGTTTAACCACCTTCGCCGCAGGATGCCTAAACCGGCTACGATACCCCGCCGTAGCAATCGCCAATTGCGGATCAACCCGCTTCAGAAAAGCCGATGAAGACGACGACTTACTCCCATGATGCGGCACAATCAAGACCTCAGACTGTAACCGCTCACCCAGCCTATTACTCAGCCAATATTCCGCAGGCCGCTCAATATCTCCGCTAAACAACACACTGTGATACCTATTGCTCACCCGCAAGACACAGGACATATTATTGCGCTTCTTATCCTTAAACAAATCACCGGGGTGCAATATTTCAAACCGCACCCCATCCCACTCCCATTGCTCGCCAGCCTGACAAGGCTCAGCCGGATAACCGCCAATAATCGCAGGATTTTCAACATCAGTAATCAAGCGAGTCACCGGCAAAGCATCCAACAAAGCCAGCGCACCACCACTGTGATCATTGTCCGCATGCGAAATCACCAAACCATCAATCCGGGCAATTTTCTGCGCCCGCAACCACGGCAAAACCACCAACTTACCGGTATCAAACGTCTCAGAAGGTTTCGGGCCAGCATCAAATACCAAAGTATGCTCAGCGGTCTGAATCACACTCGCCAGCCCCTGCCCCACATCCAACACAGTCAACTGAAACGCCCCCGGTTCAGGGTGCGGCGGCTGCCAGATAAACACCGGCATCATCAGCAACAAACCCAACCAACGCCCCGGAATACCACGTGGCAGAATCAGCAGTAAAAACCCAACCATCGCCAACGCCACCCAGACCCAAGGTAATTGTGGCATGGCCAGACTCGCCATCGACAAACCCGCCAACCAATCCAACCCCCACCACAACCACTCGACCGCATACGCCGCCAATTGCCAAAAAACAGCCGCCAGATACTCGCTGAAAAACAGGACGATCATACCCAACAAAACCAACGGCACCACCAGTAGACTCACATAAGGCACAGCCACCAGGTTCGCCAACGGTGACGCCAATGACGCACTGCCAAACATACTCGCCGTCAATGGAATCATCCCCAGCGACAAACCGATCTGGATAGTCAGCACACTCCACTTACTCTTGCGCCGCAGGTCACGACGAGTCAGCAGAAAAATCATCAATACAGACAGAAAAGACAGCCAGAAGCCGGGTGACAAAGAAGCCAACGGATCAAGCAACAATACCGCCAACAAAGCACAGCTTAAAATCACGGTAAACGGAATACCCCGCCGCACCACCAAACCCACAAGAATGATCAGCACCATCACCAAAGCACGCTGGGTAGGTAAGGTAAACCCAGCCATCAGCGCATAAACCGTCGCAGCGATGGCTCCACTCACCCCACCGGCAATACGCACTGGTAACCATAAATACAAACGAGGAAACAGCCACCAAATCACCAAGACCGGAAAGAAACCAAAGCCAGCCACTAAGCCAATATGCAAACCAGAAATGGCCACCAAATGACTGGTTCCGGTACGGCGTAATACTTCCCATTGCTCAGTCGTAATGTCACCACGATCAGCCACCGCCAATGCCGCAATAATGCCCTTTTCCGGCCTGTCCTCCAGATGATGGCGAATCGCCCGTTGTACCTGCTGGCGAACATGATCAACTTTGCCAGACCACGCGCTGCCCAATGACTGATTTAATTCGGAACGTCTGATATAACCCGTGCCAATAATCCGTTGTGAGAACAGCCATTTCTCATAGTCAAACCCACCAGGATTCATAAAACCATTCGGTGGTTTCGCACGCACCACTAATTGCCAACGATCTCCGGCGTTTAACTGTTGTGGGAAATGCCGGTACCAACTCAGGCGTATTTTTCCTGATAAATTGATCACTTCATTGCTTTCGGCATTTTCAGCAGTAGCCTCAGAATTTGTAGGCAACTCAGCTTTCTCAACGTCAAAAATAAACCGGCGACTTTCGCTATCAGCCTCCGGCAAGCCACTCACCACACCCGTTAAGATAAGATCCTGCCCGGCCAGATTTTCCGGTAATTGCTGATTATTATGTGAATAGGCATGGAACCCTGCATACAAAAAACCTAAGGTTATAAATCCTACAACCGCAAGCCCCCTGCGATATGATTTTAAGTAAAAATCAGACAGGCTGCACAATATCAGAACAATTACAGCACCTTTCATCCATAAATTCATGGCTGGAAGGCCCATAAAGCAGTGTGTTAGTAGCGTTCCACCAAAAAAGCAGAGGGAAAAGGTGCGCATGTCAGACAAACCGTGGATAATGGTAATTATTATTATTATTAAAAACTGTTAGCATGCCAAAACGATTTTTTAAAAAGCTGGCACCTGATTCGGAGAAGATAAAAAAGAGTAAATCTTTAGCATGGCTCGGAACAGCGCTGCACCACCCCTGGCTCTGGCATTTCAACCGCCACAGTGTCGCAGGCGCCTTTGCAGTCGGCATGTTTTGTATGTGGATTCCCTTCCCGCCGCAAACCCTAATGGCTGCATCAGTTGCTGTTTTAATACGTGTTAATCTGCCCATTTCTGTAGCACTGGTTTACGTCACCAACCCAATTACTATCCCACCCTTATTTTATTTAGCTTACCAATTCGGCGCATGGCTATTGGGTGCACAACTACAAGAAATTGATTTTTCACTCACCCTCCACTGGTTTCAGACAACCTTTATGCTGATCTGGCCCTCTATGTTGCTGGGCTGCATGATCTTTGCCGCAGTATCAGCAGTGATTGGATATTACGGAATTCATTTATTCTGGCGGCTACATATAGTCCAGCAAATCAAAGATCGACAGGAAAAACGCAGACAAAAGCGTAGAGCAAAGCTAGAAGCTGCTGGCAGAAACCTGAAAAGCCCGGCCAAATAGCCAAACCGAAGTCCGGCTACGCTAATTGCAAATCCCCCGCAGTCAACTGATACACACTATCCATACGACGCGCCAACGCAAGATCATGCGTCACAATCACAAACGCCGTTTGTAACTCACTATTCAACCCCTGCATCAGCTCAAAGACCTGTTCCGCCGTATTGTGATCGAGATTACCGGTAGGCTCATCAGCCAATACCGCATTGGGCTTTGTGACCAAAGCTCTGGCAATCGCTGCGCGTTGACGCTCGCCACCGGATAACTGACCCGGCTTATGATCCAGTCGCTTCCCCAATCCGACCTTCGTTAATATATCATCGGCCTGTTGCGTGGCATCATCCACAGCAACACCCCTGATCAACAGTGGCATCGCCACGTTTTCCAGTGCTGAAAATTCCGGTAACAAATGGTGAAACTGATAGATAAACCCCAGCGACTGATTACGTAATTGTCCCCGCGCCGTATCAGACAACTGATCCATGCGCTTACCCATGACTTCAACATGCCCCGCAGTGGGCAAATCCAGCCCACCCAGTAAATGCAGCAGCGTGCTTTTACCACTTCCCGAGCTACCCACAATGGCAATTTTATCACCGGCATTAACCGTCAGGTTAATATTATTGAGCACACTAACATCCAGCTGACCTTCGCGGAAACGCTTACTCAATTGCTCACAATGAATCACGGAACCAGATTCATGCTTGTTACCAGCCGTATCAGAAACAGGGGTAGAATTATTATCATTCATAACGTAAAGCCTCAGCTGGTTGTACTTTTGAAGCACGCCAGGCCGGATAAAGGGTTGCACATATAGACATCAATAAGGAACTAAGGCCGATGATAAACACATCAACCGGATCAATGCGTGATTCCAGCTCACTGATAAAATAGGTATCCGGCGAAATAAAGTCGGTATCAAACAAACGCTCAATCAACGGCACAATCACATCAAGGTTCGCCGCCAATAACACACCCAGCACAATACCTGCCACGGTACCGATGATCCCGATCAGCGTCCCTTGCACCATAAAAATTTTCATAATCCGGGCCGGTGACAAACCCAGCGTCCTTAAAATAGCTATATCAGCTTCCTTATCCGTGACCACCATCACCAAGGTCGACACCAGATTAAAAGCCGCCACCGCAATAATCAGTAACAGGATAATAAACATCACCGACTTCTGCATTTTAATAGCGGTAAACAAACCGGTATTCTGATACGTCCAGTCACTCACCCAAATATCGGGGTATTGTTCACCCAACCGCACCAGCACCTCTTCGCCCATGGCCGGCGCAAAATTAGGATCCGTCAACTTTAGGCGCAAGCCCGTCACCTGGCCTTCCATTTCCAGAATTTCAGCAGCATCCTCCCTATTAATATAAGCAAATCCTTCGTCATAAATCTGCATATCAATACGGAAAATGGCATGTATCTTGAAACGGCGCAATACCGGCAGTTCACTACTGGCCATAATATCTTCAGGCGGACTAATCAGCGTCACTGAGTCACCCACTTCAACCTCAAGGTGCTTAGCCAAGGCAGAACCCAACGCGATACCATAACTACCCGGCGTCAGCGTGTCCATGTCGCCTTGCTCTACGTGATCAAACACCGCCGCCACCTGCTTTTCCAACGCCGGCGTGATGCCCTGTAATAAAACCCCTCTGGCCTCATCACCCTGGCTTACCATCACTGATTTTTCAACAAACGGCGCAACCCCTTCAACCTGAGGTAGTTGGATTAACTGCTGGCGCATGTCCTGCCAATTACCCAGCCGCGCATCCGTTTCCGACACGGTGACATGCGCCAGCATGCTTAACATCCGGTCGCGCATCGCCTGCTCAAAACCATTCATCACCGACAACACGGTAATCAACACCAACACACCAATCGCAATACCGATCATTGAAGCGAATGAGATAAAAGACACAAAATGACTTTGGCGACGCGCCCTCGTATAACGCAAACCAATGTAGAGTTCCAGCGGGTGAAATAACTTACTCATAACGCAATGACTCCGCTGGTTGCACCTTAGAAGCCCGCCACGCAGGATAGACCGTGGCTAACACGGAGAAGATCAAAGCTGCCATAGCGATCCAGCCCACATCATTCCAATGCAGATCAGAAGGAATTTCACTGATATAAAAAACATCAGCCGGAAAAATTTGTCGTCCGATCAGGTTTTCAATAAATGGCACAATAGTATCGATATTCAGTGATAACAAAATACCCAGCAATACGCCGGTCAGTGTACCGAAGATGCCAATGATACTGCCCTGAATCATAAAAATGCGCATGATGCGTTTTGGCTCCATACCAAAGGTGCGCAAAATCGCAATATCCGCCTCCTTATCATTCACCGCCATCACCAATGAAGCCACGAGATTGAACAATGCCACGGCCACCACAAGAAACAAAATCATCGCCATAGCAATTTTCTCGGTTTTTACAGCGCGAAAAAAACTACCATGCTCCTTGCCCCAATCGGCTACTTCAAAGCTATCACCCAACTCGGTTTGCAATGACTTAGCCACCGATTGCGCCATGAACAAATCATCCAACTTGAGGCGAATACCACTGACTTCTTTGCGTAATTTGAATAATCGCGCAGCATCTTCAATGTGCACAAAAGCACTCATGCTATCGATTTCCTGCGAGCCAATCGGCTTCACAATACCGGTGACCGTGAAACGTCTCAGCCGGGGCAAGACACCCGCCGGAGTAACCTGCACCTTAGGTACAATCACCGTCACTTTATCGCCAATCATCAGCTGCAAAGCGCCCGCCAACTCAGAACCCAGCACAATGCCATAACCACGCGAAGTCAGATCATCAAAACTACCGGCTTCCAGTTTTGAACCAATATCACTGACCTGGGCGTGTTGCTGCGGATCGATACCTTGTACCACCACACCCCGCATCAGACTGCTATTAGTCAACATCACCTGACTCTTCACATACGGTGCCACACCTTTGACATGCTCAACCGCCGCTAATCGCTCAATTTGTGGTTCCCATTCACCCAGTTTGCCATCCGTCCCGGAAACAGTGACATGCGCAACAGCACCCAGTATTCTATTTCTTAATTCCTTCTCAAAGCCGTTCATAATCGAAAGAATTGTGATCAGCACCATCACTCCCAGCATGATCCCCAACATGGAAGTGAAGGAGATAAAGGAAATGAACCGGTTACGTCGCCGGGAGTGCGTATAGCGCTGCCCGATAAATAATTCTAGTGGTCTAAACATGGTTGGCGATTGTACCGGTAGAAGAATAAAAACTCAGCTTTAATAGTTCAGCTTTAACTATTTCAGTAACACAGGTGATCCCAATGCTCATCACACAAACTCACAAATACTTATTGTCATTACTAGTGTGTATACCTTTCTATGCAAACGCAGTGAATGCAGCACCAAAATCAGTAAGCTCAGACACAACTTCAACCGTCAAAGTTCAGACAGTAAATCAAGCCAAAGCAACCGCTAAAACCAAAACAGATTATCCCAAACGCGGCATGACCATGAAACAGGTACGCCGTCACTATGGCAAACCCAGCTCAACCAGAAAATCGGTTGGCAAGGTCAAGAAAAAGTGGCCACGCATCACCGTGTGGAATTATGGCAAATTCTCTGTGTATTTTGAACGCCACATTACGCTTCATACTGTGGTTCACTAACCCTAATTTGCCCACGTCCAACATCTGCCAGACGTTGTTTCAACGCTGGCCATTTACCCTTCGGGCACTGACAATACACAGTCAATGCTTCAGCATAAGAAATAGTAGTAATCTCTACGCTGAATTGCCCCAGTAAGTGACGAACCGCATCTTCTAACGCATACGATAAACTTAAATCAATGAGCATGTAATCGATTTGCAAACAGGTCGGTGTGTTTTTTAGCGCTTCACTGACAGCCCCGGAATACGCACGCGCTAACCCTCCTGTTCCCAGCTTTATCCCACCAAAATACCGAACCACCACAGCCACAACCTCACCCACATCACTGTGCTGTAAAACATTCAACATCGGCCTTCCCGCCGTACCTCCCGGCTCACCATCATCGCTGCAACTAACATTCGTCGTGTTATTTGGCTCTCCTGCCAGAAAAGCCCAGCAAACATGCCGTGCATCAGGATAAATTGCACGAATCGAATCGATGAATAGATAGGCGGCCTCGGGATCAGGAGCATGTTCAATAAATGCGATAAAACGACTTTTTTTGATCACTAGCTCGAATTGGGTCTTTTCCCCGGGAATTAAATAATCGCTCATGTGTCACATATAAGTTATATAGAGTACAAATGCTGTACAATAATTTATGCAAAGTTACAAAAATTGCACTACATTTACGTTAAATGCAGAACACCTGACGACCCACAGAAAACTAGGGAGAGTTGATGTGGTAAAACAAATACTACTCACAATCGGAACCATCGTATTACTAACAGGCACAGTAAGTCCAAAGGCTTATGCTGAAGAAAGTACGATGCTCAAATCCCGGTTACACACACAAACCTCCTCCCAACAATCCAATAGTGAAAAGCAATCACTGTTATCCATGATACTGAATAGTACAAATATCTATGACTACCTGCTCGGCAACCCCGATTTCGCTAAGATTCAGGATATGACCATCCGTCTGTGGGACAAGCATACCAATATCAGGAAATACCGTACTCATATGAAAGACAATTTCATTTATACTGATTAATCCTGTGCTGCTATTGCATCTTTTATTCCGGGATTCGCCGTGCCTCAGCTGCGGCATGCATCGCATCATTAATTGCGTAACCATAAGTACAATCAACTTCGATTCTAACTTTCTGCAAGCCATTAATGCCCTCATCCAGAATGACACCGAGAGGAGTACATTTCCGGAAACGACGATGAGGTTTCTGCAACCACATCACGCGCATCTGACTACTAAACGGAAAAGTGGTACGCAGTGCATCAGAAATACCCACAATGTGATCAATACGCTGCATCACCTCACTTTTTTGCGGTAAGGATTTAGCACCCTGACGGTATGCATTCAAATGGCGGGTTTTAGCTTCATCAGACATGCCCAGTATACTCAACATTTCATCAGCAGATATTTTCCACTCATCCATGTGTGCAACCACAGCCTGTGTCAACCCGATCATTTGCGCATGAGTAAACTCACTCATGTATCAGCCTTTTTCACAGACCTCAAGCCTTGCATAGAAACCACCGTGCTGGTTTTAGGCTCGTCAATAAAATGCGGTTTATCTTTATTTTCAACGCCCGCCTGTTTCGCCAGTTCACGCTCACGACTGGAAATCAAATCAAAACACACTTTGATATCTTCCACCGTATCATCACTCAGGGGATAACGCACAGCAGAACCGGAAGGTGTCAGATCCCGAACCACTTTGGCCAATGTTTTGCGCATAGCCATTAACACCCGTCTTTCTGTAGATAAGTTTGCGTCTGACATGTGCTGCTCATCAACCACTATTCAAGAATAATGGATGTTAACACTTCAGGAAACCGCACTCCAATACTCACCTGGTGATAGAGTTCGGCGCTCTAGCAACCGTGACTCATCATGCTGGCCCAGGCACCACCTTCATCATGCACAATCCGGATACGGGACAAGGTACCATGCTCAACATTCAGCGAAAAAAAGCGCTCACTCGGAATACCTAACACATCAGATAATACAACACGCAATACACCAGGGTGGGTCACCAACAATATTTGCTGGCCTTTGTGCTTTCTAATTAATTGCCCCCAGCCCTTTAAAACCCGCTTTTTAAATGCCGGAAAAGGCTCCCCACGCGGAGGACGCAAATCAGCCGGATCACTCCACCACTGTGCCAGTTTTTTCGGGTCTTTCTGCATGACAACATGGGGGAAATCACCCTCCCATGAACCAAAGTCCATCTCCCTGAAATCTTTCCATTCTTTCAGTTCAAGCTCATGTTTTTCCGCCACCCACTTAGCAAACTGTGAGCAACGTAGTTTTGGAGATGAAACAACTACATTCCAGTCACTCTTTCGCCGCACCGCTTTTTTCAGGCCTTTCATACCCTCAGTGCTAACAGGACAGTCCAGTGAACCGCAAAATACTTCACCAGCATCTACCTCTGCGCTGGGCAGCAGGTCAATATACGTAATAGGAATACTCACTGGCGGTCAGGCATACCTTACTTCGACAATTTCGTACTCACGGATACCACTGGGAGCCTGTACAACCGCAACATCACCTTCTTCCTTACCAATCAAGGCTCTGGCCACCGGAGAGGATACTGCAATTCTGCCTTTTTTAATGTCAGATTCAATATCACCAACGATTTGATATTCGATGGTGTCACCGGATTCAACTTCTTCCAGCTCAACCCATGCGCCAAATACTACCTTGCCCGCATTTGCAGCACCGACTACAGCCACATCAATCACCTGAGCATTAGACAGCACACCTTCCAGCTCCTGAATCCGGCCTTCACAAAAACCTTGTTGCTCACGTGCCGCGTGGTATTCTGCGTTTTCCTTTAAATCACCGTGCTCACGCGCTTCGGCGATAGACTTCACAATTTTCGGGCGTTCTTCTTTTTTCAGGCGCTCTAACTCTTTATTGAGCTCCTCAGCACCTGCCGCCGTCACTGGTGGTCTGTTCATAATAGTATTCCTTTTTTAAATATTACCGCTGTGCAGATCCTGCAAACGATATACCTGCTCTTCTTCAGTATGAGCCATTGCCATACAATGTGCCTTTGCACCCTCTATAGTAGTGCTATAGGTCACCTTATGTTGCAATGCTTCGCGACGGATTTCAAATGAATCCTGTGTCGACTGCTCTCCTTCAGTTGTATTTATAATCATGGCAATCTCATCATTCATAATCATATCAACAATATTCGGACGCCCTTCACGCATCTTGTTCACAACGCTGCAACTGATTCCAACACTTTCCAACTCACGCGCCGTGCCACGAGTAGCGATAATACTGAACCCCAAATCAGTCAGCATACCACCCAATTTTTTCAGGTGACGACGATCTGCCTCGCGCACACTGACAAAAGCCACGCCCTGCTCCGGATAAATTTCTCCAGCAGCCCGTTGTGACTTACCAAATGCTTCAGCAAATGTCTTACCCACGCCCATGACTTCACCCGTTGATTTCATCTCAGGACTCAGAATAGGATCAACTTCCGGGAATTTAATAAACGGGAACACCGATTCCTTCACCGAAAAATATTCAGGAATAACTTCCTCGGTCGCACCTTGTTCAACCAAAGTCTGGCCCGCCATACAGCGAGCAGCAATTTTCGCCAGCGGTCTGCCAATGGCTTTAGAAACATAAGGAACCGTTCGTGATGCACGTGGATTCACTTCCAGCACATAAACATCATTACCCTTGATCGCAAACTGCGTGTTCATCAGACCAATAACACCCAGTGCCCGCGCCATATCGGCAGACTGCTTGCGCAACTCGTCCTGAATTTCCTCACTCAATGAGTAAGGTGGCAATGAACAAGCCGAGTCACCGGAGTGGATGCCAGCCTGTTCAATATGTTGCATAATGCCGCCAATCAGCACATCTTTCCCATCGCAAATGGCATCAACATCCACTTCAATCGCATCATCAAGAAAACGATCCAGCAATACCGGAGAGTCGTTTGAAACCGACACCGCTGTTGTCATATAACGACGTAATTCTTTTTCGTTGTAAACAATTTCCATGCCACGACCACCGAGTACATAAGACGGACGTACCACCAATGGAAAACCAACTTCTTCCGCCAGTCTCACCGCTTCTATCAAACTGCTGGCTGTACGGTTCGGCGGTTGCTTAAGGCCCAACTTCTCGATCATCTTCTGGAAACGTTCACGATCTTCCGCTAAATCAATGGAATCCGGAGAAGTACCGATAATCGGTGCGCCCAAAGCTTCAAGACCGCGCGCTAGTTTCAATGGGGTTTGCCCACCGTACTGCACAATCACACCGTGCGGTTTCTCCAGATCAACAATCTCCATCACGTCTTCCAGCGTCAACGACTCGAAGTACAAACGATCAGAGGTATCATAATCCGTAGATACAGTCTCAGGGTTACAGTTAACCATAATGGTTTCGTAACCATCTTCACGTAATGATAAAGCAGCATGCACACAGCAATAATCGAACTCAATGCCCTGACCAATCCGGTTCGGGCCGCCACCCAGCACCATAATTTTTTTCTTGTCAGTAGGCATTGATTCGCATTCTTCCTCATAGGTTGAATACATATAAGCCGTATTAGTAGCGAACTCAGCCGCACAGGTATCCACACGCTTATAAACTGGTTTCACGCCCAGTCTTTTACGTGCGTTACGAACCGCATGTTCCTTTTCACTTAACAGTTTGGCTAAACGGCGATCAGAAAAGCCTTTACGCTTGAGCGCAAACATCTCATCCGCAGCAATATCATTCAGCAAACGGTCTTTCAGGCCGTTTTCCAGATCAATCAGCTCCTGCATCTGGACCAGGAACCACCGATCAATACTACAAAGCCCATGGATTTCATCCATACTCATGCCAAACCGGAAAGCATCAGCCACATATAAAATACGCTCGGCTTTCGGCACGGTCAGCTCACGGCGCAAAATATCCTTGGCATCCGGCGCATCCCTATCAAGGCGCTCATCCAGACCGTCAATGTCTGTTTCCAAGCCACGTAAGGCCTTTTGCAAAGACTCCTGGAAGGTGCGGCCAATGGCCATCACTTCACCCACTGATTTCATCTGGGTAGTCAGGCGAGCATCCGCTTTAGGGAATTTTTCAAAGGTAAAACGTGGAATTTTAGTAACTACGTAATCAATGCTAGGCTCAAATGAAGCAGGCGTTGCACCACCCGTAATTTCATTGCGCAACTCATCCAACGTAAAGCCTACTGCCAACTTCGCCGCCACTTTCGCAATCGGAAAACCTGTCGCTTTGGATGCCAATGCTGAGGAACGTGATACCCGGGGATTCATCTCGATAACGATAATCCGGCCGTTGTCCGGATTGATTGAGAACTGTACGTTCGAACCGCCGGTATCCACACCAATTTTCCGAAGCACGGCCAATGAGGCATTACGCAACAACTGGTATTCTTTATCAGTCAGTGTTTGTGCCGGAGCTACCGTAATGGAATCACCGGTATGTACACCCATTGGGTCAAAATTTTCAATCGAACAGATAATGATGCAGTTATCTTTATGATCACGCACCACTTCCATTTCATATTCTTTCCAGCCCAACAGCGACTCTTCCAGCAACACCTCTGTTGTTGGCGACATTTCCAGACCACGGGCAACAATGGCTTCAAATTCCTGTTTATTATAAGCAATACCACCACCGGCTCCACCCATGGTGAATGATGGGCGAATTATCACTGGATAGCCCAGTTCCTTTTGCGCTGCCCAACCATCTTCCATGTTATGTGCGATGAAAGAGCGTGCTGAACCCAAACCGATTTCAGTCATCGCGGTACGGAATTTTTCACGGTCTTCGGCCATATCAATGGCCTCTTTGCTCGCACCGACCATCTCCACACCAAATGTATCCAAAACACCTTCACGTGCAAGATCCAATGCACAGTTCAATGCAGTCTGCCCACCCATAGTCGGCAGAAGTGCATCAGGGCGTTCTTTTTCAATGATTCTGGCGACAGTTTCCCAGCGGATTGGCTCAATATAGATTGCATCAGCCATTTCCGGGTCAGTCATAATAGTGGCTGGATTTGAGTTCACCAGAATGACACGATAACCTTCTTCGCGAAGCGCTTTACAGGCTTGTGCACCAGAATAATCAAACTCACAGGCCTGGCCGATAACAATCGGGCCAGCACCAATAATCAGGATACTTTTTATGTCACTACGTTTTGGCATTGCTTCCACTCTTTCGCTTGGTTTTGGCTATTCCGTTTCTAAATGAACGGAACAGACAGTCGTGTATCGTCTTACAACCGGCGTAAACCCGCTTGTGCTCAGACATACTGGGTTTTCAGACGGTACACGACCGTCCATTCCCCGTAATCTGTTACAAGCGACATCGCTGTTATCGGTTTTCCTGCATAATTTCAATGAAGTGATCGAACACAGGTGCAACGTCATGAGGGCCGGGACTGGCTTCAGGGTGCCCCTGAAAACTGAAAGCCGGACAATCTATTCGCTCAATACCTTGTAAGGTATTATCAAATAACGAACGGTGTGTTGCTTTCAACGTATCAGGCAATGTTGCTTCATCTACGGCAAAACCATGATTCTGGCTACTGATCATGACCGTTGACGTCGCGAGATCCTGTACCGGATGGTTCGCGCCGTGATGACCAAATTTCATCTTCACCGTGCTCGCACCACTGGCAAGTCCCAGTAACTGATGCCCCAGACAAATTCCGAAGGTGGGCACCTGCTTTTCTATTATCTGCTGAATAGCTTCAATCGCATAGTCACAAGGCTCAGGATCACCGGGGCCATTGGACAAGAAAACACCATCGGGTTTCATCGCCAACACATCGGCTGCCGGTGTTTGAGCGGGAACGACGGTGACATGGCAACCACGATCCACCAACATACGCAGGATATTTCGCTTCACACCAAAATCGTAAGCTACTACACGGAATTTACTGTCTTCTGCAGTTGAAGCACGAGGCTCATCAGGATCAAGATTCCAGCTACCCTGTGTCCAGGCATAAGGCGCTTTGGTAGTCACTTCTTTCGCCAAATCCATACCCTGCAAACCGGGAAATGCTTGTGCGGCAGCTAATGCAAGTTGATCATCCAGCTCATTGCCACCCACTATGCAGCCACGTTGAGCACCTTTTTCACGCAGAATACGAGTCAGTCGACGGGTATCAATATCAGCTATCGCTACCACATTATTACGGGACAGATAATCCGGCAGTGATTCTTCACCCCGCCAGTTACTGTATAAGGACGGCACATCACGGACGATAAGTCCGGCTGCATGCACTTGGTTTGACTCCATATCCTCTTCATTCACACCGGTATTACCGATATGCGGATAAGTCAATGTCACAACTTGCTGGGCATACGAAGGATCAGTCAGAATTTCCTGATACCCGGTCAGCGCGGTATTAAATACCACTTCACCAACAGTCTGGCCGTCACAACCTATGGAACGCCCCCGGAAGATACTGCCATCTTCCAACACTAGCAGAGCTTGCTTACTCAATTGAACCTCCAAGTTCTACATACAATAACGGGATGAGCAATTGCTCATCCCGTGGAATTCGTGGGGGGGGCATTTTAACGCTTGCTAATCAAAGTGTCTATTCAATGATGCGGAGCAACAGAGAATTTACAACAATTAACATGGATAACGTTCTTCAGTTGTCCATTGCGCATAGGGATAACCAACCAAAGCCACATTGTAATAACGCTCCACCCCCGAAACATCATTACCCGCCCAGCCGGGCACATCAAACACTTCACCCACGTGCTCAAGTTCGATCTCAGCAATAATCAGTCCCGCATTATCACCGCTAAATTCGTCTATTTCCCAGGTTTTGCCAGCATATTCGACGAAGTGCCTGGTTTTTTCAATCATCGGACGCATACACAACTGATCTAACATTTCATTCGCATCAGCCAATGGAATCGCATATTCATACTCAGGGCGCTGCACACCGACGGTCATACCTTTAACATTGATATTCGCCACGTCACCCGCAATACGGATTCTCACCGAAGCCTCTTTATTATTACTCAGATAACCCTGACGATACGCAACAGAACTAACAACCTTATCGCGCCAGCCATCATCAACAATCAGAAATTTATGCTCGATTTCAGTAGCCATTAATTAACCCTAGAAGCGCACCAGCGCAGAACCCCAGGTAAATCCACCACCAAATGCCTCAAGCAATATGGTATCCCCGCGCTTAATACGACCGTCACGTACGGCCACATCCAATGCCAACGGAATGGATGCCGAAGAAGTATTACCATGCTCAGCGACAGTCACCACCACATTGTCCATCGACATACTCAGCTTTTTCGCCGTCGCCTGAATTATACGGATATTGGCTTGATGAGGAACCAACCAATCAACATCAGCCTTGGTCATATGGTTCGCTTCCAGCGTCTCATCAACAATGCGACCCAGCGTTCTCACTGCCGTACGGAAGACCTCATTACCTTTCATTTTCAGAAAAGCACCTTCCGCATCCATCATCGCAGCCGGACGTGAAACACCACCTGATACATATAACAAATCTTCGTACTGACCATCCGCGTGAATATGTGTTGACAGAATACCCGGCTCGTCGCTGGCCTCAAGCACCACGGCACCAGCACCGTCACCAAATAACACACAGGTCGTCCGATCCGTCCAATCCATCAGGCGCGTCATCGCCTCAGAACCCACCACCAACGCACATTTATTAGAACCACTACGGACAAATTTATCCGCCACACTCAGCGCATAGGAAAACCCGGCACAGGCAGCATTAACATCAAAAGCTGCACCACCATTCTTAATGCCTAATTTACGCTGTAACAAACACGCCGTACTGGGAAACACCAGATCGGGTGTCGAGGTTCCCATGACAATCAAGTCAACATCTTCAGGCTTTTTGCCCGCCATTTCCAAAGCACGTTGTGCAGCGACCAAGGCCAGATCACTCGCCCCCTGCTCTTCTGCCACGTGGCGTTGGCGAATACCCGTACGCTCAAAAATCCATTCATCCGAAGTATCCACAATACTTTCAAGATCTTTGTTAGTCATGATTTTTGGAGGTAAATAGCTACCTGTACCAATAATTCGCGAATAAATCATCCAGCCAGCCTCTAATCCAACAATTCAGCAATTTGTGCATTAATACGCTGCGGAAGTTTCTTAATAATTTCCGTACGCGCAATCCCGATAGCATTAGCAAAAGCCAGGCTGTCTGCACCGCCATGACTTTTTACAGCAATACCCTGCAACCCCAATAGACTCGCACCGTTATAAAGTCGCGGATCCACAGCCCTTCGAAAACTATTCAACACAGGCAAGGCCATTAGCCCCACCAATTTGGTTAACACATTACGGGTAAAGCTCGCTTTCAGTTTTGCTGTAATCAGTTTTGCCAAACCTTCACTGGTTTTCAACGCAACATTTCCAACAAAACCATCACAGACTATAACATCGACACCACCCAGATATATACCATCACCTTCGACATAGCCGATATAATTCAATGGTGAATTTGCTAACAGGGCATTCGCCGCCTTGACCTGTTCATTCCCTTTGATAGCCTCTTGACCAATATTCAACAAACCCACCGTGGGATTGCTAATGTCATCGATGGCCTTAGCTAACTCTGATCCCATCAATGCAAACTGGTACAAATGCTCGGCTGATGAATCTACGTTAGCACCCAAATCCAGCATATGAGTCTGGCCGTTCATACTCGGCATTACGGTACAAAGTGCAGGGCGATCGATACCGGGAATCATGCGCAGAACAAAGCGACTGGTCGCCATCAGCGCACCCGTATTACCGGCGCTCACCACTGCGTCAGCACGATCCTGTTTAACCAAATCAATGGCAACCCGCATTGAAGAATCTTTTTTCTTCTTTAGCGCCAACGCCGGTGATTCATCCATATCAACTACCTGAGAGGCGTGTTGAATACTGATCAACTGATTATCTTGGGAATTATGTTCGACTAGGGCAGCCTGTAATTTTTGCTCATCACCCACAAGAACCAGGGAGATGTCATTGTATTTTTTTAATGCTTCCAGTGCAGCAGGGACAATAACACTTAGCCCGTGATCCCCCCCCATGGCATCCAGAGCAATACGGTGTTTTGCGCTCATGTTAGTCACTCCCACAAAAAAATCGCGGACATAATGCCCGCGATTCTGAATCAGATTTCATTCTGAAGATAAGTTACACAAACAGAAAAATCAATCTTCATCATCTTCGTCATCAACATCAACTGCCGAAGGCATGATTTGACGACCACAGTAAAAACCGTCTGCCGTCATATTATGACGCAAATGCTTTTCACCTGTTGTTTGATCAACCGACAATGTCGGCGCTTTTAGCGCATCGTGTGAACGACGCATACCACGCTTTGAGCGTGTTTTACGATTTTTCTGAACTGCCATGGCAATTTACTCCGTTTTTTTCCAATCTTTCAATGCGTCAAAAGGATTTTGTTTTTCCTTCTGTACGAGCTGTTCTTCATCTGCACTATCTGCCACCGGTATTTCACGCACTATCCGGGTCGGCTCACATTGATCATGTCGGGCAACTGCCGGTAACGTCAACAGAATTTCATCTTCAAGAAAGTCCTGTAAAAACATACGTTCATCATCAACAATGCATATTTCATAGCCCTCTTCTTCGGGCCGTCTATCAGTTTGCGAAGCAGTTACCACTACACTAATCCGGGTTTCCACATCAATTGTCACCGGCTCCAGGCAACGCTGGCATTCCATAACAACATTACCGCTGACCTGACCAATGATCATGGGAAGATGACTGGGAGAATATAAAAATTCCAGCTCAACTTCAAAATCCCTCGCCTTGGCTTCCGGCACCAGTAGTTCGCTCAATCGCAATAAACGATTGGTATGAACTACACCAGAAAGTTGTCTGCGTTGCTCAATCAGACGGAAAGGATTAACTTCAACGGGTAACCTGTTCGACATAAGCGCGGGATTATATGAATCATGTAGCCGTGCTGTAAAGGAAAAATCGTAATTCGGCACACAAAACCACAACATATTGCACTATTCTGTGCTCAAAAGCTCAATTCACCCCATGTCCACTGAACCAAGTCCCGACACCCACCGTCTTATACAGCAACAATCCGCACCAGAAATCATAACTCACTAACAGGAGTGCATGGATAAAGCACATTGTGGTGCCTAAGACCGGATAATTTCTGCTCGCGAATCTAAAAAACACAAATTTGCTTGAATATCAATCAAGAAAATTACTATTATGTTCAGACTGCATTGCTGAAGACTCAACAACCCTAGGGGACCCAAAATCAAGATGAACGACGCAAAAGGACATGCATCAAACTTATTGATTCTCTCACTAGCCACAGCTTTGGTAGGCACGGGAATACTTAGCTGGTCGCTGACCCAATCTAATTTATTCAAAAAACAGTCACCCACCAGACTGGAAAGCAGCCTGGCAACAAAGAACAGCGTCAGCGAAAGCATCATGACCAACAAACCTATTCAAAACCCGGTTAAGATTAACATACCAAACATCAAAACCAGTCAGGCAAAAAAACCAGCCGGCACAGATGCAGTAGCCATGGCACCAGATGAAGTCACCGACCCGGCGGATGAGGCCAGACAGCCGCCAGCCATAGGACTGGCAGAACTAACGAATCCTCCAGAAAAAACGCCACCCAATAAAACCGCCCTCGAAAAACAAGCGCCTGAATCTCCGGTGGGAGAGACAATAGTAGCTGAAAAGATCATACTTCCTGAAACGCGTCAAAATGAAATAACCGCCACCATTTCAGAAAGAAACAGTCCGGCAGCAGCCATACCGGCGAAAACATTGCCCAATGAAACAGCTGCAACCATTCCGGATACGAACACCACCGAAATAATACCGGTAGCAACATCGCCGGATGAAATAGCCAAGGCCGCCCCGGAAAAGAGCACCACCGAAACAACGCCTGCCGAAATACTACAAAATGAAATAGCTGCAACCCCACCGGAAACAGGCACCACCGAAACAACACCTATAGAGACAGTTTCTACCGAAGTAAGGCCACCTGAAACACAAAAAAATGAAGACACAATCGCCATAGCAGAAGCATTGACTACCGAAGTAATGCCTGCTTCTGAAACAGCATCAGCAAATACCACAATCGCCCCGGAGGCAACGACAGATACCACCGAAACGCTGGCAAACACAAACCCGGCTACTATCGAACCCACCGATGGCAATATACAGATAGCAGAACGCCCAAAAAACGGTTGGATTTATGCAGGCAAATACGAAGACGGCAAATGGGTCAAACGTGGCCTGGAGCTGCCTATCGACAAGCTACCGGATGCCGGTAATATCTATAAACTTATCTGGGGAACGAATGTACGCTTAGCCCCTCCCGGAAAACGCAAGGTAAATGGCGAAAACCTCGCCAAAAATATTGATTATCTGGGAGTGAATCAGGAAATTGAAATCACCAGCATCAAAAATTCGGGCAAAACCGGGCATATCTGGCTGGAGATTAAGTACTAACCTAAACCTTATGATCAGGTTATAGTTAACTAACGCCTCGGCCAGAATCTGTTTAGGAACATAGCATGACAACTCAAACACTCATCCTGGGATCAACATCGGTTTATCGCCGTGAATTACTGGAACGGCTACAAATACCTTTTAGCACAGCCGCACCGGATATTGATGAAACCCGCCTGGATAATGAATCAGCAGCAGATATGGTATTACGCCTGTCGCAAGGCAAAGCACTTGCAGTCGCTGCCGAACACCCGGATGCCCTGATTATCGGCTCGGACCAATGCGCCGTTCTCGGTGATCAAATACTCGGAAAACCCGGGAATCATCAAACAGCGGTACAACAACTCTCTGACTGCTCAGGTAAAAGAGTCGAATTCCTAACAGGTCTATGCCTTCACAATGCCAAGACAACCGAATTCCAACTGGAACTAGTGCCATTTTCTGTGGAGTTTCGTGAACTCAGTGATGCTGAAATCGAAAATTACCTGCACCGCGAGCAGCCTTATAACTGTGCGGGTAGTTTTAAATCAGAAGGACTGGGCATCAGCCTGTTTAAAGCATTACATGGCGAAGACCCTAACGCACTGGTCGGCCTTCCACTGATAAAACTCACGGAAATGCTGCGCCAGGAAGGTTTTGTTATACCTGCACCCCTGTAGGCGCCGACACAGCCAATCAATCACTTTAATTCGCTATTGCCTGCCGGAGACCTGTTAACACCGTTAGCGTTTCCGGCCTGATACCGTGCCACACCTTAAAAGCATCAGCAGCCTGCTCCACCAGCATACCCATGCCATCAGACACCAATCCGGCATTATGCCGCTCCCCCCACAACATAAAGGCGGTTGGCTTTGTCGCATACATCATGTCATAACAAGCGCCTTTTTCTGTCAGGCAGCCGGCTGGCAATAGCGGCATTTCACCTTGCAAACTGGCAGCTGTGCCATTGATAATCAGATCAAACTCACCTTCAATGCTATCAAAACCACCACCATTGATAACACCCACACCGGTAAAATCCTTAGCCAAAGCAATAGCCTTAGCAGCCGTTCTATTGGCGATAAACAATGCAGCAGGTTTTTCCGCCAACAAAGGCTCCAGTACACCACGCACCGCCCCACCCGCACCTAACAACAAGATCCGTTTGTTTTCCAGATCAAGTTGCAAATTATGCTTCAGGTCGCGCACCAAACCACTACCGTCCGTATTATCCCCATAAATACTGCCATCATCACGAAACACCAATGTATTAACAGCACCGGCGCGCTTTGCAAATACACTACGCTCATCAGCCATCTGCCATGCCTGCTCTTTAAAGGGCACCGTCACATTACAGCCAGCCCAACCGGCCTCCTGCAACTTATCAATAGTACCCATAAAATCATCAATCGGTGCCTCAACTATTTCGTAAGACAAACGCACATCAGTTAGCCTGGCGAAAACACTGTGAATATGGGGTGATTTACTATGCGCAATCGGATGACCAATAACGGCAAAGCGCTTAACCTTTTCAGGGGAGGCAATAGACATAGCGAGTTAAATCCTAAACAGACGACATGATAATGCCTTTTACAGCAGCGACATCGCAGATACAAGGCAGCTATCAGTTCAGCATGAAATAATTGACAGGCCGTCGGAATTTATAAAGATTAATGGGCACAATTCATTAAACTTTATAACACGCCCACTCAAGATAGATTCAGCAGAACATGCCACCAAGCCCAAGCTTTGTTGTCAAAACACTAACACAACGTCACTCATTTTTTGGCATCCGTGAATTCATCATTGAAGATGAGACGTCATTAATGATTCGGGAGAAATCCCTGACACGTCAAAGCGAAACAATCATTCCACTAAGCACGCTGCAACCCAACCCAACCCACTCATCATCATTTTCAATAAAATGGCTATTGAATAGCTTGCTGGTCTTCGCTTTAAGCATCCTATTTACCTTTTGGGCACACTATTTTTCCTTGCCTGCCCTCTATCTGCTCAGCGTAATTTGCGCCATCACCACTCTGCTATTTATCTACCGGTTTCTTCTTTACACCACTCGGCTGACCATTTTCCGCCATACTGATACCCATGAAAATTACTTGTTTTTGTGGCGCGACCGCCCTAATGAAAAGCAGTTTGCTCTTTTTATCACATCACTAACACGTTCAATACAGTCGAGCCAGAAGACAAATTAGCCGCTTAACCGGCTAAATCCCCATTGCCTGACGTGCCAGCGTATTTTTAACCAATGGCATACGATTGGCCAGGCTGAGTCCCGAATTCCGGATAAGCTGCATGGGCTGACTACTATTGCCAAACAACAGCCGAAAACCCTCCATCGTTTTTTGGGTCAGATGATTATCCCCCTTCCTTGCTCGCTCATAGCGCCGCAAAGTTTTCATACCGCCCAGATTTCCTTTAGCCTCAATCAACTGCTTGGCTAATTCATGCGCATCTTTAATCCCCAGATTCACCCCTTGCCCGGCTAAGGGATGTATGGTGTGCGCTGCATCACCAATCAGAGCAATACCCTGCTGAACATAAGATCCCGCATGTGACCCAACTAAGGGGAAAGCACCTCGCACGCCAACGACCTCAACAGCACCCAACCGATTATCCAAGGCGGCGGATAAAGCCATTTGAAACTGGGTTTCATCTTGTTTGACTAGCACATCGGCCCGGTCGGCCGGCAATGTCCAGACAATAGAACTGCAATGAGGATCACTTAATGGCAGAAAAGCCAGTGGCCCTGACGGCATAAATCGCTGCCAAGCTGTTTCCTGATGAGGCAAGGCCGTACGCACCACGCACACCAGGCCTTTTTGTGCGTAATCCTCCTGGTGCCAATCCATATTGGCTAACTCGCGCACAACAGAACGCGCACCATCAGCACCCACCAATAGCTCAGCCATCAACACACACCCGTCATCCAATGTCACAGTTACCTGAGAATCATTATGGACAAAATGCTGTATGCTTGACGGGCAAAATAAATCAATGGAAGGCTGCGTTGCCATAGCCTCCAGCAGAGCCAGTTGAATCACTTTATTTTCAACAATATGTCCTAATTCCGGCTCACCCAATTCAGCAGCAGAAAAACAGATTTCACCCGCTCCGGTCGCATCCCAAACCACCATATCTTCATAAGCCACAGCACGCCGGTCAATAACACCGGCCCACGCACCGGCTTGTTCCAGTACCCGTTGAGATAAACGGCTCAGCGCAGAAACCCGTAATTCAAAGCCATCGGATTCATGAAAAACCGGTGGTGGCAATGCTTCCAGTACAGCAACACGTTTACCGGACTTCGCCAGTAAACAAGCCAACGTAGCACCTACCATGCCTGCGCCGGAAATCACTACGTCATAATGTATTCCTGACATTCCGGACACCTCCTGAAACTAAAAAAACGGATCAAGTGGCAAATATAGCAGGAAACTAGCTATACTGAGCTATCTTTGACTACTCCCAACACAATATGTCACATAATGCGCACGATACTGCACGCATCCTGATGGAGGCTCTGCCCTACATCCAGCGTTATTCCGGAAAGACCATCGTTATCAAATACGGTGGCAATGCAATGACTGAAGAAGTACTGAAAAATGGCTTTGCACACGATATTGTCTTGCTGAAGCAAATCGGCATCAACCCGGTGGTGGTACATGGCGGTGGGCCACAGATTGGTAAATTATTAGAAAAAATCGGCAAACAGAGTGAATTCATTGAGGGCATGAGAGTCACAGATGAGGAAACGATGGACATCGTTCAAATGGTGCTGGGCGGACTGGTTAACAAAGAGATTGTCGGCCTGATCAATAAAGCGGGCGGACGAGCTATCGGACTGACGGGTAAAGATGGCGATATGATTCGCGCCCGAAAAATGCAATTGACACGTAAATCTGTGATAGAAAACCAGCCACCGGAAATAATTGACCTCGGGCATGTGGGCGAAGTTGAAAGCATTAATTGCAGAGCAGTCAGGCTATTGGAAAAAGACCATTTTATTCCGGTCATAGCCCCGATTGGCGTTGGCGCCGATGGTACTGCTTACAATATTAATGCTGATCTGGTCGCCGGAAAAATGGCGGAAGTACTGAAAGCTGAAAGGTTGTTACTACTGACCAACACGCCGGGTGTGCTCGATAAAAGTGGCACATTGTTGCCTGATTTAACCCACCATGATATTGAACGTTTGACTGATGACGGAACTATTCAGGGCGGCATGTTGCCGAAACTAGCCTGCGCAACCACGGCGATTAATAACGGCGTACAAAGTGCCAGCATTCTTGATGGCCGGGTTGAACATGCGGTGTTATTGGAATTACTGACTGACCAGGGTGTGGGTACATTAATAAGTCACGGAAACGGGCAATATGTCTGATTTGGGCCAGATTTCACCTCAAGCGGCTTATCAATACCTACAAGATAACCCTGAAAGCAGTATATTGGTTGATATTCGCTCATCTATGGAGTATCTATTTGTCGGACACCCGACAGGATCAGTTCATATCGCCTGGATTGATGAACCGGATTGGGATGTGAACCCGGATTTTTGTGAAGAAGTTAAACAAGCACTGGCAAAACGGTGTGGCGAATCTAAAGATCCACTTAGCGATGGAGCTGTAGTATTATGCTGTCGCAGTGGTAAACGAACACTGGATGCGGGTGCTAAATTGCTGGAAGCGGGTTTCCGGCAGGTACTGCATATAGATGAAGGATTTGAAGGTGATAGAGATGATAATCATCACCGGAGTACAGTGGGTGGTTGGCGCTTCCACGGTTTGCCGTGGGAACAATGTTAGAAAATAACGGGCTAAAAATTAAGTATGCCAAAACAACCCTCTATATTTAATCGGGAAGGAGCTTCAGTAGAATGAAATTCAAAACCTTGCTTGTACTATTGCTGGCAGGCTTATGGGGCACAGGTAGCTGGTGGTGGTACACCTGCCAGATAAAAGGCTTTTGTCAGACAGAACTTAGCAACCTGATACAGACAATAACGACTAACCCGACACCTGATGCGAACAAAGTCGCTCAGCTTGCTGAAACAACGCTTGCGGCAAAAAACCCTGATTCTGCGGAGGAGGCAGCAGAAGAAACAACCGCTGCAACCACCAATGCGACGGCGGAAGCAGCTAACACTCAGGAAAAAACTGAGGAAGCTAACGACACGCCTGATGCTGAAGACAAGGTGACAGAAAACACCAGCGACCAAGGTGACAAGGAAGAAGACAACACACAAACAGAAATCAGCTTTGACCCGGTAACTTCCGAGATACAAATAAAACCTGAAGAAGAACCAGCCAAACCTACACCTGAGCCTGAGCCTCTCGACAATGATGAGGATGGCATTCCTAATGCGATAGAAATCCGCCTTGGACTGAATGCCAATAACAACGACTCTGATGATGATGGTGTAAATGATTTCCTGGAAACCGGAGATGATTTCGACAACCCCATTGATTCAGACGGTGACGGGGTGATTAACGCCTTAGATACTGATGATGACGGCGATGGTGACCCGACCAGCAAAGAATCCCCCGATCCGAATAGGGATGGCGATCCTGATGATGCTCAGGATACAGACAGCAACGGCATTCCTGACTACCTTGATCCCGAAACCAGCGGGATGAGTGAAGATGATGATGGCGACGGCATTAGTAATGGGCGCGAAAAAATACTGGGCACCAATCCTACGCTCACCGATTCTGATGGTGATGGCCTGTCTGATAACATCGAAATAGAAGGCGAGAAAGATTCAGACAATGACGGCACCATTGATGCGCTTGACCCGGACGATGACGATGATGGCATCATGACTGTGATGGAAGATGCTGACCCGGACGGTGACGGCGACCCTAAAGATGCACTGGATAGTAATAACAACGGCAAGCCCGACTACCTGGATACGGATAACACGCCAACAGTGCTACCTGAGACAATAAATGAAGCGCAACAGCCTGAAGCAGTCGTTAAAGACATGAAGAAGGACGAGCAGAATAAACCTGAGAAAGAGAATGTAAAGCAGCAGGACGTTCAGCAGTCTGATCAGGATTCAGAAACCCAGCAAGACGCTGATGCAACAAAAGATGCTGAAAAATCAGATGAAAAGGCCGCGAATACTGATGACAAAAACGAAGCTGAACAAGACAGCGATGCCGACAGCGGCAAGGTGACGCTTGATACGTCCGGTACGCCAAACGATAAAGGCGGGATTAGCAAAGCACGACTTTATTTCCCGTTTCGCTCATCTGAACCAGAGTTGGCCGATAGTGTTGCTGAGTATTTTGATCTTATTATCAAACAACTGGAAGATAACCCCGATGTAAAAATCAGAGTGACGGGGCACACCGACAGTGTCGGGCGCGGAGCACCCAACAGAAAACTGGGGAAACAACGGGCAGAACAGGTTCGTGACATGCTGATTAAGCGGGGCGCACCAAGCGCACAGGTTATTGCTGACTCTAAGGGTGAAGGCGAACCAATTGCTGACAACAAGACCGATGCAGGCCGCAAGAAAAACCGTCGCGTCGAAATTGAACAGGTGCAATGATCATGGAACAACAGAACATGTGGGAAAATAGTTGGGAACAAGCAAAAATGCAGTTCGAGCGCATGGCCACCCGCACTGAAACAGGTGATGCCACGCTTGAGCTGATTGCCATCCTGGCCGTTTCATTCATTCTTGGTTTCTTGTTCTGCTATGTGCAGGGCAAGTCAAAAGATTAAGAGGATCAGGTGTGAACGACTTATTGGGTAATGACTACACTATCACCACTGCCAGCATTGAAATTATAGTGCTGATGCTGGGTGCATTTTTACTGGGGGCGACGCTTTGCTATCTGTTGCGCCTGTTGGGCTTGTGTTGCCGCAGAAAAAATCCTGCCGCCAATACTAATACCGATACTTCCGGGAATTCGCAATCAGCATTCGATGCGCCTCAAATCAAATCCACCCAAGCTGAAGCGACTGGCCCGGTTATTAAATCAAACACCGTGGCAACGACAAGCCCGGCAGTAGCCCCAGGGGGGTCTATGCTGGATGGCGACCGTACGGTTTATGGAGCAGATATTCACAGCCTGCTTCGTAGCGACAACGACACCACCGCATTTAATATAGAAAGAAACACTACCTCCCCTGATTCTTTTGAAAACCGAGCCAGAGAATCACTGGCTAGCTTGAGTAGTGAAAACAAGACTGCACCCGTTTCCACTGATTACACATCTGATATGCCGATGCCTGATGACAATCAGGTAGATGACCTTAAAAAACTGGAAGGTATCGGGCCGGGTATCGAAAAACTATTGAATGATGCCGGCATAAAAAGCTATGCAAGACTGGCCACTATGGACAGGGATCACCTGAAAATCTTATTGGAGAAAGGTGGGAACGAATTCTCCATGAATGAACCAAAGTCATGGCCTTATCAGGCAGAACTAGCCGCTAAAAATAACTGGACCCGATTAAAAGAATACCAGGAATTTTTGCTGGTTAGCCGTCCATAACTCATCAGACAACCTCTCTTCCCACAGTGAATCATTTTTCTGTGGGAAGACGCGTAATACTTCAATCAATCGTACGTAAAGAAATAAAAGCTCCCCGCAGATACTGCACCATCGACGCAACGGTCAACACAGTCGCCACGATCAAAGCAACCATACCCAACTCACGCATAGGTAGGATGCCAAACAAATCCTGGTTATATAACAGGAACATCAAGGCAATAATTTGCGCAGCAGTCTTCACTTTGCCAATAAAGGCAACAGCCACCGCACTTCTCGCTCCGATTTGCGCCATCCATTCACGGAGCGCAGAAATAATGACCTCCCGACCAATAATGATAATGCCCGCCATCGTGAACCAGAAATCACTCTCGCGCTCAACGATCAGCAATAAAGCCACAGTGACAATGAGCTTATCAGCCACCGGATCAAGAAAAGCACCAAACCGGGATTCCAGATTAAGTTTACGCGCATAGTAGCCATCGGCCCAGTCAGTCAAACCGGCAAAACCAAATACAGTGGCCGCCGCTAGTGGTGCCCAGGCATAGTCCAGATAGAAAAACATCACCATTAACGGAATAAAAATTATTCTCAGCCAGGTCAGCATAATGGGCAAGTTGAACAACATGATTACTCTCCGTTAAACTTTTCGTGTATTTTTTGCGCAAGGTCATTACCAATACCCGACACTTTCGCCAGCTCTTCCATGCTGGCCCGTTCAATGCCACGCATGCCACCAAACTGTTTTAATAAAATCTGGCGGCGCTTAGCCCCCAAACCATGAATATCTTCCAACGGCGAACTGGTACGGGCTTTTTGTCGACGCGCCCGATGCCCCGTAATCGCAAACCGATGCGCTTCATCACGGATCTGTTGGATCAGGTGCAACGCTTTGGAATGTTCCGGCAAAGATAATTTCCCGGTATTCTGCGCCACAATCAGCGTCTCAAGTCCGGGCTTCCGCCCTTCCCCTTTCGCCACACCAATCACCTCTACCGCACTGATTTCCAGATCACTTAATACATCCAATGCCTGAGACACCTGACCTTTACCACCATCAATAAACAAAATATCAGGTAACTTGCCATCTTGTCCGGTTGCCCGACGAAACCGGCGACTTAAGGCCTGTTTCATAGCGGCATAATCATCACCCGGCGTAATACCTTCAATATTAAACCGGCGGTATTCCGATTTCTGCGGCCCGTTCGGATCAAATACAACACAAGAGGCAACCGTTGCCTCACCCATGGTATGACTAATATCAAAACACTCCATCCGCATGGGCGGCGCATCCAAAGACAACACCTTCTGCAACGCAAACATACGTTCCTGCATACCCGCCTTGGACAGCAGACGCATTTTCAGCGCCTCTCTGGCATTTTTTTCCGCCAGTTCCAACCACTTACTCCGCTCACCACGCTTAGGCTGGCGCAATACTACCTTACGTTGTTGTTTCAATGTCAGCATTTCTTCAAGCACTTCCGGCTCATCCGGCAACACCGACACCAGCACCTCACCCGGAATATCATGATTCAGATAATACTGCGCCAGAAAACTGGCCATTACCTCAGTGACGTCAACCTCATCATGTGGCAGGTTCGGAAAAAAGTTACGATTCCCCAGATTATTACCATTACGGATGGTAAACACCTGCACACTAGCCACGCCGGATTCCAGGTTAATCGCCACAATATCCAGATTACTATTGCCGCCACTGACATATTGTTGCTGAGAAATCTGGCGCAGGTTTTCAATCAGATCCCGGTATTCTGCCGCTTTTTCAAAATTAAGTGTCTGGGAGGCCACCTCCATTTTCTTCACCAGGTCATTAATCACATCACCCGTGCGGCCCTGTAAAAACTGAATGGCGTGATTTATGCTATCGCTATAATCTTGTTTACTGACCAGCCCTACGCATGGCCCACTGCACCGTTTAATCTGGTATTCAAGGCAAGGCCGGGACCGATTAGCGAAATAACTGTCTTCACATTGTCTGGCCCGGAATAATTTTTTCATCAGGTGCAAAGTCTGGCGCACCGCCCCCACACTGGGGTAAGGACCAAAATACTGACCGGGTTGTTTGCGTGAACCACGGTAAAATTGAATCCGGGGGTATTCCTGTTTATCCGAAATATAAATATAGGGATAACCCTTACCGTCTTTTAACAGTATGTTATAGCGTGGTTGGTGCTGTTTAATCAGGTTATTTTCCAGCAACAGCGCTTCCGCTTCAGTATTGGTGACCGTGATCTGTACACCGCGTATCTGCTTAACCAGGGCATAAGTACGCGAGTTAGCAATGTTACCGCGAAAATAACTGGAGACCCGGTTACGCAGGTCTTTTGCCTTGCCTACATAAATAATCTGGCCTTTCTCACTGAGCATGCGATAAACACCGGGCTGGTGAGGCACAGTTTTCAGGAAATCTTTGTGATCAAATGGCGGGGTAAGGTCTGACATGTCGCTATTCTGCCACAGGCATCAGCCAGAACAAGTAACAGCTATGAAAAAAACTACAACCTCAAGCATGAAAGTCAGCGATTCAGGACCACCGCGTTTGGTCAAGCCGTCATTTTCAGCAGGTGCAGTTAATCCTTCCGACGTTGCAGACATTTTGACACCTACAGTTTTTAACGGTTTGAGTGCGCTATAGTGGCGCAAACGCTGGCTCCAGTATGAGCAGGAATGAATTTCTTCACAACTACCCTGGTGACTCTGTTGGAGCTGGTTAATCGAAAAATGGAGCCAATATACAGTCTGGACGCTTACTGTGAGGAAGACTTACACTTCCGGTTTTAAGTCTGTTCTGATACTTCCCTCCTGCTGTGTCTGGAGGGTCAGGTCAACCAAATGGGCTTGCCAGGTTTTCACACCTAGTTAATGGCAATGTCGCACTAAACCACCGTGACGGTGACATTTCCGAGACCACCTTCCGCCGTGCCGATGGCCGCGTGGTTTAACCACAACGGCTCCAACTCTGGGCTTGACCACCACTTTTCCAGGGCCGGGAGGGTTCACCACTGTCGTGCCACAACCGTGTAGCATCATGGCGGCCAGTGGTATGATTAAAATAGCTCCTGATTTTGTTAGTTTCATTATTGAGTCTCCTTAAATTTATGATTTTTTATAACTGCTCTGGAAAGGGTTAAACCATTCAGTTCTCCTCAACAGAGATCTCAAGCATCCGGGCCATAAAATCAAAACCCAGCTCCGGTAATGACCGTCCTTTGTAATTCGCACCCCAGTTGCCATGCCCGATACCCTCCAGAGTATACAGTTCATGATACGCGCCGGTTTGCTGATAAATATCAACCAATCTTTCTGCTTCAGAATAAAGCACGGTGGGGTCGTCGGTGCCATGAATAATGCTCAGCGGAGGATCTGTCTCATCCCAACGATTCACGCCATAAGCAGCTTGTAATAAATCCATCGCAGCCAACCCACCCCAATGATCAACAACCGCCTTAATATCGACAGAGGTCGTTAAGTTTGTACCGGACAAGGTGCTATCATCACTCTGACTCAATTCATGGGTAAAATCAGCAGCGTCACTGACCCCCAATGCAATAGCCGTTATGGCACCGGCTGAACCACCGGCAATGGCAATGTGGTTAGTGTCTATGCCATATTGATCGGCATTGGCAACAATCCAACGCAGTGCTGCTTTCGCGTCACGCACAGCCGGGTAAATTGCTTTAGCCTGATCTCTGTCATCCTGACTGAGCTCACTATTAGCATCAAGGGCAGCGTTAATCGTGTCGGGAATGGTGCCATAATCACCGAGCACGCGATAATCAATCGAAAAACCGACGAAACCTCTTTCGGCAAAATATTGGGGATACCCGGCCGGGGCCTGGGAGAGTTTACTACCCCCCCGGAATCCACCGCCATGAATAAACATCAGCGCGGGACGACGGGTCTCATCATTCTCGGGTATATACGCATCAAGCTTCAGATCCATCGGAAAACCATCATTGGTGTTCCAGTGCGAATGAGAGAGTCCCTGTCCGTAGACCAGGTCGAAGTCCACATTAACATTATAGGTTGAGTCACGATAGATTTTTGCCAGTTCGCCACTGCTTGCGGAATCACCTGTGCCGCCGGAGGAGCCACCTGTATTCCCGGAGGAATTGTTATCTGAACCACCGCATCCCACACACAAGAGCAGAGTGACAAGGAAAATGGCAATAGTGTTTTTGTTTAAGTGCATTGCATCCCCTTTATAGTTTTATTTATTGAACATCATTACCCCCCTTTGTAAGAAGTATCTTTGCGCAGAAGAGGGTAAGACAAATTTATTAGCGAACGATAATACGACCAGTCATCTTAAAGTGTCAAGCATCAGACTTGCCTGCAGCGATTCAGGGCCACAGCGTTTGTTCAAGCCGTCATTTTCAGCAGGCGCAGTTAATCCTTCCGACGTTGCAGACATTTTGACACCTACAGCTTTTAACGGTTTGAGTGCGCCACCCCCTTGCATTCTGTCAGGTTAACCCCGGATTTCGGAACGGGGTATCTCCGCTTATTCATGTGACCAGTCGGAACTGGATGGTTAAACGGGGAAACACCTGATGTGAATAAGTGACTTTGCCCTTGCTTTGAGGTTTTATGCAGACATTGCTCACAATGTTGATGATCAAAGCTCACCACACCTCATCAATGGCGCTGAATTGCTGATGAAAGTCTACGACTTCCACAGTAATGCGCATGTAGGGACTACAACCTCAAGCATGAAAGTCTACGACTTCCACAGTAATGCGCATGTAGGGACTACAACCTCAAGCATGAAAGTCTACGACTTCCACAGTAATTTCAGATAGCGTTTGCCTTCTAAGGCCCCTGCATCAATAATGAGGCATAACCAAAGAAGGAGAAGTAAACCCCGTGGCGGACGAACACACGCAACAAATCCGGCAATTCCAGAGCAAACAAGCTATTTATCGCCACGCCATTGATGAAAATTACATGGCGCACCATGAAATTCACACGGCGATCCGACAACACCTCAACACCCTCTATGACAATCCCTTTTCATTACTGGATTTGGGCTGCGAGGATGCAAGCTTCATCAGCAAAACCCTGCAACCCACCTTAATCAAAACCTATACCGGCATAGATCAGTCAACAAAAGCCTTAAAGGCTGCACGGATAAACCTCGAACGGGAAAATATTAAGGCAAAACTCATTCAGGGCGATCACACTGCATTCCGTTCACTGGTGGGCGATACCAAATTCAGAGTCATGATTGTTGGTTTTTCTTTGTACCTGATGCCCAAAGAAGAAAAAATCCGCTTTTTCAAAGATTGCCGGGAACACCTGCGTAAGCGTGGGCGGGTATTAGTGTATGACGTTATCCGCCGCCACGATGAAGAGCGTGATGACTACCTGAAACGCTACTATGAACATGCAACAGAAAACTGGCCGACACTCAACTCAAACGCACTAAGGCAGCTGGCCGAGCATATTAATATGAGTGACCACCCTGAATCACTGGAAAGCCTGACAGACATTGCCCGCCAGGCCGGATTCAAACATGCTGAACTACTATACGTCGATGTTACAGGGTTTCATCAACTCATCGAATTTGTTCAGTAGATTCATCAATACAAAACTGTACGCGGTGTGGCGCTGGTTTCGCTCCGCATCATCATGCTCATTGACGTGCTGATACGATCGCTTAAACGCTGCAACAAATCTTTTTCTGTGGTGAAGTTCTGAATATATTCAGCACCAATAATCTCGCGCGCCACATAAGAAGTACTGCCCAGACCATCAACCAAGCCTAACTCAACGGCGGTTTCACCCGTCCAGAATAAACCGCTGAAAATTTCAGAGCCTCCCTTCAGGCGATCACCACGACCATCCTTAACCACTTTAATGAACTGCTTATGCGTCACGTCCAGCATGTCGTCAATGTGTGAAACCTGCTCAGGCACTTCTTCCATAAACGGATCAAGCATCCCTTTATTGGTTCCGGCCGTATAAAGCCTGCGTTCGACGCCTACTTTTTTCATTAATTCAACAAAACCAAAGCTATCCATACGCACACCGATGGAACCGACAATACTGGCCTTGTCTGCATAAATCTCATCAGCTGCCACCGCAATGTAATAACCACCGGAAGCACACACATCAGACACCACCGCATAAACCGGAATATCTTCGTGTTCGGCCTTCAGACGGCGAATCTCATCATTGATATAACCCGACTGGACAGGACTACCGCCGGGACTATTGATACGAATGATCACACCTTTGGTTTTTTCATGCTCAAAAGCTTTGCGCAAACTGCCCACTACCATGTCAGCACTCGCTTCGGAGCCATCCATAATCACGCCCTTAATATCCACCAGCGCAGTGATTTCAGTCGCCTCCGGCACACCAGTAGCACTGCCTTTGAACGGACTGAAAACCAAATACAATGTAGCTAACAGGTAAGCCGCAAAAAACAGCTTGAAAAATACCCCCCAACGACGCGTCCGTTTTTGCTCCTTAAGACTCTCAAGCGCAATATCCTTCAGCGCATCGATAGCACGACCTTCTTCATTCATACCGGTTTTTCCTTATATTTGATTGCTCAATGGGCTGGTTAAGCTGCATTGAGATTTTATTTCACTTTTTTTATCATATTCTGAAGATCATCCGGCAAAGGCGCTTCCAAACGGTACTTTTGCCCATTGACCTCCAACATAAATTCCAGCGTCGCCGCATGTAAAAACAGCCGTTTCAAACCCAATCGTTTATATTCACGGTTAAGCGCAAAATCACCATACCGGTCATCACCAATAATGGGATAACCCAGGTGAGCCAGTTGCACACGAATCTGATGCATACGCCCGGTCAGGATTTGCACATCCAGCAATGAACAATCCGGCGTCACCCACACAGGGGAAAAAATACTCTCCGACGTTTTCCCATCTTCGTCATCGGACACCTGTATCTTCTGGCGCGAACCACTGCTACGTGTCAGGTCGGTTATAATACGTTGTGAGCCACCTTGCCATTTCCCACCCACCAAAGCACGGTAATGCTTGTTCATGCCCTCCCCCCTCAATAACTCATGCAGGGCATTCAGTACTTTGCGTGACTTAGCTAACAGGATCAGACCACTCGTATCTCTGTCCAGACGGTGCACTAATTCTACAAAGGGAAGATTCGGGCGCAATTGGCGGAAAGATTCGATCAAGCCATGTTTTACACCACTCCCCCCATGCACGGGCAAACCTGTTGGTTTATTAAGTACGATGAGGTAATCATCCTCCAACAGGATAGAAGCCTCTATTTTATCCAGCAATGCTCGTGGCGCTTCCTGTTGCTCCGGCCTCTCTTCAACACGAACCGGCGGGATGCGAATTTCCTCACCAACCACCAGTTTACGATCCGGTTTGGCACGCTTTTTATCAACCCGAACCTCGCCTTTACGTAAAATCCGGTAGATGACGCTCTTCGGAACTCTCTTGAAAAATTTGAGCAAAAAGTTGTCAATTCGCTGCCCAGCCTCATGTTCGGTCACAATATGGTAAGAAACTGCCATGATTCCCTTATATATTTAGCGAATTGGTCCAATTTAATTGAATGCGATTAATCAAATTGATATATTCGTTACGGGTTTTGCGGACAGATGATAATATTTTCCTGACCACAGAACCTGAAGGTTGATGCCACCAGACGAACGGAAACCTATTAAGGCTCTTAAGTTTCGTCGAGAGAGAGAATGATAGGGTGCATCATCAAACGATTCAATCGAATTCCGGGTGGAATTTGAAGCGATAAGCGATTTCATAACAAAATCTTTGAAACGCTTGTCTTATGAGCAGTGCTACTCAATCACAATAACCCTGAGTAGCTAAAGTGTTTTTAACGGCACCTGCCATACCCAAAAATGTTTATTTGAAGGAATTAGAATTACGCTATGTAGTTTCAACGAGGAACACTACATGGCCAAATTTTGGAATTTTCCGCATACCTCATAAAATTATGATGAAGATTCGCTGGTATGCAAAACAGCGAACACAATGACGGAACAACCATTTACACTTGAAATCTGGAGTAATAAGACCAAAAGGACTGTAGGGACTGAATGAGAAAAAGTTTAATGAACTATCAACTAAATCTCATATATTATTGATTTTTAACAACTAAATCATATTATAAAGTCATTAACCTGATGGCTGTATTGCTGCACACTTCCTGTAAACAAATTTAGGGATGAGCAGGTGCTACACAGTAAGGTGTAGTACATGAAGCGAATTTTAATTAATGCAACACAGGCAGAAGAAATCCGTGTTGCCATGGTCGACGGCCAACGACTCTATGATTTGGATATTGAACATCCATTTCGTGCACAAAAAAAGGCTAATATCTACAAAGGGACCATCACCCGCATTGAACCCAGCCTCGAAGCTGCGTTCGTCGAATATGGCGCACAACGTCATGGCTTCCTGTCGTTCAGAGAAGTAGCACCAGAGTGTTATCACCCCAATGCTAAAGTCGGCAGTGGTCGCCCTTCTATCAAAGATGTACTTCGCGAAGGACAAGAAATCCTGTTGCAGGTTGATAAGGAAGAGCGTGGCAACAAAGGTGCCGCCTTAACCACTTATATCAGTCTTGCCGGACGTTATTTGGTATTGATGCCGAATAACCCGAAAGCCGGTGGTGTTTCACGCAGAATTGAAGGCGAAGACCGCCAACACATCAAACAAACCCTCGCTGATTTAGACATTCCGGAAGGCATGGGTGCTATCGTCCGCACCGCAGGTGTAGACCGTGAGCTGGAAGAACTTAGCTGGGATCTCGATTACCTGAAAACCCTGTGGGAAGCGATCCAGACAGCGTCAAAACAGCACAAAGCACCGATATTGCTGTATCAGGAAAGCAACGTCATCATCCGTGCGTTACGCGATTATTTCCGCCGGGATATCGGTGAAATTGTTGTTGATGATGCCAAAGTCTATCAACAGGCCCGCGACTTTATGCAGGCGGTCATGCCGCATAATATGCGCAAACTAAAGCACTATCAGGACACGACCCCATTACTCAGTCGTTACCAGGTTGAACACCAGATTGAAACGGCTTTCGAGCGCCAGGTTAACCTGCCATCCGGTGGTGCGATTGTTATCGACCACACCGAAGCCCTGCTGTCTGTCGACGTTAACTCCGCCCGTGCTACCAAGGGTAAAGGCATTGAAGAAACAGCACTCAATACCAACCTTGAAGCGGCTGATGAGGTCGCACGCCAACTTCGCTTACGTGATTTGGGTGGACTGATTGTTATCGATTTTATCGATATGTTGCCCAGTAAACATCAACGCGAAGTTGAACGCCGTCTGAAAGAAGCGCTAAAAATTGACCGCGCCAGAGTACAAGTAGGCCGGATTTCACGTTTTGGCTTATTAGAAATGTCACGCCAACGCCTGCGCCCTTCATTAGGTGAGTCCAGCCAGATTGTCTGTCCTCGCTGTGTCGGTCATGGCAGCATTCGCAACACCGACTCACTGGCCTTATCCATTCTGCGACTGATGGAAGAAGAGTCGATGAAGGAAATGACCGGTAGAGTGACCGCTCAGGTACCGGTTTCTGTTGCCACTTTCCTGTTGAATGAAAAACGTGAGGCACTGACTGATGTTCAGAAGCGTCGCAATATTGAACTAACGATTATCCCGAATCCGCACATGGATACACCTCATTTTGAAATCACGCGCATGCGCATTGATGAGATGACGGACACGGAACTGAGCTACAACCAAATTGCTTCACCACCTGAAGTGGCCGATGAGTCTGCTCCAGAGGGTGACGACCATGCTACTCCGGCACTTGAAACAGCTATTGTTGGCAACGTTGTCCCTAGCCAGCCAGCGCCACAAGTAGAAAAGAAACCAGAGGTAGCACCAGAACCTACTCCAAAGAAAGATGTACTGGATGTAGAAAAGAATCCGGGCTTAATCCGGCGTATTCTTACCGGCCTGTTTGGGGGTAACGCTAAAACTGAAGAACCGGTAGCTGAAGCTAAGAAGGCACACGAAGAACGTCAAAAACAAAACCAGGAGAACAAGCAAAAGCCGCGTGGCCGTAATAACAACCAAAACAAAACAAAACACGATAAAAGCAATGACACCAAGGATAAAGATCAAAAACCGCAAAACAGGCGTACTCGCCAGCCGAAGAAAAATAGCAATACTGACAATAGTAAGCAGACTCAAACGCCTACTACAGCGGAAAATACCGAGAACCAACAGCAAGAGCCTGGCAATGCTAAAAACGGTAACAGACCGCAAAAGCAGCGCAATAACACCCGAAATAAACAGCCACGTGGCAAGAAACCGGAAACTGATAATAGCAACAGCAACGCGGCGGAAACCGTAGAAGCCAAAGCTAATCAACAAACGGAAAATGTACAGACTGCGAACACCCAAACCACTCATGGTACAGATGACAAAAACGGTAACGGGAATGATAACAACTCCCGCAGACGTGGTCGTGGCAGAGGGCGTGGGCGTACACGTACAGCTAACCGTCCTCAGGACAATACATCCGGTAATAATGCAGGGCAATCTGCAAGCAACGGGAATGAACAAACCGGTAATAACAACCAGCACCAACAACCTACTGCGCAATCTGATGGCCATCAAAAACCCGCACAGGAAGTTAATGGCAATCTGAAAACCCAGGAAACCAAAGCTGACAACGGCAATACAACAGCTCAGGATTCAAATACGGCCAACAAGCCGGTTGAGCAAGAGGCATCTCAATCCACCAGAAAGCCTGCACGCAAACCGGCTAATAGACGCAAGCCAAAAAATGTTGCTGACAACGTGGAGAATCAGGAGCCGTTGGTGATTGACCTGGTGCAGAAAAAACCGCGCTCAGAGAACAAGTCACGCAAACCAAATCGCAACACGGCGAAAAAACCGGAAGCTTCGAACCCGGCACCAAAGCCTGCAACGGATAACCAAACTCCTTCGGCAAAACCAGAAACACGTGCGGAGAAACCTGCTCAGGAGAAAGCGACTAAACCAGCGGAACAACCGGCGCAACCGTCGGCTACACCTAAGCCCGTAGCAGCCACTGCTCCGCCAACGACACCTAAGCCAGCGGCAACAACTGCTCCGCCAGCTAAAACTGCTGTGGACAAGACCAGTACTAGCAAACCGGAAGCCTCAGCACCAAAAGCGACTCCAACTGCTAATGCTCCAGTGGAAACCAAGCCAGCGAAAGCGGCTCCGGTACCGGCAGCAAAAACTGAGACAGCCAAACCAGCTTCGACTGTAAAAGCCGAGGCTACTAAGCCAGCTCAGGACAAACCAACGCCGCCAAAAGCAACAAGTAAGGCAGCGACAAAGCCCGAGGCAAAGAAACCTGCTGAAGCTGTAGTAGCAAAAACTGCTGAGACTAAACCTGTTCCGGCAGCAGCAGATGCGAAACCGGCAGACCAGGCCCCGCCTAAAAAACGTCCGGTCTGGATGCACTCAGAATAATTAAATACTGAGTAGTAACACCTGGCTCCGGAATTGCTGAAACAGCAATCCCGGAGCTGGTTATCCAGACCTACGGACAGAACAACTTCATAAAAATTTTCAATACCATTCCCCGCTAAAAATAACTTAGCAAATTTTCCAGATAAATGAACTTTTGTATCGATAAAGTCATCAAACTACCCTATGATAAAAACATAACTTATTAATAAAAGGGCTAATAATGAAAAAAATTATCATCCTGAGTAGCATTTCAGGACTACTCTGTGCCTGCTCAACTATTCCTGTTCCGGTCAATCCAGGCATTGTTGTTCCGAATATGTTACCAAAAAACCCACTGGCCGCTTATGCTGTACCACGGGCAGATCCATTCGTGACACAGGTCAACGTGCCGCCTCAGCCTAGTGCACCTGTTATTGCTGCTGCACCGATGTCTACTTTAGCTGCTGCTAAGGCTATCCCTGCATCCTATTCACCTGACCCGATTCCAGCTATTGCCCTGGCTAACACGACGAACAATAAGGCAACGAACCTTCCGCAAGCTCTAGTCGCCGCTAATACCATCACTCCGCCGCAAAATGGTAAGGTGCAGAACCTGAGTTGGCTGTCCAGCCGCATCCTGAAAAATCAAACAGCAGGTAATCCTGAAAAACTGATTAATTGGAATGAAAAGGGTGACTTCGTTACACTAGGAATCGGTCATTTCATCTGGTATCCGGCCAATAAGAAAGGCCAATACAATGAATCATTCCCGGTTTTCCTGAATTACGCAAAAGCAAACGGTGCACCATTCCCAGGTTGGTTAGCCAATCAGTATAAACAAGGTGCGCCTTGGTCGAACAATGCAACATTCGCTAGAGCAAAAAATGACCCGCAACTCAGAGAATTGTATGCTTTCATGAATAAAACCCTGAATTTACAGGCTAATTTCATGGTTGCACGATTGAAGCAGACAGTTCCGGTCATGCTGAAAAACCTGGCACCGAATGAACGGCAACGGGTACAGAACAACTACCTGGCCGTAGAAAGATCACCAGGCGGTATTTACCCCTTGCTTGACTATATCCAGTTTAAAGGCAGTGGTATAAACCCGGCTGAGCGTTATCAAGGCCAAGGTTGGGGACTGTTACAGGTGCTACAGGAAATGCAAAGCGTACAACCAGGCCCGGCGGCAATGGCGGAATTCAGACGTGCTGCCGATGATGTACTGGTTCGCCGTATTGCCAATGCACCAGCAACTTCACGTGAAGCACGCCACCTCTCGCAGTGGATTGAACGCATCAGCACATACAACCTAAACAAACCAGGCTAAGAAAATAGCCTTGGGGTGAAATTTTTTCTGATACGTTACAAGGGTGCAGTCTCCAACTTCACTTTGTAACATCATAAATGGGTTGATCAGGCTTTATAAACTGATCAACCTATTCAGGACTGCCAGACTTCGCCTCACCCAACAATTCCAGCGGCAGACTCTCCACGTCTAAATCACGAATCGCCGCCAGACTCGGCAACTGATCCAATGACTTCAGGTTAAAATAATCCAGAAACTGGCGGGTCGTACCCAGCATTTCGGGCCGACCGGGAACCTCTTTATGACCCAGCACCCTTATCCACTCCCGCTCTAATAACGTTCTGATCACATTCGAATTAATACCGACACCACGAATTTCTTCAATCTCAGCGCGGGTAATCGGTTGTCGCCAGGCAATCAATGACAACGTTTCAAGGAAAGCGCGGGTGTACTTTGGTGGTTTTTCTTCATGGTGTTTAACCACCCATTGCTGAAAACCCTGACGGGTTTGTAAACGATAACCACTGCCGGTTTCCTTTAACTCAAAGCTACGGTTCTCGCATAACTCCGCCAGAGTAACCAGTGCATCCCGCACCATTACCCGGGTAACACCCTCCTCCGGCGAAAAATACTTCTCCAACCGCTCAACTGACAATGGCTTATCGGTTGTCAGCAAAATGGCTTCAAGGATAACAGGCAGTTTATCAATCAACAGAGGACTCCGGTTTGTCTTCTTTAGTAACAAGCATGTAGCAACTACACTCGCAAGCATGCAAGTCTTGGACTTGCACAGTAAGACGCATGTAGTAACTACACTCGCAAGCATGCAAGTCTTGGACTTGCACAGTAAGACGCATGTAGCAACTACACTCGCAAGCATGCAAGTCTTGGACTTGCACAGTAAGACGCATGTAGCAACTACACTCGCAAGCATGCAAGTCTTGGACTTGCACAGTAAGACGCATGTAGCAACTACACTCGCAAGCATGCAAGTCTTGGACTTGCACAGTAATCTATGGTGGAATCATACCTCAGATTAAACCACCACCAACTATGGAAATATTATGAGTTTTCTGGATAACGTGAAATCCCTGTTTACACCAAGCGAAAAACCGGCTGCTGTCTTTCCTACTGCGGAATACAAGGGTTACACCATCACCCCGACACCACAGAATGATGGCGGACAATACCGTGTGTGTGGCGAGATTACCAAAGGGGAACAAACACATAAATTCTTCCGCGCCGACTTATTGCCCAGTGCGGATGCGTGTGCAGAAGAAACCATGCGTAAAGCGAAACTAACCATTGACCAACTAGGTGACGGGCTTTTCAGGTAACTGATTGCTCTTCAAACACCCACTCATACTCATCAATCGGCTCCATCGCTTTGCGATAGCCGCAGGTACGCTCATCCCGGCCGATATACTTTAATACAGTCACATCGGCAATACGCCGGTCACCGGCCAACCTTTGTACCTCCGGACTGTCGCTGAGCACAAATGGCCGCAGCGACAAACGTTCCGTCAATAAAACCGGCTGGATCAAAGTGCTTCCAGAACCACTTCGGCTTTACTACCTTCAAAAGTCTGAGGCGGCTCAACGTTCAGCATGCTCACAGCCCCATTATCCACTACCATCGCATAACGCTGCGAACGAACTCCGCCAAAATCAGCCGTGTCCATTTCAAGGCCCATTGCTTTAGTAAGAGCGCCACCGCCATCAGCCAGCATAGTGATGTTTTCAGCATTCTGAGACGCGCCCCACGCTGACATAACAAACGCATCATTCACCGACAAGCAAATCACTGAATCTACGCCTTTTTCTTTGAACTGATCCGCTGCCACCACGTAGCCTGGCAGATGTGCCTCCGAACAAGTCGGGGTAAAAGCACCCGGCAACGCAAACATAACTACTTTCTTACCAGCAAATAACGACTGTGCATTAACATTTTCATGCCCGTCTGCGCCTGCAACTGTAACAGCAACGTCCGGAATCTGATCTCCAACCTGAATCATGTGTATCTCCTGCTATAAGGGGGGTAAAGTAAGTAATTTACTCGACTGACAGCATTCAATACAAGCTTTGTGTCTGTTTCAGGAAATCGAATGGAAAATTTCACGCCAAAGCGTGAAAGCTTATAACTTTCACCCCAAGCATAGATGCCTTCGCCTTTTACAGTAATCCACATGGAAAATTTCACGCCAAGGCGTGAAAGCTTATAACTTTCACCCCGAGCATAGATGCCTTCGCCTTTTACAATAACCCGCAACTATTACACCTTTAATTCGGCTAGCAATGTTAAAATGATGCCCGTCTCTAACGAAAACCACGTCCATGAATAATCAATTATTACACTCCGGTTGGCAAACCGCACTTAGCGCGGAATTCAGTAAACCTTATATGCAAGAATTACAGGCATTTCTGGAGCAGGAGGACACAGCAGGTAAACACATTCTGCCCACCGCAGAACAGCGTTTTAATGCTTTGCGAAGCACAGCGCCGAATGAGGTAAAGGTCGTTATTCTCGGACAAGATCCTTACCCGACACCGGGACATGCGCATGGTTTATCTTTTTCTGTACAACCGGACGTAAAACCATTACCGCGCTCATTGGGCAATATTAATAAAGAATTACTCAGTGATTTGGGCATCGACAATAGCCACACCGGTTACCTGCAACCTTGGGCAGAACAAGGTGTGTTATTGCTGAATACAGTGCTGAGTGTTGAGGCGGGCAATGCGGGAAGCCACCAAAAACGTGGCTGGGAAGTGTTTACTGACCTTGTGATTCGCACGATTAGTGAACAAGCTCAACCTTGTGTTTTTATCCTGTGGGGTAAGCAGGCACAGAATAAAATTAAACTGATTGATGCTAAGCGGCATGAAATTATCGCCACAGCACACCCCTCACCTTTATCAGCACGGCGGGGTTTTTTTGAGAGCAAACCGTTTTCCAGAACGAATGCTTTTTTGGCGGCGCAGGGGCGTGGGGTTGTGGATTGGGCATTACCACGATAATAAAGGCATCAAATAATCTTAATCGTTAAGGATGAGCGGGAATCAGGAATGAACAGACGGATTTTGACTGCTAACGCTGAATTAAAGAAGTATGACCTTAGTTTTGAGGCAATGCTTAATGACTTGTAAATTGTTCAGATTGCGATTTCAGCTTAATCAAAGACTCACTTAAGTGACAACAGCCCCCACAAACACTAGAATGGCGACGTTTACCCCGGTCGGGCCTGATGAGATCTTCATATGAATGCTAAGGAATTTGATCGCCAGCACTTATGGCACCCTTACGGCACACCGCCACACGCTAGTTCAGTCAGCGCAAATGAAAAGCAGCTACACCATGTGGTCGGCGCAGAAGGTGTTTACTTAACACTGGATGATGGCAGCCGCTTAATCGATGCCATGTCATCCTGGTGGAGTGTGATTCATGGCTATAATCACCCCGGCATCAATCAGGCCTTAAAACATCAAATCGATAAAATGTCACATGTGATGTTTGGTGGTTTGACACATGAACCAGCCGTGGAATTGGGCAAAGCCTTATTAGCAATCACACCACCGTCATTAGTTAATATTTTTTATTCCGATTCCGGTTCTGTCGCGGTTGATGTGGCGATGAAAATGGCCGTCCAGTACCAATACGCCATTGGCAAACCACAGAAAAAATCGTTTCTGACGATTCGTTCCGGCTACCATGGTGATACCTGGCAAGCGATGAGCGTTTGCGACCCGGACACAGGCATGCACCATTTATTCAAAGGCGCATTACAAGTACAGTATTTTGTTGAACAACCACCTATCAAGTTTGGTGAAGACTGGAACAACAATGAACAGCAAAATGGCCTACAAGCATTAGCCCAAAAACTAGCGCAGCATGCTGACAGTATTGCCGCTGTGATCCTGGAGCCTATTATTCAGGGTGCTGGCGGGATGTATTTTTATCACCCTGAATACTTAAATCAATGCAAATTACTCTGCGAGCAGCATGGCGTTCTATTGATTTTTGATGAGATAGCGACCGGTTTTGGCCGCAGTGGGAAACTGTTTGCCACCGACCATTGTAATATCGAACCCGATATTATGTGCCTCGGAAAAGCGTTAACCGGCGGCTATCTTTCTTTTGCTGCCACCTTGAACTCAAAAAAAATTGCGGATGCGATTCGTCACTATGAGCCTGGCGCTTTTATGCATGGCCCAACGTTCATGGCGAACCCGCTAGCTTGTGCCGCAGCAATCGCCAGCCTGAACCTGCTCAACACCGGCAATTGGCAAACTCAGGTCAAACAAATAGAACAACAATTCAGCCATGAACTCCAAGCCGCCCTCGCACTCCCAAAGGTTGCGCGTGTCCGTGCTATCGGTGCGATTGGCGTGATTGAAATGAAACAGGCGGTCGATACTGAACAAGCGCATCAACTCACTAAAGCACTGGGGGTTTGGCTACGTCCATTTGGCAAAAATATTTATAGCATGCCACCTTATATTATTTCCAAACAGGAATTGACCCAAGTCACCCAAGCAATGATCCGCTTGGCTGAAGAATTGTAGCGTTTACAGCATGTATAAGAAGCTTGAAACTAAACTACAACAGTTACGAGAAAGCGGGGGCAATCGTGTGTCCCGCCCACTCACCGCAAATGGCTTTCATGTCAGTGAGCACGCCCCGGTAAACGCTGGCTCCCCCCAACAAACAAACCAGCAATCGCCAGCACTGATTAACTTTTCCAGCAATGATTACCTTGGCTTAGCCAGCAATCGTGAATTACAACAAGCGTTCTTCAAGCAAGCGGGTGTCAATAAAAGCAATTGGATGTCCTCGTCTTCAGCACGCCCACTTACGGGTACCTCGCTAGTCCATGCTGAACTGGAAAACTGTATAGCCCATAGCTACCACAAGACTGGCGCGCTGGTCTTTAACAGTGGTTACCATGCGAATATTGGCATTCTACCGGCCTTAACGGATAAGAATGATCTTGTTTTGGCCGACAAATTAGTGCATGCCAGTTTGATCGACGGTCTTGCGTTGGGCCAGGCAAGTTGTAAGCGGTTTGCTCATAATAATATGACGCATTTAGAACAACTGCTGACTAAATTTCACCACGAATTCGACACGATTTGGATTGTGACTGAATCCGTTTTCAGCATGGATGGCGACATTGCACCACTGGCGGATCTGGTGCGCCTGAAAAAACAGTTTAATGCCTTACTCTACGTCGATGAGGCCCATGCAGTAGGGAGTATGGGCCACCAAGGCTTAGGGCTTGCCGTTGAGCAACACCTTGAACATGAGGTGGACTTAATCGTCGGAACCTTTGGTAAGTCATTGGCGGGTTATGGCGGCTTTGTTACCGGAGAACAGGTACTCATCGATGCGATGATCAACTTTTCACGCTCTTGGCTATTCTCGACTGCTTTGCCACCGATCAATATGGACTGGAATTTGTTTATCTGGCAACAAATCCCCCATTTTTCTGCACAACGCCAACAGTTACAGCAATTAACAACGCTATTCAAACAGCAGCTCAATGATGCACAACACGCTTATTTGGGCGAAACCTATATCGTGCCGCTGCTAAAATCAGGTAACCATACAGTCGTTGCCCTTGCGAAAGCTTTGGCTGATCAAGGCGTTTTAGCACTTCCGATTCGCTCACCGACCGTTACCAAAGGCGCTGAACGCATTCGTTTTTCATTAACTGCTAATATGCCTGAAAGCGCTATTCATCAATGTATTCAAGCTTTAGGACACGCTGAAACATGAAACACCAATGGCTGCGTCACGACAATAAAGCGACGAAACTCATTGTCTTTTTTAGTGGTTGGGGGTTTGATGCCGCAATCGTGCAGCATTTATCCATAGATACTGACACCAATGTACTGTTTATTGATGACTACCGATCATTGCAGTATGAACTCCCCAAACTTGAACACTACCAACACCGCAGCTTGATCGCCTGGTCGTTTGGCATAGCCTCCTATCAGGTTTGGCAATCCGCGCACAACATTAGTTTTGAGCGTAGCGTCGCTATTAATGGCAGCATGACACCAATAGACCGTAAGACAGGCATTCCCCCCGTCGTCATGCAAAAAACGATTGATACCCTATCAAGCACAAGCTTCCGGGTGTTCGCTAAGAAGTGCTTCCATCCCTTAGCGGTGACCAGCCCTGGATTATTCCCCATTGACGTGGAAGCACGCAAAGAAGAATTAATAGCGATTCAACGACGCCACTATCCTGACCACGAGATGCAATGGGATAAGGTGTGGATCAGCCGCAATGACAGCATTTTCCCGGTACGTAACCTACAACGCGCTTGGCACGACCACCTGGATCGCGTTGAACTAATCGATGCCCCCCATGCGCCCTTTGATTATTGGCAAAATTGGCGCGATTTACTTGGCTAATTACCCTTGCGTATTTGACGGCAGGCTAAGACAATACGCGGCATGCATTCTCCGGGTAAAATACAACAGTCGTTTCAACGCGCACTAACCAGCTATAACGACAACGCCAACTTCCAACAAAGCATTGCGCATCGATTGGTTGACTTAGCATTGGCTGCGGGTTTGCCCAATACGGCGGCACGCGCATTGGAAATCGGCTGTGGCACCGGCTTTCTAACGCAACAACTTAACCGCCATGTCACCAGCCAACAACTATTTATCAATGACCTGGTGCCGGGCTGTGAAAGTCATATTCATGACTTGATTCCAGCGGCAACAGCCTGGCAATTTCTGGCGGGGAATATTGAAGCTATCCGCATTCCAGACAAACTCGACATCGTTAGCTCTGCGTCGACCGTGCAATGGGTTACTGATCTACCTGCCTTGTTAAACCAACTGTCTCAACAGTTGAATGTAGGTGGCTATTTGCTCATCAGCTCATTTGCAGATAAACACTTCACAGAACTACGCTCATTACGAACGCAGGACACCAAACAACACCAGGAAAATCCCCATTACCCGATGAATTATTGGAATGAAGCACAATGGCGTGCTGCCTTAGGCGATAATTATGAGGTGCTGGTGATTGAAACAGACATGCAAACCGCTTACTTCGATTCAGTGAAAGCGCTATTAATGCACCTACGTTTAACGGGGGTGAATGGGAATACCCGACAGCGCTGGAGTCAGCAAAAACTCAGGCACTTTGAACAAAGCTATGCAGAACAATTTCAAGAAAATGGCAAATTCAAACTTAGCTACCACCCTATTTATGTCATTGCCAGAAAACGGCAACAAGTTGGTAATACATGAGCACATTATTTGTTACTGGTATTGATACCGATATTGGAAAATCCATCGCTTGCGGCGCATTGGCCAAAGCTTTGATTGAGTCTGGTCAGTCTGTTTTCACGCAAAAGCTAGTAGAAACCGGCTGTGAAAATGCACAATCTGCGGACTTAGCCACCCATGCTCGCATCGTTGGTCGCCCTTTCAATACGGGAAAATCTGAACACCATTGCCCTTATACTTTCGCCTATCCAGCCTCCCCCCATTTAGCCGCTGAGCTAGAGGGCAAAGAAATTGACTGCGAGCATCTGGTCACATCAATCCAGGCATTGGAACAACAAACCGACCACCTATTAATCGAGGGAGCAGGTGGGCTTTATGTGCCCTTAAATAAGCAAACCCAAATCATCGATTTTATGGCAGCTAATCACTTAGCCATTGTTTTAGTGACATCTGCCAGACTCGGTTCAATCAATCACACCTTGTTATCATTGGCGGCCTGCCAACAACGGAACATAGAGGTTCGTGCCATTATTTATAATCATTATGGCCAGGATGAAGACGCCATATTGAATGATACACGTGATGTGTTAAAAGCCTCGATCCAAACGCTGCAAACGCCCCCTATTTGGTTGGAGCTAGCGAAAAATAGCTATGACCTTGTATTATCACGGGGTGAAATAAATCGTTTGTTACGCCTGTAATTCCATCCGCAATCAGTAGGCCAACCCACAAAAAACCGGTATGATTCCCGCATTTTCAGATACTTTGATGTCTTCAACGGGTCGACTGAAAAGGCCAAGGATACCTACATGATCGATAGCAACAGCACAAAACACCTCGAAAGATACATGCACAGCCAATCACTGGCGGAAGAAATGATTCCGGCGGTGGGCAACCTCTACCGCCAACGCAATGTCATCATCACCGTCTTTGGCCGCAAACTGATGAACTGCAGCACGATTGAAATCATAAAGGCGCATAAACTGGGCCGATACATGGCGGGGCGTGAGTTACCGGTTGAAGAAAGCCACCAGTTGCTGGCCGCCATGAAAGACATGAACCTTGGCGTTTCACGCATTGATATTGGCAAGCTGGCGAGTCAATATGCTGAACTGTGTAAATCTGACGACTCCCTGGCCCTGAATGACTTTCTGGCAAGCGAGTTGGCCAGTGTCAATCATGGCAAAATCAGTCTGGTCGACAAGCCGCAGGATGTTGTGTTGTATGGTTTTGGGCGTATCGGGCGTATTCTGGCGCGGATGTTGATTGAACGTACCACACTGAACAACAAACTGCGTTTGCGGGCGATTGTCGTACGTGGCGGACGTGATGGCGATCTGGAAAAACGTGCCAGTCTGTTACGTCGTGATTCGGTGCACGGGCCTTTTAACGGCTCCATTACGGTTGATGAAGAAAATACTTCGATTATCGCCAATGGCACGTGCATTAAGGTGATCTACGCCAATAAACCTGAAGACATCGATTACCGTGAATACGGCATTGAAGATGCTTTAATCGTTGATAATACCGGCATGTTTAAGGATCGCGAAGGCCTGTCCAGGCACTTAGCACCGGGTGCCAAAAAGGTGTTACTCACCGCGCCGGCCAAAGGTGATGTCGAGAATATCGTTTATGGTGTCAATGAAGACATGATCCGCGACGATGAAAATATAGTCTGTGCCGCCTCCTGCACCACCAATGCGATCACCCCTATTCTGAAGGTGATGAATGACGAATATGGCATTGTGAATGGCCATGTTGAAACCATCCATTCTTATACCAATGACCAGAACCTGATCGATAATTATCACTCTGCACCGCGTCGTGGCCGTAGTGCGCCACTGAATATGGTACTAACGTCTACCGGTGCGGCGAAAGCAGTCTCGAGAGCTTTGCCTGAACTGGAAGGCAAACTGACGGGGAACGCCATTCGTGTGCCAACACCGAATGTATCCATGGCCGTCATTAACCTGAATCTGGCGAAAGCAACCACTCGCGAAGCATTGAATGAGCATGTGCGTAAAATCGCGCTGGACTCCGGACTCCGTGAGCAAATCAGCTTTTCCACCTCCACCGAAGCGGTCTCCACAGATATGGTCGGTACACCTGAGCCGGGTGTTTTTGATTCCGAAGCGACCATTGTTCAGGACAATTCTTGTGTGCTGTACGTCTGGTATGACAATGAATACGGCTATTCAAGTCAGGTGCTGAAGGTAATGCGCCACATGACGGGATTGAATATTCCGGCGATACCTGCTTAACGCTTAAGGATGGGGGGAGTAATCCAAACGCTCTCCCCGTTCGATTAACCCGTCAAAATAACTCACCACCGCCTGCGCCTGCCCTGCGGTACTGTCTTGTGCATACATTGCCTGCCGGAAGGCATTGCTATTATGTAAGCCATTGGTATACCAGGCAATATGCTTGCGTGCGATGCGGCACCCCGAGTATTCGCCGTAGAACCGGTACAGCTCATCCAGATGCCCTATTAATACTTCACGAACCTCTGCAACCTCTGGCGGCGGTAGCGATTCACCGGTTTGTAGATAATGCATGGTTTCACGGAATATCCACGGCCTGCCCTGTGCTGCCCGCCCGATCATTACCGCATCGGCACCGGTCAGTTCCAGCACTTCCTGCGCCTTCTGCGGGCTATCAATATCACCATTGGCAATCACCGGCATAGCCACCTGACGCTTCACCTCTCGAATCAGCTCATAACGTGCCACACCGGTATACATTTGGTTACGTGTGCGACCATGAATCGCTAAAGCTGCGATACCCGCCTGCTCAGCCATTGCCGCCACCCGCAGAATATTTTCCTCGCCATCCGCAAAGCCCAAACGGGTTTTCAACGTCACCGGCACATCCACCGCTGCAACCGTTGCATCCAAAATCCGCCTGACCAGATCTTCATCTTTCAGCAACGCAGAACCCGCCAATTTCCGGCACACCTTCTTCGCCGGACACCCCATATTGATGTCAACAATTTGTGCGCCATTCTTCACTTGGTAACGTGCGGCTTCAGCCATCGATTCCGGTTCAGAACCCGCTATTTGTGCTGAAATGGGCGCTAATTCACCGTCGAAATTAGCGCGGTACAAGGATTTCTTCTGTGCGTATAGCGTAGCATCCGCCGTCATCATTTCACTCACCGCATGGCCCGCACCAAAGTGTTTGCACAAGGTACGGAAAGGCCGATCCGTTACCCCCGCCATCGGGGCAACAATCAGTGGGTTGTCTAATTTGTACGGGCCAATTTGCATGCTATTTCAGTGTTGTAAAGATGTGGCGATAGTAACGCATTTTATAGGTTACAGCGAAGTCGAAATCTTTGGTAACCTATCCACTTTCTGACAACACTCTGGAATTCACCGTGAGACGCAACCTACTTCGTGCCGACAGTACGTTATTAAACTACCCCATCCGGGAAGTCGTAAAAATTGGTAAAGAAATCGAAAAGCTAAATAACCACAAGATGATTTGGGAAAATATCGGTGACCCCGTTGCCGCTGGTGAACCGGTGCCGGACTGGCTGAAGGCGATTGTCTGTGAACATGCAGCAACCAATGAGGCTTTCGCTTACACAGACACCAGAGGCTACCTCCCCACCCGTGAATTTGTTTTGAACCGTTTCTCCAATCCGGAGATTTGCAGTGTTGATGACATCTTGTTTTTTAACGGACTGGGCGAAGCTATCAATAAGGTCATTAATAACCTGCCGCGTGAAGCACGGATGCTGGTGCCCTCGCCGACCTACCCGTCCCACGCCACCGCCGAAGCCATGCATGCGGGTTGCGCCTTTATTTCTTATGACCTCGACCCCGCTAATAACTGGGAGCCGGATCTCCAGGAAATCGAAAACCGGGTTAAATACAACGATAATGTTGTCGCCATCCTGGTCATCAATCCGAACAACCCGACCGGGCGGGTGTTCAGGCGTGAAACTCTGGAAGGTATTGTTGATATTGCCCGTCGCCATGACTGCTTTCTGGTGTTTGATGAGATTTATCACACCATGGTATTTGATGATATTCCGAACACTTTGCTGCATGAGATAATCGGTGACGTGCCAGGTATCAGCATGAAGGGCATCAGTAAAGACATCCCCTGGCCGGGATCTCGCTGTGGTTGGATTGAGATCTATAATGCCGAGAAAGATAAAAATTTCCGCGATTTTATCAATATGATCCTGCTCGCCAAAATGCTGGAAGTCTGCTCTACCACACTGCCACAAATGATCCTGCCACATATTTATCAGGCACCTGAATTTGAAGGCCACATTAAAACCCGCCTTGATAAATACCAGCACAGAGCCAAGGAGGCAGTCGCTTTCTTTGAGAACATACCGCAGGCGCGGGTGACGATGCCCAATGGCGTGTTTTATCTGGTAGTGGAGCTGCTGGATTTACCCCACCATAAACTGATATCAAAGACTAAAGACGCCCGTTTATATATCGATGATTTATTGGCACAGAATGAAGTCGCTGCTGATTTTCAGTTTGTTTATGAAATGATGGCGGCTGAAGGTGTGTGTGCTGTGCCGTTGAGTGGTTTTGGCTCAGATTTAAATGGCTTTCGCATGACGTTGTTGCAGAATGATGATGCGGTTTTTACGGATACACTGGAGCGGATTGGACGGGCTATTGCTGGGTATTATGGCGATTGAGTATTTCACTCCAAGAAAGATTTAACACGCAGTGCGTGTTGCATCTCCGTCAGGTGCGAATTGGCTAACTGACACAGAAAGGCCACGCAGTGCGTGGCCTTTTCCAGGTAAGTCGGGGTAAAGCAGAAAAAAACAAGCGCATATATCTCAATAATGAGACTGAAAACCCCCAACCTAGCGTTAGCTATTTAAGACCCTCAGCGGCTTTCTCTTGAATGCCAAACCCGAATGATCACCACCTGCTCTTTTACCAACTTATACCGCAGCACATAAGCACCCGCGCCGAACGCCAAAAACAACTCTCGCCTTTGCAGCTCATCACCCATCGGTTTGCCGATTTCAGGAAGTGTTAATAGTTGATCCGCCCCCTGTAATAAAACATCCACCATCCGACTGGCAGCATCAGCATTTTTCTCATATAGAAAACGATGTAATCGGGCAATATCCTGCTTCGCCTCCGGCAACCAGAGCAATTCAACCATCAGGATTTTCCGAGCGTATTAAGCCAAGCCTTCATATCATCATGCGCAAGTGCTTCACCGGTGAGCATGTAGTTATCCCACCGGTCACGATCCTCCCGAAGCTCAGCTTCATAACGCTCTTCTTTTTCAAGATACTCTACGATTGCACGTTTCATCAGCCAATGAGTAGAACGGTCTTTTGTCTGGCCTAAAGTATGGATGCGCTCCCGAATATCATCTTCAAGTTTTACTGCTACAGAAGTGGTTGACATGATCCTCTACCAAGTATAAATAAGTAATACCTATCATTTTACAGAGGCCACGAAATAAAACAAACCATGAATGGCTTTCTCGGATGGTTTTGTTGCAAAATGATGATGCGGCGTTTACGGATACACTGGAGTGGATCGGGCGGGCTATTGCTGGGTATTATGGCGATTGAGGCTTCTTCCATTTATAGGAGGCATACATGAAAGATAAGCAGTTCTCCAAGCTGGAAAAGCAGGTAGCAGGGGGTAAATGGAATTTCATACTGAAAATAGGTGTCCTGGGATGGGGAATTCCAATGGGAATCTTCACAACACTCAGCGCATACTATTTTAGAGGACTGGACCAAGAAATACCCACCCTTATCAGCAATGTTTTATTTTGGGCCGTCATGGGCTTTCCATTTGGCTACATAATATGGCAAATGACGAGCAGCCGTTATTTCACAGAAAAAAACAGGCGCAGGCCAAAAGAAAACACAATTGCCGAAGAAGAATGACTTTTATACACGTAGCTCCATTTGCACCACACCATCAGCGTCATTCGTTTCAACAAAACCCAGCCGCTCATATAATTTCCGGGCTGGGTTTTCTGCAAAGACCCTCAAGCCCAAGACCTTGAAAACACCCTTTTCAGCCAAACCTTTAGCAAACCCAATGCACTGCCCACCAATGCCCTTGTTCTGAAAATCAGTTTCAATTTGAAGATCACGGATCAGGAACATGTGCCGGAAGCTGGAGAGACGCAAAACGCCAACAGCCTTACCACCGTAATTAATCTGGTAGTTTTCGTATTCATCCCAGCGCTGGATAAATGCATCATTATCCCAGTTGATGTTTCGGGTGGCGTAATAACTGGTCATGTTTTTTCTGGTGAGGTTTGCGGCGAAATCAACATCCTCAGACTTTTGGAATTCAATCTTCATAAAGCTCACCGAATGCATTCACCTTACCATCGCACAATTAATTATCCTCATCCGCCCGCTTAGCCACTTTATGCGCTTCCTCCGTATCCCCTCTTTTCCAGTAGCTGGAAATATACAGATACGGTTTTTCAACACCCCGCTCCATTTTCAAATAATGGCGGATTTTTTTCATTGTTTTAAACTCACATGCCACCCAGACAGACAACACGCCATCCTGCCAATCGGCTTGTTTAATAACGTGAAACAAAGGTGATGCATCAGCACCCGGATCATCATTCACCACCCAGACCACCTCCACATTCTCCGGCTTGGGTAACTCCTGCTTATCCGCCTCGCTAAGAATTTCAATAAACACCTTGCCCCGGGCATTATTCGGTAACAACTGAAGATTAGCCGTTAACGCAGGCAATGCGGTCATATCCCCCGCTAACAAAAAGCACTCAGCATCAACATTGATAAACTTAGCTGGCCCCGGCCCGAACAATGAAATAACATCACCCGGTTGCACATTGAGCGACCAGGGCGCGGCTATACCATGAGCCATTCCCTCATGGCTGCTGTGCAACATAAAATCGACATCAACCTCGTTTAACGCAGGCCGTTGCGCTGCCACGGTGTAGGTTCTCATCGCCGGTTTAGCCATTCCGGCCTGTTCAAATAACAGCTTGAGATACGCCCCTTCAACATCAGGCGGAAAGCTATCCGATGCATCGCCTTTTAACGTAACACGACGCATATTCGGCGTTAGGTTAGTCGCTGATTTCACCACGAACGTCCTGGGAATACGCCGGTCTCTGACGCTTTTTATTTTATCGATAATGCCCATAATACTCCTAAGTCAGATGCCATCTTAGTCAACACATCGCTTCCCCAACATCAGCAAACGACTTTTAAATTCAGTTCGGTCAACATAACAACCGCGTAAATGACGCCTTCCTGTTGGTTCATAAGCTTCCCGACCATGCAGCACACGCCGGTTATCAAACACCGCCATCATACCTTCCTCCAGCTTCAACTGAATACGGTATTGCGGTAACTGCAAACGCCGCATCAGATCACGGTAGGCAAGGTAATATTCGTGCATAACCGCTTCAGGCAAGTCGAAGACACTGGCCAAATGCGCATTGTATTTCAGCTCAATAATATTGCCTTGATGATCAAGATTAATCACCGGATGATGGTGGCGAATATCATGCTCATCATCATGAAAACGGAATGGAATCGCATGTTTTGCCAACAAGTCAAAATACACAGGCGCTTCAACCCGTAAATCTTCGAGCACCCGCAAACCGTCTGCGAACACTGACTCCCCTCCTCCACTTTCATTCGCCAGACAATGCAAAAACTGATAACCCGGTGGTACTTCCTGATTAGCAAGATCGGTATGTAATGGCAAAGCCAGTGCCGTATAGGCCAGGTTGATCGGCTTTGCTTCGGCCTGAACCTCAAACGTAATGCCAAAATTGGTTTGGCGCTGATAGTCGATACGACAAGCTACTTCTGTCACAGCAGCTTGAGTAGACGGCATGCCGGTAACAAGAATCAATCCGTCCTGATCCAGCTGCTTCATCCATTGATACAATACCTGATCATCCGTCATCAAATCGGCATAATCAGTACGCACTAATTGATCCAGAAAATGCTGATCCCAGCTTTTAGTGCTGAGGTGCTGATCAGGCTTCAGATCACCGGAATAGGCCTGTGCGCGTAACCAGGGCCCGGCAAACTCACTGCGGTGATCCTGCTCAGACCAGTCAATCACTAACGTGTCATTCACCACAGACAATGCCAGCGGGTGAATATCAGCGCTGACCGTCAGTTGATTAAATACCCGCTCCTGCGTATCAGGGTGCAAAGTGGTCGGGCAATTGTCCCGCAACCATAAATAGTGGAACCGTGACACTTTACCGTCGTTCCAACTCAGCTCAAGAGAGTGGTTTTTTTGTACCGCTGTTTCCAAGTGGTATCCGGCAGGCGTAGTTACTTTCATGTTGTCTTATACCATCAGTTAAAGGATGCGACTATACGCCGGTTAATGGTCGGAATTCGAGTAGCCAGGCGATTTTATGCACGGAAAAAGCGCCAGGAGCTAACCTCGGCATCTAAAGGTGTAAGTTTATATTTAAAGATCATGAAAGCTGAAAATCCTTGATAACTTTTAAATGCGTACTTAGCATGACCAGAATCACTCACCCAATAAGGAATCGATACATGCAACTGGATACGGCACAAGAAAACGCTTTGATTGAGACAGTACGGGCAGCCGCCAAAGCTGAAATCATGCCGCGCTTCCGGCAGCTCTCAACCTCCGCCATCAAGGAAAAAACCTCCAACCAGGATCTGGTCACCGAAGCCGATGTAAAGACAGAGCTGGCCATCAGTGCGGGTGCCCGCAAGATTTTCCCCGGCGCAGTGATTATTGGTGAGGAAGCCGTTGAGGAAGACCCGGGCATGCTAAAACAGATTGGCACTGCTGATATGACGGTCATTATCGATCCAATCGATGGCACCTTGAATTATGCCAGGGGCATTGCCGTGTTTGGTGTGATTGTAGCTATAACGGTACGTGGTAAAACCGTATTTAGCCTGTTGTACGATCCGGTGATGGATGACTGGATTCTGGCCAGAAAAGGCGGAGGAAGCTGGTATCACCAACTCGGATTGGAGCCAAAACGCTTGCAACTGTCACAGGATGAACGCGCTGTAACAGAGCGGATAGCACTGATATCACCATGCCTATTCCCCAAACAGCAACAAGCGGCTATAGCCACCGGTATGCTGGACTTCAGACACAGCCACACACTGCGTTGCTCCTGCCATGAGTATCGCCAGTTAGCACTGGGTGGATTTGATTTCTTGTTGGCAGGAATGGAATACCCGTCAAGAAACCCGGCGTTAAACCCCTGGGATCATGCAGCGGGTGCGCTGGTTGTACAGGAAGCTGGTGGTGTCGTTGAAATGATGGATGGCACGGCATATTCACCAGCCTTGTTGAAAGGGCGGATGATTACTGCACACTCCAAGCAATGCCTGGAACAAGTCCGTAACTGGTATACCGGTTTGAATCTGGGTGCTTAAGTTGTAACGCGCATAAAAAAATTTCACTCCCAAGCATGAAAGCCTATGACTTTCACAGTAAGATAATTATCTTAGGAGGTATTTATGTGGATTAATACCCCCGAAAAACATTTCCCTGAACTAGCCGGAATACCCAAGGCTATTCAGGAAGAAATTATTGAACAGGCTCGTTATCAAACGTGCATGAAGAAAGGTGGCAGAAAGAAGTTTGTGCGACCCTATATCGTTGCTGCTTTATTGGGCCTTGCTGCAACAGTGATGATTTCTATGCTACTTAGTAATCTCTTTGCAATAAACTCCATCTTCTTCATTTGGGTAGGCGTAACTTTCACTATGATTTGCACGACACACCTACAACAAAAAAACCTGATTCAACACATGCGCCCGAAGGTTCAGGAGCTTGTAAATCGCTATAGTTTGGCTGAGGAATAATTTATGATGCCAGCACGTATCCAACGCGTGCACCAGGAAACATTATGAACACTTTTGATCCCCACCAGAAAGAACAGCAACTACGCCAGGAATCTGTCAGTTGGGATACCTCCAACCCTTTACCCGCTGAAACAGGTGACATTCCGGTACTCAATCTGGAAGCCTATTTTACGACGGGGGATGAGGAGGCACTCAACACACTGGCGAAAGAACTACGAATAGCCTGTGAAGAGGTAGGTTTCTTTACCATCGTCGGGCATCAGTTACCAATCGGACAAATGGAACAAACCTTTGCGATGGTTCGTCGCTTCCATGCCCTGTCGCTGGATGTTAAACGTGAGATTTTAATGGATAAACCAGACTGGCCAGTGGGTGGTGTCGGTTATCTACCGGTGAAAAACCGCAAGCTACCTTCCCGTGACAAAGGTAATCTGAATGAAGCTTTCCTGATCAAATGCGACCATATTCTGGGCATGGATGACAACCAATGGCCCGCAACAGACGCACTGCCCGCTTTCCGTGAGGCGGTGGAACACTACGCCAACACAATGGAACAACTGGTTAGGAAACTCTTACCGGTTTTCGCAACAGCGTTGGATATGCCCACTGACTTTTTTAACGAGGCATTCCAGCAACCGTTATACCGTCTGCGCATGACCCACTACCCTACCCTGAAAAATGCGGAACGCCCCGCCGATGAGTACGGTATCGCGCCGCATGTGGACACCAGTTTTTGCACGATTCTGGCACAGGATCAGCCAGGCCTTTCCATTTTTAGCGAACGCCGCCAACAGTGGATTCAGGCACCGATGCTGGACGATGGCTTTGTGGTGAATACCGGCGAATTGCTACGCCAATGGACAAACGACCGTTTTATCAGCACCAAACATTTCGCTAATAACAACACCGGTGATACATCAAGGTATTCGATTCCATTTTTCTTCAATGCCAACCCGGATTATGTGATGCACTGCATACCAAGTTGTTGCGGGCCGGATAACCCATCGAAGTACCCGCCGATTTCTTATGCACAGAGTCAGGGTGTGGTGCAGGGGGAGTAGCTACCCACCGGAGGCTCAAAAGCCCGAACCTCCGGCACTTCCCCCTCAAACCCCTCCACACGTACCAAGGCACTGTGCGCCGCCGACCCCTGTGACAAGCGCGAAGTCCGGTAGTCATGCGTCAGTACATTCGGGTTCCCGTGCCGCTCCAACTGTTGCGGGTGGCTAAAGTCCGGGTCATACCAAGCCCCCGTCCACAAAAACACTACCCTTGGCATCACCTCATCACTCACCACCGCCGCCGCCAGGCAAGCACCACGTGCATTATATAGCCGCACAATATCACCATCCGCAATGCGCAATCGCACCGCATCCACAGGATTAATCAGCACCGGTTCCCGCCCATGACGCTTCAGACTACGACTGTATTCACCATTATCAAACTGGCTGGGCAAGCGCGTGGTTGGCTGGCCGGAAATCAGGTGGAAACTGGCTGCATCAGCCTGTTCACTCCCCAGCCATTCGCGGGGTGGTAACCAAGTGGCCTGCCCCGGACAATCGTCATAGCCAAACCCGGCGATGATTTCAGAATAAAGCTCAATCTTTCCGCTGGGTGTGGTCAGTGGGTACTGTTGCGGATCAGTACGAAAATCGGACAGATACACCCCCTCAGGATTCGGGTCAGGCATGGTAATCACATCACCTTCGATAAAGGTTTCCCAATCCGGCAATGGAAATGACATAGCACCGGCAGCATCACTAAGCTGCTGCCACATAGTCTTCTCCAGCCATTCATCCGTCGTTTTCCCTTCACTGAACGCTGCCTTGAGTCCCAGCCTGCGCTCTAACTCACAATAAATCGCATACTCCTCCCGTGCTTCACCAACCGGTGTGATGGCTCCACGCATCGGAATCAGTGCATTATCGTGATTTCCCGCACCAAAATCTGTGCGTTCCAGCATCGAGGCCACCGGTAGCACGATATCCGCATGGCGGGCCGTCGCTGTCCAGTTAACCTCATTAACAATAATCGTTTGCGGTTGCTGAAAAGCCTGATGCAGCCGGTTTAAATCCTGATGGTGATGAAAAGGATTGCCGCCTGCCCACCAGACCAGCTTAATATCAGGATAAGTCCGGTGTTCACCGTCATACTCATAAGCCTGCCCCGGGTGCAGCAACATATCAGCCACCGCCGCCACCGGAATAAAGTCATCTACCGGATTCTCACCCATAGGAAATGACGGCCAGTGTAACGGGCGATCCACTATGCCAATACTGGCATCAGCACCGTAACCCATGCCGTAACCACCCCCCGGCAAGCCAATCTGCCCCAACATAGCCGCCAGTGTCACTGTCATCCACAACGGCTGTTCGCCATATTCTGCACGCTGTAACCCCACCGCCGTACAGACCAGCGTGCGCCCGGCTGCCATTTGCCTGGCTAGCTGCCTGATACGTTGTGCATCAATACCGGATTGCTGCTCAGCCCAGTCAGCATTTTTAACCACGCCATCATCTTCGCCCAGCAGGTAAGCTTTAACACGCTCAAAGCCTACGGTATAACGCGCCAGAAAAGACGGGTCATACAAATCTTCCACCAGCAAGGTATGCGCAAGGCCCATCATTATCGCTGTATCTGAACCAGGCCTGGGTGGCAGCCACTCCGCGTTTAATTCAACAGCAGCATCGCTTTTTAACGGACTGAAATTAACAAATTGCACACCCGCTTCAGCGCAGCCAATCAACTCATCACGCAAGCAATGGCGAGCAATTCCACCACCGGCAACCTGTGCATTGCGCAGCGGAATACCGCCAAACATCACCACCAGATCCGTATGCTTCCGCACCGTTGTCCAGCGTGTCGCCTGTTTCACATACTCACGGAAATTGCCCACAATGTGTGGCGATGGTTGTGTGTTTACGAGTTGGGTTCTTCATAAGAATAACAAGGCTCCTCCTTAATTCGCCGCCAATATTTTCTGGTCACTTCCCAATAGCCTGAGAAATAGTACTGATCATTTTCTCTCAGTATTCGCTTCTTATCATTATGCCAAACCTTAGGCAACTGATACCAGGCTAACAGGGGGTGCTCATGGTGAACCGCATGCAGATTATTATTCAGAAATGCCAAGCTTAACACCGGACAAGCCTCCACAATCACTGTGCGATGTTTTGGGTCATCGGCCACCCGATGCTCCAGAAACGATCGAACCAGTGATATGGCCAACCCCGGATAAACAAAAAATAATACATACTCCCACAAGGGGATTTCGCACACAGCCATCACCCAATACAGCACGAGGGTGCAAGCAATACCATGTACAAACCAGCGTTTGACTACAACAACATCACCTCGAATTAACAGACGTGCTTCCTTGTAAAACAGCATCAGAACAACGTGTACCGGCCCCCAGAAAAAACGCCCGCTCAAGGTGTTGTAAAAGCGGAAATAGTGTTTTAGCCAGTTAGGAAATTTAACCCAATAGTCGGGACTGATGTAGAAACTCTCCGGATCACGCTCAGGATCAGTTAAATCATCGTTATTGTGATGAATCAGGTGGGTTTCTTTGTACAAGGAAAAGGGAATCCACAGTGTTATCGCCGGGAAAATCATGGCTTCATTTAACCACTGCCAGCGCGTTGGATGACGATGCAGCACTTCATGTTGCAAGGAGCTAAACAAGGCGAGTGTGTAAGCACCCGGCGGAACGATTAGCCAGAACGGAAGCTGGTGGTAATAGCGGGTCAATAGCGTAAAACTGAGCCAGGTAATCGCAATGATAAAAACGGTGGGCCATTCAACCGGTTTACGCGAATGCTGCCTGCGGAGTGAATTTCTAACCTGTGTTTTCAAGTAGATAGCCTCCATATTTCAATGGTGAGAGACCACCTTATCAGCCACTCAATTCACAGAGGAACTATCAAATAATGATTTACTAAATCAGAAAAGCTGATGACTAAACGACGACATCCAACAAACGCTGGTCATAACTAAAATTATCCGCAATTTTCTGGTAATCATTGCTACGGCCAAAGATTCCCTTTTTCAAAAAAATAGCGTCGCGGGCGCTATCCAATGAACGGTCATTAAAGGCGGCACTGAGTGCGTCTTGCAGACGGTGCTGAGTGCCTTCAGAAGCGTTGCTACGCGTGACATACGGGTGCGCAGGTGCATCAGCAGTTTGTCCTATAATACGAATACCGGAAATCGCCGAAGGTCGGCAGGCTTTAAGCACAGCGTAGGTCACACAATCTATAGCCGCTACGTCTGCTGTCCTTTGCTGAATAGCAATCAGGCTATTCTCATGTGCGCCACTGACATGGATGCGCTTAAAGAACACACCCCCTTTACTGTGTGGCTGCACGAGTGAGAGTAAGCTATTCATACCAGAGTGAGACTCCCTGTCATTAATCACAGCCACCCCCTTAAACAGGTCAGCAATACCCTGATGCGGGCTGTCTTCATGCACCACAATCCAGCTACTGTAATGGCCATCAGAGCAACCTTCAGTGGCCCAATCGGTAATCATCAGCACATCGAGAGAATCTTTAAAGCCGTATACCACATCAAAGCCGCAACATTGGCTCAACAGAAGATCATCATGCTGCCAGAGCGACTTTACCGGAACGTCATGTTGCAGTTGTGCCGGAACATCTTTCACGCCTGCGAGCTTCATATGCCAGGCAACACCCGACCACCAGGCATCAGTTGCTGCGCGCACTTCCGGAAAATCATACATCGGTAAACTAGCCTGCTTAATCACTCTTATAAATCCTCATGGTATATTGCGGCGATGATACGTTATTCTTTAAAACAGCTCAGGTACTTTGTAGCCGCCGCAGAACTCAGGTCAACCAGTGCTGCTGCGAGGTTTTTACATGTATCGCAGCCTTCGGTCTCCGGTGCTATCAAACAATTAGAAGCGACCTTTGGCCAGATCCTGCTCATCCGGCATAAAGGCCAGGGGGTAACACCTACGCCGTACGGGCGTGAGTTGATGGTGCGTTCTAAGCAGTTATTGAACATGGCCAGCAATCTCGATGCTGATTGCACCACAGAAACAGCCGGGTCATTATTATTGGGGAGTTTTACGGATATAAGCCCCTATTACCTACCCGAAATTTTATGGAAAATGCAGCAGCACTATCCGGATATTGAAACGCGGATTATCAATGCTGACCTGAACAAAATTCCTGCGGCGCTGAAACGAGGTGACCTGGACATAGCCATCACTTATGGTGTGTTACAGGAAGAAGGGCTTATTTATGAATGCTTAAAAACGGTCAGCCCTCATGCTATGTTAGCGGCGGATCACCCTTTAGCAGCAATGGAACGTGTGCCTTTAACAAGCTTAATGAAAGAGCCGTTTGTATTGTCTGACGGGCCGTATGCCAGTGATTTTTTAATGATGGCATTAAGTGGTTTAGGTTTAGCACCCAAAGTAGCTCATAATGCGCAAACTTTTGAATTACAACGCGGCATGGTGGCTAATCGCTTAGGTGTATCGTTAGTTTATACCCAGCCGTTATGCTCAAAAAGCTATGATGGTAAGGAGTTAGTGTACCGCCCTTTGGTGGAAACATTACCGACTCAGGATATTGTGTTGGTGCGCAATAAATACCTGGAATTAACACCCGTCACCGCAGCAGTGTGGCAGTTGGTACGGGAAATGTTTTCTAAGACAACATGATCAAATTAACTAAGGAGCAGCAATGAACAACAGGATTGACCATATAGCCATTGGGGCAGCTTCCTTAGAACAGGGTATCGACTGGCTAAAGCAACAACTCGGTGTTGATCTGGCACGTGGCGGCAAACACCCGGCGATGAGCACACACAACTGCGTGGCACAAACCGGTAACAGCAGCTTTCTGGAATTAATTGCTATTGATCCGGATGCGCCGGAACCGGGGCGGGTACGCTGGTTTACACTGGATGATCCTGACACACAACGTCGCATAGCGGAACAACCACGGGCATTATGCTGGGTGGTGAATACCGATGACCTGGATGCTGTGATTGCGGCCAGTTCGGTTGATCTGGGCGAAGTATTGGAACTGAGCCGGGGTGATTTGTCATGGCGGCTGACTGTGCCAAAAGATGGCTCTCTGGCTGAAGGTGGCTTGATACCGGCGTTTATTGAATGGTCAGTAGATACTCATCCTAGTGTGAATATGCAGGATGTGGGTGTTCACCTGAATACGGTTCGTCTGACACACCCTGAGCCGGAAAAACTTAATGCGATGTTATCTGCACTGAGTATTGAGCATCTGGTGGATGTGGTAGCCGGAGCGGAGCCAGGCTTGAGTTTTATGCTAAAAACAGCGGATGGTGAACAGGTCGAAATTTTGTAACAGGGTTCTTTCAGGCAAGCGATTCACGCTTTAAAACAGCTCTGCGCCTGGAAATCAGGGGGAGTGAACCAAGAAATTGGCTACCCCTGATCTGCTTATACAACAAGGCCGGTACGGTTGCGGCTGCTGCACATCGAAACCAGTATTTGACCAAAATCAAACCTAGGTGCTTGAACAGGCTTTTGTGTGACGTTAGCCTTTATCGGCTCAACAATAGCTGTTTTTTCACTGGCCCATAAGTTAGTCACATTGACCTTAAGCTGCTCGCGTGAAATGCCGATATCCATTAACATTCATTAATAGAAATAGCGACGGGAAACAGGCAAATGGATGTGAATGGTGATTTTTCAAAACGTGTCATGCTACATAGCGATGAAATCGAATGGGAAGCTTCGCCCATGCAAGGTGTCGTGCGCCGACGCTTAGACCGGGTCGATAACGAGGCAGACCGTGTAACAACTATCGTCCGCTACGCCCCCGACAGCAGCTTTTCGCCACATGTACACACAGGCGGCGAAGAGTTCATCGTTTTGGACGGTATTTTTGAGGATGATTACGGTGACTGGACAACGGGTTCTTATATCCGCAACCCACCTACTTCCAAACATCAACCCGGCTCCAAAGGTGGCTGTACCATTTTTGTAAAACTAGCCCAGTTTCAGCCAGACGACAGAACCTTTATTCACGCCAATATCAATAAACTTGGCTCAATAGCTGATGCCAACCGGTCCGGCGTTAAGGTGTCACCGTTGTATAAAGATGCGCACGAGGATGTACGTTTGGAATACTGGGCAGCCAATACTGCCATCGAGGTGGATGCTGCCGGTGGTGCTGAGTTCCTGGTGCTGGCGGGCGGTTTTACTGAAGGGGGTGATGAATTGCGTGAAGGGTCATGGCTACGAATTCCGGTGGGGTCAACAGTATCCGCCACTACGGGTGCCGAGGGTGCAACAGTGTGGATAAAATCAGGGCATTTGCTAACACCTGTGAATGGATAACACAGGCATTATAGGTGATCTTTCGGCTCACCTGAATCGCATTTAATACAGTTAAGCTCGCGCCCTAATTTATCCGTTCGCCCTACTTCCGATTCCACCCAAGGACGGTTCATCCAGGGTGGGTTGTGGCGAACGTGCTGGAAGTGACCGCAACCCAATTCTGCCACCCAGTCACCTTCTGCGTCTTTGTGGTAACCGGCGATGGGTTGTTGCATGGTTAAACCCCGCACTTAGGCCAGGTATCCGTCAACCGATACCCAGCAGGCCAGGGATCATCAGGATCAAGCATCAACTGATGCGTCCCGGTCACCCACGCCCGACCACGAATCGTCGGTACAATAGCGGTCACATCGCCCACCTGACTGGTCGCCGCAATCGAACAATCAAACCGTGAATCAATAATCGAGCGCCCGATAAACTGATCACCGACCTGCATTTCACCCCTTGCATGTAACACCGCCATCCGCGCCGAACAACCGGTACCGGTGGGTGAGCGATCCAGCTTGCCCGGATCAATCGCCACCGTATTCCGCCCCATCAATACACCGTTTTCACGTTCCAGCGGCATCATGAATTCACAGAATGAAATTTTATCCCAGTCCGGATTGGTCGGGTGGGTGAAGCCAAGTTGCTCATTAGCCGCAGCAGTGATTTTAACACCAGTAACCGCTAAGTCTTTGGCCTCATCCGGCACAACTTCAAAGCCTAAAGCGGGTGCATCGACCAGCACAAAGCTATCGCCGCCATAAGCCGTATCCACGGTTAATGTACCCAGCCCTTCCACTTCGAGTTTTACACCCAGCTTGTCTGCGAACGACGGTACATTCTGCACCTGAATGCTCTGTGCCTTGCCTTGTTCACAATAAGCGATGACCTTCACCAAACCACCCGGTGCTTCGATGTTGAAATGGGTTTCCGGTTCCTGCATTTCAATCAGGCCGGTGTCTAATAAAACCGTGGAAACACAAATAGAGTTGGAGCCGGACATCGGGGGCGTGTGTTCCGGTTCCATGACGATGAAGCCGAAGTCGGCATCTTTGTGTTTGGCGGGAACCAAAAAATTGATGTGTTTGAATACGCCACCACGTGGTTCATTCAGCACGAACTGGCGTAGTGATTGGTCTTCGGCAATCCAACGACGTTGTTCCCATAGCGTATCGCCGGGTGGTGGCGCTACGCCGCCTACGATTACGTTCCCCACTTCGCCTTCGGCGTGACAGGAAACTATGTGGATTAGTTTTTTAGATCGCATGGTTTGGCTCCTGGAGTGGGTTAATTTATGGGTCGTTTCACAGTTAACGTTCCGCCATAATATACCTATTCGATACTCCCTTAAGCAATGAGCCTGAAATCAGGGCAGAGGAAGCAACTCTTACTTAAGAAAATAATTGTTGTCATAATGTCAACATGAAAGCAGAACTAATTTTCCGAGACAAAGTCATATTTTCGGGTGGTTACATTCAGGAAATGGTGATTTGGCAAGTGCCGCAACGTGTTGAGGGTAGCCAGCACTATTATAATTACCGGCTATTCTATGGTTGTTCCGGCTCTCGTATCGTTGGATATGACAACGAAAGGCCGAAAGGTGATCATCGCCATTACGGTAATCAGGAGGTACTTTATACTTTCACTACCATTGAACAGTTAATCAGCGACTTTCTGGCAGACGTTCAACAACAGAGGATAATTCATCATGCAGACGACAATACCTAAGCGCACTTTAACCGTCAGGATAATTAATGAACAAGACGCAATTGCTGCATCAGCCCAGCGTTTTCTGGAAGCGTGGGACAAGGGAGGATACAGCGGTGAATTCCTGACTTTCACATCATCAGGACAATTCTTTGAGGTCATTAACTCACGCCGCTGGGACTTAGTGGTGATGCTGCAAAAGATAGGGAAAAGTAGCATCCGTGAGCTGGCACGACAGGTTTCACGGGATGTACGACGGGTACATGATGATGTAAAAATTCTGTTGGAGCACGGAATTATAGAGCAGGATTCACAAGGCGTTTGTGTGCCTTATGATGAAATTCATGCCGATTTTACATTGAAAGCGGAGGCGGCTTAACGTTGCCAGGTATTAGTGGACGGAGTTCGTTCCAAACCCATTTAAGCTCAACACCAGTAGATAACTGGCGAATGGCACTGACGACGGTTTGGTGATGAATTTCCGGAGAGGCTATCCATCGAAAAAACGGCATAACCGCAAAATTTGGGCTAGTTTTACACTGATAAAAATTTAACACCCTGCTCCCACCCGCTCAACCTCAAACCCCACCACATTCCGTGAGTCCTTACTAAACTCCACCCCAATCAAATAAACCGGCTGTCCCAGCGCCATAAACTTATCCGCATAACCCTTATTTTTAATCTGCTGCAAAGCCTTCCCTTCCGGTACTAACTCCACCACCTTAAACTCAAAGATATACACCTGATCATTGAACTGCACCGTCATGTCCATACGCCCATGATTAGTCACATCTTCAACATCAATATTCAACCCCAACGACGCAAAGTAAGAATAAAACACCGAGGCATAATACCCCTCATAACTCTGCATCTCATTGTTGGTATACCAGTTGTACGGAATGCTGGCGTAGAAGCTCTGAAACAGGTTTTTCAATGCATCAAAATCATTGACCATCAACAAGCGATAAAGCTGCGTACTGTTACGGGTTTGCTCAGTTTTGTCCTGCACCAACACGGACAACAAATGCTGATTAAGACTCTGCTCCACCTCACGGTTCGGATAACCCAATGTATAGAAATACTGCCCCCCCAAATTCTCTTCCAATTTGATCGTCAGGTAACCCGTCTGGAACAACAGCGCCTCAGTATCAATCTGCTCGATGTCGAAACTGCTGATCATATCGCTGGTGGTCAGCATTTTATCCAGCTTAGGTGTGGAAATTTTATGATCTATCAGCCAATCGACTAAAAAAGCCGGTGTGCCGGTTTCAAACCAGTAATTACTGAATTTACGCCGCCGGAACAGTTGCAGAATATCAAACGGATTATAAACACCCTCTCCCAGCCAGTTATAACCGTTATACCACTCACGTATTTCACCCCGGTCTAAACCCTTCAACTCAGCAGCAAACACTGTATCAATATCATGATCGGTGTAACCACACAGCGTTGAGAAAGCCGGCTCAAGTGAAATATCATTCAGGTTATTTAACCCTGAAAAGATACTCACCTTGGCAAATTTACTGATGCCGGTAAAAAAACTGAATTTCACGTAAGCATCATTATCCTTTACCGTGCCATAGAAACCCCGCAGAGTGTCACGATTTGATCTGGCCACATCCGGTGTCCTTAGCGCATCAAGGATAGGCTTGTCATACTCATCCACCAACACCACAACCGACTGACCTGCTTGTTCCTGCGCATGACGAAGGAGTGATCTGAAACGCCCTGAAAGCGTCGTGTGGGTGGTTGAATGCTTAAAGACCTTGTCCAGCTCTTCCAGTTGCTCTGTGATGTTTTTCCTCAACTCACCCGCTTCTTTATATTCACCACCACCAAAACTGAAGCGTATAACAGGATACTGAACCGACCAGTCCCACTGACTGTGCGCAGCTAAACCTTCAAACAACCTTTCATTGCCTTCAAACAGTTCTTTCAGCGTATCAAGGAATAAACTCTTACCAAATCGACGAGGACGGGACAAAAAATGATGTGGAGCACCTTTGATAAGGTCAATGGCCATTTGCGTCTTATCAATGTAGTAGCAACCTTCATCACGGATTGTTTTGAGTGTCTGAATACCGATGGGTAGTTTTTTGCGCTGGCTCATAGTTCTGGCTTCTGAATCATTCATTACTGTGAAAGTCATAGACTTGCATGCTTGCGGGGGTGAAATTTTCAAGCCCGTCACCCTATTTTACCATATAGGTTTACCGACAACTGGCTAAATCGGAGCTACGCCAATCAAACACCACCCCGTCTTACTTTGCGCTATTAGCATCACAGCTTACAACTTAGTCTTCCGCTTCCGGCCCACCAACAATAGCCCATTCATGCGCACACTCAGGGCAAACGTACATGGCACCGCCCTCATACGTATACTCTGATCCGCAGGCAGGACAGTTTGGCAATTCACTCATCCGCTTTCCTTACTTATTCAGCCAGGTTTTTATTCTTCGCCAAATGCTCTTCCGGGGTTAACAGATCAGCCGACTGACCCGCTTCCATGTGATAGCGTTTTAACAGTTCCTTATGCTCGCGATCCGCAATTTCGCGATCTACCACCACCTGGTAACCCGCCTCATTTTCAAGGATCACAAACGGTGTATTAGCGCGTTGCACCAACTCATAAAACTCACTGAAGTCAGTGTAATTTTCACCATTAACGGTCTCAACACGCATCACTAAATCATGAAACCCGACATTGCTGCTGGAAGCCAATACTTTGGTGATCAATACATTTTCGCGTTTATCTTTATTATCTTCTTTGTCGTAATCTTTACGGCTCTGGCAATAATCCGGAATCCGGGCAGGTGTGAATACAAAACCACCGTAAACAAAATAACGTGGCTTCTGGTCATAGCTATAATAACTTTTTGCTGCCTTATCCAATTGCACCTTAACCGACTTCGCCTCACCTTCACGGATAATCTGCAAGTCCAGTTCATCACCTAACTGATACTGATCCACCATATATTCAAAATCAATGTACTTGCCTGCCTGGAAAACAATAGTCCCGTTATTCTCAATTTTTTGCCCGTCGATATGCGTGATGATGTCACCCTTATCCAACACCTGCTCCAGGGAAGTGTTAGCACAAACGCGCGTCACCATGACACCCGTCTGCTTCTTGCTCAGCTTGAGTTTTTTGCGCAGCGCCGGGTTGATCAACTTCGCCGTAATCGCAGAGAATTCAGGGAAACCATCATAAGATTCGTCTTCCACATCATCCAGAAAATGCTTGATCACCGAAGGCGGAATCATATAACCGATATTTTCTTCACCATTCGCCGCCACCTGCATAGCCACACCGACCGCTTTACCGTCAGCCAACGCAGGCCCGCCACTGTTACCCGGGTTAATCGCCGCATCAATCTGGATAGACTGGAATGACAAAGAACTGTGCGCATATTCCAAATATTCAATACGGGAAATAATACCCTTAGTGACACTCAACGAATCGCCACCGGTAGGAAAACCATAAACGTTAATTTCCTGATGTATCTTCGGCAGATCACCCAAAGGAATATAGGTGCCGCTATCAAAAAAGCTTTCATCTTTTACAGCCAGCACGGCCAGATCCGCTTCATGAGAAACCGCCACCAAACGCGCTTCATAACGATCCGGCTTGCCATCACGCTGTAATTCAATGAAGGTGTGATCCGCGACCACATGCGCATTAGTCAGGATACGATCGCCCTTAATAACAAAACCCGTACCAATGCGGGATTCGGTATTTGAGTTCCACGGGGTATAATTACTGTATGTTTCAGCGGTTGCATATATTTTAACCACCGACTTTGCAATCGGGTCTGTTGCCTCTTCGGTTTCCGCCTCGTCTTCTTCTTCGATGACATCTTCTTCGGGGGCAACACCTTCTAATGCATCTGTTACCGTATTATCCGATGCGTCATTATTCGCCATCTTGACTGAACCAGCAAATACAGCCGGCCCGGAAAAGAAAAATGGCAATGAGATCATCATCACCGCTAGTATAATTTTTTTTAACATTCAGCTCTGCCCCTGTGGTAATTATCAGTCCTTTCGCGCAATTATGCCTCAAAAAGAAGCTTGACTGTACCGACATATCACTACTCACTCATTTTTTTGACGGGTTTCTTATGCCGGAGCCAAAGACTTCCATAGCTTGAGAAGGAAATTTTTTCATGTCATCAGGAGAATTCCGGTTATGATACCCCCTGTTTTAACTATGTGATTTGGAGATAGACCGGTAATGGCCACATATAACACCAGTGAATTTCGCGGCGGATTGAAAATAATGATCGATGGTGATCCTTACAATATCGTAGAAAATGAATTTGTAAAGCCCGGCAAAGGCCAGGCATTCAACCGCACACGAGTCCGTAACCTGAAAACAGGCCGTACTATCGAAAAGACCTGGAAAGGCGGCGATTCGGTTGAAGCTGCCGATGTAATGGAACGCGATATGGAGTATCTGTACAGCGATGGCGAGTTCTGGCATTTCATGGTCACAGACGGCTCATATGAACAGTTCGCGGCACCGGAGTCCGCAATGGTTGATGCGATCAAATGGCTGAAAGGCAATGAAATCTGCATGGTGACCTTGTGGAATGACTCGCCATTAACCATTACACCGCCTAATTTTGTCGAGCTTCAGGTAACACAAACGGATCCGGGCGTGAAAGGCGACACCGCCAGCGGCGGCACTAAGCCAGCCACACTGGAAACCGGCACAGTTATTAAAGTACCGTTGTATATGGAAGAAAATGAAATCTTGCGTATAGATACGCGTAACGGCGAATACGTTTCCCGCGTAAAAGCTTGAATAAGGTGAATCATGTCAGATTGGCAGCCTGATTCTGGCAACACCGGACAGCCATCAGGCTGCTCAATGACCGCCTTAAAGGCACGTGCCACATTAAATCAACAGGTACGTGCTTTTTTCAGGGAACGTGGTGTACTGGAAGTGGAAACACCGGCCTTGTCACAAGGTGGAAATACTGATCCCTACATTGATAGCTTCACGGTGGAAACCCCGTCCGGCCTGCGCTATTTGCATACTTCGCCGGAATACCCGATGAAGCGTTTGTTGGTGGCAGGTAGCGGCGATATTTACCAAATAGCCAAGGTCTGGCGACAGGATGAATCCGGTGCGCGACACAACCCTGAATTTACGTTACTGGAATATTATCGCGTCGGGTTTAGTTACCAAAATTTAATGCAGGAAGTCGCTTTGCTACTGCATACTGTGATTCCGCGATTGGAAAAACAGCCACAATTTATTACTTATCAGGACTGCTTCCTTGAAAGACTGGGTCTTAACCCACACATTGCTTCAGAGGCGCAACTAAAAAACTGTGCCTCCGGACAGGGTTTAAATGTCAGTGGCAATATCAATCGTCAGGAATGGTTGGATTTATTATTTACCCATGTCATCGAAGCGGGTTTTGCACAAGACCATCTGACTTTTGTCTATCATTATCCGGCAGCACAGTCTGCGCTGGCTTGTGTCACAGAACATAAAGGACACCAGGTCGCGGAACGCTTTGAGATTTATCTCGGCGCGATGGAACTGGGTAATGGTTATCAGGAACTGATTGATGGCGAAGCGAATGCCGGCAAACTGGAACAGGATGCCCGGTTACGCACTGAATCCGGATTAAAGCCGGTGGCTATTGACCAACGTTTTATCCAAGCAATGCAACAGGGAATGCCACGTGCTTCCGGTGTTGCCATAGGGCTGGATCGGGTTTTATTGTGCAGTCAGCACCAAAAAACCCTGAATCGGATTATCAGTTTTTCATGGGAACTGGCATAATACCGCCCAATTTCCGCATGATGTTTAACAAATTTATTTATTTTTAAGGAGTTACCAATGAGTTTTTTCATTTCTGATGCACATGCTGAAGGAGCCGCAGGTCCGGCAGGTGGCGGTTTAGAGATGATCCTGATGATGGGTGTATTTTTTGCCATCATGTATTTCATGATCATCCGCCCACAACAAAAACGTGCTAAAGAACACAAAAACATGCTGGCAGCACTAAGCAAGGGTGATGAAGTTGTCACAGGTGGCGGCTTATTGGGCAAAATCAGCAGCATTGGTGATAACTTCATCGAAGTTGAAATCGCTGACAATACCAAAGTAAAAGTACAGCTGCAGGCCATTGCAACTGTTATGCCAAAAGGCACCTTAAAAAGCGCGTAACTCTTTTACACGGCAATACACCCACTATGCATATGGAAGGTATGTGATCTGGCAGAATTTATGTCAGGCACGCCTTTTAAACAGGTGGGTTTTTATCTTTACGGAATATAATAATGAATCGTTATCCACTCTGGAAATACGTGCTGGTAGTGGCTGTACTACTGCTGGGCCTGGTCTATGCACTACCCAATCTCTATCCTTCTGATCCTTCGATACAGGTAAGTACAGCAAGGGGGGCTGATCCCGTCAGCCAGACTTTAATTGAGTCGATGGAAAAGACCCTGGCTGACAAGGGCGTTACACCAAAATCTGCTGAGTTGGATGAAGTTCAGAACAAGGTACTGCTGCGGTTTGATAATACCGAAGTACAGTTGGAAGCTCAGGACATTCTTAAAGAGTCACTGGGTCGCCAATACCTGACCGCGCTGAACCTTGCTCCGGCCACACCCGGCTGGCTACAAGCATTAAATGCTAAGCCCATGTATCTTGGTCTGGATTTGCGGGGTGGTGTGCACTTCCTGATGGAAGTTGACATGGTCACCGCGAAGAACAAAGCACTGGATCGTTATCAGGATGAATTCCGTGATTTCCTGCGCGAGGGTGATATCGATTACCTTGGCGTATCACGCGAAGGCGATACCCTGATTACCAAGTTTAAAACACCGGAATCACGCGCTGAGGGCCGCAAAATACTGGCGGGGCAATACCTGACAGAAATCCTGATGGGCGAGAAGGATGGCGATGCGACTTCTAACCTGCTTGCTAATATTTCACCGGATAATCTGAAGGCTATTGAAAAATTTGCCCTGAAGCAGAACATCACCACGCTGCGCAAGCGTGTGAATGAGTTAGGTGTGGCTGAACCCATTATCCAGCAACAAGGCACGGATCGGATCGTTGTTCAGCTGCCCGGTGTGCAGGACACTACAACGGCGAAGAAGCTGCTGGGTGCTACCGCAACACTGGAATTCCGTTTAGTAGATGATGGCGGCAATGATCCGCAAAGTGCGGCACAAAGTGGCCGTGCTCCGTTGGGCACCAAGCTCTATTATGAGCGCAATGGTCAACCCATTTTGCTGCAACGCAAGGTGATGTTAACGGGTGAGTACATTACGGATGCCCGCTCCGGCTTTGATTCACAAAGTAACCGCCCCAACGTCAGTATTAATCTGGATGGCAAAGGCGCTACCCGTTTCTCGAAAGTCACGGGTGCGAATATCCAGAAGCCGATGGCTACTGTGTTTATTGAGACGCAGTTTGAAGAGTTTGAAGTTAACGGCGAAAAGAAATACAAGCCGGTAAAAACTGAAGAAGTTATTAATGTTGCAACGATTCAGGATCAACTGAGTCGTAGCTTCCAAATCACCGGTCTTGATTCACCGGATGAAGCCCGTGAGCTGGCGTTATTGTTACGTGCTGGTGCACTGGCCGCGCCGGTTTACATTGTTGAAGAACGCACAGTCGGCCCGAATCTGGGGCAGGAAAATATCGACAGTGGTTTTATGTCTATCCTGATCGGTTTCAGTTTAGTGCTGATCTTCATGCTGGCTTATTACCGTGTGTTTGGCTTGGTCGCCAATCTGGCGCTGGCGATGAACGTGGTGGTTATTTTCGCGGTAATGTCGATGCTGCAATTCACGCTGACCTTACCAGGTATGGCAGGTATCGTACTGACGATTGGTATGGCAGTTGACGCTAACGTACTGATATTTGAGCGAATTAAAGAAGAGTTAAAGCGCGGCATACCAGCCCAGACGGCGATCAAACAAGGTTATGATCAGGCTTTCTCAACCATCGCTGATGCAAACATCACTACATTGATTGCGGCGATCGTGTTGTTTGGTTTCGGTACCGGCCCGATTAAGGGTTTCGCCATTACGTTGGCCATTGGTATCGCATCATCCATGTTCACGGCAATCATTGGTAGCCGCGCATTGGTCAACTTGATTTACGGCGGTCGTCGTATCAAAAAGCTCAGCATCTAGGAATTATCACCATGTTAAACAATAAAATTATCGACTTCATGGGATTGCGCAAGATCGCATTGGTAATCTCTCTGGTTCTGATTTTGGTTTCTGTCGGCTCGTTGTTTGCCCGAGGTCTGAATTTGGGCGTTGATTTCACCGGTGGTACGGTGATGGAAATCGGCTACCCCGAATCAAAGAATCCGGACATTGTTCGTAACCTGCTGGCCGACAACGGTTATGACGGTATTGTTCAGCACTTTGGCAGCTCCAAAGAGATCTTGATCCGTCTGGCACCACTGGAAGGTGAAGGCAACGACACCGCAGAAGCCAAGGCTGAACTGAGCAATAAAGTATTAGCTATACTGAAAACAGAAACAGCGGACGCAGATATGCGGCGGGTTGAATTTGTTGGCCCACAGATCGGTGAAGAACTGCGTGAACAAGGTGGCCTGGCCATGTTGATGGCACTGGGTGGCATTCTGATTTATGTTGCACTGCGCTTTGAGTACCGCTTCTCGATTGGCGCGGTGGCTGCTTTGGTTCATGATGTCATTATTGTAGTCGGTTTCTTTGCACTCACGCAGATCGAATTTGACCTTACGGTACTGGCCGCGATACTCGCCGTCATAGGTTACTCACTCAACGATACCATCGTGGTGTTTGACCGCCAGCGGGAGAACTTCCGAATCCTGCGCAAAGAGACACCACCGGAAGTGTTGAATATTTCACTGAATCAAACGTTATCCCGGACATTGATCACCTCGTTAACCACATTGATTGTGGTGCTGGCGCTGTACTTCCTGGGCAGTGAAGTCATCGCTGCTTTCGCTATCGCGCTAACAGTAGGCATTGTGATTGGTACTTATTCTTCGATTTATGTGGCCAGTAATCTGCTATTGATACTGGGCATCACGAAAGAAGCACTAATGCCGCCGGAGAAGGATGAGGATGAGGAACTGGATGCAATTCCCTGATCAGGCGCTTATAGACACATCTGTATGATAAAACCCCGCCATTGAGCGGGGTTTTGTTTTTAATACATTGATTCATCTTAGCTAACAAAGTCCTGCTAAAATGACGTGACCCAGTTATTAAAACCAATGTTATGAACCAACGCAAAAAGCTACCGATCGGCATCCAGACATTTAGCGAGATACGCCAGGATGACCACTATTATGTGGACAAAACTTCGTTAGCAATAAACTTAATTAACAATGGAAAACACTACTTCCTTTCCCGACCGAGACGTTTTGGCAAAAGCTTATTTCTGGACACACTTAAAGAATTATTCGAAGGCAATGAGCCTTTATTTCGGGGATTGGATGCACATAAGCAGTGGGACTGGTCAGTCAAATACCCTGTGCTGCGTTTTAGCTTTGGCCGCAAAAATTACAATCACAAACAAAGTATCGAAGAATCCTTGAATCAACAGCTCACACGCTTCGAGCAAACCTTCAGGATCAAACGCCAATTCGATGATGCGGGAAGCCGTTTTGCCGACTTGATTGATAACGTGGCAGCCAATGCCCAACTTCCTGTCGTCATTCTTATCGACGAGTACGACAAACCCATTCTTGATGCGCTCCAGAAACCTGAGGTCGCTAAGGCTAATCGCGACTTCCTGCGGGGGTTTTACAGTATCATCAAAGACTATGACGCTAACATTAAATTTAGTTTTTTAGCCGGCGTCAGTAAGTTCTCAAAAGTCAGCTTATTTCCAGGTTTGAATAACCTGCAAGACCTCACGCTGGATCGACGCTATTCAACACTTTGCGGATACACCGATAACGACATTGATACTATTTTTGCAGCTGAACTGGACGGCTTAGACCGGGATGAAATTCGTAGCTGGTATAACGGTTATCATTGGCTAGGCGAAGGCGTTTATAATCCATTCGATATTCTTCAGTTTTTTGATCAACGTGAATTTAAAAATTTCTGGTTTGAAACCGGCACACCTACTTTTCTGGTTGATTTACTCTTCACACGTCAGGTGCCTACGCTGAACCTGGACAACCTACTCAGCAGCAGTGCCATGCTGTCCAGCTTTGAGGTTGAACGCATTGATACAGAAGCCTTATTATTTCAAACCGGCGACCTGACCATTAAAAACAGCCAACGTGTGGGCGGACAAACATACTACACACTGGGCTACCCGAATCAGGAGGTTTTTCAAAGCCTGAATGAGAGTCTGCTATCAGTGATGGTAGAAGATAAAAGCAGCCAAAGTCATAACAGCGTTGCGCTATACCAGTTGCTATTGGCCAATGATTTTGATGGCCTTAAAAACTTGTTCCAAAGCTTCTTTGCCAGCATTCCTTACCACTGGTATACCAATAACGACATTCAGAGTTTTGAAGGCTATTACGCCAGTGTTTTCTATTCGTACTTTGCATCGCTGGGCTTAAATGTCACCGTAGAAGATGCAACCAATCTTGGGCGCATTGATATGACGTTGTTGTTCAATGATCAGGTTTATATCTTTGAATTTAAGGTGGTGGAGTTGGTACCTGAGGGCAAAGCACTCGCACAAATAAAAGCCAAGGACTACTCGGGTAAATTTAAGTCGCTGAATCAGGCGATACATCTGGTTGGGGTGGAGTTTAGCAAGGACAGCAGGAATGTAGTCGGGTTTGAGGTTGAGCATGTTTTATGAGAGATGCAAGGCTTGAAAAAAGCCGTTAGGCATGCACCATCAACACCACAACCACCTTCTCAATACTGCTATCCGTAGCAGGTAGTGAAAAATACCCCTGATTCGGATTCATCAATTCCTTGCGTGCCTGCGGCCTTTTATCAGCAGGGATGCCCGTAATCCCCATCACCTGATCCAGATGCGCCCCCTGCCCCACACGGGCTTCACCACCCAAGGCTTCATAGTGCTTTGAAACATAAGCTTTTACTTTCCCCCGGCGGGCACCGTAAGTCGCGTTTTCAAAAACACTACCCACAATAGCGCCCGGCAAACTGATGGGTGATGGCAAATGACTGGCCTCATTACTGCAGGCAGACAGCCCGCAAACAGATACTAAACCAAATGCAAAAACAGCAGGTGTCATTTTCATAATTCATAGGCCTCATTAAATCAATGATGAATGTGGTTGCAGCAAAAATTGTGGATTATAGGGTAAGCCTATAGGCAAACATCAGTCAAAATTCAGTGCTTTTTGTCAATATGTCATTGGTAGATTTTACCTTAATACCATATACTCCACTGTCAAATGAGAATTAACGATTTTTTCGCAAGTTTACTGGCCGTACAGCGGCCTCGAACTGGAGGATAATGTGGCTTCCACACACGACGATACATTCGGTAAATACAAATTATATTCAGGTGTCGCCATCGGTGGCGTACTACTGGCAGCCATGCTGGATTCATGCAGCGGTGGCCCCGACGATGAGCAGTTGGCTGAAGCTAATAAACAAACTGCGCCGGTAACTCAGACTGTAGCTGCAGCCGATGTTGAGAGCGATGCTATAGCACAAAACCTGGCACCCATCGAGAAGCTGGCTGTCGTAGATAAGAATGCCCCCGTAGCTCCGGCCCGTAATGGTGAAGCAGTCTATCAAGCTGCTTGCCTGGCTTGTCATGCTGCGGGTGTACTCGAAGCACCGAAGCTTGAACCAGGTGCCTGGGATAGCCGGATTGCAAAGGGTCTTGACGGCCTGACAATATCGGCTATCAATGGCTTAAACGCTATGCCTGCACGGGGTGGTAATCCAGCCATTACCGATGAAGAAATGAGTAATGCTGTCAGCTATATGCTGAAAACAGCCGGTTATGATATGGCGGGCGAAGCTGCTCCGACACAACAAGCTGCTGCTGAAGACACAACGAAAGCTGCAACAGCAGCTACTGCTGTGGTTGCCGCCGCAGCAGGCGCAGTAGCTGTCGCACAAGCTGTTACTACTGAGGCAGCACCTGCCACAGACGCTACAACGGCAGAAAGCTCAGCAGCAGCACCAGCAGCTTCGCAAGCTCCTGAACAGAGTGCTAATGACAAAGTAGCCAGCCAGAAGTACATTACTGAAGGCACCATCGGTAAACAGGTTTATCACAATACTTGTTTCGCCTGTCATGATGTAGGCATCGCTAATGCACCTGTTATTGGTGATACTGCTGTATGGCAGCAATTGATGACAGCAGGTGTTGATTCCTTATATGACAGCGCACTGAATGGCAAAGGCGTGAAACCACCCAAAGGTGGCCACTCTTCATTGTCCATTGAACAGGTCACAGCAGCTGTAGACTACATGCTGGAAACTGCCGGTGTAAGTGCAGCTGAAGCCGCTCCGGCTGAAGCAACACAAGCAGCGACTACTGAAGAAGCTGCTCCGGCTGAAGCAACTCAGGAAGCGGTCACTGAAGAAGCGACCACAACTGAAGCAACACAAGCACCAGCTACTTCTGAAGAAGCCGCTCCGGCTGCTAAGGAAGCAGTTGAAGCTGCGCCCGTTGCCGCAGTTCAGGCTGGCCTTGATGGTGAGAAGATCTACCGTGGACTTTGTTTTTCCTGTCATGACGCTGGCATTGCTAACTCACCTAAGTTAGGTGACAAAGCAGTATGGGCACCTCGCATTGCAGCCGGTGCTGAAGCCATGTATGCCAATTCAATCAATGGCATAGGTATCATGCCAGCTAAGGGTGGTAACCCGGCTTTGTCCGATGATGAAGTTAAGGCAGCAGTCGATTGGATGGCTCAGCAGTCTCAGTAAACCTGATAAACAGAGCAATCTGCTACACAAAAAAGGCGCTATCTATAGCGCCTTTTTTGTGTGTATCGCAACATTCACGTTCTTTGCACATTACCTGAGTAAACTATTACTGTGAAAGTTTGTGTTAGCAACTTTCATGCTTGGGGAGAAATCCTTTCATGTGAGTTACTATATGACAGCCGTCTAAATCAGGTGACAGGCAGCAGCCCCTCAGAACAAAGCACTACTAATGGAATGATTTCATGCTACGAGCTTTCATCTTTTTATTAAAAACTATCATCCCACTGGCTATTATTTTCGGGGGGTATCTAGTTGCGAAACATCTGCTGGCGACCGGCCCTGAGCCACAAAAACGGCCACCGGCTGATCGTACACCCGTCGTTGAAGTGCTGGATATGAAAGCACAGGACTATACCGTCACCCTGAATGCTTCCGGTATCGTGAAAGCCCGCACCCAGAGCAGCCTGGTCAGTGAAGTGGCCGGACGGATTGTCGAAATATCGCCTAAATTCCGGCCTGGTGCTTATCTTGAAAAGGGTGAATTATTGTTAAAGCTTGATGACACTAATTACATGGATGCCATTCGTATTGCCCAAAGCAATATTGCAGCCAATGAAGCGGCACTCGCTCAGCTAAATCAGGAAGAACGCAATACGCTCACCAGTCTGAAGTTATCCAGAGCAAACCTGGAAACCGTAAAGAAAAACCTCAATCTGGCTCAGCGTAATACCAACAATGTCAGGCGCAAAGAACAACCACTGCGCAAAAATACTGACCTGATCCAACAGAATATACAGCTGGCAAAACAACAGATGTCACTGACGCAGAAAAACCTGAATCTGGGCAAACGCAATCTGCTGTTGGCACAAAAAGAAATGAACCGCCTGCAACAATTGATCAAACGCCGTCTAATTCCACTCAATCAGGCGGAAGCACAGGAACAAAAGGTCTTGCAGCAGCGACAGCAAATTTTGCAACTCGAACAAACCTTTGTCCAGCAACGCCAATCCATCGTGCAACAGCAACAACAATTGACGCAACAGGATCAATCGCTGGCCCAACAGGATCAAAACGTAGTATCACAACAGCAGCAGGTGTTGCAGCAACAACAGGCCGTCAACCAACAGCAGCAAACCGTCGCTAATCTTCAAGGGCAAATGGCTACTTTTGAGAGCCGCCGCAATTCGCTGAAAGCCAATAATGACCTGACCCGCACTCAGTTATTACAGCAACAACGTAACCTGAAACGCACCAAGATTTATGCGCCATACGCCGGACGCGTGCTGGAACAGCGCGTTGATATTAGTCAATATGTATCCCCGAATGCGGTGCTGGGTGTGGTTTATTCCACTGATTATGTCGAAGTAGAGATCCCGTTACCGCTGTCACAGTTTGCCTTGCTGAACATGCCGGATGCCTTCGCAGGTGAGGAAATCGACGCTACTAACTATCCGAAAGCCACCTTCAATGCCCCTTTTGCCGGTAAAGATCAAAGCTGGCAGGGTTATATCACCGGCACCCGCGCCACACTCAATGAACAGAGCCGCCAGATTACGGTGGTTGCCAGAATTGACAAACCATTTGAGCGCACTGAAGGGCGCAGCAGCGTATTGAAAATTGGCCAGTACCTGAATGCGACGCTGGAAGCACGCACCTTTAAGAATGTTTTTGTCGTGCCGCCTGGCGCAGTAAGACAGAACAAAGATGTATTACAGATGCGTGATAATCAGATACACATCGCCCCCATTGAAGTGCTATGGACAACTGAAGAGGCCATCGTACTGACCAGTTCAGATGACCTGTCGGGTGCGCCACTTATTACGACAGCAATGGGCCAGGCCACCGAAGGCATGAAAGTTGCTCTGCCTGGTCAGAAGAAAAAACGTGGCGGCCCGCCGCGTGATGGCCAAAAGCCTGACGGTAAAGGTAAGCGCGGTGATGGTAAGCGACCAGAAGGTGATAGCAAGCGCAGCGGCAAGCCAGAAACTGCTGCCGGCACCAACAAGGAGAAATAGTCATGCACAGTGCCATAGCGTGGTTTGTAAGAAACCCGGTTGCTGCCAATATCCTGATGATCAGCATTGTACTTTTTGGCCTGAACTCCTTGTGGAAAAAAATTCCATTAGAGGTCTTTCCGGCGTTTGACCGGGATGTCGTTAATATTTTGGTGCCCTACCCCGGTGCAACACCCACAGAAGTTGAACAAGGCATCGTATTACGCATTGAAGATGCCATTAGCGATCTGGCCGGTATTGATAAGCTTTATTCTGATGCGGCTGAAGGCTCCGCACAAATCCGGGCAGAAGTCCGCGATGGCTATGATGTCACTAAAGTACTGAATGAAATCAAAGGCCGGATTGATGCGGTCGGTGGCTTACCGGAAGATGCCGAGCGTCCGGTGGTTGAACAACAAACACGCTTGCGTGACGTAATTACCGTGGTCGTAGCCGTGGAAGGCGACGATGAGACGCAATTACGCAATACCACAGAAATGATTCGTGATGAAATCCGTAATTTACCGGATGTAACTCAGATCGGTATGGGGGGCGTCCGCCCCTGGGAAATTAATATTCTTATCCCCAAAGCGGTACTCGAGCAATACGGCTTAAGCCTGGATTCTGTGGCAGCGGCAATCCGTAGTTCTTCACGCGATATTCCCGGCGGTAGCATCAAGACAGCGGGTGGCGAAATTCTGGTTCGTGCATTAGGCCAAGCCTACCGCAAAGATCAGTTTGCCAATATCAGCATTCTAAGCAGTAACAATGGCACCCGGCTCAAGTTAGGTGATATTGCAGAAATTATTGATGGGTTCAGTGAAGATCCGTTATACAGCCGTTTTGATGGTCGTCCTGCTGCTTTTATTAATGTCTACCGGGTCGGCGAACAAAATGCGATTACGCTGGCCACCACGGTTAAAGACTACTTGAAGGAACGCACAGAAACACTCCCGACCGGGATTGAACTTAGCTATTGGCGTGATGGCTCGAAAGTCGTCAAAGCACGTCTGAACACACTGGTCAATAGTGCGACCCAAGGTATGGCGCTGGTGTTACTGCTGCTCGCTCTATTCCTGCGGCCCAGTCTGGCTTTCTGGGTGAGCCTGGGTATTCCGATCAGCTTCATGGGTGCGTTTATTATGATGCCGTACTTAGGTGTCACCATGAATATTATCAGTATGTTTGCCTTCATTCTGGTGCTGGGGATAGTGGTGGATGATGCCATCGTTACCGGAGAAAATGTCTATACGCACATGCAAAGACACAATGACCCGGTAAAAGCGGCCATTGAAGGTACTCAGGAAATTTCAGTGCCGGTCACCTTCGGCATATTGACTACTGTGGCAGCCTTCATGCCACTCTTATTGCTGGAAGGCAACAGAGCGCCGATTTTCATGCAAATCCCGATGGTGGTTATTCCGGTTTTATTATTCTCGCTGATTGAATCCAAATTGATTCTGCCTGCGCATTTACGCCATATGAAAAAGCGCAAGCGTGAGAGTATGGGTCTGTTTGGCATGATTCAACAGTCTGTATCCCAAGGCTTAGAAAAGTACGTTGAGCATGTACACCGACCGATTCTGGAAGTAGCGCTAAATTGGCGTTATGCCACCTTGTCCGCATTTGTCGTATTATTAGTACTCAGTATCGTGATGGTCACCAGTGGTCGTTATAAATATGTCTTCTTCCCGCGCATAGAAAGCGAGTACGTATCGGCCAGCTTACAAATGCCGGAAGGCACACCCATCGAAGTCACTGCACGCCACATCGGCCGGATGACTAATATAGCCGAACAACTACAGGACAAATACCGGGAGCCTGATGGCAATCCGGTTATCCAACATATTCTGGTCACTGTCGGCAGCAATAACACCCGCCCGCGTGGCAATAATGGCGGCCAGCCCCACGTCGCCAACGTATCATTTGAGTTAATTCCACCGGAGCTGCGGCAAGCAGACATTCGCACCCGGCAATTGGTACGTGAATGGCAGCGACTCATCGGTGATATCCCTGGCGTTAAAGAACTCAGTTTCCGCGCAGAAATCGGGCGTGGCGGCGAACCTATCAATTTCCAACTAACAGGCAGTAACTTTGCGGTATTAAACGAAGCGGGTAATAAAATCAAAGAACGCCTGGGTGAATTTGAGGGTTTATTTGATATAAAGAATAGCTTTGAAGACGGCAAAACCGAAGTGCAACTCCGTGTCAGGCCGGATGCAGAGCAACTTGGACTGGATATTCAGCGCCTGGGAACACAGGTACGTAATGCTATTTTTGGCGCTCAGGCACAACGTATTCAACGTGATCAATCTGAAGTCAAAGTCATGGTACGTTACCCTCAGGAAGAACGGTATTCACTCTCTGACCTCCAAAATCTGAACATACGCACACCGAGCGGCGTTGAAATACCCTTGTCAGAAGTCGCCGAGGTCGATATAGGTAAAGGCACGTCTAAAATTTCACGGGTTGATCGCAAACGAATTCTTAATGTCACTGCGGATCTGGATAAAGACAAAGCAGATGCAACGGCCATTAATGGCGAGATGAATGAATGGGTCGCTGAAATGCTCAAAGACTACCCTGGTGTCAGGTTTGACCCGGAAGGCGAGCAACGTGAACAGCGTGAATTTGGCCAAAGTTTACAAAAAGGCTTTGGTATCGCCCTATTGATGATTTATGTGCTACTGGCCATCCCGTTACAGTCTTATACACAACCGATAATGGTGATGATTGTGATTCCATTCAGCATCATTGGTGCACTGGGTGGACATATGCTGATGGGTATCAGCCTTAGCATCAGTAGTATCATGGGCCTGCTGGCACTGGTAGGGGTTGTCGTGAATGACTCGTTAGTATTGGTCGACTTCACCAATAAACGTGTCAAAGAAGGTATGCCGTTGGTTAAAGCCGTGCGCTACGCCGGTGGGGCACGGTTCCGCCCTATTCTGCTGACTTCATTGACCACATTTGCCGGGCTGACCCCTTTGATTCTGGAAAAAAGTACGCAAGCACAATTCCTGATTCCGATGGCGGTGTCATTAGGCTTTGGGATTTTGTTTGCTACCTTCCTGACACTGTTTTTGATTCCTAGTTTGTACCTGATACTGGAAGATATAAAAGGTATTTTCAGGAAGATAATAGCGGTGTTTGTCAGAATGACATCTGCTTTTAGTTAGCGGTACTTCCGTGAACACGCATGTGATGCTCCGGAAACAAAACCGGCCATTCAATCACGAATAGCCGGGTAACATCCTTGTTAGACTTCCATGCTTGCGAGATGCAGTGCTACATGCAAGCACTGCTAAGTGCTGATTAATGGCGATTGTTACGATGACCCCGATTGTTACGGTGTCCATTGTGACGGTGCAGGTTGCGACGAACGTTATTAGACTTCAATTCGCGGATTTTACGGCTGGCCCGATCCAAACGTTTCATCAGCTTATTAAACTCATGGCGGGTTAAACAACGATCATTCCGCATCTGATTTTCTTTGTGTCTGATTCTGCGTTGTTGCTTGTTCAGCTGTGCTTTTTCCCATTTAACTATTTTGCCACTGTTCACGCCCTGACGAATTCTATGGCGCTGTTTTGCCTGACGATTGTCAATCTGCCGACCTGATACACAATGACGTGCAGGCTGGTGGTAATTGTGATTGTGTGCGGGATAAATAACCTGCGCGTCATGACTGCTATGAGCCATTGCCGGGGCGCTGATCATGAATCCCAGACTCATGATGCCTGCTACTAATGTATGCTTTAACATGGTAATACTCTCCGTATTTTTCCGATTCGTAAATTGCTTATTTCCGTATACCAACATGATATTGCTGATGGAATCACTATGGGAGAGAACCCGCTTGTTATGCTATAACAACGAGGGCATTACTTGGTGATAAACCAAAAATTTCATTTGTTACTCAATAACAAGACGCTGTCACGTAATAATCAGCGCCATTTGTAACCATCTGAATGCCAAGCTGTTGGTGGCTTGGTAGAATTCACCGAAAGGATTTATGGAGATACGATCATGGAAATGAAATTACGCGGATTGACGGTTGCTTTGTTACTGTTATTCAGTTCAGCAGCTTACGCCATAGAATGTGACGTCGAGTTCAGAGCTAAAAAAAGCTCAAAAGACAGTAACTGGTATGGCAGCGTCGAAAAGCCAACATTTAAAACAGGTGTGGTATCTGGCAAAGGCAGAACCAGAACAGCCTGTGCCAACAACGCCCTCCGCCCTCTTAAGCAAGATGGCTGGCAGATTAATTATTCAAAAATCAAAAACGTTTCAGCAGATTAATTATAAAAATTGCACCTAATCCACATTTCCGGAACATCAGGTTCCGGAACATCACCCACAAAAAACACCTCAGTCATCCTGATTACGGATTCTTATATTTTCCGGCTCAATTTCAGCCCAGTACCCCTTGCCTCTGCGACTTTTAATCAGGCTCTGTTCGATCAATCGGCCCCCCATTTCTTCACGCAACCGCTTGATCATCTGTGTGCCGTTATCACCCGGTAATTCACTGGGATGCAAAGTTTCACCTTCCAGACGCTTGTTGATCAGTTCTCTCAAAGTGCTGAACTGCGCCCGGTTCAATTCAATTTCCAGACCATTAATCTTTAACCGGTTACCAGAGAGAAATTCCAGGCGCTCAACAACCAGGCCACTATTTTGCCAATCGGCCAGCTTCTTGCGGTCTTTACTCCACAAAAACATCTGGATACCCAATAGGATAATGGTTAGCAGTAAAGCAGCAATCAGGATGCCCGTCACGGTGGTCAGAAATTGCAAGGCACGATTAACCAACCACACATAATGCTCAAAACTTTCCTCAGCGACAATAGGGCTGGCATCAGGCGTTTCCGGAATCGCAGAGAAAGTCACAATGCCGAAAACGGCTATGCCAATGAGCAATACGATCGACAAGAAAATAGTGATCGCAATCCCAAATGACAGATTAGGAATATCCGGGAATTTTATAGATTTGAATTTTATCATTCTTTACCAGGGGTCTTGGCTTACTAGTTAGACCTCACAAGCATAGCACTGTTCAGTGCCAAACCGGAATTCAGTCAAAACCCTAAGGACACTACTGCTGTCAGTCATTGAGTTGCTAGAATGCTGCGCCACAAGCTTTTCACATGACCCCCAAATTCCTATCGACCAATGAGCTAGCAACTAAGACAATGATGACAAACTTTTTATCAGAGCAATTTCAGGCTGTACGCCAACGTACCGAACAGCTATGTGCACCTTTGGGCATCGAAGATTATATTCCCCAAGCCGTTGAGTTTGCCAGCCCGCCACGCTGGCACTTAGCTCACGTTACCTGGTTCTTTGAAACCATGATCCTGCAAAAATACCAGCCAGGATACGAGGCATTTCATCCGCAATTCAACTTCCTGTTTAATAGTTATTACCAAACTGCCGGTGAAAGAGCCATACGCGCTCAACGCGGAATCATGACCCGTCCGACCGTAGCGGAGGTTTATGAGTATCGACAATATGTAGATCAGCACATGCAGCAGCTGTTATCACAAGTCATGACACCGGAAATCACCGAACTGGTTACGTTGGGACTGAACCACGAGCAGCAACATCAGGAACTATTGCTGATGGATCTGAAGTACGTATTTGCGTTGAATCCTCTATTCCCGGTCTATCACCCCGACAAGAATCTGGTAGCCGATCACAATACAGAAGCAGGCTGGCTGGCCATCGATGAAGGTATTTATACCATTGGTTATCGCGGTGATGGCTTCTGTTTTGATAATGAGTTGTCACCACACAAGGTCTATTTGCAAGATGCTGAGATTTCTAAATCACTGGTCACTAACGGTGAATACCTGGAGTTTATACAGGACGGTGGTTATAAGCACTTTAATTACTGGCTGGATGAGGGTTGGTCTTGGGTGAAAAACAATCAAGCGGACAGCCCGTTGTACTGGCATCAAATCGAAGGCGAGTGGTTTTATTACACATTAGCCGGACTGCAAAAAGTGGATCCTGCCGCCATGCTCTGCCACGTGTCTTATTATGAAGCTAATGCCTTCGCCTATTGGAAAGGTTGCCGTCTGCCTACTGAGTTTGAATGGGAGGCCGCCTCAGCGTCGCTGGATTGGGGCAAACGTTGGGAATGGACTAGTTCGGCTTACCAGCCGTATCCCGGCTTTGCTATCACAGAGGGCGCAGTGGGTGAATACAACGGAAAATTCATGGTGAATCAAATGGTATTGCGTGGTGGTGCCAGTGTTACTGCGGCGGGCCATAGCCGACCCACTTACCGTAACTTCTTCCCACCCCCGTTGCAGTGGCAATTTTCAGGTATAAGGCTTGCTAAATAGCAGCAAGCCTCCAAGCCTTAGATAAGCTTACTTCTCAAATACCGCAATCGACTCTACGTGCGCGGTATGCGGGAACATGTCCATCACACCAGCGCCGACCAGACGATAACCATGCGTATGTACCAATATTTCAGCATCACGCGCTAATGTGCCGGGATGACAAGACACATAAACAATCCGCTTCGCACCCAGCTTGCCAAAATGCTCAATCACTTCTTTAGCACCTGCACGTGGCGGATCTAACAAGATCTTGTCAAAGGTCTGTTTTAACCAAGGCTCGCCCTGCATCTCGCCCATCAGATCACAGGCAAAATAATCGGTATTTTCCACGCCATTCGCTAAAGCAGTCTGTCGTGCACGATGCACCATGACATTATCACCTTCCACACCCGTGACATGACCTGCTTTTCTCGCAAGGGGCAGCGTGAAATTCCCCAAGCCACAAAACAAATCTAACACTTTATCTTCAGGCTGCGGATCCAGCAGTTCCACCGCACGCAACACCATTTTCTGATTCAGCGCCTGATTGACCTGAAAGAAATCCTGCGGCCCGAAATCAACCCGCGTTTCAAACTCAGGGTGTTCATAATACAACACCGGATTTTCCGGCCAGATGCAATGTACGGTATCCGGCCCCTTAGGTTGCAGGTAAATCTGGTAATCCTTATTTTCGCCAAATTGACGCAAAGCTTCCTGATCGGATGCAGACAACGGTTCCATGTGACGGAAAATCAGCGCTGTGCCATTATCGCCCACCGCTGTTTCAATTTGCGGAATGGTAGCGCGGGCATCCAAGCTATAAATCAGCTCCTGAAACTCCACCAAATGATCACCTAAAGTCGGATGCAAAATCTCACAACGCTGCATATCCGCCAGAAAACGTCCGTCACGCTCACGGAACCCAACCAGCACACGTTCTTTCTTACGCACATGACGCACACCCAAACGCGCTTTACGGCGGTATGACCAAGGCTCAGCCGTCAGCGGCTCAAACACCGTTTCCGGTTCGGCTTTGCCGACACGCTGAATATTGTCCAACATCGCCTGTTGCTTGTAGTTAATCTGTGCTTCCGAATTAATATGCTGCCAGCTACAAGCGCCGCACACGCCATAATGCGCACACTTTGGTTCCACTCGTTCATCAGAAGCTTCCAGCACCTCAACCACCTGCCCCTCATCAAACTTGGACTTGCGCTGGGTGTAACTGAACATCACTTTTTCGCCGGGAATACCACCACTAATGAACACGGTTTTGCCATCGATATGTGCAACACCCTTACCTTCCAGCGTCATCGACTCAATCACTGCTTCCACGGGTGGTAAATTTTTAGCTTTGCTATTACGACGGCTCATGCGCCTGTCTCCCATGCCTGCTCAAATGCTTGTAAATGTGTTTTATCGGAATCTTTCAGCACCTTACGTACCACCTCACATTCCCGCTCATATTGCTCTTGATCCAAATGGCCCCGCATCAACTGAAAACGCAGATAAACCAGCCAGGTATTCAACACATCCGTTTCACAGTAATTCCGGATTTCCGCTAACTCACCGGCCTGAAACGCATCCCAGACCTTGGCACCACTCATGCCCATCTTGCCAGGGAAGCCATACAGCGTGGCTAACTGATCCAGTGGCGCATTGGCACGTCCGGTATACATCGCCAATAAATCCATCAAATCAGTGTGACGGGCATGATAACGACTGATGTAATTATTCCACTTAAAACTATTATCATCGCCCCCCATATCCCAATAACGCGGCGCAGCAATTTTATGGCGCATCGCCCGATAGTGCAGCACCGGCAAATCAAAACCACCACCGTTCCATGACACAATGGTGGGTGTATAACGGTCGATACCATCATAAAAACGCTGGATCAACTCCGCCTCACCGGCGTCTTCATCACCCAACGACCAGACTTTGAAATCATCGCCACGTCCACGAAAAGTCACCGAAATAGCGGCGACACGGTGTAGGTGATGCGGTAAAAATTCAGTGCCGGATTTCTGGAAGCGTAAGTGATACATCGCTTTCGCAACACCGTCGTCATCCAGATCATCGCCCAAATCATAAATTTTACGGCCACCCTCAATATCCGGGATGGTTTCAATGTCAAAAACCAGTGTATTCATGCATTATCCAATGTTTAAATCTGCCGCTCATCGTAGCGGTATCGGGGTGGCAGGGCAATGTCCACGACCTGGTTAATAGGTTGCCTCCCCTCAAATCTTCCCGGCTGAAATAATAAAATCATCCATATACAAAATCATATCCTGCTTAGGTGCCCACTTCGGGCCAGTGCCCCCAAAAAACACTGAGAACAGAAAACGTTTGATCTTCAGCGCCTGAATATTCCTGAAACGCAAATCAGTACGGTGCAACACCTGCTTATTGTTCAGCCAGGTACGAATCTGCCCATTACGCTGCCCCGGTGTGTTGAGACGGACGAAGGTTTTGATGTGATACCACTTGCCCTTCTCAATCGGTGCAGCATCCCACTCCAGAAAATCACCAAAATGCTTAGGTTGGTCGATGTGATAAACATACTGCCCCAGCTTGCCGTGACCTTCCCACATAGCCCGCACACTCCAACCATCTATACCGGTTGGTTTGCCACCACCTGTGCCGCCTGTATCACTCCCCACACCAGGTAATTTTCCGCCCAGCACAAAGTCAAAATTCTTCGGGAACTTGACCCAATAAGAATAGTAAACACTGTCCAGCCCAACGCCCAGATCAGGCTTCCAGTTATAACAACCCAAATCATTTCCGCAACCTGAACGGTATTTCGGCAGATTCAGGCGCAGGCTTTGTTTACCATCACGTGACTCTTTACCACTCACAATGCGGCTTTTTTTCAGCCCCATCTCCCAATCAGGGCAATTCCAGTCACGCAGGTAATCCTTCTCAGTATAAACCCCCAAACGGTTGTCATTAAAATGAACATAAAAAGGCTTACCGGAACGGATGGGCGTTTGCCCCGAGCAAAAAGCCTTGGCACGGAATGCTTTATAACCAATATTTTCACCCTTCTTGACTGCCTGACGCCCCGGCTCCTTCAGACCATGCAGATACGGCCAAACCGGATGGTTGGCGGGTGGTTCAGCCGCACCGTTGTACAACACCAGAATTTTGTCCCAGCGATTAAGGTTATGCCGTGGATTCCATTGTAATTTTGCTGCAAAATTAAAGGGTTGCTTAGGGTTGTTGGTGCGCATAATACGCACATCCCGCAAGTGCGCAGGTACATTCTGTGGTGCCACGGCTATCACTGATTTAGTCGGTGCTTTTTCTGCATGGGCAGCACACGACAAACCAGCCAACAGCAAAATCGCTATTAGTGATTTTTTCATGAAAATTATATTCTTATATGTCCCTGTATTTATTAACAGGAGAGGCCTAACCAGGTGACTATCATTTACCTCTCCCAGCCCGATGGAGTAATGTATACAGATTGTGTAGGGGTATCAATGCCACCTCAATCAATAATAAACATGCCCACCCATTAAATTTACCTATTGATGTGAGTAATATGCAGACAACCCGAATCATAAATAATTCCCATGACGACAGGCTGATGCAGCTGGTCAAACACCAACAAACGTTAAAACAGTGTCGGCAATGTCCGGAAATGATTCCGCCGGTGATAACCGGAAACCCCGTATTATCGCCTGTCATGCTCATCGGACAAGCACCGGGCATCCACGAAGCCAAAGTACAGAAACCGTTTGGCTGGACAGCCGGAAAGACCCTGTTTCAATGGTTTGGAGAGATTGGCATAGACGAAGAAACGTTTCGGGAACAGGTATTTATGGTATCCGTTTGCCGGTGTTTTCCGGGGAAACAAGTCAATAAACAAGGCAAAGTCGGTGGTGATCGTGTGCCTTCTAAAACAGAGATCAGTCAATGCTCACCGTGGTTACAACGCGAAGTTGAGCTACTAAAGCCCGGTCTGGTTCTTTTGATTGGCAAACTATCAATCAGTCAATTCATCCCGGTGAAAAAACTCACCGATGTCATCGGCACAGTGCACCGGACTGAACTGTTCGGCCACACCACCGACCTGATTCCACTGCCCCATCCTTCCGGTGCTTCGACCTGGCACAGAATGGAACCGGGTAAAACCTTATTGTCTGATGCTTTACAATTGGTCGCGGCTCACCCTGCCTGGGTCTCCGGTTTAAAACGGGATAGTCCGGCGTAGGCGACCTATCCCTTAGGCCCGGCTTTAGATTTCTTTGGCGGCGTCTTTGTTCAAAAGGTTCTCAACGGCATCTTCCTGCCGATCTTGCGCCAGCTGTTCGTCGAGGTCATGCTCCACACTCAGATCCTGAGTTTCCGACGAGACATCTTTTGCCTTATTCCCACCATGCAACATGCCTTGCACTTGTCGGATCGCTTCACTCCGGACTCTGTAGTAACTGTGTTGTTGCTGATCAACCCAGCCATACACATCCACGACCACAACATCACCACTCAGCTCACGTAATACGGTTTTAGCCGGTGGGTCACTCAGAATGCCCTCAATAGCGGTCAGTTTATTGAAAATGGCCGTCTGGGTTTCCAACAGGTTTTTTTGAGTATCAATATTCACCGAAAAACTTAACCGTCGCTTCGGATTACGGGTGTAATTGGTGATAATGCCTTTAAACACCGTCGAGTTCGGGATGCGCACATGATTGCCGTCCGCCGTCATCAATACCGTGGCACGTGAGGTCAGGCGAATCACACTGCCCTCATAACCCTCAATCCGTATCTGGTCATTTGGCTCAAACGGGTTACGTAGGCTGAGCAGAATACTAGCGATATAATTTTCAACCGTATCGCGAATAGCGAAACCAATCGCCAAACCGACGATACCCGCAGCACCCAGGACTGTCCCGATCAGCGAAGTAGCATCCAGCAGCGTCAGCGCCAGAATAATACCCATCACCACAATAACGATCCGCACCAACTGACTAACCAGCGTGGCGATAAACGCATTCGGGGTGAAACGCTGATAAAAAGCCTTACGCCTCCCGACCCAGCGTCCGAATAACCAGAAAACAACAATGATCAGCGCCGCCAATAGGAATAAGGGCAGACTGTTGAGCAGATGAACACCTGTTTTATCCAGCCGTTCCAGCGCAGTATGCAACCGACGCTCAATATTACGGGTAATGGTCAGTTGATTTTCAACCTCAACCACCCCCTCAACCTGTCGCGCATATTGCACAGCGCGCTTGCCAAGATCAACCGTGTCAATCTCACCAGTAAGCGTTACCACACCTTTGCTCACCGCAACGTTTACAGACTTCAGATTATCCAGTTCAATGAAAATTTCCCGGATTCTGTCACGGATTTTTTTATCATCCTGTGGCGAATTGTCTTTTGAAATAACCTTATCGGAAATTTCTTCTTTGGGTGCACCCGTGAGTAATTCAGTCAGTTCATTCGCAGCCACCGGGCCGTTAGCAAACAACAGCAATACACACAGCCACCCACCCAATAATTCACGCATATTTAGCGACGCTCAACCGTAAAACCAGCCGCCAAAATAGCTTTTAACACCTCACGTGCGGTATTCCGGTCATATTCTTTTTCTTCTTCGGGTAATTCGTCATAAGGCACCAGACAAGGGTGAATGCGCTGTGGGTCATTACGCTCATCACCATATACCCAACCATCTTTGATGCGTTGTGCCGCCCATACCTCATGTGTGTTTTTTGCCAGATGCTCCAGTAAATCTTCAAGCTGTTCCGGCAGTTGAATAACGCCGGTATCCAGCGGTTTTGGCTGATACATTCCGGGTGCTCCATTGGTTTATTCTGATCTGACTGATAGTAGCAGACTTATGAGCGATGGGCTTAATTCGCCCTATTCTGCTGCTGATGAACAACCCGGTAAATTCTTTAACGGTTATATTCAGGGAGGGAACCAGCGCCATCATTTAAACTAACATAAATGAAAAAATTTCCTCCCAGACATGAAAGTCTGTGATTTACACAATAACAAACCAAAGGAATTACTAATTACTCCACTAATAATAAAAGTCAGGGTTTGGTTTATGCGGCAACAGCGTTCATATTTCCGGAACCAATTGTTCCTGTTTTCACTGACTTTTGCACTGATAACAGGGGGATTACCCGCAGCCTATGCCGCAGACTCCAACTTGCTGGTCGTTAAACAAGTCAGCACCACCACACCTGCTGCCGGTGAAACCTTCACCTATACCATTCGCTATCGCTGCACTGGCATCACTGAGCCTTATTGCTCCTCCCCTGAAATCACCGACACCTTACCTGCCCCCCTGAAAATCGTCAGTTATACCGGCATGGGCGGACAGGTAACGTCAGCCACCCGAACGGATAACACACTGAACTGGACATTGGCGAGCAGCACTAATCATTTACCGGAAGACGCCCCAGCGGGCAGCCTGACAACAGGCTCCACCGGCATGCTAAAAGTGCATGTCAGATTCCCGGCCTGTGGTGTGGTCACTCCACCCATAAATGTGACCAATCTGGTAAGCGCTGATACCGATGGTGATACCAGCAGCTCCACCGCCCCGACCGTTCTTGTGCCCACAGCGACAGGCGAAGCATGCCCTGTCTTACCGCCCCCACCCGATCCGGGCTTCAGTAAATATGGCAGCGCACACTTTATACAACCCGGCGGCATTGAACGCTGGAAAATCACACTACCGGATAGCAGCACACCTTACACAGTCACTGAGACCGTACCCGCCGGGATGCAGGCTTATCTCGCAGAATCCACAAAAGCGACCAGCGTCATGACACACCCAACCATCGACTGTAGCAACGATGGTATTGATAATTTCTACGTTATCGGCCAGCCATTGGATGATTGGGCTGAAGATGAACGCCTTGCCGGACGGGCTGCGGACATGCACGATACCAATGGCAATCCCACAGGCTGTGTTGCAAGCCTGCTACCTTCGGGCATCACTGTGAGCAGTGTCCTGCGTTTGCGCTGGGAGGTGGCGGCAAACATCGGCAAGCAAACTATTAACCTGCGCTTCGTGGTCAATGATGACTATGTGGGTGATGGGATTTATAACTGTGCACAATCGACAGAACACGGTGCCGATTGCGCTGATTTCCTGCCGGTTGTGGGAACAGGTTCACCGATTCTGCGTATTAGTAAGATAAACCCTTCAGGCGGTGTTGTTACACCGGACGGCTCGTTAATAGTCTATACGGTCGTTGGCTGGAAGCCGGTTATTGCTCCTGCGACGCTGAGCAATGACCGCGTCTACCGGGTATCAATGGCCGTCGATGAACTATCCGGCACGGGCACACAACACCCGATACTGGAAGATATATTGCCCGCTGAACTGGATTATATTAATGGCGCAGGTGGTAACTGGTGGCGGGTATCTGTGCCAACCAATAAATACACCACTGACCAAACGGCCTGTAGCACACCACAGTTCACCCGCACCACGCTCAATGATGGCCGGATTAAATTACGCTGGGAATTTGTTGGCTGTCATCTTCCGGTGGGTTTATCTGACCCGGCACTTGCCGTTTATATGAGCACCCGCATCCGGCCTGGCATCCCGGCGGGCACCCGCATCACTAATGTTGCCGCCTTCAGCACCGGTGATTATCCACGTGTTATGTGCATTAATGGAGCTGACGCCGGAGAAACCGATGTTGCCGCCTGTCATTCATTGAACGTCAATTACACCGTGCCGGAACTGACCAATCTCGAAAGCCTTAAACGGGTGCAAGGTGAATTAGACACTGCTTACACTCGCACACCGAATACCGGAAACACTCACTTATCCGGCACAGGCACCTATCTGTTAGACATATACAATAGTGGCAATGTCACCGACACCTCCCTTGATGTTGTCGATATATTACCCAGGATCGGTGATAGCGCACTTCTGAGCACTGCCGCACGCTCATCAGCATGGAGCGCTGAACTCAGTGGTGAAATATACCTTGAACACATAGCGGCTGACGGTAGTTCAACAGCGATTCCTGCTAACGAATTACCCTTCGGCATCCAATATAGCAACGCCACTAACCCATGCATCATGGACAACAGCGACCAGATTACTGCCGACACCGGCGCTGCCCTACTTCCAGCGGGGTGTACACAAACCTGGAATAACACCGCAGACAATGCTCGCGCCTTCGGGTTTCGCTGGACGCCCGTTACGGGCTTATTGCCGGGTGAGACATTGCGTATTGCTGTGCCGGTTCGGCAACTAGCCACTGAAACACCCGTCGCAGATACAGTGGCCTGGAACAGCTTTGCTTATACAGCCAGCTATTTAGACCAGGCCACTAATAATACACAGATGTTATTGAGCAGTGAGCCACCCAAAGTAGGACTGACCCTGGTGGATAACACCCGCTCTGCCGGACTGGGTGATTACGTTTGGTTTGACAGTAATGGTGATGGCTTGCAAGGGGCGGATGAGCCGCCTCTGGAAGGTGTCATCGTTAGTCTGTATGACGGCGGAACACTGGTTGCGGAAACACTGACTGATGCTTCCGGTCAGTACGTATTTCTCGGGTTATTACCAGATTATACTTACACCGTCAGCCTCGATAAGCCCGACAATACAATACCGGGTAGCGTACTCAGCGGCCTGAGTCCAACCACGGTTTCTGTTGAACCCAATGCCACCACCGGCGCTGCGGGCACTTTCACCGATACTTATGACTTTGGTTTTACGCGACTTGCTGCGCTAGGGAATTACGTATGGTTTGATGACAATGGTGACGGTGCTCAGGATGAAAATGAATCGGGCGTGCCAATGGTGACAGTTCAGCTGAAAGATGCAACAGGCACTATTTTACAAACCACGCAAACCGATTCAACGGGTTTGTATGTATTTGAAGACCTGAAACCCGGTGCTTATTCACTGGCCTTCTCCGACCTACCTGCTGATTATGTTTTCACCCGCCCGGCTGCAACCGGTAACCCGCAAACCGACAGCGATGTGGACAATAGTGGCGCAACGGCACTGATCACACTCACCGCCGGAACACGTGATTTAAGTTGGGATGCGGGCATCAAACCCGAAGCACCTGTGCCAGCGGAAAGCGCCACATTGGGCGGCCGGGTGTGGCATGACCGCGACCGGAATAACCAACAAACCGGCGAAGCTTCCGAAGGGGTTGGTGGTGTGCGCGTGGTGTTATTGGATGCTGATGGCTTTCCACTTGAATCCGTGTTAACCGATGCACAGGGGGATTATCAGTTTACCCACTTAACGCCCGCCACCTATGCGGTGAAATTTGATATGGCGACTTTACCCACTGCGTATAGCGCCACCTCGCAAGGAGCCAACGGGAGTAAAGATAACGGCGATAGCGATGCGAATACCTTTAGCGGCGAGACAGAGATGATTACTTTGTTAGCTGATGAAACTGACCTGAGTTGGGATCTGGGCATTCTTGAACCATTGGTTGACCTGAGCCTGACTAAAGCCATCGACAAAACCAGTGCGTTACGCGGTGATACGGTGGTTTATACTTTAACGTTAAGTAATGCTGGTGATGCGACTGCTACCGGGGTGAAAGCGAGCGATGTATTGCCAGACGGTTTACTGTTTTTAAGCGCCAGTCCGGCGGGGGTTTATGATCCGGATACGGGCGTCTGGGAAGTAGGTTCGGTCGCACCAAATACGGATGTGATATTGGAAATCAGAGTGCGGGTGCGTTAAGCATAGCGACTGATTCCACCCGTGCTACAATCTGCGATGTGAGTTATTGACCGGGAAAATTGCGTGAACAAACTGCCTAAATTACCAGTGGGTATCCAGAGTTTTGAAGAAATCAGAACCGGTAACTACTTGTATGTGGACAAAACTCAACAGATCGGCAATCTACTGAATCTAGGCAAGCACTTTTTCCTGTCACGCCCGCGTCGCTTTGGTAAATCACTGACTCTGTCGACTATTAAAGCTATTTACGAAGGCAAACAAGCATTATTTGAAGGCCTATGGCTTGAGAATGAATGGGACTGGACACAAACCCGTCCGGTGATCCACTTTTCGTTTAGCAAAATGGATTATCAGGACAGTGGTTTAACAGAAGCCATCAAACAAACTCTGTATTTTCAGGCTGAGTTGCATCAAGTCACACTGGAAAGCACCACAATCAAAAACCTTTTCAGCGAATTGTTATATAAACTCGCACAGCAACAAGGCAAGGTTGTGCTGCTCATCGATGAATATGACAAACCCCTGATCGATTACCTGGATGACCTGCCTACTGCGCTGGCCAACCAACAAACCTTAAAAACGTTTTATTCCGTTTTGAAAGACAGCGACCCTTACCTGGAATTTGTCCTGCTCACCGGCATTTCAAAGTTCACCAAAGTCTCTGTGTTTTCCGATCTGAACAACCTGTTTGACCTGACTTTTGCGCCGCAAGCTGCCACCCTCACCGGTTACACACAATCTGAGCTGGAACATTATTTTTCACCCTACTTACCCGCTGCTATGGCGGCGCTGGAATTATCCGAAGCGGCCTTATTAGAGAAACTGCAGGAGTGGTACAACGGTTATAGCTGGGACACCCGCCACCACGTTTATAATCCTTTTGCGGTGCTGAATTTTTTCAGTTTCAACGACTTTCGTAACTTCTGGTTTGAATCCGGCACGCCGACCTTTCTGCCGCAATTGATGAAGGAACAACAGGTTTTTGAAATCGATGACTTAGAACTGGATGAACTCGCCTTCTCCAGCTATTCGATAGAGAAACTACAGGTGATCCCGATACTGTTTCAAACCGGTTACCTGACGCTAAAAAGCCGTGAGGAATATGGGTTTTACCGGTTGGGTTATCCAAACCGCGAAGTCCGCGCATCGATGATGGCTTACCTCATCGGTGAAATGCGTCACGCCGAACCGGCACTCAGCACACCGACGGTGGTTTATCTGCATAAAGCCTTTCTCGCTAATGATATCGAACGTGTTATCGAACTGATTAAAACCATCTTCAAAAATATCCCTTCGCAGATTTTTATCAAGGAAGCTGAGAGTTATTACCACAGCCTGATTTATCTGGTGTTTTTCTACCTCGGCCAATACAGTGAAAGTGAAGTGAATACCAATAACGGACGGCTGGACTGTGTGGTGAAAACACCGGAGCGGATTTACGTGATTGAATTCAAACTCAATAAAACGGCTGCGGCGGCTCTGCAACAAATCAAGGATAAGGGTTATGCGGAGAAATACCGGACTGATCCACGTAAAAAGGTGATGTTGGGGATTAATTTCAGCAGTGAGACCAAGAGTGTTGAGGGTTGGGAGCTTGAGGTGTTGGGGTGACGCCCACTCAGACAAGCAGCTGTCCGGGAACTGTGCACCACCCGTGCTACAATCTGCGATGTGAGTTATTGACCGGGAAAATTGTGTGAACAAACTGCCTAAATTACCAGTGGGTATCCAGAGTTTTGAAGAAATCAGAACCGGTGACTACTTGTATGTGGACAAAACTCAACAGATCGGCAATTTGCTGAATCTAGGCAAGCACTTTTTCCTGTCACGCCCGCGCCGCTTTGGTAAATCACTGACATTGTCCACTATTAAAGCCATTTACGAAGGCAAACAAGCATTATTTGAAGGCCTATGGCTTGAGAATGAATGGGACTGGACACAAACCTTCCCGGTGATTCATTTCTCTTTTAGCAACATTGGCTACCGTAATCTCGGTCTGGAAGACGCCATTGAAGCTGAGCTTGTTGAGTTAAGCCACAACTACCAGATCACCCTTAAACAGACAGGGATTGCCCGCCGGTTCCGCGAGTTAATCGAAGTACTGTCCACTCATGGCAAAGTGGTCATACTCATCGATGAATATGACAAACCCCTGATCGATTACCTGGATGACCTGCCTACTGCGCTGGCCAACCAACAAACCTTAAAAACGTTTTATTCCGTTTTGAAAGACAGCGATCCTTACCTGGAATTTGTCCTGCTCACCGGCATTTCAAAGTTCACCAAAGTCTCTGTGTTTTCCGACCTGAACAACCTGTTTGACCTGACTTTTGCGCCGCAAGCTGCCACCCTCACCGGTTACACACAATCTGAGCTGGAACATTATTTTGCACCCTACTTACCCGCTGCTATGGCGGCGCTGGAATTATCCGAAGCGGCCTTATTAGAGAAACTGCAGGAGTGGTACAACGGTTATAGCTGGGACACCCGCCACCACGTTTATAATCCTTTTGCGGTGCTGAATTTTTTCAGTTTCAACGACTTCCGTAATTTCTGGTTTGAATCCGGCACGCCGACCTTTCTGCCGCAATTGATGAAGGAACAACAGGTTTTTGAAATCGATGACTTAGAACTGGATGAACTGGCCTTCTCCAGCTATTCGATAGAGAAACTACAGGTGATCCCGATACTGTTTCAAACCGGTTACCTGACGTTAAAAAGCCGTGAGGAATACGGGTTTTACCGGTTGGGTTATCCAAACCGCGAAGTCCGCGCATCGATGATGGCTTACCTCATCGGTGAAATGCGCCACGCCGAACCGGCACTCAGCACACCGACGGTGGTTTATCTGCATAAAGCCTTTCTCGCTAATGATATCGAACGCGTTATCGAACTGATTAAAACCATCTTCAAAAATATCCCTTCGCAGATTTTTATCAAGGAAGCTGAGAGTTATTACCACAGCCTGATTTATCTGGTGTTTTTCTACCTCGGCCAATACAGCGAAAGTGAAGTCAATACCAATAACGGACGGCTGGACTGTGTGGTGAAAACACCGGAGCGAATTTACGTGATTGAATTCAAACTCAATAAAACAGCTGAGGCGGCTCTGCAACAAATCAAGGATAAGGGTTATGCGGAAAAATACCGGACTGATCCACGTGAAAAGGTGATGTTGGGGATTAATTTCAGCAGTGAGACTAAGAGTGTTGAAGGTTGGGAACTTGAGGTGTTGGGGTGACGCCTACTCCGACAGGCAGCTGTCCGGGAACAGTGCACCACCCGTGCTACAATCTGCGATGTGAGTTATTGACCGGGAAAATTGCGTGAACAAACTGCCTAAATTACCAGTGGGTATCCAGAGTTTTGAAGAAATCAGAACCGGTGACTACTTGTATGTGGACAAAACTCAACAGATCGGCAATTTGCTGAATATGGGGAAGTACTTCTTTCTGTCACGCCCGCGCCGCTTTGGTAAATCATTGACATTGTCCACTATTAAAGCCATTTACCAGGGACGAAAAGAACTATTCAAAGGTTTGTGGCTTGAAGACCAATGGGACTGGACACACAGTCGTCCAGTGATACATTTTTCTTTTAGCAAAATGGATTATCAGGATAGTGGTTTGACAGAAGCCATCAAACAAACTCTGCATTCTCAGGCTGAACTGCACCAGATCACACTGGAAAGCACCACGGTAAAAAACCTGTTTAGTGAATTACTGGATAAGCTGGCGCAGCAAAAAGGCAAAATCGTACTGCTCATCGACGAATACGACAAACCATTGATCGATTATCTGGATGATATGCCCACGTCGCTGGCTAACCAAAAAACCCTGAAAACCTTTTATTCTGTGCTCAAAGACAGTGATCCTTACCTGGAGTTTACGTTTCTCACCGGCGTATCGAAATTCAGCAAGGTCTCGGTATTTTCTGACCTGAACAATCTGAAAGACCTCACCTTCAGCCGTCACTCCAACACATTGGTCGGCTACACACAGGAGGAGTTAGAACATTACTTCACACCGTGGATGCCTGAAATAGAAAGCCACCTGGGCTTAACCAGAGAAGCTTTACTGGCGGCAGTGAAGGACTGGTATAACGGTTATAGCTGGGACGCAAACATTCGGGTATACAACCCGTTTTCCATCCTGAATTTCTTCAGTGAGGGGGATTTTCATAACTTCTGGTTTGAAACCGGCACGCCGACCTTCCTACCGAAGTTGATGAAAGCACAAAATGTATTGGATGTGGATGGCATTGAATTGGATGAACTGGGGTTTTCGAGTTATGACCTTGAACACCTGCAAGTGCTGCCCATTCTGTTACAGACCGGCTACCTGACCCTTAAAGCCCGTGTCCATGAATCCAGCCCTGATTTCAGAATCTATCGGTTAGGTTATCCGAACCGCGAAGTGCGCTCGGCGATGCTCGCCTACCTCATCGCTGAAATGCGCCATGCTGATCCGTCTTACAGCACCCCTGTCGTCTTACAATTGCATCGGGCCTTCCAAGCAGGTGAGACCGAAAAACTCATTGAGCTGATTAAAACCATCTTCAAAAATATCCCTTCGCAGATTTTTATCAAGGAAGCTGAGAGTTATTACCACAGCCTGATTTATCTGGTGTTTTTCTACCTCGGCCAATACAGTGAAAGTAAAGTGAATACCAATAACGGACGGCTGGACTGTGTGGTGAAAACACCGGAGCGGATTTATGTGATTGAATTCAAACTCAATAAAACGGCTGAGGCGGCTCTGCAACAAATCAAGGATAGGGGCTATGCTGAAAAATACCGGACTGATCCACGGGAAAAGGTGATGATGGGGATTAATTTCAGCAGTGAGACCAAGAGTGTTGAGGGTTGGGAACTTGAGGTGTTGGGGTGACAGCCCACTCCGATAGGAAGCTGTCCGGGAACAGTGCACCACCCGTGCTACAATCTGCGATGTGAGTTATTGACCGGGAAAATTGTGTGAACAAACTGCCTAAATTACCAGTGGGTATCCAGAGTTTTGAAGAAATCAGAACCGGTAACTACTTGTATGTGGACAAAACTCAACAGATCGGCAATTTGCTGAATATGGGGAAGTACTTCTTTCTGTCACGCCCACGCCGCTTTGGTAAATCACTGACGCTATCCACTATTAAAGCTATCTACGAAGGCAAACAAGCATTATTTAAAGGCCTATGGCTTGAGAATGAATGGGACTGGACACAAACCTTCCCGGTGATTCATTTCTCTTTTAGCAACATTGGCTACCACAATCTCGGGTTGGAAGAAGCGATTGAAGCAGAACTCACCACGTTAAGTCGCAATCATCAGGTGACGCTTAAACAAACAGGTATCGCCCGCCGGTTTCGTGAGTTAATCGAAGCGTTATCTGTTCATGGCAAAGTGGTTGTACTCATCGATGAATATGACAAGCCATTGATTGATTATCTCGACAACATGCCCACTGCGCGAGCTAACCAAAAAACCCTGAAAACCTTTTATTCTGTGCTCAAAGACAGTGATCCTTACCTGGAGTTTACGTTTCTCACCGGCGTATCGAAATTCAGCAAGGTCTCGGTATTTTCTGACCTGAACAATCTTAAAGACCTCACCTTCAGCCGTCACTCCAACACATTGGTCGGCTACACACAGGAGGAGTTAGAACATTACTTCACACCGTGGATGCCTGAAATAGAAAGCCACCTGGGCTTAACCAGAGAAGCTTTACTGGCGACAGTGAAGGACTGGTATAACGGTTATAGCTGGGACGCAAACATTCGGGTATACAACCCGTTTTCCATCCTTAATTTCTTCAGCGAGGGGGATTTCCATAACTTCTGGTTTGAAACCGGCACGCCGACCTTCCTACCGAAGTTGATGAAAGCACAAAATGTATTGGATGTGGATGGCATAGAATTGGATGAGCTGGGGTTTTCGAGTTATGACCTTGAACACCTGCAAGTGCTGCCCATTCTGTTACAGACCGGCTACCTGACCCTTAAAGCCCGTGTCCATGAATCCAGCCCTGATTTCAGAATCTATCGGTTAGGTTATCCGAACCGCGAAGTGCGCTCGGCGATGCTCGCCTACCTCATCGCTGAAATGCGCCATGCTGATCCGTCTTACAGCACCCCTGTCGTCTTACAATTGCATCGGGCCTTCCAAGCAGGTGAGACCGAAAAACTCATTGAGCTGATTAAAACCATCTTCAAAAATATCCCTTCGCAGATTTTTATCAAGGAAGCTGAGAGTTATTACCACAGCCTGATTTATCTGGTGTTTTTCTACCTCGGCCAATACAGCGAAAGTGAAGTCAATACCAATAACGGACGGCTGGACTGTGTGGTGAAAACACCGGAGCGTATTTACGTGATTGAATTCAAACTCAATAAAACAGCTGAGGCGGCTCTGCAACAAATCAAGGATAAAGGTTATGCGGAGAAATACCGGACTGATCCACGGGAAAAGGTGATGTTGGGGGTTAATTTCAGCAGTGAGACCAAGAGTGTTGAGGGTTGGGAGCTTGAGGTGTTGGGGTGAGGGCTAGGGGGAGCTACGAAGCAGCATACTGACTTGCAGAGATGTCCCTTCTAAAACAAACCGGCAGGCATGGCTGGCCTGTCAGGCGGGCAAGTCTTAATCCCTTCTAAAACAGGGAAACATTCAAACATAAAAAGTCATAAAAACCTCATTTCATTTGGTCTTAATCCCTTCTAAAACAGGGAAACATTCAAACATGAACAGATACAGGAATGTATTGAAAATAGTTTAGTCTTAATCCCTTCTAAAACAGGGAAACATTCAAACGCCCGTGGAAACAGTCTGACCGACGTGTTCTATGGTCTTAATCCCTTCTAAAACAGGGAAACATTCAAACTTGGATGACACCTGGATCTATGATGGGGGCGGTAAGTCTTAATCCCTTCTAAAACAGGGAAACATTCAAACGTATCATGACTAAGCAAACAAAAGTTCAGAAAAGTCTTAATCCCTTCTAAAACAGGGAAACATTCAAACCTTACTGAATTATAACATGAAAGGTGATGAAATGGTCTTAATCCCTTCTAAAACAGGGAAACATTCAAACTTGTTAGCCGCCGACACTGGGCCTACATTTCTCGTCTTAATCCCTTCTAAAACAGGGAAACATTCAAACGAACACCCTATTGATAGCTTGATCAATGAGACCAGTCTTAATCCCTTCTAAAACAGGGAAACATTCAAACATTATGAAAGCACAATTTAACGCATACAACGGTCTTAATCCCTTCTAAAACAGGGAAACATTCAAACGGGCATTCTTCATCGAACTCCCATCGTGCCACGTCTTAATCCCTTCTAAAACAGGGAAACATTCAAACAATGTAAAATTACTATTCCGGCGGGGGAGAATGTCTTAATCCCTTCTAAAACAGGGAAACATTCAAACTTCAAGAAAGACGAAGAATGAAATGAAATCAGTCTTAATCCCTTCTAAAACAGGGAAACATTCAAACCGCGCGTAATTTCCCATGAGCGAAAGCTCAACTCTGTCTTAATCCCTTCTAAAACAGGGAAACATTCAAACCCAACCGTAACCCTACTGAATCCCAGTAGACGTCTTAATCCCTTCTAAAACAGGGAAACATTCAAACAATGACCAAGTTGATAGGTGATCATGAGATACCTGGTCTTAATCCCTTCTAAAACAGGGAAACATTCAAACTGGATTGACCCTTGCTGGCCATATCGAAATCGTCTTAATCCCTTCTAAAACAGGGAAACATTCAAACGTGACTGAAAGGCCAAAGCAGAAATGCAGGTGCAGTCTTAATCCCTTCTAAAACAGGGAAACATTCAAACGGCTAGCTCCGAATTCACCTTTAAAATCATAAACCTACAGACACCCTTAGCAGGAAATCGGCCTGGGCAAAAGTTTAGCATTTCAAAACCCACTTATTAAACAACACCGCGTGGCAATTCCACACCGGTTAACGTGAGACCACTGCCCCACAAAGACTTTCCCAGTGTACACCATTCCGGCTTCTCTGGTAACGGATAAACCCGGATATCATCTTCCTGAGGATTAATAATCACCCGCAAATCCCGCAACAAATCCTCACGGATTTTAGCATTTAGCGGCACCAGAAACACCGAGTACTGCAAAGGCACTCCCCGCTTTTTCAAATACCGATGAACCCGCCCCAAACGCTTAGGACAGGTAATGTCATAACACACGATGTGCGGCAACTTACGCATCAATCCACCTCATGTTCTTTCAACAACCGCCACAAGCGGTTCAGATAAACCCGCGCCTGCTTCTCCTGTTCCGGATCACATTGCTGAAAAAACCGCACCAATGAATAACGCCAACCACGCTCAGCATCCAACACCACCTGTTGCCCCGCCACCACCCGCAACAACAAATCCCATTCCAGCAACTTAGCCAGATCACGCTGCGGGTGTACCAACGGTGTTAACGGCAAATGCACATTATCACTGAACCCAAACCCCAACAGCACACCGGTTAAATGCGAAGCTGACAACGCCTGCATCTGTCGCCGGAATAAATCAACATCACAAGCCAGACAATCCGGTAAAGCCAACAACACCTGCGCCTGAACATGACGCGCCTGTAACCCCTTAACCTCCTCATCGAACACCAACGCCGAACGGCTTAACCAATCCTCCCAACACATCAACAACCAACGCTGATAAACCAGCTCACCATCGGGCAACTGCACCGCCGACATTAACAAGGACTCAAGGCTCACCCGACTGCATACATCACTTAAACAATGGCCGATCAACGTGCCGTCACGCTGTCGGAAAGCCACCGGCACACCTGCCTCCAAACACGCCAACAAAGCCGTCGTGTCCCACTCCACACGCCCGGTCACCACCACCCGCGCCAAACGTCGCAACGGGTAGTGCACATCGACACGGTCATGTGTCTGAACCCGTAGCGCACCCCCATCAACCATCACCGTATTCGCCACACTGACATCAAGATACAACGGACTGCGCATCCCACACCTCCATTTCACGAATCAACCCTGACACCTGCCACCGTAAACCGCGACTCACCGGACGCAATACAGATTCCAAACCGCCAAAAAAAACCCCGCGCCCATCCTTCCCCAACAAACACGCCCCATCCCGCATGCTAAAATGGTGTTCCCGTAAATGCTGTTTACGAAACTGATCCCACACCCACTCATCAATATGCGGCCGCCAAGGCTCAATCAAATCGGAAGCCAACGACTCACGCCCCCAGGCTAACTCATGATAAAACCCCAGCATCGGATCAAGCCCCAGCACATGAATCATCTGTACCGCCCGCCCATGCAACAAAGTATAAGCCAGCGACAACGCAGCATTCACCGCATCCGGCGGCGGCCTGCGTTTACGCCCTGAAAACCCCAGACTATCCGGCAACACACAGGCGAAAGCACCGAAAAAAGCCCTTGCCGCACTCCCCTCCAGCCCCAACAGATTATCAACAGCCTCCACATCGGCCACCAACAGCAAAGCCGCATTCACCTGCGCTATCGCTGCCGTTAACTTATTCCGCTGGTCAGGTCGCTCCGCCAGCATTCTTTCCAACAAACGCAACTGGCCTGTTAACTTGCTATCGACCAAACGGCACGACAACGCCAGTCGCCACGGTGCATCCTGTGCCAACCGGTACTGTAACAAGCGTAACTTCGCATTATTATGCCCACGCCCCAATAACAAAGCCCGACGCTGCGGCTTACGCGAACTAGCCAGTTGCACTACAATTCCCGCATCCGCCAACCCCAATAACACACCGCTATTCAGATCAACATTCACCAGCAACACCACCCGCTCCAACAAAGCCAGTGGCACAGGGCGCTGACGCACTTCATTAAAACGCACCACTAACGCCTTACCTTCCAGCGCCAGTGAAGCATGCTGGCGATCAATATATAACGTCGTCATTCTTCACCTCATCCAAGATAAAACCAATCAGGATTGCCCGGTGGTATCCCTACCCCCAGCGTGTGAACGGTCTGTCGCGGATCGAGCCGGATTAATAAAAAACTATCCGCCGCCTCACACAACAATTGCCCCATATCCAACAGCAACGCCCCCTTCTCAGCATCACTCAACCACACTTCATGCACCGACTTCTGGCCACCCGTCGCAAAGCCGCGCACAATGTGCAGCGCCGCTTTTAAACGCCGGTTATCAGCCACGTCGTAACAAGCCAGGTACAACGAACGGGAGGCATGGCTCATTCCTCCACCCGCCCCAACGGCACCGCTGGCAATTTCAACAAACCAAAGTTCTGATACCCGCTATTGTCATATTGATAAAGCCAGACCGGACAGCCATTCGCCAGCTCAGCGCCCACCACCGCCGACACTGTTCCTGGCCCGGCATGAAAGTAATGAACCCTATCCACACCCTGCGCGTACATTTCGCGGATCAACTCCCGCAACTCCTGCTTAAACTGATCCAACGCATAGCCCCCCACACCGTCACGCCGCAGGTGAAAAGTCCGCTGCACTGAAACCTCCCGCAGCTTCTCTGACTGACGACAATAATTTTCCACTGCCACACGAATATCGCGCCCTGGCAGTAGATCGATAATCAATACAGCTGGACGCTCACCCGGCGCTTTGCGAATCGCAGCGAGGTATTGTTGATGGCGACGCCGACGTCCGAACACCAATTCATACCATGTCCACAGGACAGGAATAGCCATCAGCAACCCCAGCACAATACCAATTGGGTCGAGGTACTTATCAATGAATTGAATAAAAGGAATCATAGGAAACGGCATGGAAATAAAACTTAATCATGCCTGATAAATCAACAAAAAACCGGACTGGCAAGCTTGCCGCATTGAGAGGGGGAAAGCTTAAGTATCTACACAATTTTATCAGGCGTGTGCTCCGTAGTCCTCCCATCCCCAACCCTTACCCCCACAAAGGGGGGAAGGGGGTTTGGCCTTGGTTCTGAATCACAACGTCAGATACTTGGCAAAGTCTGTTTGCCTCCCTTCCCTTGTGGGGAAAGGACTGGAGATGGGGGGAACTACGAAGCACCATACAGACTTGCAAAGATGACCCTTCTAAAACAGGGAAGCATTCAAACTTTAATTTTAACTAACGTAGGGGCAACATTATGAGTCTTAATCCCTTCTAAAACAGGGAAGCATTCAAACTATTATCAGTCTGTTAATGAGGTGACAGCATGAGTCTTAATCCCTTCTAAAACAGGGAAGCATTCAAACTAATATTAATCTCTCCCCTGCACAAATGGGTATAGGTCTTAATCCCTTCTAAAACAGGGAAGTATTCAAACCCGTGCCATTCAGGCTAATGAATATCTCAATCTGTCTTAATCCCTTCTAAAACAGGGAAGCATTCAAACCAAATTTATTGCAGTGTATGCGGTGCCAAAAAGGTCTTAATCCCTTCTAAAACAGGGAAGCATTCAAACAAAGCTGAGAAACAAGCCAACAAACCTGCCACCGTCTTAATCCCTTCTAAAACAGGGAAGCATTCAAACATCAACGTAGGGGCAAAGTATGACAGAAAACACGTCTTAATCCCTTCTAAAACAGGGAAGCATTCAAACTAAACAATTACCGATACTTGATCTAACCAATCAAGTCTTAATCCCTTCTAAAACAGGGAAGCATTCAAACGCCACAGTTAAGGCTATTAAAGCAGGCCATGTAAGGTCTTAATCCCTTCTAAAACAGGGAAGCATTCAAACGCAGAAGCGATTACCGGTTCTATTCCAGCGATTCGTGTCTTAATCCCTTCTAAAACAGGGAAGCATTCAAACAGCCACCGTTACTACTACTGATTCTCTGGTAGTCTTAATCCCTTCTAAAACAGGGAAGCATTCAAACCCGCAGGTAGCATCACCCTGAGTCAGGAAGGTAGTCTTAATCCCTTCTAAAACAGGGAAGCATTCAAACCGGTCACAATGCTGAATGGCGGAGAATATGTAAAGTCTTAATCCCTTCTAAAACAGGGAAGCATTCAAACAAGACAAAAATGCAGAACGTGGATAACGGCTGAAGTCTTAATCCCTTCTAAAACAGGGAAGCATTCAAACCAAACGTAAACGCACAAATGGCCACACAGAAGTCTTAATCCCTTCTAAAACAGGGAAGCATTCAAACATCTACACATGAGCAACTACGCGGAAGCCAAAGGTCTTAATCCCTTCTAAAACAGGGAAGCATTCAAACTTTATTAAATCAGATGATGAAAATTATGTTGGTCTTAATCCCTTCTAAAACAGGGAAGCATTCAAACACCTTTTATTTTCATCAATAGAAAATAGTGCTTGGTCTTAATCCCTTCTAAAACAGGGAAGCATTCAAACCATTCAAAAGCAGTAAACGGTTTTGTTAAACTGGTCTTAATCCCTTCTAAAACAGGGAAGCATTCAAACGCTAAACATCATGGAATTCAATATAGAGCAGCGTCTTAATCCCTTCTAAAACAGGGAAGCATTCAAACTAAAATATATGAAAAATAGTTAATATTGCTAGTCTTAATCCCTTCTAAAACAGGGAAGCATTCAAACGAATTATTTGAGTATGTCGTGGCGGTTAATCCGTCTTAATCCCTTCTAAAACAGGGAAGCATTCAAACAATGGCTCACGCTGTAAAAGCAAAAGCCCCTCGTCTTAATCCCTTCTAAAACAGGGAAGCATTCAAACCCCTTTACAAGCGCGGTTATATCTCACCAAAGGGTCTTAATCCCTTCTAAAACAGGGAAGCATTCAAACCGCCTACCACCAGCCAAGAGTACTTGGCTCAAAGTCTTAATCCCTTCTAAAACAGGGAAGCATTCAAACACCGGAAGAAGGTGGCTAAGATCAACAGTGACAGTCTTAATCCCTTCTAAAACAGGGAAGCATTCAAACATGGCTTCACGCACGAAGATGCGCTAGAAGCTATGTCTTAATCCCTTCTAAAACAGGGAAGCATTCAAACGAAGCATCCAAGAAGATAATTGAATCAAGAGTCTTAATCCCTTCTAAAACAGGGAAGCATTCAAACCAGCCTAAACTGCCGGAACTCTTTCTTGAAGTGTCTTAATCCCTTCTAAAACAGGGAAGCATTCAAACTTCTGAATATACAGAAGAGGACTTAGGTAGCGTCTTAATCCCTTCTAAAACAGGGAAGCATTCAAACGATGCTTGCGCACGATCCACAGTTGCTTTTGATATGTCTTAATCCCTTCTAAAACAGGGAAGCATTCAAACAAAGCAGAAAGCAATGACAGAAGTGTGAATGCGTCTTAATCCCTTCTAAAACAGGGAAGCATTCAAACAGGTAGCTCCAAATTCACCTTTAAAATCATCAACCTACAGACACCCTTAGCAGGAAATCGGCCTGATCAAAAGTTTAGCACTCCAAAACCCCAATTCTTAAACAACACCGCGTGGCAATTCCACACCGGTTAACGTGAGACCACTACCTCACCAAGCTTCAACTAGTTTACACCATTCCGGTTTTTCAGGTAACCAATAAACCCGGATTCAACCCTCACGCCGCGCCGTGTATTCCTCCAACCGCGCACCGTAATCACGCATATCTTCCGCACTCAATTCCTTCCCGCGCATCTCCGCCGGTAAAGCCAGCGCCAGATGGAAATAAGACCCGCCCCGCTCGTTCACCTCAGCCACCAGATTAATGGGCAACGTACCCAGTACCTGATCCCCTGCTTTTACAATATCCACATCAAAATGCGCCAGACGCTCATCAACATGAAACCCCTCCGACTCAGCCCAGGCCACAGCGCCGGGATGTCGGGATATAAAATAAGTGGTCATAACACCCTTTTTAAATAATTATTCATCATAAAATACCCGTGAGCTAGTTCGCCACACCCATCCACCGTAAAACCTGTTGCCGTAACTGCCTGAGATCCTCCGGCGCAATCAGCGTAATCCCCCTGCTCTTTGCCCGCGCTTTCATAAACGCATCAGACTGTCGGGCGCTCACCAACCAGGTGTCACCAAACAAACCACGTAACTCATCACCCAAATCACTAATCTTATAAACCATGTCGTTATCTTTTTGCGTATCGCGACCAAGACGTAGCGTCTTACATTCAACCACCAACATCCGGTTGTTATGCACCAAAATAACATCTAGTTCATTAATCGCCTGTCGACTACTGTCCCAGTTAATCTTCACACTGCAAGCAACATGATCAGGTGCAGCATCATAAGCCACACAATACACGTACTCCTCCAGCCAGATGCCCCCCAAATAACGGGTACGTTCTGCATCGACAAAGGTAATTTCCTGTGCACCATCCCAGGTCAGTAAACCCGCACCTTGTAACTTCAACATCGCCGCACGTAGCAAACCTTTAGGAATAATACTCATAGATTGCACCGGATACTCCAGCGCTTTACCATTTTTAGACAGTGCTTTACCCACTAAATAATTAATCGTACCGATAAAGTCTGCTAGCTTTTCACTGTGCTCAGCAAGGTACTTGCTGACAACTTTGCGCTCCCTCACCTGCGCCAGCCATGCGGAATCATCGGAAGCCGCATGAAGGTACTTAGCACCATGTGCCTGTAGGTATTGCGGAATATCCAGCACCGACGTTAACGCCTGCGTACTGCCATCCTGCAAACTCTCGATGCGGTTATGGAAAGTATCGGTATAAATCACCTTATCCACCGCGCCGTTAAACGTCGCCCACATACCCAACACCATCAGCTTATTACCACCCGTGAGGTTCAGCGTGATGCGTGCATCCGGTGCTTGCGTGTTAATCGTCTCCCAAAGTGCTTCGGCATAACCCTGGATCACCGGCAGAGAAGCATCCGGCATATTGTGATGTTCAACCACTTCAAGACCTTGCTGCCTGATCATATTAGCCAGGCGCTGCGTTGCGCCTTTTTTCTGCATGTGATCCGAACTGACGAGGTGCACCTGACCCGGCTTGTCCATCATGACCGGGATGTAGTTAGCGAGGAGTTGGTCTGAGATTAGGCAGATGTGCAGGTTCATAACTACTCGCTCAGGAATTCATTTTCACGAAGCAAATCGATCGTTTCTGATAACTGCTTTAGGAGAAGCTCCCCGTTTTCGGATATCTCGGGCAGAGACTGCTTGTCTTTTGTCCATGCATGATTTAAACCATTGCGGTAAACCTGAATGCCTCTGGACACTTGTGAAACCCTCTCCATCAGGCTTTTCTCTGCCAGCTTTTCATAAAAGGGGAGTATCATGTCATTGAAATATACAAGTTCAGCCGCTGACACCTTGTTTGGCTGCTGTTCCTGAGTCCATTTACCTCTTTCAGTAACACAGAGCCCCCAAAACATTTCACCCATATTTTTTCTGTAACGTCGGCCATCATTGCTATCAAGTTTTTTTCTAGCATATTTTCCTGTAGCTCCCAACATGCCAATGGAAGCGACCATCTCCCGCATCACGGTAAACGCCTGCATATTCAAACCATGCTTGAGCAACATTTCGGTCAGTGTCAGCTGTAACCTGAAGTAACTGTAGTCATAACGACCATTCCCTGCTATTGCCAAACTGCTAAATTTATCCACTACCATCTTCAATAGCTGAGCATCTGCACCGGAACATTGCTCTTGTTTAGCCTTAATCAAAGCAAGTGCTTCATCTGCTTTCTTACCGACATTATTAACGTCAATATTCTTGATCAAGTCCGTTAACTCACGTAAAGCTTGCGTCAATTTAGGATCATTCAACGCAGCAAAGCCATCATTTTTACCCTCATCAGCCAGCTCTGCGAGCTTGGAAGCATCTGCCATATCAACCAGACGCGCCACACCATCAGCCCACTCATTGATGCGGTAAAATTTTGCCATGTCGATGATCTCTCCCTTACCCACAAGGCCCTTTTTACTATCACCACGCTCCGTCATATAACCATAGTGCGCATGAAGCAATGTGAAGTGCTTCACTTTCTGTAAAAAACTAATGGCAGTAGAGAAGATAATAGGGACTGAGCGGAAGCCATGCGTGAAATCAAATACAACTTCATCTCCATCATTGATAAGCTTTTGCAAGGAGTCAAACCATTCCCACTGTTGCTCAGTATTTTGGTTGGTAGTGATGGAATCATCTTCACTAATCTGCTGAATTGAGCAACCAATTCCCAGCAATTCTTCAACCAACAAGTCCCGGTGCTTTACTTTTGATTCTGGTGTCATCATTAAACAAATACGGTCGAAGCTGGCCACACCGTGTTTTTCAATAATCGCGCGTTGAGCAAACATGCTGTTATATTCGGTACCATCACCCTCAAAACGGTAGGCCAATACATCGTAACCGGGCTGACCGAGCTTGGCATTGGGGTTACCCGTCCCTAAAAAACTGATAAATATTTTAGCCATCATATAATCCTTTTAATGCTGCTATTGATACCGGTAAGTTGAAACACCCACTTACTCAAGCTCAACATCCCGCAAAGCCGACACGCTATTAGGGACACACTCAAATCAAACCATCCAAAAACTTCACCGAGACACGATACCCAACAACCTGCATCGCCTCCACGCACCCCTTCGCGCTCGTAATAAAACCTTTCTGCTGAGCTAATGCCAGCACCTTCACCGTACCAATGAAATTCAGCCCCAAACGTGCCGCTTCACGTCTGGCAAGCTGATCATCCAGTATCAACAACACATCATCCCGTTCACCAGCCAACTGCAAAGCCTCCACTTCACCTGCATGTAATGCATGTGAAAAACGGGCTGTAGTATCAACTGTGACGACCTTTATCCACCCTTCATTTTTTGCCTGCCGGATGATCAGACTATCCTTCGTTGGCTTAGCCTGCGACTCATTCCAAACCGCTGCCGGAACAGTGACTTCACCAAACAGTTGCTGCAAAATCGTCAGCTGCCGGATTTGCGCCAAAGCAATGAGCGGCCCCGCATCGGCTACGACGAGAGCCATTGGCTAACATCCTGCTGTTCCTGCTCAACCGTTTCATCGTAGCGAACAATTTCAATATTCAGGCTTCCTAAATGGCGGATAAATTCTGACAGCGACAAACCGCTGACCTTACTGGCCTTACCGAGCGATACTAAGCCATCACGATAAAGCCCTGCCGCGATGGCCGGGCGCACCTCCTCAACCGCATCAGATAAAGCCCCGTCTAAATGCATAAGCACAGAATCAGGCTGGTTACCTTTCATAATCAGAACCGGTGAATCCTGCGCATGACGTAATGCAAGCGAGGGGTTTTTTTTCAGATCCCTGACATTGGTGACGTACATATAAAGACCTCATTACAATGACTACGGTGCGTAGTCTACTAAATATAGACTACTAAAAATCACCTAGCAGCGTGTAGCTCAACTTTTAAAATTTCTTTATTAGCAACATGCGCATCTACCTTTATCGGCTTACCACCATCTAACAACTTCCGATCGTCCTCGGGCAAATCTTTAAGAAGCTCAGAGGACTTACCCTGCACTGCAAAAGCTAATTGCTTTCGACTTTTCTCAAGAACCAATGACTTATTTCTGGGGTTAACTTTCAGATATACACCCTGCAACAGCTCAGCATCTACAAATGCAGCAGCTTCTTTGACTGCTTTAGCACGCAGCTCTTCTTTCCCTATCTCAATCATCCCCCCATAACCCGTCGATGTTTTCGCGCCCGCTCCGGCATATTCCAAAGCACGCTCCAATACATCAGCAACGTCTGCAAGATCAATTGAGGAAGTTTTCCCATCGCCCGGACGAACCGAAAACCCAAATAACAGTAAAATATCTCTGGCAGCAAGAAAGGAAATAGGATTAGGGTCGTGCCAATCTGCCGGAACCGCTTCGGCTGAACCAGCAGCATCACTTCCTTTTTCATACCACTTCCCCATGTGGGGCGTCATAATATCCACACCTAGACTGACTTGTTCTGTCGGTAGCGCATCAAAGAAAATCAGGCTTCCAGCTCGGCTATCGTACTTTTGCTCTTTCGGGTCTTTATCGTCACTGCCAAACCATTCCAACAACAACTCCCTCTTATCTGGATTAGCAACATCATTTTCATCCAAATGGCTCTCAATGTACGCCCTCACCAAACCTTTAACCGCAGCTCCGGTGAGATAAGGCACACCCAACGTCGGATGCCATGCAAAACCATTCTCAGCCGGATGCGGATTACCCATTCCCGTAACAAAGTGCCAGGAAGACTTAAACGTCAAACTCTGACCTTTTAGGTTCTCCAGCAACTGCACTTGCCTAAGGGCATGAAGCTCCAAAGCCGTTTTATCGCCCACTTTTCCACTAAAATTATTCCGCAACCAGGACGAGTTAGCCTCACTCTCTGGCTTCGGACTCCCCCAATTATTCCTATCATTATATTGATCGTAAAAACGCTCAAACCACAAACCGTGATGGCCGCCACCGTCACACTTAGCAGGTTTATCATTCTCAAGGTACAAAGGTATGGCCATTAGTCGCCTCCTCCCTTCGTACCTTTACTATCCACCATAAACGCCTTAGCAAATTTCTTTACCCAATCCATCAGCATTTGTGCCTCTGCTTGGGCAAGACGATAGCACTGCATATCTTTAGCGGTAATACCTTCCAACAAGTCGTCACAATCAGCGTAAGGCTGATTTCCCTGACACAACCAGCCCGACAACAAACAATAAAGCTGATCGTGCGTGCCACCTTTCGACTTAAAAAAGGCAGCGGCTTGCCCTAGCCCATTCATATGAATCATCGCGGGCAAACTCGACGCATAACTTTTGTATTCTTTTTGGTCAACATTCGCCTTAATCGCAGCCTGCACTTGCTCCAGCGCATACTTCGCACGTTCCTGTTGAATCGTTTGGATAGCCATAATTACGCTCCCGATACACTGCTTACAGCACACCAACCCATACCAACGGTTTCATTACCACCCACCTGAAGCCAAGGCTTGTCTTTGAATAAACCCGTCACCGCCCCCAAAATATCAGCGGCAGGCATTTCAGCACCCTTTGCACGCGCCTTAGCCGCACTCAAACCCACGTATAACAGTGTTTCAGGAGGCAAAGTTTCTTCATGCCATAACATGCCATCCCTTACTATTTTCGTTTCTGAATCAATCGCTATGTGTGCGTTGACTGGTGTTGCATGTTGTACTAAATGCGAAAACATATCGTTACTAACAATTACCAGCTGTTGCTCAAGCGCTTCTTTAGCCCCCTCGCTGTTCATCAAAGCTGCCAACACTTGAATGACCGTATCTAAATTTTTGGCAGTCGCATCCAACCGATACTCTTCCAAAAACAAAGCTCCGTCTTTCGTATGAGAAGATACCCATGCCGCCTTATCATCGACGGTAAGTTGTTCAAAAGACAGGCCACTTGAAACACCAAAACGCGCAGCATCAGCCTGATAACGCTTTAGCGCAGCATCACACGTAACCCACTTAAATTGCGAAGTCAAAGAACGAATAGGCAATAATAATAAACGTGCATCACTCACCATCAATGCACCGGCATGATCAATTTCCCCCGTGGATGCTGGCCCGAAGACAAACTTCACACTGTTATTATCTTTCCCCAAATCTGCTTCAGCACGCGCACGTAATGCGCCCTTCATGCCGGAACCAAACACACAAGGCCAACCATTATGACCTTCACGTTGAATCGGTAAATCAATAACCCCTGTATTCTGCCCTGTGCCTGCGTGAATAGAGGTTTGCGCTAATAAGCCAAGAATGGCATTTGCTTGTTTCATAAATCAATCGTTCCTTTAGTCGTGTAACCACAGTCCAGCAGCTAAATGCCCGTAACCATATTCAGTCAGTTTGCCCATTTGGGTATTGTGTAATGCGTTAATCGCAGCTTGGGTGTCATCATTTTTGGCTTTACAGAAAAAGACACTACCCGCAGGGATTAAACTCGTCACTGGGCGAGGCTGATGTTTTGCCATATCCCAGCCGCCTTCACGTAAAGCTTTTCCTGTCACTGCCCCGTATAAAACCAGCTCCACACCATTAATCTCACCTTCCCAACATGTTTCACTATTTTCGTCGTCCGGCTCAACACATCTGAAATTGGGTAAAGGCTGCCAATCAGTACCTTGACCCGTTGGCTGGAAATGTAGGGGTGTTAGTAAATACAGCAACAATCCAGCGGTTTGCTTATTGCCAGTGGGTTTTTTAGGGAAAGCCGCTAGCTGAGGTAAATTAGCCGTCACACTAGCGGAACGCCCCTCACCCCCTAAGCGAATCATCGCCTTTGGAGGCATATCAGCAGGCAAACCACTTGCATCCAACTCAATCACTACACCGGCCTTAGGGCGAATATGCTGCGTTTGGTACAACATACTTTCTTCAACCGTGCGAGTGGCATTATCACGCGCTATACCCAAGCGGGATTCACGCTCAAATAATTCACTGGCTGGTTTTATGTGCTCATCTTTAGGAAGCTTGCTTTGCAACACAGCCTCAAACCCTGTTTGGGTCAACCATGTGTTTTCTAAAGGCTTACAACCCGCTTCAGTCCCTTCGGGCAGTTTAGGTAAGCGTACATTCCGCCCTAAATCACACCACGTACCTTTTTTATCCAGTTGCAATGCATCGACAATTTTCTTTTCTTTTTGCATCAGATGAAGTGGTGCAGGATACAAACGTTCCCGTTTACCCTGCTTATCCTCACAGGACAACCAAGCGCCCTGGAAAGACAAGCCACCCAAATCATCACCATAACCGATGTGCTCTGTCAGCCAATGCGTCTCATTAAACTCACGCCAGTTCACCTGCATAGCCTCGCCAATCAACGAACGCACTGCACCCGCTAGTGTACGCACCGGCGGAGGAAATACACTTTGCAACTCCCCCATTGACTCCATCGGGCGTGATTCACGAAAAAATAACGTATCCGTTGCATCGAAGCTCAAAGTAACTTGTCTGGTCATATCAACAGGCTTCCTCTCTTCTTTTTTCACAGTAACAGCTGAGTCCGTTGGTTTTGATGGCTGCTTGCCCCTACTGTACTTGTGCCTTGGGTGCTGCTTGTTGCCCTTGTTCTTCTTGCCTTTTCCTTTGCTCATTTTTCCATTCCTTTTTGGGCAAGAAAACGCACCAGTAACGCACCGTCGACTTCCAAACGCGGACTACTCAACCAGTCGTCTATCTTCTTATCCTTGTCACGCTTAACCGAGCGACATTGAACCAATAGCGGATACACCCTATCTTTGGCTCTATCCATCCGTTTCTTAGCATCTTTGATAGCACTCAAGTCTGACTTGCCTGAATTAAGATACTCCATAGCCATCAAACTCAAGGACTGATCATCACTGAGAACTCGCGTTTGATTTTTGTCCTCATCAGGGTTTAACAGATCAAAACGCTCGCGAATTTTATAGAAAAACTTGCTTGAGAATTGCACCTCATCCACCTCAATACTCTGTAACTTTTCCGCAATATCTTCTATGTGGGTTTTATTGGTTTTGGGGATCAATGCAACTTCCCACGGTTGCGCCCACTCAAGCTGCAAACCACCTGGCTTCCAAACACGAATCGCCAGCGCATCACGCCCTCGACTATCTTTCGCTACATCATCCAATAATTGATGTGAGTCTTTCAGAACCTTGGTCAATGGCATTTTGATATGCGCAAACTCAATCGCACCCGATAACGTAGTAAGAATATGTTTCCGGTCTTTCTCAGGGTCACTGTGAGGTTTTGCTTTGAAACATTCCAGATAGTGAACCCGCAAAGCTGCAGCGCAAGGAATGGCATCCTCCAGGGGTAAAACGGCCAAAACATCATCCCCACCCGCGTAAATCAGAAAGCCATTATGTGCTTGTACTATATCTGGCACACCCTCAGTGAAATCCGCCAAACCCCGAGTAATTGAGTAGTGCAACGTGGTATCGCTCATGTGCGAACCCAGCGAATCGCCATCCATCAATAAAATGGCATAAAAGGGGGAAGGCTCAGGTAAATCAGCCTTTGTGCGCACTTTTTTCAATGTGGTTAACACATTTGCAGCTTGCAATTGCCTCTGCTGACCATCAAAAACTCGTGAATTTTTTAATGCGCTCTCAAAGAAAACATTACCGTCCAGTGATCGTAAGCACTTGAAAATTTTAGCCTGAGGCAGTGTATCCAGACATTGAATTTTAGTGTCCCATTCACCGTATTCATCACCTGTCAAAATAGCTGCTTCATCATGAAATGATGTTAATGCTTCTCGCACATCAGGGGTATCAGCCTGTTTAAGCGCCTCTTCTAGCCAGTGCACAGCCGCCATATAGGTAACAGAAGGTACAGCACTCGACACCTCCCAACCTTTTAACCGCCACCCTTGAGGCATTTTATGATCAATCTCGGAAAAATGACGGCTAAACCGGCGCTTCACAAAAGCAATCGCACATAGAGCCTCGTTTTTAGCCAGATCGCTTTTCATGCCATGCTTGCCATTGTCACGAACATCATCCCAAAACTTATCCATTGCTTTACGGTTAGGCGTAGGCTCACCAGAAAGCTCTTGCCACCCATCCATCATTGAACACTTCACGCCCGGCTCATTGGGTGGTGTATAGGTGCGCCAGTTTTTACGTTTATCTAAAGCAGAACTGTCATTCACATCGCGGGTAATGACCCAGCTCATATCCCAGAAACGGGGAATTTGTCGCTCCCAAATATCAACGGCCTTGCAATCAGAACCTAACCCCAGGTCTTTTTCCCAAACTTCATCAGCTAAAACCTTCCATGCTTCCTGCACAGCACCTTCCACCGCATCAGGATCAAATGTTTTAGGATCAACAGCCGCGACAAACCCTTTAAAACGATTAGGAATACTGCCTTGAGCGGGCGCATTTTCTATTCCCTCACCCACTAACCATTTCATATAGTCAGGATCAGCATGGGGAAATTGCACCTCACCATTTTGTACTTGTACGCTTTTGATGGCTACGGCGGCGAGCCAAGACAGAATGAAAGAACCTGCCCAGAAATCACGGGTACGACGGGCTTGGGAAACAAAGCCTTGCACAGGGCCGAGGGTAAAATGAAAATAGTGTGTGTTGTTGCTCATAGCACTCGCTCCCTTTCAGCAAAGCGATCCATGTAGGTATGAATAACTTGCCAATCAATCATTGACTGTTCATCAAAAGGTACTCTCACACTCTTGCCTACTTTAAATTCTAATGAATCCCCTTGAGGCAAAAATACCGCAGGCATTAGTGCTTGAACGATAGCTATTTTTTTATTTGGAAATTGATGCGCATGAATAAACAACGGCGAAGCACGTCTTGTACGATCTTTACCTGCCGGAGCAAAGTCGGCCTTTTTCTTGGTGGATGAAAAAAAGTAATTATGAGGCAAACCAAATACAGAACGCTTAGGTATCGTTCGGGGCTGAACTCTGGCATGAATGATAGAATCCATTAAATCATGGTCATGCTTAAAGTTTCTTTCCGCATTGGCCGTACCAACTTTCTTATCTTTACCCCAAGATCTATATAGCTGCTGCTCTTTACCTGTCTCATCCAACAAAGCCACGGCATTATTACCATTCACCGAAATATCAACACGGCTTTCATTCGATAGCGCTGTAAATGGCGGCACACCAACATCATGCTGCCATTGCTTTAAAAGTTGTTGGTATGCTTGGGGGCTATCAGGAATAGAAACCGTCTCTGTATTTTTTGTTGGCAATTGAATACTTAACGACGTGATCGAAACTGAGCCAAACCCCTTGCGAACACGGCTACCCAAACCACCCAACAAACCAAACACTAATACAGCATCTTTTAATTGCTGTTTTTGTTGGTTACTAGCCTTTGGCGAAACAACTAACTCAATAGAAAAATCCTGATCAGCTGCTAACGCCTCACGCAGGAGACCGCTTCGATATAAACCTTGCCCCAATAGATATTGAACACCTTGACCTGTCTGCAATTGCTTAGGAGATAACTTGGTTAAATTGCCTGATACCCGCAACGTAAATTTAGCAGCGCTTCCCTGCTCCGCTGAAGTGCCGAATAGCGCACCTTCTTCTTCATGTAATGTCTGCAAAGCCACACGATCAGATGGAACATCAGCACGAATCCACCCCCAGTTCAACGCCCGCCACCAAAACCGCAACGCCCCTTTCACAGATGCTGGCGATATACCCGTAGCTTGCTGTTCTGCATCACCAATAAACATCGGTGTCACAATCCGGTAAGTCGCACGAATAATGTGAGGTTCTTTGAACTTCAGAGACATAAACAAGCCCTTAAATGGAGGAGTGGATGAATTTAAGTCCCATTATCCCGATAAACGGTTCATTGTCACCTCCCGCAAGCTTGCCGCCTTTTTTATTATTTATTCAACTAACAATAATAGCATCCGCACCCAGACTAATTCCAAACCGCGTCTCCGGTCTTTTCCCAAAAGCATCAATCACATACAACGACGATAATGTTTTATTCATCGTCTTTTTCAAAGCAGTATTAGTCCGTGATTTACGCGATTCAAAATATTCTTTTGTCATGCCATTATTCAACGCCGTCGAAATTCGCTCATATTCGCCTACAATCCGCCCGTAAAGTTTCTCATAAGCGCTAAGAAACTCAGCAGCCAACACACACTCATCATCCGACCAGCGCACAGGCGGCTTCCCATCCAAACGCCGCTGTAAAAACCAGGCATAAAACGCCAGCTCCACCGGCTTCATCGTTACCACGACCGAACCACATTGCAGTGTAGCTTGCGCTACATTTAAAACCACCCGTGGCGGATCGAATTCAGCCTGCGCAGCCGCAACCACCTCACTAAAACGCGCCTCTCCCTGTAATAATTCCGGAGGTAAACTATCACGCAGGCGTACAAACGGAATGTCCGCCAATGTGATTTCCACCGTGCTGGCATCGAAGCCGCTATTATCCGTGCGTACCACCCAAACCGGCTGTGGTGGTGGGTAGAAAAACTCCTCATGAAAAAAGTATTCCTCATCAACCAACACATGCGTCAGCCGATCCTGCACGCGACCAAATAACGACAAAGCATGCCCGGCGTAAAACGTCATCGTCCGGCGGCCACCGGACAGTGACACCAATAAACTACTCGCCGGATCATCGGTTAAATCCCGCACAACACGAGTGATAAAATCAGCGGCGTGTGTATTATCATTACGGGTACGAATATCGTCGAGCACATTCCCTGGTTCATCAGTAATCAAATGGATATGACTCGCATCGCACTGTGGTTCAGGTAATTGATAATCGTTGCATAAACGACTGAGCCAACCCGGGCTGCCATCATCCAGCAACTGTTGTACAAACGGCTGGCCGCGTCCGGTGGTAATAATATGCACTTCAGTAGGCATACAAACCGGATCGGATTGCTGGGTTAAGGCGTAGATGGTTTCAGTAACAATTTGCGGGGAATTAGCGGCTACGGCGAGCAGAATACGTCGGGGGTATTCGTGGGGTTGCGGGTGATTGATTGTCACTGTCTGACCTCAGGGGGTGATGGATTTACATACCAAGTTATGACTCACCGGCCATTTTTAATGCCTCAGCAATCAAAGCATTCCCCAAATGCACCTCGGATTGCTGGATACATAAAAGGTGAGGTTTTATAGCAGGAATCAGCCCCTGATTCTTTGCCATCAGCAAAATACCCACGCTACCTATGATCTGAATACCATTGTATTTAGCCACTTTACGCGCTCGGAGATCATCAATTAGCAGTCGGTCAGCCTGTACTTTTCTATACAGCGCCATCGCTTCCAGCTCACCCTTACCCATCCCCGGTGCAGCAATAACTAATTCTTTTAGATCAGCATCGGTAACTTTACCTGCAAGGTAACGCTTCAACTTTATTGCTTGCGGCTTACCTTCGGTCACAGCTTCATCAAAAACAACACGGGGAACCAGTAACTTTTCAAATAGGCTATCCAACCAATGCAAGCCATCGCAGGTAGCAATAGCAACCAATGCAGAAGTATCAGCAATAATCAACATCAGTGCAACAGCCCCTCAAGCTCTGAACGCAGATCTTCCGGAGAATAATTAACCGTCGGGATACCTTGCTTCTTACAAGCAGCCATAAAATCATAGCGGCTGATTCCCGCTAATTCAGTAGCAGCACCTGCTGATAATTTTCCCGCTTGAAACAGCGCGAGTGCTGCATATCGCTTCAGCGTGTTACCGATCTCAGGCGGACTGTCTTCCAATGAAAATTGCTCAGGGATATCAAGTGTTATTTGCATGACATTATCCTTACCTTCGTAAAAACTGTAATGACCTGATCATAGCACTGTTTTCTATACCATCAACAACACGCTATCACTCAAACAACAACTACACCCCAGCTAAAATTGAGAAAAACTAAGCGAAAAAGCCTCCCGGAATTAGACACAAGAAACCCATATTGAAAGCCAGTGCAAAAACTATACTACATCCAACCGATACTCACCCAGCCCCATCACCGCGCCCTTCCCGACATGCACCAGCTCACCCACCTGTAACAACGGCAAAAACTCAGCCAGCGCATCACCTCGTAACACCACCGAACCCACCAAGCCACCCATTTTAATCAGGCTTTTCTGACGACTCGAATACCGCGTCCAATCGTGCCAGCGAAGTTCATTGTCCGCCACCACCACCTCACCCATTAAAGCAGTCAGCCGTTTAAAATCCGCATCAAGCGGTAACTCCGTATGAAACGCCTGTAACATAGACACCCGCCGCAACAAGGTACTAAGCAACTGCCGCGCCGTAAAATCACCTGCCCGCACCAGATTATTCTGTTGTACGCTGCGATACGGTGTAATAAACGATAAACGCACCGCATCACCCGCCGCCACTTCCGGCGCTAACACCACAGGCGCAACCGCACTTAAACCAGCCTGAGGTGAATAAACAGAATGCCACTGCTGATCAGTATCCGCCGGTCTAATCTGTTCAATCTGCTCGATATGAAACCGACCATCCAGTTTAGCGATACCCGACTTACCCATCTCAGCGAAGGTATGCACCACATAAGGCAAATGGGCATTCGCACGTCCCACCAACAACAGCTCAATGGCCATGCGTTCGCCCACCGCAAACCGCCCACCGGAAGTAGCCAAAGGACGAATCACAAAAGGATGAGGCACCGCATTGGAATGGCGTAAAATCGTATCCGGCTGCACCGGTGGTGGTGTTTCAAACACATAGCTATAAACACACTGCCGCCACAACAGACACTGCCGGCAATCCGGCTCATGGGTGACACAGACACTGCGTTTCAACACATTGCCGAACAAGCCACGCCACGTCGAACCGGCGTACGCAGGGAACTGCACCGACGAATCAGCCACCAGAGAAAAACGATAACGCGCAACAGGTAAATGGATAGAAATCATGCGCACAGTGTAAACCATCCCGGTCTCAACACCACACTAACAAGCTTGCCGGAACCAGCGGAAACCCAAGAAAACCACAGTAACCCACATGAATGTCTGTGACTTTCACAATAAACCTAAGAAAACGCCCCCCACACAGCCATTTTCTTCCCCCCGAACAACCAATGTCCCGGCTTCCGACACGACCAACGACTACCCGCCGCATCATAAACCGTTACCTCACAACGGCCCGCACGTTGCTCAGTCAACAACTCACCCAGAAAACCCTCGATACCACTCAAAGCCGCCTGCCAATGTTCCGGACGATCATTCCGCGCCGGAAGCCGTAACTGATCCAGAATCACCAAGGTATCGCCGAATTCCGGCATAGCACCCAAAGCCGCTTTATCCAACCAGCGGGCCTTCACCCATTTAGCCACCACCTGACCACAGACACCGCCGCCATAAACAGCTGCCACCGACTTCAACCCGGTATTATCCACGATGCCCTCACCCCACAACCACACCCCATTAATCGGTGGCAATCCGGCTTGTTCACGTCGCTGATTAACCGGTTGAGTGTGCAATAACATCTGAAGCTCATTAAACAACTGCGCCCAATATTTATCACCCGACTGCGGCAAATAAGGGAATACATTACCCGATCCCGCCTCACTCAACGGCGTGGTTCGTGGTAAATCATGCGAGAAGGAATCATCCAAACGGTGCAAATACCAATGCTGTGAGTTGAAAGCTTTCAGCACCAAACCATCCTGCGCCAGATGTATATTCAGACCCGCCAACAACGCCTCAGCCTCGTCATGGGTTAATGGGGGTGGCTGCGTATCCAGGATCACAGAATCAGAGCCACTGCGCATAAACACCGGATCAGCACACATCAACGGTGGCTCATACATTCCGCCGGATTCAAATTGATGGCGCAATACCGCCCAGGGAAATTGCGCCCGCACATCCATCCCCAGCCAGTGCAAAAGACTGCGCTCTAACCCCGACACCGGAACAGATCGCCGGTGATGTTTCGCCAATAAAGCCATTAAGGCCGGAGAATCAGCCTCAAAACCAAAATCCTGTCGCCACAAAGCCAGCGGCGCGAACACCTCGGGCATAAAAACATGAAAATGCGGCGAGTCAGTCATACCGGCTAATTACAGGTAATAGATGTGTTTTGCACTTCCATCACATGGCCGTTCATATCAACGTCCATGCTGTCCAGTACCGGCACAGTGCATTTATCGATCATCACTGGGTCCAACACAATCCGGTCGGCTCCGGAATAAGCCAGCAACGCACTGCCATCCGGATCAGCCAGCTTCAAACGCCACACCTTACCCGCCAATGGCATCGGTTTTTTCAAATCAACTTGCATGCCCAGCAGGATACTACCCTCTTCTGCTATCTCAATCGTGAACTGCTCCACCTTATTAATCGGCACCGGCTGGTCATTCGCCGTGAATTGAATGTAATAACCCAGTCCATACAAATCGGCCATAATGTCTTCGCCCATCCGGCGTAGCTCACCATTACCCAGATCACGCCCGTCAACAATGAGAGAAGACACCTCCGGATCATAGACCCAGTTCATGCGAAAACCTTTCAGGTTAGCTGCTTCATCTGTCATAAAACGGGTGCTGGTGCTCACTTGATAATGTATCCCGGCAGCAGATGCAGCCGACGCGGACAACAATATAGACAGCCCCAAAACAAGCGGGCGGATAGGCATTTTTATCATAAAGTTTCTCATAAGAATATTCTGTTATAAGGTTGTATTAGTTAGTTTTAGGGTCAGCACCAACAAAGCACCCGCCGTGATCCAGGCACCTAACACCCGCACCGGAATACCTTCCAGCACATTTCGCAAACCCAGCCCAACCAAACTACTGACTATGACCACCCCACTCGCTGAAAGTGCAGTACCCGCCAGCAAAGCTTGTACCTTCATACCCCGTAAACCCGGAATACGAGGTGCGGCAGAATCCAACCCGACCAACAAAGCCGCCGCCACCGCCAACACCCATAACAACCAAACCGGCAACCCGAACTGCAGCACAATCAAGGTGCCGCACACCAGCGCCATCATCAATAACCAGAGATCAAACTCCACATGCAATGTCAGCAGCAGCGTCAGCCCGACACCGCAAAACACCGCCATTACAAATAAAGGCACCACGGTTTTAACACGCTCCCAACCCTGTTGACCGGCCAACAAACCCAGCGCAATCAACAGCATTAAATGCGCAGGCATCGCCAAAGGATGCACCAAACCCTGCCAGAAAAAATCAAACATTACTCAGTCCTGTGTCATTCAATCCTGACGTCGGGTAAAGACCGGCTCATCCGGCTTCACCGTCAGTTCCGCATTAAACGCATAACCTGCCTCAGCAAATTCGGCCAACTGCGCCGGATCATCCACTCGATTTTCCAACAAATAGCGTGTCATCATGCCCCGCGCTTTCTTGGCATAAAAGCTAATCATCTTGTACTGACCATTTTTCCAGTCTTTAAAAGCAGGCGTGATCAAACGACCCTGCAAGGTCTTTTTATCCACTGATTTGAAATACTCATTGGAGGCCAGATTCACAATGAACTCATTACCGGACTTTGATAAATCAGTATTCAACTGCCCGGCAACAATACCTTTCCAAAAAGCATACAAATCCTTGCCACGCTCATTTTTTAACGAAGTACCCATCTCCAAACGATAAGCCTGCATCAGATCCAATGGCCTTAGCACACCGTATAAACCGGACAAAATCCGCAGGTGATCCTGGGCATAATCCAGAGTGGCCTGATCCATCGTTCCGGCGGCCATGCCTTCATACACATCACCCTTAAACGCCAATAAAGCCGGACGTGCATTATCCGTAGTGAATGGCTGCTGCCACTCCTGATAACGCTCAAAGTTCAATAAGGCCAATTTTTCACTCAGGTGCATCAGGCTCGCAATGTCATGCGGCGCATAGCTTTTCAGCTGGTCTACCAACTGTTGTGAGTGGTCAAGGAATTGTGGCTGGGTGTGAGTGTCCGTGCTGAGTGGCGACTCATAATCCAGTTTTTTTGCGGGTGAAATCAGTATCAACATAACTAAGGGGTCTGTTCGTTTTCAGGATTCAGCGCAGTATAACAAAGGCTTGAACACTTGGGTTAATCCCATTAAAGCTATCTGAAATTTCTGCCAAACGGTAATGAGAATAGCTTGCATTCCCATTAAAAATGACGATAATGACATTCATTCTCATTTACTTGATGGACACAACATTATGCTTAAGCAACTCACCCTCGCTGCTGTCATCGCTGGCACATTGCTCCCCGTGGTCGCTTCAGCCGCAGAAGAAATCAACCTCTACTCTGCGCGTAAGGAAGCTTTGATCAAACCTTTACTGGATAAATTCACCGAACAAAGTGGCATCAAAGTCAAATTGATCACCGGTAAAGCGGCAGCCTTACAAAAACGTCTGGAACTGGAAGGTGAAAATTCTCCGGCGGATCTACTGGTCACTGTGGACGCGGGTAACTTGCACCGCGCCAGTGATGCCGGGTTATTACAAGCCGTCGAATCCGAAACATTGGAAAAAGCCATTCCGGAAAATCTGCGTGACACAGATAACGAATGGTTTGGCCTGACTTACCGCGCCCGCCCTATTTTCTATGTGAAAGACAAGGTGAAACCGGAAGAACTATCGACTTATGAAGCGCTGACGGATGCACAATGGAAAGGCCGTATCTGTATTCGTTCTTCTAATAATATCTACAACCAGTCACTCACCGCCTCTATGCTGGCTGCCTCCGGTGCTGAAAAAACCCAAAGCTGGGCCGACGGATTGGTAAAAAACCTCGCACGTCCACCCAAAGGCGGCGACCGTGACCAGATCAAAGCTGCCGCAGCTGGCCAGTGTGACATCGCTATCGCCAACAGCTACTACTACGCGGGCATGTTGAGCGGTAAAGACGAAGGACAGAAAGCTGCCGCCAACAAAATGGCGATCTTCTGGCCGAATCAGGACGACCGTGGTGCTCATATTAATATCAGCGGCATCGCCGTGACCAAATCAGCCAAGAACAAAGACAACGCCGTTAAACTGATGGAGTTCATGGTCGGTGAAGAAGCTCAGCAATGGTATGCAGAGGCTAATGGTGAGTACCCGGCGGTAGCCGATGTGGAATCCGGTGAGTTACTGAAAAGTTGGGGGGAGTTTAAGGCTGACTCGCTGAATTTGTCGGTGTTGGGTGAGAATAATGCTGAGGCGGTTCGGATTATGGATCGGGCTGGTTGGAAGTGATGCACTCTGTTTTGGCTCCGCTACCCCCCCATCCCAGCCTTCCCCCGCAAGGAGGGAAGGAGCAAATGGACTCCGTAGAATATCCACAGTGATAATGAAAGACTGAAGCTAAGCTCCCTTCCCCCCTTGCGGGGGTAAGGGTTGGGGACGGGGGGGCTTCACGCTCCACAACCCCCCAACATTAATCGCCTTCCACCCCCAACGCAGCCAACCCAGCACAGCCACCGCCAGCCACAAGGCCCACAGCAACATCAGCGCACGATAAAGCCACAATGGCACACTAACCAACAAAGGTTGTGGCAGCACTTCGGCACTACGATCCTGGTACCAGTTCAGCATATAAGACGAAGAGCCATTCCCGGCAATCTGCATCTCTGGCATACCCAATAAACCTTTACCCACCGCCGCCACCAGCACAATCAAAGCGATAAACGTCAATCCGGCGACAGCTACCTGCATCAGGTTAAACTGCCAATACTTCAGCGTCCGATCGAACTTCTCACGCAATGCCAACGCCACCAGCCAACCCACCACCAGAATCATTAACGTGGTTTCCGTCTGGCTCAAACCGATGCCCAACAGGAACCATTGCCAGCTTTTCAGCGGCGTTAACTTAGATGCGCCCAACGCAAGCGCCACTATAAACAGCGCCAGCAACACACCCCAGAACAATACCGCAGGCCCCGGCGTCGGGCCTTTTACCCATAACACCCAGCGATCATGTGGCAGGTTTATTCTGAAATTAGCATTCGCCACCGGCAAACCAAGATTAACCTCAGGGAACTGGTAAACAGTCCCCAGCGGCTCAGCCTCACGCCATTGCAAGTTGACTTGTTGAGCACCCGGCTTCAAGGTCAGATTAAGCGCACGCCCGCTGTCCTGAATGCGTTGCGTCACACCATTGATACTCAGCTCCTGAACCTCCGCATTTTCCGGCAGCTGCAAGGTATGCTGCACACCCCGGCTACTGCGAATGTTCAGCGCCAACCGCACATCGTTAGCGCGTTTACCCGTGTTGATGGTCATATCGCTATTCTGGATGGTCACCGTTTGCCCCGGAACACCTTCCGGACGGGTAATATTTAACGTCAGTTCTTCACCCGGCCACGGCAACCAAACCGGAGCAACCTGTGCATCTTCACGATCAAAACGATTGACCGGCAAACCTTCCGCTTCCAGGTGCCAGACCGGACTCGCCGCCACGTACCAACTTTCCAGGTAATTATTGCTACCCGCATTATCCGCCGCCTTCAGCACAATTTGCTCACCCGGATTCAAGCGTGATGACCAGCTGGCCTGCATCTGCTGCGCCCCCAGATTCACCCGCACCTTATTCTGGCGGATGCTGAGTTGCTCGCTCATCGGCTGCTCATTGGGCAATAACGGAATATCCAGGCTCAGCGGCGTATCCAACGGAGTCAGACGCTTCACCGTGGTTTCCACGTGCCAATCCAACCCAAGGTGCAAACGCCGTTCCACCTTGACAAAAGTCGGCAGAATATTCTGCTCCAGCTCCTGTTTGGCCTGCTCGGTTTTGCTCAGCACACGGTTTAATTGTAACTGTGACTCCGGCGTACCGTTGTCACGAATACCGGTAATTGTCCAATCCTTATCCAGCGGACTGCGCAAGCTGACATAATGTGGCCGCATCGCTAATGGCAGCGGCACACTGTTCCGCGCCGGTAACACACCGCGTAATTGCACCTCGTGCCTACCGGCGGGCAGCGCCAGCCAAAGCTGCTGAGCCGCATCACGCCGCACTGCCTTCGCCTGCTGCTGATTTAGCAGAATATCGCTGGCCAGCCAGGTGTCCTGACTGCCCGGTAATGGCATCGCTGTTTCAACGGAGGCATGCACCGATAAACGTGCCGACAACACCCCCCCCTCAATCGCCAGCTCCATGTGCTCAATCTGCGCACAATTCGGCAAACAATCCGGCACTTTAATTAACCGTTGCTTGAGAGTTTGCAAAGTCTGTTGATCCGGTATCACGTCAGCTTGCGCAGGCTCATTGCCCAGTAACAACGCCGGAAGTAATAACAGCGGCAACATGTTTACAGCATTCTGCTTAAGATTACGCTTAAACCACTGGCCCATATTTTTACTAATCAGGCCGCCTTTTTCCAGCCCCAGCATGCGCCATGACAATACTAATAACAGCGCGATACCCAGCAATTTAATCAACAGGTTCACCTTCGGCCCGACCAATATCAAACGACTACTTTCATCCGCCTTCACCGGCCCCGACCAATTCAGATAAACACTACGATGCCCCTTCCAGTTAGGTAAACCCGGCCCGGTCTGAATCATGCTGTTCGGGTCGATGGCTTTCATATCGTATTTGCTCTTAGCAACTTTCTTCATCGGACGCGGAGCCGGACGCGACTGAACCATTCCGCTAGCCATTTCTTTAGTCATGCGACGTGGAGCAGATTGCTGCACTGCCGAATTCATTTGATCCATATCTACATTAGATGTTTCCATCACAACTTCACCCGACATTGCCTCAACTTCTGCACGCGTATAGTTATTCAATCCGGACGTTTGATAATGATGCTCCAACTGCGGATACAGCCCGACACGAATAGTCGTAATCAGGTACGGCAGCACAATAATCGCCAGCGCCAGCAAACTCAGCCAACGGTAATAACCCAACCACTGCTTAAACCAACCGTCGGGCAACACGCGCAACAAAGCCACCACCGCCAATAAATTCAGCCAGATAAACTGTGGCGAACCATTCTGATGCCAGATAAAGACCAATGTCAGCAGCGAGAAAGCACCCCAGCGCCAGTCATATAAATAACCAACCGCCAGCGCAATAATCAGCACCAGAAACAAATCCAGCAAACTCCAGTCTTCAACCCAGCTATCCGGCAGATTATCCGTACCGCTGCTGGCAAACAGGAACCAACCCGGTGGCAGGTGTAATCGGGTTTGAACCTGCTGCAAATCATGTTGCCAGCCATTGACCGGTGGCTGTGATCGTGAACCGGTAAAACGACTTTCTGCCTTCAGATTAACCCGCTCACTGCGTATCTCGACACCGTGTGCACCCTCAGCCGTTTCACGGGTAATAAACTGTGCCTGATCATTAATACGCACCCGGCCCAGCTCCAGCGTGGGCAGGACATTCAACCGCGATTGCTGCACCAATAAACCACTCAGCGTGTCGCTTAAGGTGTAACCCTCACCATCAAAATCCAGCCACATCTCACGATTAAGCTTTAACTGCGACTTTTTAGTCTGCGCCACACCGCGCTGAATAACACTGAGTTTCATGGTTTCTTCGGGAGCCATCAGGTAAGCAGGCAATGATTTCCACTGCGCAGGCAGGCGGGTCTGATTCGGATCAATGCTATTAACGCCCTGAACTTCCACCTGACGCATATTGTTGTCCGCCTGGAACACCCATACTTCCTGTTGTGGCCACGGTTCTTTGCTGGCCGGAAGGGTGAATGCTGTACGGTCTGACTGGCTGCGACCGGTGATTTCCAGCGTCCATTCACCGGGGCGCAATTGCAGTTGTAACTGCTGCTTGCCGTTGATTCTGGCTGGTAAGTCACTCTTCACACTCAAGGGAATAAAGTCACCCAACAATACCGGCGACAATACGGCATTGCGCTGTTTACCGGAGACTCTTAATTTAATGCTCGTCACCACCTGAATCGGGTGGCCGTCGATGACTTTACGGAAGACCTGAATATCCAGATTATCCTCACTGACGGTTTCGGTTTTCCCCTGTGTTAGCCACAATTGATGCTGTGCATTAAAACTCGGGCTTTTAATCGCTTTACCATTCACCTGTAAATCAATCAGGCCGGATTGGGGGGTGATGCGTAGTGCTTTAGGCAGTTTCTGCCAGAGGAATTGACCGTTGATGGTGTGTTGTCCGGCGGCCAATGTGACGTGTGGGAAACCGCCCTTCTCCTCTACCAATAACAACTCACCCTTTTTATCACTGACCTGCTGCGGCCAGTTATCCTGATCACCCGGTAAGCGCACCTGCGTTTTCGCGAACACCTGCCATTGTTGACTGAATGAACCGCCTTTATCATCTAATGCCAGTTGTAAACGTGATGGCCAGCGACAAGCCCGTTGCTGCGCATTATATTGATAAGGACAGCCCAGTTCTTTTTCGCCATATAAAGCCCAATCCACCCATTCATGCAGAGGTTGCGGGATCTGTTCAAACGGTATGTCCGATGCGCCCGAGGTTAATTGCACTTCAGACACCGGGATCATTTGTTGTATCCATTGGGGCTGTGGTGATTCTTTCAGTTCAGCATGAGAGACCACAGCCGTAGTAGTGTTTTGTAACTCAGACTCAGCAAATACTTTATGGGTAAATATACCCAGCATAACAGTGGCGACAAACATCAGATAAAGACGCAGCAGCATAAGAACTACCTTTTGATTCGTTAATTGTTAATATGACTATCCATTATATTATTGCAGCAATGGTGGAAGAACTGTGAAATATTCACGTTTTAAACCGGTTGGACAATGACTAAGCTCATAGAATAGCCACGGTGCTTGCGGGCCACCCTAATTTAATTCAAACCCAGCTCACCCACGACTGATACAGTTAAACACCCACATTTTGGAAAACACCATGACCTACAAAAAATCAGCCCTGATAAAATCCGCTCTATTATGCACAGCACTGGCTTACAGCATCCCCGTTCTGCATGCTGAGACAAAACAAAGCAACTCACTAAACATTGGCGCGACCGTCACCGTAAAGGAATCACTATTTGATGGTGGCGATACAAGCTTTGGCATCCGTCCTACCCGCCTGAATAAAGATGGTTTCCACCTTCAAGGCGCAATGCTACCCGTACAAAGTGGCCCGATGCACACCTTATATATTGGTGTCGGCCTCGACGAATGGGATTATGAGCGCGGCGATAGCACTGAACTGAAGGACATGGACGAGCTGGATCGCGCCATTAACCTGCGTGCCGGTGGCGCATGGAAACTACCTTCAGCCGTTGTTTCCGCTGATGTAGCCGGAGATGTTGCGGGTGCACACGAAGATTTTCAGGCGAAACTGCGTTATACCCACATGATGTCAGCCGATGCCACTGTCCGGCCTTATGCCGAGCTACAATGGTTTTCAGCGGGTATGACAGACTATTATTTTGGCGTGGATGCCAATGAAGTCATCGCTGGTCGCCCTGCTTATTCAGCCAATTCGGCGATGGGTGCTAAAGCTGGTATTGATCTGAACTTCCCGATCAACTCACGATGGGAAGTAGTGGCGGGTGTTCATCTGACAGGTTATGACAGTGAAATTACCGACAGCCCGATTGTTGATAAGGATGTGGTTTGGGGTGGTGGTATTGGGTTGGTTTATAAATAAAGGCTCACCCAAAATACAGGGGTGAACTCAAGCCTGATTCGTATTATGATTCCTCCCTTCTTTTATTCCCTCGTTTCAGGAGTTTGCAGTGGAATTGACTGGCGCTGAGATATTCGTTGAATGTCTGAAGGCAGAAGGGGTTGATACGGTTTTCGGTTATCCGGGAGGCGCAGTATTATTCATCTATGATGCGCTTTATCAGGCAGCAGATGACATCAACCACATTCTGGTAAGACACGAACAAGGAGCTGTTCACGCAGCGGAAGGTTACGCTAAATCAACGAACAAACCGGGTGTGGCGCTGGTAACGTCAGGGCCGGGCGCAACCAATGCCGTCACTGGTATTGCGGACGCTTACATGGACTCCGTACCGTTGGTAGTATTCACCGGACAGGTGCCACGCGCCATGATCGGCAACGATGCGTTTCAGGAAGTCGACATTGTCGGGATCACCCGCCCTTGTGTAAAACACAACTTCCTGGTCACTGAAATCGAGGATCTCGCGGAAACCATCAAGAAGGCATTTTATATCGCCACTTCCGGTCGTCCCGGCCCTGTGCTGGTTGATATACCGAAAGATATTACCGCGATGCGTACCGAGTTTTCCTATCCGGAAGAAGTTAACATCCGTTCTTATAATCCAACGATTAAAGGCAATAAGCGTCAGGTTCGCCGCGCTATTGACATGATCATGGAAGCTAAGAAGCCGATGATCTATACCGGTGGCGGCGTTATTCTGAGCGGTGGGGCGGAAGAACTCACCACGCTGACCCGCGAATTGGGCTTTCCGATTACTAATACATTGATGGGACTGGGTGGTTATCCGGCGACTGATCAGTTGTTTGTTGGCATGTTGGGCATGCACGGAACCTATGAAGCCAATAACGGCATGCATGATTCCGATCTGATCATCGCGATTGGCTCACGTTTCGATGATCGCGTGACCGGTAATATCGATAAATTCTGCCCCTACGCCAAAGTCATTCATGTTGATATTGACCCGTCTTCTATCTCCAAAAACGTGCATGTGGATGTGCCGATTGTGGGTGATGTGAAATGGGTGCTGAAAGCCATGATCGAAGAGCTGCGCAGCCGCAAAGAAAGACCGGATCCCGTCGCGCTGGCTGATTGGTGGAAACAGATCAATGAGTGGCGCAAAGCGGATTGCCTGCAATATGACCAGGAAGGTGAGAAAGAAATTCTCGCGCAGTACGTGGTCGATAAATTCTGGGAAATCACCAAAGGTGATGCTTACGTGTGTTCCGATGTCGGACAACACCAGATGTGGGCCGCGCAATTCTACAAATTCGACAAACCCTTACGCTGGATCAACTCCGGTGGACTGGGCACGATGGGCTTTGGCCTGCCTGCGGCATTAGGTGTTCAGGTCGCGCATCCGGATGCCACTGTGGGTTGTATTACCGGCGATGGCAGTATCCAGATGTGTATCCAGGAACTGGCGACTTGCCTGCAATACCAGCTACCCGTCAAAATTATCAATCTGAATAACGGTTACCTCGGCATGGTGCGTCAATGGCAGGAGTTCTTTTACCAGAAGCGCTACGCGATGTCCTATATGAATGCCCTGCCTGACTTCGTGAAGCTGGCGGAGGCGTATGGACATGTGGGCATGCGTATTGAGAAGCCAGGCGATGTGGAAGGTGCCTTGAAGGAAGCGCTCGCGATGAAAAATCGCTTGGTGTTCATGGACTTTATTACTAAATCCGAAAGCAATGTTTATCCGATGGTTCCGGCGAATGCGGGCCACAATGAAATGATTCTGGTGTAATGACGATGAGTGATGTTAAACGACATGTGATTTCCATTTTGATGGAAAACGAATCAGGCGCATTAGCACGGATAGCCAGTCTGTTTTCAGCGCGGGGCTATAATATTGAATCACTAACGGTAGCGCCTACCGAAGATGCCAGCCTGTCGCGTATGACCATAGTGACCTGTTGCGGTGAGGATATTATTGAGCAGGTCATGAAGCAGCTACACAAGCTGATTGATGTGGTCAAGCTGATGGATCTCAGTGAAAACTCGCACATTGAGCGCGAAATGATGCTGGTGAAGGTCGATGTCCAAAAACAAGGTTCCTGTGAACAAGTGAAACGACTGTCTGATATTTTCCGTGCACAGATTATTGATGTATCGGATAAGACTTATACCATTGAGGCGACGGGTAGCAAGCACAAGGTTGATGCATTTATGGCGGCCTTGAGTGAGATGCGGGTGATCGAAGTGGTACGTTCGGGCAGCATGGGCATTGCGCGTGGTTCTTCGGCTTTGCGTGTTTAAATTGAAACTTTAAATCCCCCTCGTTCCCCCTTTTTCAAAGGGGGAAGCTCTCCATGTCAAAGGGAAGTATTCTGCCAGAGGGCACTCCCCTTTGTATTCTCCCGTTTTGAAAAAACGGGATGGGAGAGACGGAGGGGGTTTAGCTTTATTATCCGGAGATTAGCCACCATGAAAACTTTCATACAAAACCTACCCAAAGCAGAGCTACACCTGCACATAGAAGGCACCTTCGAGCCTGAACTAATGTTCTCGATCGCTCAACGCAATAACATCACCCTGCCCTTTGCTGACGTAGAAGCCTTGCGTAAAGCCTATGACTTCAGCCGTCTTCAGGATTTTTTAGACATCTATTATCAAGGCATGAATGTATTGCGTGAGGAACAGGATTTTTATGATCTGACCTGGGCATACCTCACTAAAATTCATTCACAAAATGTCCTGCATACCGAGATATTCTTTGACCCACAAGGTCATACCAGCCGTGGCGTGGCTTTTGAAACAGCACTGAATGGTATTTATAGAGCACTGGAAGATGGCCAGTCAAAATTGGGTATTAGTTTCGGTTTGATCATGTGCTTCCTGCGTCATTTAGATGCGGATGATGCGATGGCGACACTGGAACAGGCGCTGCCGCACAAGGATAAAATCATCGGTGTCGGACTGGACTCTTCGGAATTGGGCCACCCACCGGAAAAGTTTACGGCTGTGTTTGAGCGTGCCAAAAAAGAAGGTTTTCATATCGTGGCGCATGCCGGTGAAGAAGGCCCACCGGAATATGTTTATCAGGCATTAGACCTGCTGAAAGTTGATCGTATTGATCACGGTAATCGTGCTTTGGAAGATGCAGCTTTGACGCAACGTATCGCCGATGAAGGCTTAGCATTAACGGTTTGCCCGTTGTCGAATCTGAAATTATGTGTGGTGGATAAACTGGAAAATCACCCTATCCGTAACATGCTGGAGGCTGGTTTAAAGGCGACGATTAATTCTGATGATCCCGCTTATTTTGGCGGGTATATGAATGAGAATTTCCTGCAACTGGCTGATGCGGTCAATCTTAGTAAGGAAGAGATTGTTACGCTGGCGCGGAATGGGTTTGAAGCCAGTTTTCTGCCTGCTGCTGAGCAACAGGTGTTGATAGATAAACTGGACTCATTTATTAGTAGTCATGCCTGATGTCAAACAATACCTGAATGGCTATCCGCCAGAGTTAATCGGACAGATTGAACAGCTGGTGACTGAAGAGCGCTTAGGTAAAATACTGCTGAAGCGCTACCCGGAACCGCATTCACTTGGCTCGAATAAGGCGCTTTACGACTATGTGCTGGATTTAAAAAATGATTATATGAAAAAATCCGGTGCGCTGAGTAAAGTGATTTATGATGAAAAAATTCATGTCATCAATCATGCACTCGGATTACATACACAAATTTCACGGGTACAGGGCGGCAAGCTGAAATCTAAAAATGAAATCCGCATTGGTGCGGTGTTTAAGAAAATGCCACTGCCGTTACTGCGCATGATTTGTGTACATGAGTTGGCGCACCTGAAAGAGAAGGCACACGACAAGGCGTTTTATAAGCTGTGTAATTATATGGAGCCGGACTATCACCAGCTGGAATTTGATACCCGTTTGTATCTGACGCATCAGGCGTTTTTTGGGGATTTGTATATCAAGTAAACCGCTGTGGCGCAAAGTCGCTAATATCGCAAGACGGCGTCCGCCCCTGTGCAAGATCCGTAACCACCCTCCCCGTCACACCGCCCAAAGTCAGGCCGATATGTTGGTGCCCAAACGCAAAAATGACGCGGTTTGAAGTACCCGAATGCCCGATGACAGGCAGAGAATCCGGCATCGTCGGACGGTGCCCCAACCATGTATCATCCGGCGCACCGAGGTCACCGAACATTTCATGTGACTTACGTTGCAGATAATCGGTGCATTTAGTGTTGAAAGCAGCGTCGATAGCGTTGATCTCCACCGTACCCGCAATACGCAGTCCATCCGCCATCGGCGTGGCATAAAACCCTGCTTCAGCCCAGCCTACCGGACGTGAAACCCGGGAACCGTGATTATGATAGATAATGTGGTAGCCGCGCTCCGTGCCCAGAGGCAGGTGTTCAGCACCCGTGCCTTTTATCCCACGAGAGCGAGCACCAGCCGTCACCGCCAGTCGGCCAGCGCGAATCTCAGTACCATCATCAAGGTGTGCAGTCACCCCGTTATCATCGGGTTGGCAGCTAACAACGCCGTGCGGTAAATAGGTACCACCCAATTCCTCAAACCGTTGCTGCATCCGGCTTACCAGTTCCTGAGGGCTGGTTATATGCCGAGCGCCCTTGAAACGCAGCCCACGGTGAATAGTTTGTTGCAGGTTAGGTTCCAGTTGGCGCACATCATCCGGGCCAAGTTCATCGAAGTCCACGCCCTGCGATGCCCGCATCGTATTGCTGTCTCGCGCACTGTCATAACCGGAACGGCTGGACCAGACATAAAGGCAATCATTGTGCACGATGAGATCTTGGGCATTGGCTTCTTCAATCAACGGATCAAGCCCCTCATCGGCATGAGTCAAGAATTGGCCCAGTACCTGGCTAATATGTTTAACACGGGATGCGCGGCAATTATTAAGAAAACCGAGCATCCAGCGCGGGTTTTTCAACCCGTGCCCGATATTGAAACTCAGCGGGCTTTCACGGCTGGTCAATAAGTGTGGCAGTGAGGTGAAGATTGCCGGGCTATTAACCGGGATGCAAGCGTAAGTGGCGATGGTGCAAGCCGAACCATAGGTGGTGCCCGAACCTGGTGGATTCGGATCACATATCAGCGTTTTCAAGCCCTCTTTTTGCGCCCAAAGCGCCGTGGACATGCCGACCATGCCTGCGCCCACGACGATAAGATCGAAGTCATTCTGTGGTGTTTTCATGCCGGACATTATTCTTTCCCGAACGATTAACTTAAATTAACTTAAATTTCTAAGCACCTACCAAATAACTGATTTTCAGCCTACAACCAGACCACAGCGTCTACCTCGGCAGCTCCCGTATGACAAATTTACTTACGCCTCCAACACCAAATACTCATCAATCCCTGCGATCTTATCCTCAGCATGATGATTCACATACAACACCGCCGTCTCACTGCCCGCACAGATTTTCTCAATCAGCGCCAAAACCAACTGCCGGTTCATATCATCCAACCCCAACCCAGGCTCATCCAGAATCAACAGGGGCGGATGTTTCACCATCGCCCGTGCAATCAACAATAAACGTTGTTCACCATAAGATAGTTTAGTAAACGACTGATCCGCCCGTTCACTCATGCCCAATAAGGCCAACCATTCATCTGCGATAGTTTTCTGCACATCCGTCGGCTTAGTGTATAAACCAATGCTGTCATAAAACCCGGAAATAATCACATTGCGCAAACTCGTTCCGACCCGGTATTCCCATTGCAGCGCCGTCGATACATAACCAATAAACTGCTTAATCTGCCAGATACTTTCGCCGGAACCACGCTGGAAGCCAAATACAAAAATATCATTCACGTAACACTGTGGATGGTCGCCGGTGATCAGCGACAATAAACAGGTTTTACCACTGCCATTCGGGCCACTGAGCTGCCAATGCTGATTAGGCTGAATCGTCCAATTCAAACCCTCGATAATCACCGCATCGCTATACTTTATTGAAATATCCGTCAGCCGCACCAAAGGCTGATTCGGATCAAGCGCTGGCAACTTCAGCGCCGGATCAGCCCCAGGCACCTGAAGCTCAGTCGTTTTCAAATGCAATAACTGATAAAGCTCCGCGAAAGCCTGCTCATCATCCCGCTGCACCTGGTGCTGTAACCCGCCGTTATCGACATAGGCGATGTGGGTGATGAAGTCAGGCATTTCATCAAAACGATTCAATACCAACACCATCGGTACTTTGCCAACTAACGTCGCAAGGTGCGCCTGCAACATCGGTAAAGTCGCCGCATCCAAACCATCAAATGGCTCGTCCAACACCAGTAAATCAGGCTTACAGGCTAGCGCTCGTATTAACATCACCTTACGTGACTCGCCCGTGGACAACGTGCGGAATGCCCGATCTAACAGGTGTGTCAGACCAAATTTTTCCACCAACTCCTCGGCCAACACCTTATCTTCACACACATCAGACAGGATTTCGGCAACCGGCGTACCCTCGGAAATGACATCCATAATATCGGCGTCATCTTTTTTCAGCTCAGCTGCGATTAGCTCGGCTTGTGCTTCGAAGGATACGATACCTACCTTTGTGGGAATGCCCTGGATATCGCCGGATATGATGTCTCCGGCGCTGGCTAATACGGCAGCTAATGCGGATTTTCCGGCGCCGTTGGTACCGGTGATCATCCAGTGTTGATTGGGATCGATTTGCCAGTTGATGTTGTTTAGTTGGAAGCGGTCGTCGAAGTTGACGGTTAGGTTTTTTAGGGTGATGGAGGTGGGCATTTGGTGGATCCTTTCGACTTCTCCTTGATGAGAGGAAAGGAGAGTCTTCCTATTAACTGCTGTTTAAATCCCCCTCGTTCCCCCTTTTTCAAAGGGGGATGCCCTCCAGCTAAGATTAGATTTTAACTGGAAGGTACTCCCCTTTGAAAAAGGGGAGATAAAGGGGGTTTATCTTAAAAACCTAAACAATCTTCTTCATATCAGCCATATAGCCACGCAGCTCAGCACCAATCGCTTCAACCGGATGGCTACGCAGCGCAGCATTCACTTCGATCAGACGTGCATTATCAACGCCCATATCATCCAACTCCAGACCACGACCAATCACGTCAGTCTTAATGTCTTTCATGAAATCAGTCAGCAGTGGCAGGCATGCATGGTTATACAAATAACAACCGTACTCAGCCGTATCAGAAATCGTCGCGTTCATTTCGTACAATTTCTTACGTGCGATGGTGTTAGCAATCAGCGGCGTCTCATGCAGTGACTCATAGTACGCAGAATCAGCAATAATACCCGCAGCCGTCATCGTCTCAAACGCCAGTTCAACACCCGCTTTCACCATCGCTACCATCAGGATGCCGTTGTCGAAATATTCCTGTTCAGAAATTTCCATGTCGCCAGCCGGTGTCTTCTCGAACGCCGTCTCAGCAGTTTCAGCACGCCAACCCAACAGGTTCACGTCATCATTCGCCCAATCTTCCATCATGGTCTTAGAGAAATGACCGGTCATGATGTCGTCCTGATGCTTGTGATACAAGGTACGCATAATGTCTTTCATGGCTTCCGACAGATCAAACGCTCTGATCTTCGCAGGATTAGACAAACGGTCCATCATATTAGTCACACCGCCATACTTCAGCGCTTCAGTCACAGTTTCCCAACCGAACTGAATCAACTTAGAAGCATAACCCGCATCAACGCCCTCTTCGATCATCTTGTCGAAGCACAACAGCGAACCCGTCTGTAACATGCCGCAAAGAATAGTCTGTTCACCCATCAGGTCAGACTTCACTTCCGCAACGAATGATGACATCAGAACACCAGCCTTGTGGCCACCGGTTCCAACTGCATAAGCCTTAGCCAATGCCAGACCTTCGCCCTTAGGATCGTTGTCTTCATGAACCGCGATCAGCGTCGGCACACCAAAACCACGCACATATTCAGCACGTACCTCAGAACCCGGACACTTAGGCGCAACCATAATAACGGTCAAATCATCACGAATCTTCATGCCTTCTTCAACGATATTAAAACCGTGGGAATAAGACAGACAAGCGCCCTCTTTCATCATCGGCATAATCGCATTCACAACAGCGGTATGCTGCTTATCAGGCGTCAGGTTCAGCACGATATCAGCCGTAGGAATCAGCTCTTCATATGTACCGACTGTGAAGCCATTTTCAGAAGCATTCTTCCAGGACTGACGCTTCTCTTCAATCGCCGCAGCACGCAAGGTATAAGATACATCAAGACCACTGTCACGCAGGTTCAAACCCTGGTTCAAGCCCTGTGCGCCACAGCCGATAATGACCATTTTCTTGCCTTTCAGCGCGTCCACACCTTCAGTAAATTCATTGAGGTGCATAAAACGGCATTTAGCCAACTGGGCCAGTTGCTCACGCAAAGGCAGCGTGTTGAAGTAATTATTCGACATAAGAGACAGTTCCATTGAATAGTAGAGAATGAGATACACAGTAATAGTGCAAATTTTTAACAGCATTTTATAGCAATCCACTTCTTTCGTAAATTGATATAAATGCAAAACAACGTGCCATATCTTGCAATCACACGATATAATCGCGTCAATGAATACACGTAGCCTGACTCACTTTCTCACCTTAACTGAATACTTACATTTTGGTAAAGCCAGCAGCGCCTGCAATATCAGTATTTCTGCCCTGTCCCGAAATATTCGCCAACTCGAAGAAGAACTGGACGTCACCCTGTTTCACCGTGATAACCGCAGTGTGGTGTTGACTAAAGAAGGCATTAAGTTCCAGCAATACGCCCGTGAGACCATCAATAAATGGGGCCTTATCCGCCATGAACTCACCGACAATGCTGGCCAACTATTGGGTGAGATTAGTCTGTATTGTTCTGTGACAGCCAGTTATAGCATCTTATTTGACCTGTTGAATCGCTTACGTAATGAACATACCGGGATCGAAATAAAACTGCATACCGGAGGGCCGGAACATGCCATTGCGCGGGTGATTGAAGGCAAAGAAGAAATCAGCATTGTGGCCCACCCTGGTACATTGCCGCGTGGTGTCGTATTCAAAGCGATTACTACCTCCCCCCTTTTGTTTATCGCACCACTGGAAAACAGTGACTTCGGACTGCCTGCCTTGCCGCCTGCCTCGCCGGAACAATGGGCAGACATACCGATGATCCTGGCCGAAGGGGGCATTTCACGTAACCGGATTAATGCCTTTTTTAGTGACATGAGCATTAGCCCGCGCATCTATGCACAGGTGGCGGGCAATGAAGCCATTGTGAGCATGGTGAGTCTGGGTTTAGGCGTGGGCGTAGTGCCTGAAATTGTGCTGGAACACAGCCCGATGACCGACAAAATAAGAATACTGGATGTGCAGCCGGAACTGGAAGCATATAACGTGGGCTTGTTTACGCTGAAAAAACACCTGAAAAATCCATTGGTGGAGGCGTTTTGGAAGTTGGTGGATTAAGCAGCTACAGCTTTCTTCCTAAAACCCCACCACACCAGCAAATTCAACACCACCGTGCTCACACAGATAAACACGATTACCCGCAGGAAAAACACCTTGGGCATCAGATACCAGGATACATCTGTTTGATTGGTTCGCCATAAATCATTATCGAACAGCATGGGATGAAAAACTTTGATCCAAAAACTGTTGAAAAACGGAGAAATGAGCACCACCACCAACAACAACCCCAGACTAATAAACAAAGCATGCCGCGCATAGCTTACATAGTCTTTGCGCCCTCTTTTAACCAACAGGTAATCCAGTAAAAATGTGAAACTAACCAAGGCAAAAAGAAGAAAAACGCCATCATAAATGGCACGCACTTCCAGAAGGTGTTTGTTTTCTTTATCCGTCCAGGGAGGATCCAGTACCTGCCTTTGATGCAAGAAAAGTTGGCTCAGCTCACTAGTCGCTTGCTTCACAGCAGGCTCACCTAGATACTCACAGCGCTCATTCCAGTGGCAATTCACCTGATAAAGCACGGGTGAATAAATAGCAAACGCCAGTGGCAAACAGAAAAGCCAGAACAACAATAACAAAGAGAATAATAATTTTTTAACAGACTGCATCAGTGTTATCAATTGCTCCGGCTTTACTGAATATCTCATTATCCAGCGCCCAATCTGCTGACGCAGCCCCCATTAACAGACTCCACCCCAGCAGTACACCACTCGTTTTTTTCATAAAATTGTTCATTACTCACTCCAGTGATCATTGAATTTTTATATATCTTTAACCAGCCGCAGCGCATCATAAATCGCCGCATGTGTGTTTCGTGCCGACACCGCATCACCAATGCGAAACAACTGAAAACGACCGGCAGGGTTCCTGGTTACTGATTGCACCTCACCTGCGATCAAAGCATCCTGATCCACTTCACCTCCATTAGATGACAATGGTTTCAGTTCAAAATACAAATCATCCAGCGGTAACGTACCATAATTAACCACCACCTGATCATATTGAGCTTCATAGCGGTGATCACTGTAGTCAGTACCAATTATAGCTGTTAATTTCGTACCCACACGTTTCACATCCAACAAACGTCGGGCCATAGTGAATGCCACATCCTTATCCTGCAACGAACGCATATACGGCACTAAATTCATCGCCATAATATCCGGCGCAAAAGTACGATCAGGCGTCATAATTTCTACTGTCGATCCGGCCGAAGCCGCTACTTCAGCCGCCTGCAATCCTGGATGATCACCACTTTCATCATAAATCAGCACCGACTTTCCAGGTCTCTCATCACCCGAAATAATATCCCAACTGCTGACCACCTCTGTCTGCTCACGCTTACTCTCAAACAGCTCCATATTGGGCAGCCCACCCGTCGCGACGATAACCACATCCGGCTCCAACACCGCCACATCCTCAGCCTCAGCCCAAAGGTTATAGTGAAACTCAACACCTTTGGCCGCACATTGCGCCAAACGCCAATCAATAATTGAGATCATGTCACTACGACGCGGTGATAAGGCCGTAAGGCGCACCTGACCACCTGCTTCTGAAGCCGCTTCAATCACCGTCACCTCATGCCCACGCTCAGCCGCCACCCGCGCAGCCTCCAGCCCACCGGGGCCGGCCCCAATCACCACCACCTTTTTCTTTTGCGCGGCCGGACTAATCGTATGCGGCATAGTCAGCTCACGCCCGGTCGCAGCATTATGGATACACAGCGCCTCACCAGCCTGATAAATACGATCTAAACAATACGTTGCCCCCACACAAGGCCGGATATCATCCTCACGCCCTTCCGTGATTTTCCGAACAATATGTGGGTCAGCAATGTGCGCACGGGTCATGCCTACCATATCCAGTAAACCTGCACGAATCGCATGCCTGGCCGTCGCCACATCCGGAATTTTTGCCGCATGAAATACAGGCAGGTTGGTCGCCTTTTTAACCGCACCGGCAAAATCAAGGTGCGGTGCATTCTGCATGCCCTGAACAGGAATCAGATCAGTCATCGCCGGATCAGTGTGGATACGCCCGCGCACCACATTTAAGAAATCAATTTGCTGTGTGGCTTCCAAAGCTTTGGAAATCTTAATACCGTCTTCAGCGCTAATGCCGCCTTTCTGAGCCTCATCAGCGGTATAACGAAACCCGACGATGAACTCATCACCCACCCGCTGGCGAATCGCTGACAATACATCCATCGGAAAACGCAAACGATTTTCCAAGGTATCCGCACCATAAGGCCCCGCTAAGTCATTGGTCAGCGGTGACCAGAACTGATCTAATAAATGGCCATAGACCTGCAACTCGATGCCATCCATGCCACCGGCCTGCATGCGCTCCGCAGCATCGGCAAAATCAGTGATAATGCGCTCGATATCCCAGTCCTCAATCAACTTAGGGTAACCACGGTGTGCCGGCTCCCGATGCTTCGATGAAGACACCACCGGCAACCAATCACCCTTATTCCACATCGTGCGCCGCCCCAGATGCGTCAGCTGAATCATCACTGCGCAACCATGCTCATGACAACTGTCAGAAAGCGCCTGTATCCACGGCACCACTTCGTCTTTGTAAGCCAATATATTATTGAATACAGGCGGACTATCTTTTGATACCGCAGCAGACCCCGCTGTCATCGCCAACGCCACACCTGCTTTAGCCCGTTCCTCATGGTAAGCCCGATAGCGTTCTTTTGGCATCCCATCCACCGGATAAGCCGGCTCATGGCTGGTGGTCATAATGCGATTTTTCAGCGTCAGATGCTTCAACCGGAAAGGTTGCAATAACGGGTCTGTTGACATGGGAAGCTCCTTGATGGCGCATAGCATCGGGATAACGAACATCAGTTTAGTGGCAGCCGGACACCACGGTCAATATTGGGACATTTCTTAGCATCACATCTCACACAAATTTCCCCCAACCCCACATCTTCATATAAACTATCTAACTAGCTAACACCGAAAACAAAAACCACTTTCAGGAAGAATTTATGCAATACACATTTCAGGCCGCAGCCAACGCTGCAAAAGTCTCCGCAGACTGCGTTATTGTTGCTATCTATAAAGATGGCCAGCTATCCGCCGCTGCACAACAAATTGACGATAGCAGCCAGGGTAAACTGAAAGCATTCCTTGAACTGGGCGACTTCAACGGCGCTCAGTTAAGCAGCCAGCTGCAATATGATATTGAAGGTGTCAATGCCAAACGTGTATTACTGGTCGGTCTGGGTGATAAAACTAAGCTGACCCAGGATATTTTGGCGCAGGCCACATTAAGTGCTGCTCAGCAGTTAAAAACTAAAAAGGCAGGCAACGTTGTTTCGTTCCTGAGCGATGAAGCTTCTACTGAACAACGCTCTGCTGCCGTGCGCTTATCCATCCAGTCTGTCACACAAGCACTGTATGATTTTTCGGCGTTTAAGAGCAAAAAAAGTGACAAACAGCCATCACTGGAAAGCTGGGCAGTGGCCCATACTGAAGCCGGTGATTTCAATGAAGATGTGCGCAAAGGCACGGCTATCGGCGCGGGCATCGCACTGTGCAAAGACCTAGGCAATATGCCGTGCAATGTGTGCACACCGACTTATCTGGCTGAAACCGCACAGGAAATGGCTGATCATTCAGACAAAGTTACGCTGGAAGTGCTGGAAGAAAGCGACATGGAAGCACTCGGTATGGGTGCTTTTATATCTGTCAGCAAAGGTAGCACCGAACCGGGAAAAATGATCATCCTGCACTATAAAGGTGGCAACGCAGGTGATGCACCGGTGGCACTGGTGGGTAAAGGTATCACCTTCGACACGGGCGGTATCTCGTTGAAGCCAGGCGCTAAGATGGATGAAATGAAATACGACATGTGTGGTGCTGCCAGCGTATTGGGTAGCCTGAAAGCGGCCATCGACATGGACTTACCGCTTAATATGGTGGTGGTGGTTGCCGCAGCTGAAAACATGCCAGCCGGTAACGCCAGTAAGCCGGGCGATGTCGTGACTACGATGTCCGGCCAAACCGTAGAGATTCTTAATACGGACGCTGAAGGCCGCTTGGTTTTGTGTGATGCGCTAACTTACGTTGAGCAATTCAAACCGTCTGCGGTCATTGATGTGGCGACATTGACCGGTGCGGTCATTGTGGCATTGGGCCATCAAACATCGGGCCTGATGAGTAACAGTAACGACCTCGCACAAGAAGTGTTAGCCGCCGCAGCCACAGCAAATGATGAGGCATGGCAGTTGCCTATCAGTGAAAAATACCAGAAGCAACTGAAAAGTAACTTTGCGGACATGGCGAATATTGGTAGCCCCGGTGCAGGCAGCATTACAGCAGCTTGTTTCCTGGCACATTACACGGAAAACATGAACTGGGCACACCTGGATATCGCCGGAACTGCTTGGGATGGTGGCGCGAAAAAAGGTTCCAGTGGCCGTCCGGTGCCTTTGTTAACACAATTCCTGATGACCCGTGCCTATTCGGCATAATTATAAATAATGACCAGAATATCATTCTATGTGGGTCAATCCGATACTTTACAGGCTCGCTTATTGCTGGCCTGTAAAGTGCTGGAAAAAGCCCAGATGCAAGCGCTGAATACCTACATTCACCTGGATTCGGCAACAACTTGCCAGCAACTTGACGAGTTAATCTGGACGTATAACGAACTGAGCTTTATCCCACACAATATTGCGCCACAACAAGAAGAAGGCGTACGTGTGCAACTGGGGCATGATCATGAGCCGATGGAAGATTGTGACTTTCTGATTAATTTATCCAATGAAATGCCGGCCTTTTACGCCCGCTTTGCACGGATGGCTGAAATACTTGATCAAGAACCTGACATTTTGTTCGCTGGTCGTGAACGTTACAAATTTTACCGCGACAGAGGTTATAATTTGGACTACCATCAATTGTGATAGCTATTTATCGCAATTATCAACGGTCACATTAATTTATTAATAAATTTTATACCTATGAACAGACAACAGGATTTTGATACAACAATCCGCATACCGGTAATAACCGATCTCGTGCGTCCGGGCGATCCTGATATTATTAGTCGGGTAAAGTCGGGTGAATCCAGCGCCAATCAGCAGAATTTTGAAAAACGCCTGAAAGAGCGAATTTCTGAACTACAGTCTGCAGCTGACGGAGAAGATGGGTACACCGGATTAGCGCGTGCCCACGCAATACGCTCTGAACAAAGGGATTCGGATGGCGAAAACTCAGATAACACCGAAACACCTAATCAATCCCACTCAATGAACAAGGATTATGAGCAACAGATCGATAAACGCCGTGATGAAATGATTCGTGAGCTTTCGACCATGTTAAAGTGATCAGAATTCGCGTTATACTATCCGGCTATTTCACGGACTCAATGACGCGGACTCATGGATAAAACTTACCAACCACAAGATCTCGAACAACGCTGGTACAAGTTCTGGGAAGAACAGAATCTTTTCACCCCTAAAGGTGAGGGTGAACCCTACAGTATCATGCTCCCGCCACCCAATGTGACGGGCACACTCCACGTCGGCCACGCCTTCCAACATACCATTATGGATATTCTCACCCGCTATCACAGCATGAAGGGTGACAACACCTTGTGGCAGCCGGGCACTGACCACGCCGGTATCGCCACACAAATGGTGGTGGAACGTCAGCTCAATGCCGAAGGCAAAGACCGTCATGATCTTGGGCGGGAAAAGTTTCTGGAGCGCGTCTGGGACTGGAAAAAAGAATCTGGTGACACTATCACCCGCCAAATGCGTCGTATTGGTACCTCCTGTGACTGGTCACGTGAGCGCTTCACGATGGACGAAGGTATGTCCGAAGCAGTCCTCGATGTATTCGTTAAGTTGTATGACGAAGGCCTGATTTACCGTGGCAAACGTCTGGTGAACTGGGATCCGGTTTTCCATACCGCTCTTTCTGACCTGGAAGTCTTATCCGAAGAAGAAGACGGCCACATGTGGCACCTCAAATATCCAATAGCCGATGAATACGGCAACGCTACCGAAGAATACCTGATTGTTGCCACTACCCGTCCCGAGACGCTGCTGGGTGATAGCGGTGTGGCTGTTCACCCTGAAGATGAGCGTTATCAACACCTGATTGGCCGGCATATCTTATTGCCGCTGGTGAATCGTTTGATCCGGATTGTGGGTGATGAACATGCTGATCCGGAAAAAGGCACGGGTTGTGTAAAAATCACACCTGCGCATGATTTCAACGATTACGAAGTGGGCAAACGTAATAACCTCGAACTAATCAATATCTTCACCATCGACGCCAGTCTGAATGATGAAGCACCGGAAAAATACCGGGGCATGGATCGTTATGCTGCACGTAAGCAGATTGTGGCGGATATGGACATGCTCGGCTTACTGGATGAGATTAAAGACCATAAACTGATGGTGCCACGAGCAGAACGCGGCGGCACTGTGGTCGAACCTTATTTGACAGACCAGTGGTATGTTGATCTGACCCGTGATGTACAGCCCGATGGCCGCCCCGGTGGCAAAGCTGAAATTACCGACCCGTCGATTGCAGCGGTCAGTGAGGGAAAGATTAAGTTTGTGCCTGAAAACTGGGATAAAACGTATTACCAATGGATGAATAATATCCAGGATTGGTGTATTTCACGCCAACTGTGGTGGGGGCACCGCATTCCGGCCTGGTATGACGACAATGGAAAGGTTTATGTCGGGCATGATGAAGCCACAGTCCGTGAAAAGTATTCACTAAGTGCTGATATCAACCTGAAACAAGATGAAGATGTACTCGATACCTGGTTCTCCTCTGCGCTGTGGCCATTTTCCACACTAGGCTGGCCGGAACAGACAGATGCATTAAAAACATGGTACCCGACCAGCGTGTTAGTGACCGGTTTCGACATTATCTTCTTCTGGGTAGCGCGGATGATCATGTTCGGCACTAAGTTCGGACAGGACATTCCATTCCATGAAGTTTATATCACCGGACTGGTCAAGGATGCAGACGGCAAGAAAATGTCCAAATCCAAGGGCAATACGCTTGATCCACTCGATATCATTGATGGTATCGACCTGGAAGCACTGGTTGCGAAACGCACCTCCGGCATGATGCAACCCTATCTGGCTGAAAGAATTGAAAAATCCACCCGAAAGCAGTTCCCGGAAGGTATTCCTGCCTACGGTACGGATGCGGTGCGTTTTACCTTCGCCTCATTGGCTTCCACCGGACGTGATGTGCGTTTGGACCTGAACCGCGTCGAAGGTTATCGTAACTTCTGTAATAAGCTATGGAATGCAGCGCGTTATGCCCAGATGCAGTGTGCTGATAAAGACACCGGACTCGATGAATCTGTTGAAATCAAACTGTCCATCGCTGACTTGTGGATCCGCTCAGAACTACAGAAAGTTGAATCTGAAGTGGCCGATCATATTGATCACTACCGTTTCGACCTGGCCGCAAAAACCTTGTATGAGTTTATCTGGCACGAATACTGTGACTGGTACCTGGAATTGTCTAAGCCGGTTCTCAGCAAGCATAACGATGATGAGGCAGCCAAACGTGGCACGCGCCGTACCTTAGTAAGCGTGCTGGAAACATCCCTGCGCCTGACGCATCCGTTTATGCCTTATATCACCGAAGAAATTTGGCAAAGTATTAAAGACTTATCCGGCAAACAAGGTGCGTCCATTATGCTGGAAGCATGGCCAATAGCTGATAACAGTAAGCGTGATGCGGAAGCTGAAACTCAAATTGGCTGGGTGAAAGAGTTCATTATGGGCATTCGCCGTATCCGCTCAGAAATGGACATTAAACCCGGACAGGAACTGTCTATTCTGCTGCAAAACTGGAGCGCTGAAGACCAGGCGCTTTATATCAAAACAGAAGCCTTTACACGTACATTAGCGAAAGTGGAGTCAGTGGAATGGCTGGAAGCTGGCGCTGAATCACCGGAGTCTGCGACTGCATTGGTGGGTGATATGAACATCCTGATTCCATTGGCCGGATTGATTGATAAGGATGCAGAAATTACGCGCCTGGAAAAAGAAATTGCCAAGCTGGAAAAAGGCCTGATCGGGCTGGAAGGACGCCTGAACAATCCTAACTTTACGGAACGCGCTAAGCCGGAGGTTGTCTCAAAAGCACGCGAACAGGCTGAGGAACAACGTTCAGCGATGGAGCAGCTACAGAGCCAGTTGGAAAAAATTCAGGCGATGTGATGCTTTGATACTTATTAATCCGGAACCCTTTATATGAAGAAACTATTACTCCTAAGTCTGTTGCTACTGTTAAGCCCACTGCTGGTTCACGCTGACACAGAAACAGATGGCCAGAAGCAATTCTTTGACATTGTTTTTGAAAGAATTGCAGAAAATGGTGAGGAAATGCTTTGTGAGCAGGAAGCTTACACCGCTTGTTTTGACGAAGATAAAACGGCCTGCATCGCATCGCAGTCAACTCATAAAGCTGACTGCTTAGAAGTCTTCACCGCTAACCGCAGTAAAAATCCCGGCACAAACCATACTTTCGCTTTTATGCAATGCATGAAAGCGAAACATGTTGATGCGGAAAAGGACGCAAAACCTGAAGCAGCCGGGTGCACACAAAAAGCCATGAGCACCATTAAATCCTCACCTTACTCTAAACGGATTGAAGTGGTATTTGCGCTGACAGTTTCGGATCAACGTATTGCCGAAGACTTGTGTGATCAGACCACGGTGTTTACCTGCCCTTCCGATAGCAGTGATAAGGATAGTTGTAAACAGCGTATCAACAAAAACAAAGTAAGCTGCATGGCGACGATTAAAGAAAACGTATTGACGAGTGAGACGCTTATAGCTGAAGGTGTCGCCGGAGAAAGTTACATGTCATGCCTGATGGAAAAGAACGTGTGCAACTAAGATGATTTGCTCAAAAACACACCGTTAATCGGTTAACGTTGGGGGAAAATCCACACTCAGTTTATTATTCAATGCACATTGATAAGGAACTGCCCATGAATAAAGGCAGTGCCTAAACATCAATAAAAGAATCATGAGGGTGGTTCCCAATTTTCTTAGTGCATTGATAAAATGCCTTTCAGCCCGGTTTACCGGGCTATTTTAATTCAGGGCCGGTAAAAAATTAGCACGCTCCAACACAATATCCCGTAACTGATTTCCACTCCGCAAGGTTAATTGCACACGCTTATTAGCAAATAAACGTGGCCAGACCTGATAAGCATTATCAGCTCTTTGTCCATTCACCGCGACAATACGCTCACCCACTTGCAAACCACTGCGCTGTGCCGGACTGTTCGGTAACACCACTTCAATCACATTACTACGCGCCAAACGAAAACCAAATCCGCCCGCCATTTGCCGTCGCTGAAATTTACTGTCGATTAATAAACGCTTATTAGGAAAATCAAAAGTGACACGCTGCCGACCTAATAAACCATTACCTAAACTACCCGCCAAACCCGCTTGCTGGTAACGGTGGTTATTCAGAGGCAATGAAACCGCTATGTCATGATAAAACTGCCGCCCCAGTTGCAACTGCCTTATCCGCGCTAATCGCGCCGGAATATTGCCGCCTAAATCACGGGTCTCAACAAAACTGAACTGAGACCCCGGACTAAGCCGGGAAAATGAAGGCAATAGCACCAATGAAGTCGCGTTACCGGTATCTAAGATGAAATTTGCTGACCTGCCACCATCGACAATGGTGCGCACTACCGGCACACCACCCTGCAAACGGAATGGCACGACTAAAGCTGACCCGGCTCCGGATAATGAGCGGGCCAGAATAATTTTACGCTGCTGAAAATCCAGGGACACCGCGAGCTTTGCCAAAGCAGGCACACCCAGAATACCGCTAACCACATAACCGGGTGCTGATAGGTAAGATAAATCGGTGGCACTGGCACTCTGACGGTTTAATTTCAAATCACCTATTTTCACCAGCGGTAATTGATAATGCGTACTGGTCTGTCGCCCGCCAATCGTGGCCATTTCACTGGACGCCACTGCTCTCAGCTTTAACTGCTCCGCCAATCCGCTGGCTATCAGGTTATGCGAAGAACCCGTGTCCAGTAACCACCAATACTTCAGCCCCTTCATATCAATTTGCACTAAAGGCAATACGGCCCGGTCATTGGTATGCAGCACGTGCATCGCAACAGTTGTCGATGTTGCCGAACTGGCATAACGAGGAGCCGAGGGTTCCGGCATTCTGCTACAGCCGATGGCACTCAGCAGCATTAGAATTAATACGCCGCCTCTTAAAAAGCCCTTAATTGACATCCCCATCAATCCGACGACCACTTGAAGCCAAAAGCGCCAATCGCCAGAAACACTACCGCCGTCACCGCCAAAATCAACAGGTGCGACATAATATCCATTAACCCTGCGCCATCCAGCATAATACTGCGGGCGGCTGTCAGCATATGTGTGAGTGGAGACAATTGGCTCACCGCCTGTAATAAATAATGCGTACCTTCCATGGAAAACCAAACCCCGGACAGTAACATCATCGGCCAGGTCAACAGGTTCAGCAAACCACCGGCCAGCTCTTCACTACTGACTCGTGCCGCCACCACCAGCCCCAACGAAATCAGGCTGAATGTTCCGGTCACCAACACCAAAAACAGACTCAGATAACTGCCTTCCATAGTGAAATCCAGCAACAGATTAGTCCCCATAAACACCACCGAGGTCACCGTCACCACCAGAATCAACCGTGATAATACCTGTGATAATAAAAATTCTGTCGCAGACAGGGGCGTGGCTTTCAAGCGTTTAAGATAACCATTTTTGCGATAACGCACGATAACAAAGCCAACACCAAACAAACAACTGAACATAATATTCATGCCCAAAATGCCGGGTACCACCCAGTCAACGTAACGGACTTGTTTACCTTCCGCCTTTTGCTGACTCAATTTCGAGCCATCACTGCCTTTTAAAATCAGCTCCAGAAAGTAACCCTTAGGCGACTCATCATTCACCCAGTAATGCATCTTGCCTGCCCGCAAATCAACCAGCATATCAACCTGATGCCGACCGACCTTGCCAATCACCTGGTCAAGCGCCTTACTATCCGGTTGATAATAATTCACAAAACGCGTACCCAAAAAAGGATGCAGCGCGGCATAAGCAGCAGGAAGGTCTTTCTCCTCTGCATCGATTTGCTGATCCGCCACCACCGCGACTTTAAACAACGGCTGGCCCTCACCAGAAAATAAAAATGCTAGCCCAAAGACCAATACAACCGGTAAAACCAAATTCCAGGCCATCGTAGAACGATCACGGATAAACTCCAGATTACGCGCATAAAACGCCGCCCAAATACGCTCAAACATCCTTTTCATGTGCGAATCACCCGCTGACAGCAAGGCACAAGGGGCAGGTCTGTGTGGACAAGGTGGAGGCTGAGGACTGTCTCAGCGCAGCGAGTTCCGCAGGCCGGAAGCTTGTCCATGCAGACCTGTCCCGGCTTAAACAAGCGGCTCATGAACGCAACTCCTTACCCGTCAACTCAATAAACAAGTCTTCCAGTGTCCGCGAGCGCACCTTCAGGTGGGTCAAGGAAGCCCCTTTCTCTATCAATTGAGTAATCGTCTGATTCACATCACGCGTGGTAATCTCAACCACCTTTTTCACCTTATCCAATACCCGGTGCTGCAAATCCTTAGCCGCCTCCGGAAAATCTTCCAACGGTAACTCGATAATCACATCCTGGAAATGCTCAGCTAGCAAGGCATCCGGTGAACCTTCAGCAATGATTTTGCCATGATCCATAATCGCAATTTCATCACACAGGTTATAAGCCTCTTCCATGTAATGCGTGGTCAACACAACGGTCTTATTACGCGCCTTAATACGATTAACCAGCTCCCAGAAATTCAACCGCGCCTGAGGGTCTAAACCGGTGGTTGGCTCATCAAGAAACACCAGATCAGGATCATTCACCAGCGCAATGGCGAGGAGTAAGCGCTGCCGCTGGCCGCCGGATAATTTACGCGCATCGCGATCCAGATAAGACTCCAAAGAACAAATCTCAATCAACTCATCCAACGCCAGACCGGAACCATAAAAACTACTGAAGAGTTTAAGTTGCTCCTTAACCGTCAGAAAGTCCTGCAAAGCCGTGGATTGAAACTGGATACCCGCTTCATTGCGAAACCGTTCACCCTGCTCCGCACCTTTGTACAAAACAGTACCACCGGTAGCGGGTGTGATTCCTTCCATAATTTCAATGGTAGTCGTTTTACCCGCACCATTCGGCCCCAACAAGCCAAAACAAATCCCGGGCCGCACAGCGAAACTAACACCATCAACGGCTTTCACCTCTGGGTAATGTTTCTGTAACTGTTGGACTTCAATAATGCTCGTATATTTATTCGTATCAGTACTCATGCACAATCAGACCTGTTAGTACGTGTTACGTTTTGTTTAAACCGGAACAGGGGTTAAGCCAGACTTTTGCTGACAATCTCCATCACATCAACCGACAGGCCTTCATGTGCCTGAATGCGCTCAAGCTGCTGACGCATTAAACCGGAACGGCCTGGCTCAAAGTGCTGCCAGCTCATTAATGGCCGCACCATACGTGATGCAACCTGTGGGTTCAGATCATTCAGTGTAATCACCTGATCCGCCAGAAACTCATAACCACTGCCATCAGCCGCATGGAAATGACGTGGATTACGCATGGCAAAGCTACCCACCAGCGAACGCACTTTGTTCGGATTACGAATATCGAACAGTTTGTGATCCATTAATGCCCGAATCTGCGTTAAAGTACCCGGCAAGGTTGAGCATGATTGCAAAGCAAACCACTTATCCATCACCAAGGTATCTGACTGCCAACGGTCATGGAAATGCTGCAAAGAAACCTCACGCTGCTCACAATCGATATCAGCCAACACACTGAGCGCTTCCAATGAATCCGTCATATTATTGGCTTGTTGGTACTGCGTCTCACACAACTTATTAACCGCCTCATCCTTTATGCGTCCCAGATAAGACAGACAAACGTTCTTAAGCTTGCGCTGCCCCATACTCACAGCATCAATCTGATACTCACCACCAGCGCTACTTTGCAGCCGCTCATAATGACGTTCAAGATCCATACGCAGTGCTTTCGCCAACGTGCTATAAACAAATTCACGCACTTCATAAATCGCTTCGGGATCAGCAGGCTGCACCATTTCGATCACATCACTCATCGAAGGTAACATCAGTGCCTCAGCACGCAACGCCTCATCCAGTGAATCATCATTCAATACACTTTGGAATGCCTCAATGAATTCATGATCAAGCCCGAGACCTTCAACGGCTCCATGACTGTCCAACAGCGTCAAAAAGGTCTGCATGGCCAAACGCTGACCGGCATCCCAGCGATTGAAAGCATCACTGTCATGCTTCATCAGGAACACCAAGTCGGCATCAGAATAGTCATATTCCAATCGCACTGGTGCAGAAAAGCCTCTCAACAAAGACGGTACCGGCTTCTGGCTCACGCGACTAAAGGTGAATGATTGTTCCGCCTCAGTGACCCGTAAGACCGGCTTAATTTGCTTGCCGTTCTCAGACAGCAGCGGTAGATCCCGCCCATCCTCACCCAATAAGCCGATTTCCAATGGAATCAGGTTAGGTTGCTTAGACTCCGCCTCAGAGGTAGGCGCACACGACTGGCTAACCTGCAAAGTACAAGTCTGCTGATCAGCATTATAATCCATGCTGACCTCCACCTCAGGCGTGCCAGCCTGATCGTACCAATGCTGTAATTGTGCCAAATCAACCTTATTAGCATCCGCCATAGCCGCCAGAAAATCTTCCGTGGTCACCGCTTCGCCATCATGACGCTCAAAGTACAAATCCATACCGGCCCGGAACCCATGACGGCCCAATAATGTTTGGTATAAACGTACCACTTCCGCGCCCTTCTCATACACCGTCAGCGTATAGAAGTTATTGATTTCCATGTAGGAAGCCGGACGAATCGGGTGTGCCATCGGGCTGGCATCTTCAGCAAATTGATGCGAGCGCAACATACGTACATCTTCAATGCGCTTCACCGCACGGGAATGGAGATCCGCCGTAAACTCCTGATCACGAAATACCGTTAAACCTTCTTTAAGCGATAATTGGAACCAATCACGGCACGTAACACGATTACCTGTCCAGTTATGGAAATATTCGTGACCAATCACCGCTTCAATATTAATATAATCCACATCAGTTGCGGTTTCCGGACTTGCGAATACCAACTTGGAATTAAAGACATTCAAGCCTTTATTTTCCATCGCCCCCATATTGAAATCATCCACTGCGACAATCATGTAAATGTCCAGATCATACTCAAGACCAAAACGCTGCTCATCCCATTCCATCGCCCGGATCAGCGATTGCATAGCATGGTCACACTTATCAATATTGTGCGCTTCCGTATAAATTCTTAGTACAACATCACGGCCGGACTCAGTGGTAAAACTATCTTCAACATGCGAGAGCGGACCAGCCACCAGCGCAAACAAATACGACGGTTTATGATGCGGATCATCCCAGCGCACCCAGTGGCGACCATCATCCATATCACCGAACTCCACCAGATTACCGTTCGACAACATAACCGGGTATTTTTCTTTATCACCGATAATCTGAGTAGTGAATAAGGTCATCACATCCGGGCGATCCGGATAATAAGTAATTTTTCGGAACCCCTGCGCCTCGCATTGGGTGCAGAAATTGCCACTGGACTGATACAAACCCTCCAGAGACGTATTCTTTTGCGGGTAGAGACGGGTAACAATTTCCAGCTCGGCTGATTCCGGAAGGGGATTAATCACCATACCCGCATCGGTTAACTGATAATCACCCTCAGCCAGCGCTTCACCGTTAAGGCGTATCGTTAACAGCTCAAGATCCTCACCGTACAACTCCAATGGTGCATTCTCAGGCGCATCATTCCGGCGCTGATACTTGGCGGTACTGGTGACATCGGTGAATTCCTCACCCAATTCAAAGGTCAACGACAATGCTTCAACCTGATAAGCAAGCGGCTGATAGTCCTCCAGATAAATCGTTTGTGGCTGCCCTTCTTTCATCCCTACTCTTCCTTTGTTTTATATAACGCACTGGTTAGTGCTGCGTAATCCTTATGAGCCTCTGTTATTACACCGTAGCGTAGCAACAGGTCAATATTCACCAGATTACAATTGTCTTTAAATTGATCTGTATGCTCGGTTAACTCCGCTAATTCATGCAAGGTCATCAACTGAAAACCTTCCACCTCACCGTCATTATTTTCAGGCAGAAAATCTTCCGGCAACCATAGATCATAGACAAATATTGTGGAATCTTCTAAACCGCGCCAGCCCTGGTACTGGTAATGAAGCTGGCCCACCGCCCGGGCCTGTTGTGCCAATGCTTCGGGAATGGCGGCTTCTTCTCCGGCTTCTTTCACCACATTATCTAAACGACTAATGCCCGTTGGTTGACCACCCGCCACAATCTGATCCAACTTGCCCGGCCAGAAGGATTTTGATCGCGAACGCGTACCCACCCAAACCAGTATTTCACCTTGTTTATCAACCAGACCATTAACATGCACCCCGAAACCACGGATACCCAGAAAAGAAGCTGCTGCCCGCTCAACTTCCATCACCGCATGCTCACCGTAATGATGCACTACCGGATAAGCCTCACCCACCCAGGTATCAATCACACCGGCACCATGTAGCTCTAGCATCACCTGGTTCACAACAGATGTGCGTTGCTGATAATCAGTTAAATGCTGTTGAAGAGAAACGGCACGGTTACCTACATGGAATACCTCCGGAAAATCCCGCATGTGAGCAGCAAATTTTTGGTCTATCCAGCCATAACGGACACCCTCAATGTGCCAAGGCAACAACTGGTCAAAACGCGCATTATTACAAGCAAGGATACGATCCGGGTAGCTCATTGAGTAAAGTTAAATCCCATCAGAGAAACATCATTATACGCAGTATACGCGAACCACAACAAAGCTACAGCACCCAACAATGCCAGGTATTTTTGGGCGCTAGCTCCCAGCCCGGAAGCCTTCTCGACAGCGCGCATATTGTCGAAAACTTCACGCGCTTCATAACCTTCTTTCTGGTTGAACGGGGTGAAGTCAATATCAAAAACGTCACCTTTTTCAGCCACATGCAACCGGGCGACCAAAGGTATTTCTCGTTTATATACCGGCGTGATCGCTTCAATCACCCCGTTTTTATCAATACGGGTAATGCCGGTGATTTTTCTTGGCTTGCCTTGCTCATCAGACAGCAGCCAGCTTATTGAACCTTTTCCGGGAGAAATTTCTTTATGCTGAAAACTGTGAACGGTGAATGTTTTTTTCATTAGGTGCCCAAAAAAAAAATTAAATATTATGACAATATAACTACATTTTATCATTGCTTATTTGATTTTCTTGACCAACTGCAAGAGAAACCAGGCAGCACGCCAGATACTCATTTTATTTGCCTGTCGATTGCAACCAATTATCAAAAGCGGCACTACGTAACTTATCCGTTCGCGCATACCAGCCGGTGTCTCTGAACAAAGAACGTTCCAGATGATGACTACTGGTCGGCAAATGATTAACCATAGGAATACCTTCCACCGGATGATTCCCCATGTATTTCAGCGCACTGATCCGTGTCGGGCCATAGGGAATATATTCGGCGACCCTTGCCATTTGCCTGGCTTCAGTTGCAAAACGAATAAAGCGCTTTATTTCAGGTACCGGTTTTGTGGCTGCCACCGGAATCACCCAGACGCTACGGTCAATAATCTGACCATCCCAAAGCAATGTCAGTGCGTTATGCTTTAACTGATCATCGAAAAAACGCCCGTTATAACCGGAAGTCATACTCACAGCACCTTCGGCTAATAACTGCCCCGGCTGCTCCGGCTTATCCCACCAGACAATGTGGTCACGAATACGGTCTAAACGCCGGAAAGCCAGGCGCAAACCCCGTTCAGTACTCAGCAAATCATAGACCTGACTGATCGGAACACCATCAGCCATCAGCGCCCATTCGAGTATGGTGCCAGAGTTTTTACGTAGCCCACGCTTACCCGGAAAACGTTCCACATCAAAAAAATCACCAATCGCCAGCGGCTTCTCATCCGGAAAGGCATTTGAATCAAAGGCAACCACCGTCGAAAAGGTCATGTGAGCCACGCTACAGGGCAGAAAAGCCTGAGGCAGAAAATCATCTGTAGCCGTGACTTCTCCTTTTTCAGCGACCATGATTTCTGCAAAGTCTATCCGTTGTATCAGCCCCTTATCACAAGCCAACTGAGCATCAGCCTCCTCCATATCGACCAGATCAGGCACATTTTCGCCGGTTAGCATATCCAGCCCGCCTTTCTGAAGCTGGGTTTTAATGTTCACACCGGTTTGTTTTTCAAACGGTGTGAACAGAGCCTGTTGGTGAGCTGCCTGGTAAGCCCCACCCCAAGCGGAGATGGTGATATTTTGTTCTGCGTGGACTGTGTTGATGCAGGCGAAGCCTGTTATGGCTAGTAGTAGAAATGAAATCCTCCCTGCTAACTTAAACCGCCGCATTTTCTTCTTTCCTCAGCTCATGGACAATCTCAAAATAAGCCGTGATCAAACTAGCCTCAGTGATCATCCCCATCAATCGTCCATCTTCAGCCACCACCGGCACAGCCTCACCCACAAAGTCTTCAATCTGCCGCATAGCCTGCCAGATAGAAGTGGATTCATTAAATTGTGGCCAGTCTTTAAACAGCAACGTTTCAACGGGCGTATGCTCAGGCTGACCGATCATATCCTGAATGCGCAACATGCCCAGATAGCCACCGCCGCTATCAGTGATGGCCGCTTCAGAACGTCCTTTATCAACCAGCACCTGCAAAATTTCAGCCACCGGAACAGAAGTGTTAAACGCGAGATAGCGGTCAATAGGACGATCAGACACTTTACAAGCTTCCAGCATCGCACGGTCACGCCCCGAAGACAGGTTAACCCCCTTCCCCATCAATTGAACATCAAATAAAGAACGCCCAAACAAACGAAATGCCAACAGATTAGCGAACACAACAGCCACCATCGCCGCCACCGTTAAATGGTAATTATGTGTTAATTCAAAAACGATCAGAATAGTCGTCAACGGCGCACCAATAACCGGACTACTCAAGGCCATCATGCCGCAAATCGCGTAGACCGCTACTCCCGAATTAGCCACACCGGCCATTTCCAGCAGTGACCAGAACAGCGCACCAAACAATATACCCATCAGCAGCACCGGACTGAAAACACCGCCCGCAAAACCAAAGCCCACACAAACAGCAGTCAGCGCAATTTTAGAAAAAACCAGTAATGCCAATTCAGAATTAGTGAATGCTCCTTCGATAGTGGCAAAGCGCAGCAGCTCTTTCCCTGTGCCTAATATATCCGGCAAACCCAATGCTACCAGCCCCACCAACAAACCCGCTATCGCCGGACGGTACATTGCGGAAACGGGTAACGTTGCGCCCACTTTAGCCATCGATAATGTCAGGCGCATAAACCCGGTGGCCAACACCGCACAAGCCACACCCAGCACTGCAAACAAACCGAATTCATAGCTGAACTCAACGCCTGAAAATTCTACCAGGAACAATGCGGGTCGCTCGAAAATCACATTCGCCACCACATAACCGGTCGCCGCCGCCACGGTGGTGGGTGCAAAAGCCTGTAAGGAGTAATGCCGCAGAATCACTTCATGCGCAAAAATAAGACCCGCAATCGGTGCATTGAACGCCGTCGAAATAGCGGCGGCCACTCCACTGGCGATAGCGATGGATTGCAAATTGGGGATTTGAAGGTTTAGCTTTGCCACTAAGCCACCGAATAAAGACCCCATATAGACCATCGGGCCGTATTGCCCCACCGATGCACCGCAACCTAAGGATACGACAGCAGCTAGTGTGGAGACTAAACCGGAGCGGGCATCGGGTAATTGACTGCGTAACTGGACTGCGCGGATACTGTCCGGCGGGCCGAGTGGACGATTTGCTGTTGACCAGCGTTGTAATAGCCAGCCTACCAATAGGCCACCACCAGCGGGCACCAGAATCGTGGCGATGGTGAGTAGTATTGGGTGTTGTACTTGAATGCGGGTGCGGGGAGAAATCAATAAGACATCATTTAGCCAAACCACGCACTCCACAAACGCAATGGCGGCCAGAGAAACGATGGTTCCTATTACGCAAGACATTCCCGCCAGAACTGTGAAGCGGAAGAAAACTGTAGCCGGAGTTAGATTGGCACCCATCTTTAGAGATTAGGCTAGAATGGTTTGATTAACAAGTTGATGGCCAACAAACCACTCACCCAACCTGACTAACCCGCAACAACAAAACCCCACCCAGAATAACCACCACCGCCAACACCTTGCGCCAATTCAAATGCTCACCCAACACAAACACTCCCAACAACATCGCAAAAATGATACTGGTCTCACGCAAAGCCGTCACCAAAGCAATCGGCGCTAAAGTAAACGCCCAAACCACCATCGCATAACCAGAAAATGATGCCCCTCCACCCTGTAATGTTAGCTTCCATTCCACCGTAAATAATTGCTTCAACAAACCCGGACGCTTCACCTGCATATAAATCAGCCAGATCGCAATATTCAGCATAGAACTCACAGCATAATAACCCACCGGACTCACACCAACCCTGGCACCCAAACCATCCACCAGCGAATAACCCGCAACAAACCCCCCAGTTATCAACGCCAGCAAACCCGCCTTATGATTAAACACTCCGCCCGCCTGCTTCAGTAAAGCAAGACTGATAATACCGCCACCGATAAAGGCCACCGCCAACAATTCCGTAGCACTCAACACCACACCCAGTAAGCCAATAGAAATCAGCGTCACCAACATAGGAGCAACACCCCGCGCCAAAGGATAAACCTGACTCAAATCACCAATCCGGTATGCATTCAGCAAAAACCACTGATACCCCGTATGCAACACAGTACTTCCCAGTATATAAGGCCACGCCTCCAGAGATGGCAGGGGAACAAACAACAAAGCGATACAGTTGAATGGCAGATGACCAACCACCACCGCACTCATACTGAGCATTTTATCGTCGGCTTTCTTAACCAGAAAATTCCAACTGGCATGCAGCAACGCCGCCAACAACACAACAACCGTAACGGTCAGCGACATTTAATCTGGTTCCTGAGCATCCGCTGCTGCCTGCTTTTTCGCTTGTCTGCGTTGCCGGAAAAAGGCCTGTAATTGCTCAGCACAACGTGCCTGAAAAACACCACCCTCCACTGCTACCTGGTGGTAATGGCGCGGATCTTTTAAAATATCAAACACACTACCCGCCGCACCGGTCTTGGGATCAAAAGCACCAAACACCAGCTTATCCACCCGCGCATGCAACATCGCTCCGGCACACATCAAACACGGCTCCAACGTGACATACAACGCCGTTCCCGGCAGCCGGTAATTCTCGGCCTCCGCCCCCGCACTACGTATCGCCATAATTTCCGCATGGGCAGAAGGGTCATGATGCGCTATGGGTTGATTCCAGCCCTCGCCCAAAATAACTCCGTCACGCACCACCACAGCGCCTACCGGCACCTCACCTTCATCAGCCGCCCGTTCCGCCAGCGTCAGTGCATAGTTCATCCAGTATTCATTATCCATAAACGGCGACAATTAACTCCATAGTCAACTACAATAATGTGACATTACTCACTTAAATTATAAAACGTCAAGGAGCACCCCAATGCCAAATGAGCACAATGACAAGCTAAACGCTCGCTTAGAAGCTTTTGCAAAAGATACGCCGGGCTTCATGAATGAACAACCACCAAAAATGGATGCCGATGGCAACCCAGTTGACAGTGTGACCGCATTCTCAGCAGCGGACATCGCAGAAAACAATTTTGTTGATGCACGTGACACCACACGACAAGTTCAACTGGCTGACGCACCACGCGTTACGGCTCGTGCTGCCTCCACTTCCGCTGACAACCCGGCTAACCTGGTAGACACACTACGATATACCCGCTTAAGTGAGATGGAAAGTGCCGGACTGAAATCAGCAAAATTAGCAGAGACACCGTGGTCAGATGACTACTGGGCTATCTACAAAGGTATTCTCGGCGCACGTTATGCAGATTCAAACTTTCCGGAATCAGAAAACTGGAAAACCAACGCGGACTATATTATTGCCAACCCAGCCACCGCCATATTGGCCAGTCGCAGCGCACACAAAATCAACCTGTTATCACCCGCAGAAAAATACGATGCCTTGGTCGGTGATGAAAACGGCAGCCTGACGCAACGCATGTGGTCGGAAGGTAAACGTTATTTTGATGCCAATGGCAGTGTCGAAACCTGGATGGGTATTTGCCATGGTTGGGCACCGGTGGCGTACATGCTGGATCGTCCGGTCAGACCCGTCACGCTGCATACACCTGATAATATCCCCATTAAATTCTACCCAGCCGATATCAAAGCATTAGCTTCGTTATTATGGGCAAACGCGGCGGCACGCACCCGCTTCATCGGCGGACGCTGTAATGATAAAGATCCGGCGACTGATCCGGACACCGGTCGTGTCCTGTCAGATCGGTGCTTTGATACCAACCCAGGCACATGGCACGTTGCGGCAGTTAATCAGATCGGTGTTTCTAAACGCAGTATGGTGCTGGATGTTACCTTTGATTATGAAGTATGGAACCAGCCGATGTATGCTTATGAATACACCTACTTCAACCCGCAAACCCGCCGTGCTACTGACACACTCGAAGATGCAACGATAGCCATTGGCGAATACACCGCAGATAAATTCAAACGCTTCCGTAGCTCAAAAACCAAATCGGTAGTCGGTGTTTCAATGAAAGTAGACTACATCGTTGAAACCAATCCTCGCCAGCGCGAAAGCGATAGCTCTGAACTGGATGCCGTGCATTCTGTTGAGTACGAATATGACCTGGAGCTGGATGGAGACGGTGACATCATCGGTGGTGAGTGGTACCGCAATAAGCACCCTGACTTCCTGTGGACACCCCCTAAAGGTGCCCAGGCGCAGACACAACGCGATAGCCAGGTCAGCGGCAACTGGAGTGATGCACGTCGTTCAGTTCCCGGAACATGGCAAGGTGTTGCCGCAAAAGCATCACGTGAGCAAGGCTCACCATTAGCAGCGATCGTTGAGAAAATGATTGAATTTGCTAACTCGGATAATAACACCAGTGGTGGCACAGCTCCTGCCCCAACTCCGGCCCCAACTCCGGCTCCGGCCCCAACTCCGGCTCCGGCCCCAACTCCGGCTCCGGCTCCGGCCCCAACTCCGGCTCCGGCTCCAACTCCGGCTCCGGCCCCGGCCCCGGCATCTGATTTTATGACGTGGTTACGGGAAATGATGCGACGTTGGTTTGGTTGATTGATTGATTGATTGATTTCTTCATGAAAGGGTGCCGTAAAAGTTAGGGCGAACACACAGGTTCGCCCCTACACAGGTTATTCGTAGGGGCAGACCTATGTGTCTGCCCTAACCTTTGCGACACTCTTCATTTAAGAGAGAGGTTCATAGGGGACGTTAAGCAGTCTGCCCTACCCCTAATGCCGGTTTTGAAAAATACCTAGGCAGTGCCGGAAACATGTGCGCAATCATCCGTGCTGTTTTACTGGGCTTGTAACTCATATCCGGCTGCTTATGCTCAGCCACCAAACTTTCCAACGAAATTCCGGCCAGAAAATCATGTAGCTGCACGTCCATAACACTTAACATATCTGACACTTGCTGTGTTGGGCACGTTTTACATTCCGGCCCAGGATCATCCGGCGCACATTCAATCGCATCAATAATATCGGCCACAGATATATGGCTAGCCGGCTTCCCGAGGCGGTAACCACCACCCGGGCCACGGATGCCTTCGGCCAATTTGGCATGGCGCAAATGGTAAAACAACTGCTCCATGTAGGACAAAGAAATACCTTGTTCTTTGGCCAAAATGCTTAGGCGTAATACCTTACTTCCATCGTGCAGGGATAATGCCATCATCGCCATAATGGCCCGCTGACTTTGTGTAGTAAGTTTCATCGTCTAACTCCTTATAACGACTATCAAGGGTATATGCTGTATGAAGTGACTTACGCTCAGCATTCCGAAAGTTGAATTCCGGATCGGAACGGTTGAATCTATTACTGTGGAAGTCGTAGACTTCTATGCTTGTGGGGTGAAATCATTTCATGTGCGTCACTATTCTTCTTATACTTAGTTTAGTTATTGGCTGTGAAGAGAACGTGAAATTAGGGCACATAAACAAAAAAAAGCGAGATTAATAAATCTCGCTTTTTGGACACTGTCACCGGAGGAGGAATGACAGTAGCTTTACATCATTGTTATTTTTAAGTACCTAACACATTATTATGCCGGTTGAGGCATAGCGCCGCCGATACCTGTACCCGCCGGTTTGTGTACCGGGAGTGCCGGAAACATCCGTGCAATCATCCGGGCTGTCTTACCGGGCCGGTAACTAATATCTGGCTGCTTGTGGTCACCGACCAGACTTTCCAATGATATTCCATCAAGAAAGTCATGAATCTGGTTATCTAGCGCACTCAGAATTTGACCAACTTCCTTAGTCGGGTGCGTTTTACGCTCCTGCTCAGGATCATCCTGTGCCGACTCAATCGCATTAACAATATCTGCTACTGATATATGATTGGACGGTCTGCCTAAGCGATAACCGCCACCCGGCCCACGAATACCTTCGACCAATCCGGCATGACGCAGGTGATAAAACAACTGCTCCATGTAAGACAAAGAAATACCTTGTTCCTTAGCTAAAGCGCTCAAACGTAATACCTTACGCCCGGAATGCAAGGCTAGTGCCATCATCGCCATAATGGCCCGTTGACTTTGTGTTGTAAGTTTCATCGTTTAACTCCTTTAACGACTTATCAAGAACATGGGTATACTTTACAAAACCGCCAATATAAAGTAAATTCGATTTTTAACGACATTTTCATCGGTTTTTACGAACATTGATATGATAAATTTCAAACATCTTTATTACGTACGTGAAGTAGCCAGCGCTGGATCCATCGCCAGAGCCAGTGAACGACTTCATATAACGCCACAAACCATCAGTGGCCAGATAAGCGTGCTGGAAGACAGCCTCGGCATGAAACTGTTTCATCGCCAGGGCCGAACCCTGGAACTCACCGAAGCCGGCCATGTTGCTGTTGAATACGCTAATAAAATTTTTCAGCTGGGAGCCGAACTGGAAGAACGCCTGCAACACTATCCTGAAGACCGCAACCGTTTGTTCAGAGTCGGCGTATCGGATCTGGTTCCAAAAGCCATTGCCTACCACCTGCTGGAACCAGCCATCCAATTAAATAAACAAATGCGTATTGTCTGCACAGAAGGCAAGTTGCCCGATCTGTTGGGCGAGCTGGCAGTACACCGCATGGAACTGGTCATTGCCGATAGCCCTATCCCTCCTAACATGAACATTAAGGGATTCAGCCATAAACTAGGCTCCAGTACACTCAGTTTTTTTGCCACCAAAAAGTTAAAAGCAACGCTGGGCAAAGATTTTCCTGCCAACATGGAAGGCACGCCCATACTAATTCCCAGTGAAGGTGCAGCTGTGCGTAATAATTTATTGCACTGGCTTCATGAACACCAGATTCGCCCTCAGATCGTAGGCGAGTTTGATGACAGTGCGCTGATGAAAGCCTTCGGTTTTGCCGGAACCGGCGTACTGGTGGCACCCACAGTACTGGAAGCCACGCTTAAAAAGGAAGGCGACTTACACGTCATTGGGCGCGTAGAAGAACTCACTGCTCAATACTTTGCGATTGGTGTAGAACGGCGCATTTCCAACCCAGCCGTCAAAGCCATCACAGATCATGCACAAGCCTGGCTACAGTAAAGCACCTGAAAAGTTCTACAATAAACCACGTTCAGCGAATGAGACCACCTGATCCCCTATGACAAAATGATCGAGCACACGTACATCAATCAGCGCCAGTGTCTCTTGCAAACGTTGTGTAATACGTTCATCTGACTGGCTTGGTTCCGCAATCCCGGAAGGATGATTGTGGGCGAGAATAACCGCCGCCGCATTGTGTTCGATCGCCTTACGCACTACTTCACGCGGGTGAACACTGGCGCTATTGATGGTGCCGTAAAATAATTCCTCGAAACAAATCACCCGATGGCGGTTATCGAGAAACACACAGGCAAAGACTTCAGCAGGCCGGTCTCTTAGCTTTGAGGTCAGATAAAACCTGACCGCATCGGGGTCTTCTAAGACATCGCCGCGATGAATGCGCTCACGTAAATAACGCTTGGACATTTCCAGAACGGCCTGCAACTGCACATACTTCGCAGGCCCCAAGCCATTGGCTTCACAAAAACGTGTTTCGTCAGCATCAAACATTGTCCGCAAACTACCAAAATCATGTAATAATTCGCGAGACAGATCGACGGCTGTTTTGCCCCGGGTGCCGGTACGCAAGAAAATAGCCAGTAGTTCAGCATCGGATAAGGCTTGTGCGCCCCGGATCAATAATTTTTCACGAGGGCGCTCATCAGCAGGCCAGTCTTTTATAGGTATCATTATTTTCCAACTGTACGATTAACGATAAAACATCTTATGGCAAACCTTCAGGGTAAACACATTCTTTTAGGGATCAGTGGTGGCATCGCCGCCTATAAATCCGCTGAACTGACACGCCAGCTAATTAAGGCCGGAGCAACAGTCAGGGTCTGCATGAGCAAAGGGGCGACTGAGTTTATAACACCCCTGACACTTCAGGCTTTATCCGGCAATCCTGTCCACACCGCGCTGCTTGATCCCGAAGCAGAAGCTGGCATGGGCCATATTGAACTGGCTCGCTGGGCTGATCACATTCTCATTGCACCAGCCACCGCCAACCTGATCGCTAAAATGGCGCAGGGCCAGGCGGACGACTTATTAACGACATTGTGCCTGGCCAGTGCTGCGCCGGTGAGTATTGCGCCCGCCATGAATCAGCAGATGTGGAAACATGCGGCGACTCAGGCAAACAGCACTCTGCTGGAGCAACGTGGTGTACAGATTTTAGGGCCGGATCAGGGCGAGCAAGCTTGTGGTGATGTCGGGCCGGGTCGAATGCTGGAACCTGATGCCATCACAGAACACCTAACACGCTATTATCACCGTGACCTGCCATTACAAGGGGTTCGCGTCCTGATTACTGCCGGACCTACGCGTGAAGCGATTGATCCGGTACGCTTCCTGACTAATCGCAGTTCCGGGAAGATGGGTTATTCAATGGCCGCCGCCGCACAAAAACTAGGTGCTGAAGTGGTATTAGTGTCCGGCCCCGTGGCGCTTGATACACCCACTGATGTGAAGCGGATTAATGTGGAAAGTGCTGATAATATGCTTCACGCCACCCGCGCACAGGCTCAACAAGCTGACATTATGATTGCTACCGCCGCTGTGGCCGATTACACCCTGGCACAGGTAGCTGAACATAAAATCAAAAAGTCCGGTGACGTTTTACAACTGGAAATGACCCGGACCGTTGATATCCTGGCGACGATGTCGCAAGAATTCACCGAACTATTCACTGTTGGCTTCGCTGCTGAAACACAGAATCTGCTGACTTATGCGCGTGGCAAGCTGGAACGCAAGGGTGTTCAAATGATTGCCGCCAACTCGGTAGCAGATGGCAAAGCTTTCGATAAAGACAGCAATGCGCTGGAAGTCGTCTGGAAAGATGGCTCACATTCATTCCCCGAGATGAGCAAAACCCAATTGGCTGACGAGCTGATGAAACTGATTACACAACGTTACAACAACCGGACACAAACCCCATGACTCAAATTGAATACAAGATTCTTGATCCCCGCATTGGCAATGAATTCCCGCTACCGGAATATGCCACCAGTGGTTCGGCGGGCATGGATTTACGTGCCTGTCTGGATGATGCCCTCACCTTGCAACCCGGTGAAACACAATTAATTCCAACAGGTATGGCGATTCACATTGCTGATCCCGGTTTGGCAGCAGTCATTCTGCCCCGCTCAGGATTGGGCCACAAACACGGTATTGTATTGGGCAACCTGGTGGGCTTGATTGATTCGGATTATCAGGGGCAATTGTTTATTTCCTGCTGGAACCGTAGCCAGACAGCGTTTGTCATAGAAGCAGGTGTACGTATCGCACAGTTGGTATTTGTTCCCGTTGTACAAGCCACTTTGCAACAGGTTGATGACTTCGACCAGTCAAAACGGGGTGCGGGCGGCTTCGGTCACTCCGGTACACAATAAACCGGGCCATCTTTATCCCCCGCCCGTTTCAGATAATTAACAGCATGGTTTTACATGCGTATTTACACAGGTTATAGATTATGAACACGAAACCATTAATACCTTTATGCCTGCTTTCATGCAGCTTAGTCATGCTCAGCGCTTGTAGCAGCAGCCCGACCTCCAGCAATGTCTATAGCACAGCGCAGGCCGGTGTCATGCAGGAAGTGAAATTTGCTACTGTGCTGGGCGTACGCAATATAATTATCGAGCAAAACTCCTCGGAAACAGGAAAAACTGCGGGGGGTATTATCGGGGCGGTAGCCGGTAGTGAAGTAGGCAAAGGTAAAGGGCGTATTGTGGGTGGCGTAGTAGGAGCAGTGGCAGGTAGCGCTATCGGCAGTGTTATCGATAGAAATGCGCAGGCCAGACCGGGCATCGAACTCACCCTGAAGATGGACAGTGGCCGGACTGTTGCCATTGTGCAATTAGCGGGTGAAGCATTTAAGCCGGGTGAAAAGGTTAAGGTGTTGACGGCGGGTGACGGACAAGTGCGGGTTACTCATTAGCGTGATTTCAACAAAGAGCATACCTGAATGCACCCCGTAATACCCCCCATCCCCAGCCCTTCCCCCGCAAGGGGGGAAGGGGGCTTAGCACCAGTTCTGAATAACCATCAGATTATACTGGCAGGGTCACACCGGCTCCTTCCCCACCTGCGGGAGAAGGCTGGGATGGGGGGGTATTGCTGTGAAAGTCGCAGACTTTCATGCTTGGGGGTGAAATCCTTTCATGCGCGTTACTTTAGCGCTGAGCTAAAACGAGGGGCTGCCTGACATGCTACAGCCCTGGATAATCGTACTCTGCTCATTGTTTTACATTGGCATATTATTTGCCATCGCTTATTACGGCGACATTGAAAAATACGCAAAAAAAATACGACCCTACCGAGGCGTAGTCTACAGCTTGTCGCTGGCAATTTACTGCACATCCTGGACTTACTATGGCGCGGTCGGTAGCGCAGCCACCAATGGCTGGCGCTACATTGCAATCTACCTTGGCCCGATGTTATTGATTTTCTTTGGTTATCGTTTCTTAACCAAAGTCGCCACCATTTGTAGCGAACAAAACATCACCTCCATCGCTGACTTCATCTCTTCGCGTTACGGGAAGTCACAACAGCTAGCCGTATTAGTGACGCTGATTGCCATTACCGGCACCCTGCCCTATATCGCACTCCAGTTGAAGGCCATAGCCTCCAGCTATGAGGTACTGTCCAGTCTGCCACCGGGTACGCTGGAAGTAGTCAATAGTGCCAAGGATGCAGTACAGACTTCGCTGTGGAACGATACCGGGTTTATTGTCGCATTGATTATGGCTGTGTTTAGTATTCTGTTCGGCACACGCTATGTACACGCCAGCGAGCACCACGAAGGTTTGATTCTGGCGATTGCCTTCGAGTCGATTATTAAACTATTGGCACTGACCCTGGTGGCCTTGTTAGCCATCGTTGTATTGATGGGCGCATCGGACACTCAATTCAACCAGTTTGCCCAAGACCCACAAGCCGCAAAACTATTAACCCATTCCATGACCGACGATATGCTGACGCTCACTTTTCTCAGTCACATCGTGTTGGCAATGGCCGCGATATTCTGTCTTCCCCGTCAATTCCATGTCAGCTTTGTTGAGGTGACCCACCCCAGTGATATGCGCAAAGCACGGTGGGTGTTTCCGCTGTATTTATTATTAACCACACTGGTAGTCATTCCGATTACGCTAGCCGGATCAATGGTACATACCAATACCGGCATGAATACAGTCGATATTGTCCCGGATATGTTTGTGCTCACTTTACCCATTTTGGAGGGCAATGGTGCGCTCGCCCTGCTGGCTTTTATTGGCGGTTTATCAGCAGCGACCGGGATGGTGATTGTCGCAGTCATTACGCTGAGTACTATGGTGTGTAATGATATTGTGATGCCGTTTTTGTTTCGTGTGCAGTCGTTTGAGCTGAAGCAAAAGAAAGACCTGACACAGCTCTTATTACTGATCCGCCGCGTATCCATCGTGATTATTCTGGTGCTGAGTTATTTTTATTATCAGTACATTGATGATGAAAAAGCGCTGGCCTCCATTGGTCTGACGGCTTTTGTTGCGGCGATACAGTTCGCACCGGCCATTATTGGCGCGGTGTATTGGAAACAGGCGACACGGCGTGGTGCGGTAGCCGGTTTATTGGCTGGCTTTCTGGTTTGGATTTATACCTTGTTCCTGCCTGGTTTGCTGGCAGGCATAGGGGGTTTCGATAGTTTTATCAACGAGGGGCCATGGGGAATTAACTGGCTGCGCCCCTTGCACCTACTAGGACTTGAGGGGCCGGATGCGGTAACGCATAGCTTGTTATTTAGCCTGAGCTTGAATGTGCTTTGTTTCTTGTTCTTCTCGTCGCAGCGTAAACCGTTATTACTCGAGCGCATGCAAGCGGCGGCATTTACCCATACTGTGAGTGCCGGAACGATAACCCAGGGTTTACCCTGGTGGAGCACGGCTGAGGTAGGTGAATTACGTTTACTGGCGGAAAAGTTTGTAGGCAAAAGTGCTACCCATCAGGCTTTTGCTGATTTTAATGAGGCACGGCGTGGTCAATTGGTGCCTAGTGAAAAGGCTGACGCGGAACTGGTGAATTTTACTGAACATCTCCTGGCGGGGGCGATTGGCGCTTCTTCAGCGCGGGTGATGATTAATTCAGTGCTGAATAAGAAAAAAGACCTGCCGTTGGAAGATGTATTTAGCATCGTTGATGAAACATCACAGGCACTCCAGTTCAGCCAATCTCTGTTGAACGCGACCATCGAACACCTGGATCAGGGTGTCAGTGTGGTTGATGAAAACCTGAATCTGGTGGCGTGGAATAGCCGGTATATCGAAATTTATAACTACCCGCAAGGCATGATTAAAGTCGGAACGCCTATTGCCGATATTATTCGTCATAATGCATTGGCGGGTGAGTGTGGGCCGGGTGAAGTAGACGGGCATGTTGAAAAACGCCTGAACCATATGCGGGCAGGAACGGTACATTCTTTTCAGCGCTATCGCCCGGATGGCATGGTATTACAGATTCAGGGGCGACCATTGCCCGGTGGTGGTTTCGTTACCAGCTTCACTGATATTACCGAATACAAAAAGGTGGAAAGTGAGCTGCGTGATATTAATGAAAATCTGGAACAGATGGTGGGTGATCGGACGCTGGAATTATCATTAGTAAACGATGAACTGCAACAAGCTAACCGCAGTAAAAACCGTTTTCTGGCAGCGGTGAATCATGATGTGATGCAACCCTTAAACGCCGCAAGGTTGTTTACATCGGCGCTCGAAGAAAGCATGACTGAGAAAAGTACTTTTACCGACCGGATCAATAGTTCCTTACGTTCCGCAGAAGAAATTATCCAGACACTCATCGCCATTTCCAAGTTAGATAGCGGAACAGTGAAAGCCAATCTCACCACCTTTAATATCAACAAGGTGCTGAGTACACTGCAAAAAGAATTTGAAGTAATCGCCGACAATAAGCAGATTCGCCTGAAGATGATCCCCTGTCAGCTTATGGTAGAAAGTGATGCGCATTTATTGCGACGTATTCTACAGAACTTTATCTCCAATGCGCTGCGTTATACCCCAAAAGGTGGTCGGGTCACGGTGGGTTGCAGGTGGGTGACTGCTGAAGATGGTAAGCCGGGCTTGAAAATCAGTACGTTGGATACCGGCGTGGGCATTCCTGAAAATGATATGGAGCTTATCTTTGAGGAATTCCGCCAGCTTGAGAATCTATTAACCGATGAAGTAAAAGGTGTTGGCTTAGGCTTATCGATTGCCAAACGCCTCAGTCAGATTCTCGGCCATCCGCTGGAGATCCGCTCGGTACCGGACAAGGGTAGCAATTTTTCGCTGATCGTTCCTGTTAGTGCACAAAAAACGGTGGCGCAGGATGTTACACAACAACAGCCCCCTACTCCCTCAGTACCACTACCAATCGCTGGCCTGAAAGTGCTTTGCATCGATAATGACAAGGATATTCTGGACGCTATGTCCGCTCTATTGCAGCGTTGGTCATGCACCACTTCAGAGGCGAAATCGTTACAGGAAGCACTGTCCATTATCTCCGGGCAACAGTACCGGCCCGATGTCATGTTGGTTGATTATCACTTGAGTAATCAGGAGAAAGGACTGGATATAATGGATCGGATCCGGGAGGCATTGGGATATGACCTTCCGGGGGTATTGATTACGGCGGATGTTGATGAACAGTTGATGTTGGAGGCTAAGGCGCGGGGTTATCGGTACCTGCGGAAGCCGGTGAATCCGGTGTTGTTGCGTAAGATGTTGGTTAAGATGGCACGGTAAAGAGCTGTTAAATTTGGTCAGGCTAATCCTGATATCCTTCGTTATGAGGTGGTGTTTGCTAATGGGCAGCTACACAGCGACGCGCTTAATGTGGCGCAAACTTTTATTACGAGTTCCGGTTAAATACGGATTCGGTATCGCGCGATGAATGTAGAACTCTGACAATTTCCAGCCAGTCATTCCTCAAGCGATAAAAGATCAGGTAATTGTAAAAAGGAAATAAGCGCATTCCTGTTATCAGGTCATCACGTTTAGCGCCTATTTCGGGGTTTTGACCCAGTGTATCGTGGCAGGTTGTTTCTATCTTAGCGATGAAGTTCAGGGCATTTTCAATGCTATCTTCGGCAATGTACCGGCCAATCCCGATAAGATCATTTTCAGCTTGTTCTGCAAAACGTACCTTCATGGGGTGATAGCTTTTTTCAAGTCATTCCAAAATTCAGGTGTAGCCTCTTTATGGCGACCATTATCGAGGTCATCAACACCTTTTTGCAGTTCAGTTAATAACTCCTGACGCTTATGTTTCAACAACTCACTACGTCTTCGCAGGCGTAATTGCTCACCGCCAAGCAACTCATAGTCTTCTACGGATAAAACGATAGCTACCTCCTTACGGTTACGGGTGACTTTAACCGGCTCGCCCTGTTGTACGGTGTCGAGCAAGTTGCCGAAGGTGTTACTGGCTTGTCGGGAGCCTATGGTGTGCATAATAAATACCTTGTTAGTGGTCTTTCTGGTTGTATTTTGGCGGGTAGCTGGTTACCACAATTTCTTAATACATAATCAAAATATTGTAGCTCATGTAGCTACAATATAAAAATTGTTTTGAACTGTCATGCAATAGGTGAAATCCGTTAATTGGCGGCTCTCCAAAAAGCCATCACTAACACCCTGGAACGCAAACGCCGCTTAGGTCATTACGCTGTACTTTGGAAAGACGGAAAAGTGGTATTGGAAGGTGACGATGCGCCACAGCTAACGACTGAGGCCGAAACACAAGAACAGAGCGTCAAGCCCCAATAGAAATCCCCTCAACCTCTAGGTGCTGCGAGGCCAACGTCGCAGCCTGAGTCCGGTTACTCACGCCCAGCTTCTTAAATATCTCCGTCAGATGCGCCTTAATCGTCGCCTCAGTCACACACAACTCATCCGCTATTTCCCGATTTATTTTACCATCTACCAACATCATCAACACACGGAACTGCTTAGGTGTCAGGGTTTCCAGTTGTTCGTTGAGTGAAGCATTTAAAGATTCACCGGGATACTGCATCTCAACACCGTCAGGAAGCACAACATCACCTAACAGAATGCGTTTAACTGCATCGATAATCTCAGGCAAGGATGCTGATTTGGCTATAAACCCGGAGGCACCGTGCTCCAGCGCCTGCATCATGACACTGTGTTCTTCATGAGCGGATACAATAGACACCGGAATTTCGGGGCAGCGTAAACCGAGGTAACGTAAAGCGGAAAACCCCACAGCACCGGGCATGTGCAGGTCGAGCAAAATCAGATTAGCATCGATGTTTTCGTCCACAGCCTGTTGTAAGGCAGAAAAAGAACCACAACTGATAATATCTATATCACCAAATGCTTCTTTAGTTGCTTGGCGCAAGGCATCTCTGAACAAAGGGTGATCATCAGCAATAATAACTTTTTCCGCTAAAATCATGTATTTCGACTCTCTGCAATCAAAAAATAGACCATCGTCTAATTCCCTAATCCTATCACCTCCGTATACTAATAAGTGTATCGAGTATAGTTTTTATCGATTTAATCAGGGGAGGAGAAACCCATGAAACTAAATAAACCAAATCAGACACGTCGTGATTTCCTGAAAACCAGTAGCGGCATCGCGCTGGCGGGCGCTGCACCTTTGTTCTTTTTTAAAGACGCATGGGCAGCAAAAGATTTCGTCAACAATCCGGGCGATGGCAAGAGTGTTGTACTGGGCTTCAACGTACCTCAGTCAGGCGCTTATGCTGATGAAGGCGCGGATGAGCTACGTGCATACAAGCTGGCTGTTAAGCACCTGAATGGTGAAGGCGACGGCGGCATGATGAATACCTTTAAACCTTCTTCACTGAAGGGCAACGGTATTCTGGGCAAGAAAGTTGAATACGTAACCGGTGATACACAAACTAAATCAGATGCTGCACGTGCTTCTGCTAAGCGTATGATCGAAAAAGACGGTGCATTGATGATCACTGGTGGTTCTTCATCCGGTGTAGCGGTTGCTGTACAGGGTCTGTGTCAGGAAGCGGGTGTTATCTTCATGGCAGGTCTGACTCACTCTAACGATACGACCGGTAAAGATCGTCGTCGTTATGGTTTCCGTCACTTCTTCAATACCGAAATGTCAGGTGCTTCACTGGCACCAGTACTTGAAAAAGAAATGGGGAAAGAGCGTACTGCTTATCACCTGACTGCTGACTACACCTGGGGCTGGTCACAGGAAGGTTCGATTAAGAAGTACACTGAAGAACTGGGCTGGAAAACTCAGGCAGCAGTTCGTACGCCTCTTGGTGCTGGTGACTTCTCACAGTACATTACTCCTGTACTGAACTCAGGTGCTGACGTACTGGTTCTTAACCACTATGGTAAGGACATGGTTAACTCGCTGACTCAGGCTGTTCAATTCGGTCTGCGTGATAAGCAAATTAACGGTAACGACTTCCAAATCGTTGTACCACTGTTCTCTCGTCTGATGGCACAGGGTGCCGGCGAAAACATTAAAGGTATTTACGGCACAACTAACTGGAACTGGTCTTTGACTGATGAAGGTTCTGCTGCATTCGTTAAGTCGTTTGGTGCTGAATATGGTAATCCACCATCACAGGCTGCTCATACGTGTTATGTACAAACATTATTGTATGCAAACGCTTGTGAAATGGCTGGTACTTTCTACCCACCAGAAGTTATCAAAGCAATGGAAGGCTTCGAGTTTGATGGTATGGGTAATGGTAAAACTGAGTACCGTGCCGAAGATCACCAGTGCTTCAAAGATGTATTGGTTGTGCAAGGTAATGACAAGCCATCGAACCAGTTTGACTTGCTGAAAGTTGTTCAGGAAGTGCCACGTGCACAGGTTGAATACCCTGCTGACATGTTGGGTGGCGAGCTTGGCCCCTATAAAGATGCTGATCTGGATAAAGCATAAAGAAATAACCATTCAGGTGGCTTCAGTGCCGCCTGAATGGATTTCTGATTCAGACGATTGACAGGATAAGACAATAACATTCTGTTGATTGATTAAGGCACGGGGGTGATTTTTTTTAAAGGCGGTGTTTTACCACATTTGCCGTAGTGATTTCCTTCCCGTTACTTTATTCCCACAAACTCACAACGACTCGTGTAGACACTTATGGATGCTGTACTGTTACAACTGCTTAACGGTCTGGATAAAGGGGGCGCGTACGCCCTTATTGCGCTGGGCCTGACTCTGGTATTTGGCACCCTTGGGGTAGTCAACTTTGGCCACGGTGCTCTGTTTATGTTGGGCGCATTTTGTGCGGTCATCACACAGAAATTACTCACACTTTCGGTGAAGGTTAAAGATGAAAGTGTAACGTTCTTTGAAGCTTATAAAGAAGTGCCCTATCTGGAAACCTGGCTGGGTGACACCGGTACCATGATCATCGATTATGCGGTGCCCATATCATTATTGCTCACCATTCCAATTATGCTCTTAGTCGGCTATGTGCTCGAACGTGGGTTGATCAAGCACTTCTATAAGCGCACACACGCAGAACAAATTCTGGTGACCTTTGGACTGGCCATCGTGTTGCAGGAAATCATTAAACATTATTTTGGGGCAAACCCAATACCGACACCAGCTCCGGAAATTGTTGCGGGCAGTGCGAATGTCGGTAGCTGGTTTGGCCTGGGCGACAACCTGGTTTATCCCTGGTGGCGACTCATCTACTTCGTATTTTCCATGGTGATAGTAGCAGCCGTGTTTGCTTTCCTGCGCTTCACCACCTTCGGCATGGTCGTACGCGCTGGTATGCAGGATCGTGAAACAGTCAGCATGCTGGGCATTAACATTGAAAAACGCTTTACCATTGTCTTTGGCCTCGCGGCTGTCATCGCCGGTTTAGCCGGGGCAATGTATGCACCGATATTACCGCCGGATTACCACATGGGCATGGACTTTCTCGTGTTGTCATTCATTGTGGTCGTGGTCGGTGGCATGGGCTCTTTGCCCGGCGCGGTACTGGCGGGCTTTATGCTCGGCATACTGCAATCATTTGCCTCAATGACTGAGGTCAAAGCGATTTTCCCTGGCATTGACCAGATTATTATTTACCTGATAGCTGTTGTTGTACTACTTGTCATGCCACGTGGTTTGATGGGTCGTAAAGGCGTGATGGAGGACTAGTCATGAAAAAATTCTTTTCCAATCAATGGCTGGTTATGCTGGTATTTTCCGCCGTCGTACTCACCATGCCAATCTGGCTGGCACCTATCGGGGCGGGTTATCCTGACCTGTTACAGAAGTTTGCAATCTTTGGTATTTTCGCCATTGGTTACAACATCCTGTTCGGTCTGACCGGGTACCTGTCATTCGGGCACGCTGCGTTTCTGGGGGTAGGTTCTTATGCAGCGGTATGGTCCTTTAAATTGCTGACGATGAATGTACTGCCAGCGATTATTTTTGCGATCATTATTGCGGGCCTGTTCTCTGCGATTATTGGCTTTATCAGCCTGCGCCGTTCCGGTATTTACTTCTCTATCCTGACCCTGGCGTTTGCTCAGATGAGTTATAACCTGGCTTATTCGGTGTTAACGCCGATCACCAATGGTGAGACGGGTTTGCAACTAGAGAAAGCTGATCCGCGCCTGATAGACAGTATGTTTGTTGCACCGACAGACGGCTTGCCACTCACCAATTTCTTTTCATTAAGCCTGAGTGGTTATGAAGGGTTTTACTTCTGTGCAGCGTTCCTGATTATTGGTTTCTTTATTTCTCTGCGCATCTTCCGTTCGCCGTTTGGTCTGAAGTTACGGGCGATAAAGTCCAACCAGACGCGCATGATGTACACCGGATTTAGTACCAAGCCTTATTTGCTGTCGGCCTTTATCATTTCGGGCATGTACGCCGGATTGGCCGGTGGTTTGATGGCTGCCACCGATCCGCTGGCAGGTGCCGAGCGTATGCAATGGACAGCATCCGGTGAAGTCGTGTTGATGACGATTCTGGGTGGTGTCGGTACTTTGGTCGGGCCGTTGTTGGGCGTAGGCATCATTAAGTACTTCGAAAATATATTCTCGTCAATCAATGAAAACGTGCTGATGTCAGCTTATAGCTTCATGCCGGAGTGGTTACAAGAATTCATGGTAACCATTTCCTCACCTTTCGTAGGCGAAGGCTGGCACCTGACGTTAGGTTTGTTATTCATGCTGGTGGTTATCTTTTTACCGGGTGGTGTGATGGAAGGCATGACAAGGATCAAAAACCTGTTTGCCAAACCGTTTACAGGTAAAAAGCAGGCTCAGAACGTAGCAGAGGAGAATCACTAATGGGTGCCGGAACAGGAAAAACCGTCCTCAAGGTGGAAAATGTTGTTAAGACCTTTGGCGGCTTACGGGCGTTGGATGATCTGAACCTGACCATTGAGGAAGGCACGGTACATGCGATTATCGGCCCGAATGGTGCTGGTAAATCCACCATGCTGAATGTATGCATCGGGCAGTTAAAGCCGGATACAGGTACCGTCACCTTTGATGGTGAAGTGATTACCGGCAAACAACCTCATGAAATCAATCAGGCGGGCGTGTCGCGGGTATTTCAAACACCGGCAATCTTTTCTGATCTGAGTATTCTGCAAAATGTCATGATTCCGGCCATTGCGCACCGCGATGGTAAATTCAAACTCAACCCGTTTAGTAGTATGGATAAACAGGATGACATTGAAGGCCGGGCAGTACAAATACTGGAACAACTCGCACTAACCGACCAGATGCATGATCATGCTGGCAGCATGTCACGCGGTAATAAACGACGCTTAGAACTGGCGATGTGCCTGGTACAAGAACCACGTTTGTTGTTGTTGGATGAGCCAACCGCAGGTATGGCACGGCATGACACTAACCGCACCATCGATATCCTCAAGCAGATCAAGGCCACCGGGATGACTAAGGTCATTATCGAGCACGATATGCATGTGGTATTCAGTGTGGCTGATCGTATCTCGGTATTAGCGCGTGGTCATATTATCGCCGAAGGCACTCCGGATGAGATTAAAGGCAATCCGTTGGTGCAGGAAGCTTATTTGGGAGGAACCGTAGAATGAGTACTCAAACAGATTCAGCGTTCTTCTCGCTTAACGATATTCACTCTTACTATGGCGAAAGCTATATCGTTCAGGGCGTTAGCTTTGAAGTTAAGGAAGGCGAGATTATTGCGCTGTTGGGACGTAATGGTGCGGGTAAAACCACAACTTTACGCTCTATTGCCCGAGCTTCTGAGCCACAGGTAAATCAGGGTGAGATCTGGCTGGATGGTAAACCGCTGCATGAGATGGCAGCGCATGAAGCCGCACAGCTGGGGGTATGTCTGGTACAGGAAGACCGTTGTATTATTCCCGGCCTGACCGTTCATGAAAACCTGCAACTGGCACAAATTGTTGAGCCGATTGGCTGGCCGATTGATCGCATTTATGACCACTTCCCACGCCTGCGTGAACGCCGCAATCAGGACGGCACTACCTTGTCGGGTGGTGAGCAACAGATGTTAGCAGTGGCACGGGCTTTAGCACGGGATATTAAATTGCTATTACTGGATGAGCCCTATGAAGGGCTGGCACCGGTTATTGTTCAGGAGATTGAAAAAATCCTGATGAATATCAAAGAACTGGGCATTACCACTATTCTGGTTGAACAGAATGCGGTGGCTGCGTTAAAACTGGCAGATCGGGCGATTATTCTTGATACCGGTGTGATTGTATTCGATGGTCTGGCGCAGGAAGTACTGGATGATGAAGAACTGCGGCATCAGTATTTAGCAATATAAGTGATATAACAGTAGATAGATTTTTCTCGCTCCCCCTTTTCAAAAGGGGGATACTCTCCAGTGACACATCCATCCCGCCAAAAACAGCAAACATTATCAATTCGCCCACAGTATGCTTCTTAACAAGAGGTGATGATATGAAACAGACAACCAGCCGCAACTACCGACAACGACTAACAAGGGTCATCGAATATATTTACGATAACCTTGATGGTGATCTGAGTGTGAACACGTTAGCAGATGTGGCTTTAATGTCCCCGTATCATTTTCATCGGATTTATCGTGGTTTGGCACAGGAAACCGTCAATACCACGATTCGTCGTTTACGCCTCCAACGCGCGGCTACAGAGTTGATCCAAACCACTGAGTCGCTGACCCGCATCGCAAAAATGGTTTCATATAGCAGTCAGGAGGCATTTAGTCGAGCCTTCACTCAGCACTTTGGTGAAACTCCCCGAAAGTATCGGGAGAAACGCAGCAAAGAAAACCTGCCCCCTGCCCCCGGTTTTGCGATGCACCGAAATAATCAGGAGCACACGAATATGTATGATATTGAAATGATGGACATTGATAACATCGAGTTAATGGGATACCGGCATCAAGGGAATTATATGGGCATTGGACAGCTCTTTGAAAAGCTGTTCATTTTTGCGGGCAGCAATGGCCTGATGAATGACAAAACCCGCATGATCGGGCTTTATTATGATGACCCGGATTCTACCCCCGAAAACGAACTGCGCTCCATGGCTTGTCTTATCACAGGTGAAGATGGCATTCCGGCATCCGATGATTCACCAGAGAAAACACAAATTCCGGAGGGACGTTATGCAACCCTGCTCTTCAAGGGTGCTTACCCTGAAATTCATAAAGCCTACACATGGTTTTTTGGCGAATGGCTGCCACAAAGCGGGCATGAGGCAGATGACTTTCCACCGTTTGAGGAGTATTTGAATGATCCGAAAACGACGCCACCGGCTGAGTTGCTGACGCGGATTCATTGTAAGTTGGCTTAAAAAAACTTGGGTTCGGAGCTTGCCCAATCGGGTAAGGAGCGGCTAAACACCAATCCTTACCCACTTTAACCGAAAGACCTGCCATTTATATTATGCGGCAGACTGTTCAATATAGGTTGTCCCATGAGATTGAGCGATGGTGTTTTGTTTGATTCGGATGGACGATGTTCGGGGGTTATAGAGCACTTGAATAACTTGCTTGCCTTTACTTTTCAGGTAAAACTCCACATCGATATTATGAGGGTTTCTCCCCCAATCTTCGCCAACAACGAATATATCCACATTCAATGCCTTACAACCAGAAACATACTCAAGTTCATGGTAAGGGCGCACGATATCAACGCAGCTTAGCGCTTTCAGCATTTCTGCTCGTTGATCAAGAGGGATAACAGGCACATTAGGCTTGTAAGAGTTCACCACGCGATCGGAGGCGACACCCACTGCCACAACATCGCCTAATGTTCTGCAATACTCTAATAATGCAAGGTGTCCTACATGTAACAAATCAAACGTACCCACTGTGTAAACAACCATTGTGCTGATTAACTCCTGAATTAAAGTAACTCGCCTGAAAAAAATTTCACCCCAAGCATGAAAGTCTGCGACTTCCACAGTAACGCCATGTAACGACCACATCCTGCAAGCATGAAAGTCTGCGACTTTCACAGTAACGCCATGTAACGACCACATCCGGCAAGCATGAAAGTCTGCGATTTTCGCAGTCATTCCCGTTGCGGCATCTTTCAAACAAACACTTTTTATAAAAGTTTCCAGCTATAAATACCGGTGATGGCCAGCGTATAAATCGCCAATATATAAACGTTGATCGGGTTGCCAGAAAATTTGGGCGTTTTGATTTGCGCCACATTGAGCATCGCAAGCCCTACGCCACTGACATATAACACCACTGAAAAAACGCCCTGGCTCAGAACACCTTCCAATAAAAATATGAAAACCAGAATAAGACTATTGTTATCGAGCGCTAAACCGGTGTATTTAGCATCATCAGAAAGACCGAAAGTACTGAAATAACTCAGGCGTATGGCACTCGCCGCCAGCATTACAAAAGCACCCACCAGAAATAGCGGACTGAACTCACCGAAACTCATCAACAAAATAGCCGGGGTGACGCCATAACTCACAATGTCAATTAACACGTCAAGTTGGCCACCAAAAGCGCGATCATGACCGGTCCGCCCTTTCATTTTTCGTGCAACCAGTCCGTCTGCCCAGTCGAAAGCAACAGCCCAGACCATACCGATCATTGCCGCGTAATATACCCCGGTAATGCTGAAGTAGATGGCTAAAACTGTGCAGGCTAACCCCGCCAGGGAACATAGATTAGGAAGGTCTTTTACAAAGGAAAGAATAGTGGGTTGTGGCCCCCGAAATTCGGTGTTGCCTGTGGTCATAGTGATCCAAAAAGTGATACTTAATCATCTTGAATGACTTTTAAGTAGTGGGGTTTTGCCTACAAAAAGCATAAGAAACAGCAGGCAACAAAGGCGCAATATAAGGATGGAGCCGTTACAGGGTATAAGTGAAAATATTACATTGCGGAAACTGCGTAGCCGGGATTGTGGTGGCGACGATAAATATGATGTGATTGATGCCAGGCCGGGTGACAGCCATAGAAAGAACTACAAGAGCGTTGAACATAACACATCTACGGCTTTTAAGCGCGGTGTAAATTTTATACTTAAGGGGGAAGTCACTGGAATTGCTCTGATCGTGCGCCGGTTATCTACGCTGCTTCCATGTCGCAAAATTCTGATTCACCAGACGAAAGTCACGCATGTTATGCGTCACAATCATCTCAGCATTACCACCTATAAACCGATGAATACCTTCGCGACTAAATTGCGAATAGCGTTGAAGATTGTCAGGCCGTGTCAGCACATCTTCGTACTCAATCACCAGAGGGGTGAAAATAACACTATCAACAATAACCCAAACTAATCAAAACCCAGCCGGATCAACAATACCCCCATCACAGCTAAGCTTCCTAACCTTCGGAGCCTGCTTCAGCAACTCAGCCAGCGACGTATCAGCCGTAATCGTCCCCCGCAGATTCACCCAAACCTCACCAATCAACTTACCACTACAACGCACATTCACCTTAGCCCCACTACCCGCACCAAAGCTCTTATCAAACGCAGCACGAATCTGTTTAGCCGTCAGCCGCTTACCAATATTATCAGCAAACAAACCCTGTACCGCCGAAGCATTCAGTTGTTTCATCAGCGCCACGGAATCACGGTAATAGACCTCTGGCGACCCATAACAGGAACCATGTTTATACCACTCATGGCGCTGTAAATCGGAAGCGGTAGCAGGCATAACTATATCCAATTCACGCCGCAGTTCATCACTGATATCAAGCTCAGGCAACAAGTGCCAAGCGCCGCGCCGGTCAATGGCTTTATGAGTCGTACTGACATTACAATACGCCCGATTTTTCGGTTGTGGCCATAAACCATGTAAAGCCGGATGGGTCGCATCATAACGATCAGCCGTCTGCGTCTTACACTCTTTTTTGTTCTGATGCGTCTGACAGAAAGCTGGTTGCCAACTGACAGCTAATAAGAAATCACCGGATGGCGCACCACTAGTAGAAGTGGACGGCGCTACCGAAGGCGTTCCCGCGCTACCCTCAACTAAGCTGCCACAATCCAGACTAACCCAGCGCTGCTTGTCTTCAATACGCACCAGATAATGCGTAGCAGCAGCACGGTTTTGTCCATTCACCGGATACTGTTGGCCGGGCTGGACAAATAGCTTCCCAGGGTTAGTGCTTTTCTTAATCGAATGCAGGGCGGGACACGTTTTACTAGCTTGAAAAACGCCGTTCAAAGGCAGGCTGGCCTGCGCTGTGGCTGGGAGTAATAACACTACGCCCCAGCACAGTAAATAGAGGAATGATTTCATAAGCACGATAATAACAAGCTTGAATACAACAAGCTATTTATTGGCAACACTATGGAATTGAGCCATTGATAATGTAATTCGCAGAAAAATTCTCATTGCCGGGATGGATTAACACATTGCCCAACAGTAAGTTGCTGTCATTATCAGGGCCGCTAAACAGGCTCGCACCATCCATATTGTAATCCGTCAAATGATAACCAAAAGAGCGGTAATTACTGTTAAAACCCTCATTATCAACATCACTCAACACCGTAGCCAACAAAGCAGTAGCATCGTTATCCGGCCCGTTAGCGGTAATACTATCACTCCCGTTTGCATCACCAGCCCATAACACCGCCACCGTCCCACTAACAAAGCGGGCATTATCACCATACACCGGAGTGGCCGGCAGGCTAAAATCAACGGTAGCAATATGACTGTTGCCCATGCTAACCGTATCCAGAGTCATAACCCCCAAATGATTACGGTGCCGGAGCACAACGTGGTAATTACCCGCTCCCACTTCCGGAAAAACCAGCACAGTATCACCGGAGAGATTATCGACCACCCTACCATCACGCTGGATAAGCGCAGGCTTACTCAACAACCGGGTTTGACGGCCCACATCAAATAATTCAATTAACACCCAGTCCACAGGAGCAGTATCACCGGTACGCCCCAACATACCTGGCTGTATCGTATTGCCGTTAGCATTATCAAGGGCCATACCGACTGCATAAGGCTGTGTTTGTGGAAGGAGGTTTTGTGCCCGTAAATCATCACGCATCAAACCTGTAACGGAGTCATAAGCACCTTGCAATACAGCCTTCACTTCCAGCCTGATTGCGCCTGTTCCCCCGGGGAAGCTGGTGGGATCTAACGGGTCAGTACCCAACCGGGTCTCAGTGTCATTATCAACACCGTCACCATCGCTATCATTCAAATCAGAAGCATCATCTGAATCCAGTTGATCCGGCACACCATCCGCATCAACGTCCAGCAAGGATGATTCCAACGCGTCGGGCCTGCCATCACTATCGGTGTCGGCCACACCTTCCACATTGTCATGCAAACCATCGAGGTCGCTGTCCAAATGATAAGGATTGGTGCCGCTAGTGCGTTCTTTGGCATCAGCGATACCATCGTTATCAAAATCGCCGGGGGTGTTTAATAGCTGGAAACATTCCGGAGTCATGCCATTAATAGAAACGTAGCCGCTGTCAGTCGGGGCATTGGTAAAGCTCATATCAGCAAAGAAACCAGGCTGTCCCCATGAAGTGATTGAACCATCGGCCTTCATTGCTGCAAAGCTTTTGGTATTAGCCACAATAGCAACATACCCACTGTCAGTAGGTGCACCGCTGCCAGCCTCTGTGCTACTCCCCCAAACAGCTATAGAGCCATCCGCTCCTAATGCCGCATAAGCATTTAAATTACTGGTTATTGCCGTATAGCCATTCGCTGTCGGTGGTTGAGTGCCGGTTACCGGCCCGCCCCAGCTCACGATGGAGCCATCAGCCTTCAACGCGGCAAAACTATTACCATTTCTGGTTATAGAAATATAACCATTACCTGTTGGAGCACCAACCCCGCCATTATCAACACGCCCCCAGGACGCAACCGAGCCATCACTTTTAAGGGCTGCAAAAGCGCCCCAGTTAGCGACTATATCGACATAACCATTATCGGTAGGCGCAGCAATATCATCAGAAGCAATACTCCCCCAGGTGGTGACAGAGCCGTCTGACTTAAGTGCTGCATAACTTTCATAATTAGCAATAATGGCAACATAACCTGTACCAACAGGCCCGGCACCGCCATAACGACTATCACCCCATGTGAAAATAGAACCATCATTTTTCAGAGCAGCAAAAGTAACAGCATTGGCCGTGATGGACAGATAGCCACTGTCAGTGGGCGCACCGCTACCGCCGTAAGGAGAAGATCCCCAGGCAGCAATGGAGCCATCAGCCTTTAAAGCAGCGTAAGCAACCTCATTGGTCGTGATAGAAACATAGCCTGAATCTGTTGGAGCGCCCCTGCCACCCGGTAAATCGTAACCCCAGGAAGTAATCGAGCCGTCAGCCTTTAAAGCAGCATAACTACCTTGGTTAGCTGTTAGTGATTTATAACCAGAATCTATGGGTGCAGGTGTCCAGTCATTCTCGCGCTTAAACCCCCATTCGACGATCGAACCATCCCCATTTAATGCGGCTTGATTAGTACCGGAAGATGCCACTGAAATATAACCGCTGCCAACAGGCCCGCCCACTCCACCATAGTTACTGTCGCCCCAGGTAACCATAGAACCGTCAGCTTTGAACGCAGTAAGCGTGTAACGATCAGGCGCTCCGGGTGATACAGACGCGCCACTGAACTTAGTGGCATACATCGCCCTATCGCCGTAACAACCTTCATGACTGTCCGCTACAACCATTGGAGCCGCTGCCAATAGCAACAAAACACTAACCAGCCCACACCACTTAAACGCACATCGCTGCATCATAAAATTATCCCTATCAGCCGTGCTTGAAAAACCCTGTCGGGAACGGCTTTGTTATCCGTGTCATTGGTTCAGAACACCAGAAACTACGTTAGATAACACCACTCATAGAATAATTTTATTGATGTGTGGGCAATAAACCCTGCTGATATGTATCATGAGCAGGGCTGCTGCATGATGGAAAACAGATATCGCAAAAAGCGGCAGCCAGATAAAACCCCGACCACCGCAGAAGAATGCATTAAATACGATGCAACCTATTCAGCCGCCTCCGCTGCAACACTTTCCATCAGTGCTTTCATAGCGGCCTTTTCTTCCTCAGAACCAGCCTCAACACCCTCCATCAGTGCTTTCAAGGCTGCTTTATCTTCTTTACTTAAATCCCCTTCAGTCAACGGACTGGCAGCGTCATCCTGTGCTCCGCCCTCTTCCTCAGTATTAAACTCAGGTTCGGAGAACATCGGAAGCGCCTGGCCATTAACCAAAATTTGACCGTCTTTAATCAGTAACTCCGACTTAAAAGCCTCACCTTCCAAATTGACAAAATCACTGGCCATCATCTGAACTATCGGTGTCATACCGGCTTTATCAGTAATACTTTTATCAAGGTGCAAACTGCCCTTGCCCGCCAGAAAAGGCAACAAAGCAGCAGGATTTTGTCCGGCACTCATCATCAACGCCATCGCATCATCATCACTGAAGGCTTCATCGGCTACAAAATTAACATCAACGTCAGCGTCTAACCTGCCTTCATCAGTTTCGGCCTTCACCTTAATAGAGCTAGCCGTCGAGCTGGAAACCACCATGCGGATTAATTCAGGCAATTTTTCCTGCATAGCCGCCATGCTAGCCTCACCCTGTTCCGGCGCAGACATATTTTTTATCAACTCCATATAAGCCTGCAAAGCCGCAGTCGGTAAAGACATCATCCCCATATCAATATCAATTTTTTTAATATTCACCGGCGACTGTAAAACAGCCATCACACCCGGACTCAATGTAGCGCTGTAATTTGCACTCATATTGAGGGTTTCCTTGTCACCTTCCTCAACCAGTGTTTTCATTTTAAATTCAGGCACATTCACCGGATCAGGTAACGTTGCCGGATCATTAATTTCCACATTGGTCAGCAGCATTTCCTGCTCACCTAACAAGAAACTAATACTTTCCGCCGACTGGTAAGTCCCTTTACCGCTGAATTGCCCAATAGCCAACGTCAGGCCTTTGTCGCTTACACCATTAATCGCACCGGACTCAAACTGATAGTCGCCAGATGTGGTTGCGCTGTCACCGTTACCCTGCAAAGCAACCGTAAAAGGCTTTAGATGAAACATGCCAACATTGTCATCCGCGCCACCGACTGTAATGTCCGCAATCGCTATATCACCCTTAAAGCTCAGCCGGTTTTCCAGACTGGTTTTGATATTAGCCTTAATACCACCCAGTTCTAACTTCCCCTGCCCTTTACCATCAGTCATCGTCATCGGTGCAACGGTGACCGTTTCATTCAACTGCCCCTTGAAGTCGACAATATCTTCCACCGTGAAAGTATCCGCTTTAATAAATTCCGGTAAATCCATCGCCGCAATATCAGGGCGGGAAATCACTTTGGCTAAACCAAAACCACTGTCGCCCAGATAAGGGCCGTGCGTAATTTCGCTGGTAATGGGAATTTCTATGACTAATGGCTCACCATTATCTCCCGGCAGAATAGTTTCCAGTTTTAACAGGCTTTTAGCCGTGGAGGACATATAGGTTTTGTCATAACTTTCAAGCGTGAAACTAGCACTATTCAAATATGGACTGGCTTTAATTGATGCCGCCAAACGCTGATTGGTCAGCTCGGCCTGTTCCTGGGTCGCCGACTCAATCTGAGAACCGATTAAAAAAGGCGAAGCTGCCGCGCCTGTAATGCCAAGCAGCACGGCAGTAGAGATTATTTTTTTCATTTTTTACCAGATAGATTATGAATGAAGCACGCGATAATACTTGTTTTTTTACCGTGCTGCTAACTTTCAATCGCCACAAAATCTTTCTCAACGCTATCACTTTTACCGTAAGGATCAGTCACGGTAAGACGGATACGGTACCGACCCAACAGATCTGGAGTAAAAATAACATTGGAATACATATTCTGGTTTATAAGACCGGCTTTACTGCCTACCGGTTTATCAATCAGCTCCCAATGATGCAACAAATCAAAACCCGACGTACCAGGATCTTCACTCAAACTATGCAACATTCTAGGTTTGTTTACGATAACAGCCAAAAAATCCTGGTGGTTACTAATCACAGCAACAGGAGGAGAATTAATAACGGTAAAACTCAAAAATTCTGTGGTGACATTACTCTGAGAGTCGATGGTTTTATAACTAATAACATAATTCCCTGTCTTATCCGCCTTCAGAGAAGCATGTGAACGATCTACATCTTGCAACAAGCTCTGACTGCCTTGCGGTTTTTGCAACCCCCATTCAAATTCATATTGTGCAACAGTATCTCGTGAGTCTTCCAGATCACTAACCCAAGCTGATAGTCGTAATTTATCACCCAGCTCAAGCACATAGTTTCCGGCCTGATAACCACTGAATCTGATCGATGGCGGCCTATCTGCAAGATGAAAACGCTTGGTTGACAGCGCTGAATTTCCATCATAGTCAGTCACCTTCAAACTGACTTCATAAACCCCGTAAACATCAGGATTGAAAGTCGTTTTTTCGCCCATTATCGCACTCAGGCCAGCATTACTTCCTTCTGGCTTAGATTCCAGTGTCCAGAAATACTTCAATGACTCAGAAAAAGCCGTATCGGGGTCACTACTGGCCTCACCACTCAGCTCAACTGTCGCGCCAGGAAGAAGATCATCATTATTTCCCTCCCAATCTATCTTCGCCACAGGTTGATATTGCTCAACAAATTCTCCGGGCACACCATGATGAATAGCCTGATCATTCTGTATTGAACGGATTTCAAAAACACCATCGCCATCCTGATCGAGACTTATCAGGTAAGACGCTGTTCCCCCGGACGTTATAGCATCTCCACTATAATTTACTAACTCAACCTTAGCTTTAGACCGGCTGGCACCGTTTAAAAGTATGGAACCCGCTATCGGGATACGAGAAAGCAAAACAAGGTCAGAATGGGTCATAAAGGTAAAGTACTTCGACAATTCAAGATCATTTGTCCCTGACAGACTGATATAACCTAAATCATGCTCATAAAGCCGCCCTTTAATCTGGTCAGGGCCATCACGGGAATAAGCAATTTCAACATTCTCTAACATATTCGTTTTATTGTTATTCGGATTACGCTCTGTAATATTCTTAGATGCTGTCAGTGACAGAAGAGGCAATGGAAATTGAGGCCGGTCAAAGTAACTTTTCTCAAGGTCCTGACTACCCGTATACACATAACGTTGCCCACTCATTATGACTTCCAAGCTGCTAAACTCAACCCGCTTTTTTTCAACAAGCGTACCGGAATCGAGCGTTTTTTCCTGAGTGACACTCATCATTCCGTTAAGCACTACCCCTTCGGGTCGACTTTGGCAATTTTTAAATAAATGAGTCTGTGCACCATTTCCAACCCCCTCAACGAACATCGGCTCACCAGTTACATCAACAGTTCCTGAGTTACCGCACCACCGGGTTTCGGTACGCTGGTGGTACTCTGTAGCTTGGGAATCCTCTAAGATCTGATTCATTAGATTAGAAAACGCCAGCAAACCCCATGAGCGGGTCGGTTCATTTGTTTTTGTAGGGTCAACGTTGGTATTTCTAAATAAAAAAAGCGCCTCAAAGCCCAGCAAAGCTCTGGCGAAGTGCACCGTGTTATCAGGTTTCAGTAAAACGGCATTACGATTACCGGTATACGACGGATTAGAATTATCTGTAGCGCCAGAAGTACCGGAGCCGCCAGAACTCCCGCCACACGCAGAGACGGTCAGTGCTAACATCACACTGGCACAAAGTTTGGTTAATAATTTATTCATTAAATAGTAGCCCTTCGTTTTTTTTGAAAGGCTACCGCTTAGTTAACTCCCCCCAAAATCTCACAGATGAATGGCCTGCAACAGATACTTTCCGTTAAAGCCACGAAGTCTTCTCAAACCGTCATGAATTTCATTTCGCACAACAGAACCAAAAACACGCGCTTTCTCTGCTTTAGTTGGTTGAGCGGTCTGCGCCTACGGGTGGATATAGTGGCGCAAATTATCAATATGCGCCATAATTGACGACACTTTCTCGAAATTCGCGCCATATGCGCCAAATACTATGTCGCCCGACCTATTCCTCAAAGCAATCCGAAGCACCCCTCAAGGTATAAGCCTTAGTCAAATGCTGCTTGTCCACCCAGACGTTAATCGCCGTACTGCGCAACGCTGGTTAAACCAATGGGTAAACCAAGGATTAGTCACTCGGCTAAGAAAAGGACGCCAGATTCATTACTTCCCCACACAGGCCAGCACCTCCAACAACACTTCAACGAATATTTTGCTTTCTACCGATAGCCAGGATATTGCGGAGTACATAAACCGCCCTCTTGCCGCACGAACGCCCGTGCCTTATCAGCATGATTTTCTCGATGCATATCAACCGAATAAAACATTCTACTTACCAAAATCTCTACGCCAGCAACTCTACAACATGGGGCAAACCGACCAGCAAAATCGTCCTGCAGGCACCCACGGACGAGCTGTGCTTAACCGGCTGTTGATTGATTTGTCATGGGCCTCCAGTCATTTGGAAGGTAATACTTATTCACGCCTTGATACGCGTGCGCTGATTGAGCAAGGGAATGCTTCAACGGGTAAGACACTGACTGAAACTCAGATGATTCTGAATCATAAAGCTGCGATTGAGTTACTGGTGGAAAATGCGGGCAGTACTGGTTTTGATAGTTATACGCTGTTTAATTTACACAGTTTGTTATCTGAGAACTTACTGCCTAATCCTGCTGATGAAGGTAGATTAAGGCAGCATGTTGTTGAGATTAGTCATAGCGTGTTCCGGCCCTTAGATGTTCCGCAGCAAATCAGTATTACTTTCGATACTGTTCTGAATAAAGCCAGCTTGATTGATGATCCTTTTGAGCAGGCATTTTTTATTATGGTACATATTCCGTATTTACAGCCTTTTGCTGATGTGAATAAACGGGTATCACGGTTAGCGGCAAATTTGCCGTTATTGAAGCATAATCTTTGCCCGTTAACTTTTATCGGGGTTTCTGAAGCGCTTTATACACAGGCGGTCTTGGGTGTTTATGAGATGACGCGGGTGGAGTTATTGCGGGATATGTTTGTTTGGGCTTATGAGCGGTCTACGCAGGAGTATTTGGCGATTAAACAGAATTTGGTGGAGCCTGACCCATTGCGACTGAAGTATCGGGATGTGATTAAATCTGTGGTTCGTGACGTGGTTTTACGGGGTGAGGTGGATACGTTTGGGCAGATTCGGGGGTTGGTGGCTGAACAGGTCGGCGAGGTAGATCGGGGTGAGGTTCAGGCTTTGGTGATTGATGAGGTTAGGCGGTTGCATGAGGGAGTTTTGGCGCGGTATGGGTTGCGGGTTTCTGAGTGGGTCAAATGGAAGGAACGACAGGTGCACCGATCACAACGACCATCCGAAATATCCCAAGCGAAGTGGTATTAACCGCTGAAGATGGCATGCCCCGAGAATGTGCGATCAACTTTGATCACATCCAGACTATACAGAAGGGGAAAATAGGTGCTTTGATCACCACATTAAGCGCTGAAAAGCTGGATGCTGTTAATGCAGCTGCATCATTTACTTTAGCATTACAGATAGCCAATACAGTTCATTAGATAACTCCCGAAAAGCAGGAGCTATCAACTACTCAAGTTCATTACTAATCAATAAACGGATTGATTACTGTTAAGTTATTTTCCAGCTGGAAACCGTGCTGCATATCTTCACTCAGCACCACATGACAGCCGTACTCAGATGCAGCAGCCAAAATCAAGCTATCGTAAAAACTAAGCTGGTAGCGTTTAGAAATGAATATCGCCTGTTTTGTTGTCTCTGCCGTAAGAGATACCACGTCAACACTTGCCATGAAATCTTCCAATACAGCTTCCACACCAGAAAATTTATCAGGAAACTTTCGGCGTAAAACATTACAAAACTCGTTCAGTACCTGAGCACTAACAATAGCATCGCCTGAAGCAATTAGCCTTTGAGCAACCCCCTGCTTATCCGGGGCTTGTGCGGTATTAGCGTAGACCAGAATATTGGTATCAAGAAAAAACGACTTACCGCTCATTCGCTTCATCCCGGTTAAACTGGAAACCGCGAGTATCCAGCTCAAGAGAATACAATTTACGCCGGGCAGGTTTTGCTAAAATTTGCTTTAACTGTTGCTGCACAGTAATTTCATCAGCCTGTACTGAAGCTTGTGGCGTTCTCTTCAAACCATCCAGCAAGCGCTGCATAAGCGTTAGTCGCTCACTAAATGACAGGCGCTCTGCCGCATCCACAATGTTTTCAACGGTTTGTATGCTCATAAGGCATACCTCCTAATTTATATATTTCTCACCCTTAGTGTATGCTGTCATATCACATAAATCACCCCCACAGCGCCTCCACTTCATTCAACGGTATCAATTTCAATGCTTTCGCAAAGTCCACTGGAGCTTGCCCAACGATGGTTTCAAGTTGGTGGGTGAGGTTGAGGAAAGCAATAGACTGACGTATATATATTATATTGTTACACGTCAGGACTAATAGAATGCAAACGAAACTCACATTGCGTATGGATGAAGAGCTGATTGAGCTAGCTAAGCGCTACGCGAAATAACAAGGAAAATCATTGTCGCAAGTGGTTGCTGATTACTTTGCAGCATTCGCTCGTCACCCGGAAAAGAAATCACTGGCTCCAGCCACACAATCACTGTTGGGTATCATGAAAGACAGCCCCGTCGATGAAAAGGATTATAAGCAATACAATCATAAGCCGCATGCATAAATATTAGGCGATCCTTCATAAAGACTGAGCCTCGCTCATGATAATAGGCTTAAGATGACGATTAATAGCACGCTCACTCACCACATCAACATCACGTTCTAACAACTCACTGAGTTCATCAATCAAACCCGCCTGATCGAATAGAGTAGCTCCCGGCATGAAAGACACCAAGAAATCCACATCACTACCGTCATGAATTTCATTCCGCACAACAGAACCAAAAACACGCACATTCTCTGCTTTATAGCGTTTGGCTATCGCAATAATACGATTTCTTTTCTGATGCACCGATTGGAACAGTGGGTTCATAATGGCTTATCAAGATCCGCCTGATCAGCAATATTCTGTGACTGAACTAAAGTGTCAAAGATAAATTTGAGGATTCTGGTGCTTCAACTTCAGCTAGTATTTTCGTTGCCACATCAACTGTTATTGTCTCAGTAAATCGCTCATCCACAGCTTTTGCACCAATAGGTTTTATTTTTAAGCGGTCTAGTTTTTCTATTAAGTCACCCCACCAAAAATCTTTATTAGCATTCCATTGGCTTCCAAAAACCCGCCAAAATACCCAGCCAGCTCTTTCAAGAGCAGCTTGTCTTGACATATCGCGTTCCCATACATCAGCACCATGAAACTGATCACCATCAAGTTCAATCGCAAGCCTTCTGTCTTCTTCACCCTCTACGACCAAATCAATTGAAAAAGCACCCGCGCTCACCTGTGGTTGAACGCGGTAATTAGCAGCCAGAAGACGATTAAGTACCTCACGTTCAAATCCACTATCGCATTTATCGGCTAAATCTTCTGCATCCTCTTGGGAATATGCACGGCCATCAGGCATCGGGTCACGGAAGTGATGTAATATTTTTGATTTAATATCTGCATCCTTCAGATCTTTACCCTGTACTGAACGTACCAGATATAATCGGTCACGTGCTCGGCTCATAGCAACATTAACACGTTGATGATCAGACTTGGCTGCTTGTGACCTTACATCAGCAGGTGTAGCCACCATAGAAAGAAAGACAACAGATCTTTCTTGGCCCTGCATTGTGCGTGCATCACCAAAGATCATTCTGCGTTCTTTCATTTGCTCAGGGCCAATGCGCTCATCTTCGACTAGCATACGGCCTATCAGATCGGCTTGTTCTCCACCAAGGAGAGAGATGATCCCAATATCCCTTCGGGCATGTTCTGGTTGTATAATCAATCTAGCGATTTCATCAACTATCCAGCGTGCTTCAGCAACATTGGTTTTTCCTTGCCTGTTTGCATTTGAAATATATACGTCACAAAGAGGTGGGTCAAAGCGCTCAGAGGCTTTTGGAACCCGCAAAGGTATCAATGAATTATTGTAAAAACGTGTAGAAAACTGAATGATAGGTGCAACACAGCGAAAATGTTCGCGTAGCATCATATGGCTTTGTGGATGCATCTGCTTCGTCACTTCAAAAATTGATGAATTTTCATCCATCAACCCACTGCTTGGGACTCCATTCAGAAATTCTGCACGTAACGCATCAATTTTTTGAATGGGTATTCCAACAACAGAAGGGCTGACTTGTTCCTCATCACCTACTACAAGAATCTTTTTGCCTCGGGCTAGTGCAGCGAGAGAAGTTATGTCACTTTGTGAGGCCTCATCGAGGATTACTAAATCAAAATCACCAAACTCTGGCGGCAATTGCTCCGGAATTTTATACTCAGGCATAATCCAAACAGGTACTGCAGAAGATGCCTTTTTGGCAGCTTTTTGCGCCTCACGGATAAATCGTGGAGCTTTCTTGCCCTTGCCTGTACCAATCTTAGAGACAGCTTGGGTAAAAGCCTCCATTGATTGGGCAATGGCAGGAGTCATCCGTTTTTTTAGCCCAAGTAATGTGCGAATTCGTATCAATTCTTCTAGGGCTTTTCTTCTTTGGTGCAAGGCACCCGCTTTACCTTTACGTTGTTCATCACCATTGCCTAACTTGATGATTTGCTCAACCTGCAAACTCATCTGCCCCCATGACCATGCTTCAGCCCAATTTTCAGGTATAAGTTCAACTGCCCGCTCAGGCTTTCTTTGTAAATTATCAGCCCAATATGCTGCACCACAACGCTTAAGTTCAGCAAAATCTGAGACAATAACATTAAGCTTTGGCTTTATACTATTGAGACGATTCAACTCATCTGTGATTTCATTTCGATGCCTGATAATATCTTCATGCCGTGCATTTTTATCACCAATTACCTGCTTTAACTGGTTAATAGCAGAGAATACCGGAAGCTCTGAATCTTGAGCTATATTCTGCAATTGTATTAACGCATTGGTAGACTGTTTTTCCTCTGGAAGATTACCTTTGAGAGCAAAGATCGCATTCTCACAATCAAGCTCTGTGGAAATAAGTTCGATATCCAAACCGTAAGGAAAAAGTTCGTATAATTCTCTCGAAGCAGGTTTGAGACGAGAAGCAATATCTATGGCTATTTGTAACTCATGCTGCCTTTCCAGCAAAAAAGTAGCAATTTCATATGGCTTAGAGGGCGTAGGTTCGACCAACCCTAATTTACTGCAAATTTCGAAATAACTATCAATGTGTTCTCTGTCTTTTCCCAATTTTAATGCTGCTAAGACAATTCCCCACTGTTCAGGGGCTGACGGTGTATGTTCTCCAATCCTCGTACTAGCAATAGCCTCTTTCAACGCTCTTTTGAACCACCCTAGAGAAAGCATTTTTTGGCCCGCTGCTCCACGTGATAACGCATTTAAAAAATCATTAGCAGCACATTGTCCCAGATTGAAACGGACTTTCGCAATATCCTCAAGCTGATTAAAGCCCGAAATGAACTCCTGTATAGTGTCAAGCTTGGCAAGGCTGATCTCCGTGTTTTCTCCAAGCATATGTATTGCAAATTTACGTGTAGAACCTGAAGCACCCTGAATAAGCTCTTTACATGCTTCAAGCGTTTGTAAGATTGTTTTAGCTCTGGTTTCTGACGCAGCACCATCACGTGCCATGACAGGAGCAGTGCTATAGTCCATTTCCTCACGTGTATTACTCCAGTTTAACTCAGCCTCATGAGCAGCAATTAACTCTCTTGCCAGAGGTAGTTCTTCAGGAGAAGGTAATTTAGAATCTGCATATATAATGTCTACTACAAGTGTTGGCAGTATTGTTTTCAACCTAGCTAAATTCTCATGTAACTGTGCGGGAGGAGCATTTTGGGGACGATCTGTGAACCAGCCATGTGTTGTAGCATTCACCTCAAGAATTGCTACAAAGTCCATTGGCGTATGTTCTTTGCCCTCCCATTGTAATGAAGAAAGATTACTGCGAGCAATTTCTGCTAAAGATTGATCCGCAGACAAAGCGGTTTTGTCACAATCTACAATCTTTTGCTCAAGGCGGCTTTTCTCCGCAAGCGCCCCATCAACATCCAAAGACACTACTTCATTAGAAAGCTCGGTAATAGCCATTTGTAACTGCTGCGCACTTTGCCTGTCAGTTCCAACTGAAGCAATGACTAATGGTTGCAAAGAAGCCGGTAATTTTTCTCTAACAGCAGAAATAGCTTCCGGTGTGCGCGCCGTTACTAAAACACGTTTTCCTATTGCCATTTGATGACTGATAATATTTGCAATTGAATGACTTTTACCTGTGCCCGGTGGGCCTGAGACACAAACCACGCTCAATTCAGGGGAGTCAATCATTTCGGCAATTTTCCCTTGTTCGTCATTGAATGGTAGCGGGAAAAAATTTATACGTCTGGCATCTTGTTCAACTGGTTTAGAGTTAACTGGCTTGGTTGACTGGCTCCATGGTTCTGGCGTGCTTCCTTGAAGCATTACTTCTAAATCGGGAATATCATCATTTTCGTTTTGATCAGGAGGTCTTTCAACATATCCTCGAATTGAATCTGGGATGTAATTTCCTTTATTGCCATCAATTTTTATTATCAATGCCTCAAGATCATTACTCCGAGCTTCATTGGTCCTTGGTCGTGCAAAAATAGTCCAAGTATCAATAATATGAAGTGTTTCATTAGGAGCAGGTATTTTTTTGTTATTAATTTGGTCTCTGGCAATATAACGACCAGTACTTGATAAGCGTGACGCGGCGGTAGCAAGTATCGGATCAAAAATAGTTGTAAATGGTGATGCTTCAGTATCACCACCAAGGAGCTGCTTAAGGTTTTCCTGGAGGGTAGACTGTAATTCTGAAGAACCGCCAATTTCTAATTCAAAGTAAGGCTTTAGTGAGAGAGTTGGCTCCAAATCACGGGGGCGAATGTTGATAGTCCCTCCTCTGTCTGTTACCTCTATATCTAAAAGTTGTTCAATCAAAGGCATATCAACACGTTGATTACCAATCACCCAACGCCCAATGCCTACCCCCCATACCAATTCGGGGGGCGCTCCTTCTGAAGCATGAATAACCGAATCGATCTTGAATAATGCATTATATATCTTAACTGTTTGACGTACTGGTAGTTCTGACTGTGCCCATTTTTGCCAAGGATCGGAAACATACTGTTCAAACTTGAGATTGATTTCTGGAAACTGTTGAAGTTCAAGTAAAATTTTTACATTGAAACGTTGTTCAATTCCTCCTTCAAAAATAGAGGAAACATTTTCATGCTTCAAAAGCCCTGCCTCCTCAAGATCAGATGCTTCTTCAATAGAAACTTTGAGTGAGGTAATCGGTTTTAATTTTGGCTTTTGCATTGGGTCTGAAGATAAAGACTCCATGAAGAGCTGTACGTGTACATCATCACAAATTGGAGGCTTTGTCTCGTATTGACGTTCAACACTAAGCCAAGCACCATCCTCACAATTAATTCGGATTCCAGGCAAGCTCATAACATCCATTTCATGAAATAACCCCATTCTGGGGTCCATTTCCATTTGAACCTTGCTGCGTGCATTTAAAATACCTTTCGCAAAGCCCAGCAAACCAACCAGGTTTTGTTGATCTTGTGTATTCATTTTTGAATCTGCTGAAGTATTTTTCATGATGCTCCTGGGGCTTGTGGAAAAATTTACATCAAGTTTTGTGTAGTTAATGCTATTACTTAAAATAATCAAGCTTGTTTTTTTTGATTAAACCAAATTCGTTATTCGAGCCGAATATAGCACACTAAAAGCACTTCAGAGCCACATCAATGCACAAGTTTTTTTCAGTTCCAGGTAGGTTAAGAAAAAATTTTCACACACAAAAAAAGACTGCAAACACGCTTATTCGCAGGCTTTAGGGAAGTTATTTACCTCAAAAATTAGTGTGAACTCACCCCCGCATCCGCCCCCCAGCCGGATCATAAAACCCCCTCAAACTCGCCGTCGCACTAAACCGCTCCCGCGCCACCTCAATCTCAAACTTCGCCCCCTCAATCTTATCCTTAGACAACCCCTCCACCGACACATAACCCATGCCCAGCGCAGCCCCCACCGTATGCCCATACATCCCGGACACCAGGTACCCCACATACTCACCGTCCATCAAAACCGGCTCATTGTGGTACAACAACGGCTCAGGATCATCCAGCTTAAACTGCAACAAACGCCGGTCCGGCAAGCCCGCAGCCTTCTGCGCAATAAACGCCTCACGCCCCAGAAAATCCTTAGCATCCGGCTTAGCCACAAAACTCAAACCCGCCTGTACCAGATTATCCTCCGGCCCAACATCATGCCCCCAGTGACGGAAGCCCTTCTCCAGCCGCAAACTATTCAGCGCATGCAAACCCACGTTAGCAATACCCTGTGCCTTACCCGCATGCTGCAAAGCCTCATACACCGTTACCGCATTAGCCGTCGGAATAAACAACTCCCAACCCAACTCACCGGTATACGACAAACGCTGCATCCACAGATCAATGCCTTCCACCTGACAGAACCGTCCCGTACCAAAGGCAAAACCACCATTCGATACATCAGTTTCAGTAACCTGTTCCAGTACCGCGCGCGCATTAGGTCCCTGAATCGAGATACAGGCATAATCCTGCGTCGCATCTTTAAGCGCAGTATCACCTTTCAGGTGCTTCTTCAGGTGCCAGAAATCACGGTAAGTCGAGGCCACGCCCGTCATCACAAAAAACTGCTCATCAGCCATCCGCGCCACGGTCAGATCCGCCTCAATACCACCGCGCTCATTCAGCCACTGCGTATAGACCAAATCACCCACCGCCACATCAACATCCGCCGCACACACATACTGCAAAGTCGCCAGCGCATCCTTACCCGTCACCTCAAACTTACCGAAGGACGACATATCAATCAGGCCCACTTGCTCCCTTACAGCCTTGTGCTCCGCTGCATAAGCGCCAAACCAGTTCTGGCGTTTATAACTGTACTCATACTCAGCCTTCTGACCATCCCGCGCAAACCAGTTAGCACGCTCATAACCCCCAACTTCACCGAAACAAGCACCCTGCTCTTTCAGCAAATCGTACAAAGGTGACTGCACCTGATCACGCGCCGTGTGGTACTGATAAAACGGCCAATGCATCGCATAAGTATGCCCCAATGCCTCAGGAATCCGCTGCTCAACATAAGACTGTGTTCGCTGTACCGACTGGAAGCGACGTACATCACATTCCAAAATATCGCCGGACGGATAGCCATCAATAATCCAGTCGGCCATGAGCATACCCATGCCACCACCGGCACCAATCCCTTTGGAATTCATACCGCAAGCCACCCAGAAGTTATCCACCTCAGGCGTCGGCCCCAACAAATGCAGATTATCCGGTGTAAAACTCTCCGGGCCATTAAAGAAAGTATTGATCCCCGCCTCACCAAACGGTGGAAAAGTTTCAATACTGTCCATCAAATAATCTTCGATGTGATCCATATCAAACGGGAACTCACCGAAACAGAAATCCTCAGCGATATTATCCATCGGACAAGCCTTAGCATGGCCTTCAAACCAACCGACCAGCATCTTGCCCGCGTCTTCCTTGTAATACACACCCTTCTCAAAATCACGCAGCACAGGCCGCTTAGTCAAATCTTCCATCGGCTCAGTGACCACATAAAAATGCTCACAGGCATACAAAGGTAAATCCACCCCAATCTTCGCCGCCACATCACGTGACCAAAGACCACCGGCCAATACCACCTTACCCGCTTTAATCTCACCCTGATTAGTACGCACACCGACCGCCGCACCATTTTCAGTCAGAATATCCTCAACCTGCACACCCTCGATGACCTTAGCGCCACGCATCCGCGCGCCCTTAGCCAATGCCATCGTGGTATCAATCGGATTCGTCTGGCCATCACTTGGAATAAATAACGAGCCGATCACACCCTCCGTATTAATCCCCGGATACATCTCTTCCAGCTCATCATTGTTAAGACTACGCGACTCAACATCAAACGCCGCCGCCATCGAAGCCGTACGCATCAACTCTTCCAGCCGCTCCTCGTTTCGAGCCAGCGAGAGGCTACCGGTACGACGATAACCCGTGGCTTGTCCGGTCTCTTCTTCGAGTGATGCATAGAGTTCATGGCTGTAACGCGCCAGCTTGGTCAACGTCGGTGTCGGCCAGAGCATGCTGACCAGGCCTGCTGCGTGCCAGGTGGTGCCTGAAGTGAGCTGCTGCCGTTCGAGGACGACGACATCAGTGATGCCGCGTTTTGCGAGGTGGTAGGCGATGGAACAGCCTGCTATGCCGCCGCCGATGATGACGATCTGTGCTTGCTGTGGAAGTGTGTTAATAGCCATTGAAATTTCCTGTCTGCTAATATTCAAGCAACTTATCTGCTGGATTTGTCATTTCAGACCAGGTCTGAAATCCTCATCTCATGATTCATTACAATAAAAAATTACGCCAACCATCCTGCAATCTAAGGAACCAGCAAACCAAAGCCGAACGGCTATTATGGTTACAACTGCGACGTAAACAAATTCATAACTGTCAATTTAACCGCCAAAAGCCACTGGCCGGGTACATTGTCGATTTCTACTGCGCAACGGCCAAACTGGTGATTGAACTTGATGGGGCGCATCATTTTAAAACTGATCAACTGGCTTATGATGCAGAGCGAACTGCCATTCTTGAAGCAACTGATCTAAAAGTAATCCGCTTTACGAACCAACAAGTATTAAACGAGCTTGTTAAAACGGTACAAGTAATTAACGCCGTTGTATCGTCGAGGCTTTAAATCCCCTCTGCCTCCCCTTCGCCAAAGGGGAGAACCCTCCAGATAACCCGAATGAAAACCTCACCATCTCAGACTCGTTCAATTCCTACTGGAAGGTCTCCCCCTTTGAAGAAGGGGGAACAAGGGGGATTTACCCTTAGGCTTTAAATCCCCTCTGTCTCCCCTTCGCCAAAGGGGAGAACCCTCCAGATAACCCGAATGAAAACCTCACCATATCAGACTCGTTCAATTCATACTGGAAGGTCTCCCCCTTTGAAGAAGGGGGAACAAGGGGGATTTGCTCTTAAGCTTTAAATACCCTCTGTCTCCCCTTCGCCAAAGGGGAGAACCCTCCAGATAACCCGAATGAAAACCTCACCATATCAGACTCGTTCAATTCATACTGGAAGGTCTCCCCCTTTGAAGAAGGGGGAACAAGGGGCATTTGCTCTTAAGCTTTAAATCCCCTCTGTCTCACCTTCGCCAAAGGGGAGAACCCTCCAGATAACCCGAATGAAAACCTCACCATCTCGGACTCGTCCAATTCCTACTGGAAGGTCTCCCCCTTTGAAGAAGGGGGAACAAGGGGGATTTAGCTCCTCAGCTTTTCATTCCCCACATCATAAACCGCATCCATCTCCACATGCGCCTTACGTGGCCCCAGCGCCGTCAGCACCGTATACTCAGCGCCCTGCGCAACCAGCTCAGGCCGATAAAGGTAAGCAAACGCCAAACTATAACCCACACGATGGCCATAACCACCACCGGTCACAATACCCACCAGCTCATCACCGGCATACACCGCTTCATTGCCAAAACACTCACACGGCACATCGTCATCAAACGCCAGATAAGCCAGATTCAATTTGCGATTAGCCTTATCCGCTTCACGCTCACGTAGATTTTCCGCGCCAATAAAATCACGACTCAGATCAACAAAACGATCCATACCCGCTTCCAGCGCACTCATTTCTTCAGTGAATTCATGGCCATAAGCACGGTAGGCTTTTTCCATACGCATCGCACCCATCGCGTAACCACCGAAGTCACGTAAGCCATGCTCAGCACCCACCCGGAACAGTGACTCATAAATCGATAACATTTGATAAGCAGGCATGTGGAGTTCATAGCCCAGCTCACCCACGTAGGACACGCGGATCACCAGCACATCGGCGCTATCAATCATCATAGTCCGTGCAGTTAACCAGCGCATACCGCTGTTGGAAACATCATCCTGAGTCAGCGCCTGTAAGATTTCACGCGACTTCGGCCCGGTAAGCAGCATACCGCTCCACTCATCGGTGAGGTTATTAATGGCAACATCGAAACCATCAGCGTGCTGCTGCATCCAGTCCAGATCCTTATTCTCAGAACCAATCGCACTAATCAGGTAATAACGATCTTCACTCAGCCGGGTAATCGAGAACTCACACATAATGCCGCCGTTCTCAGCATGGAACAGCGTCAAACTAAGACGACCATCTGTCGCAGGCAATTTATTACAGGACAGCTTATTCAGGAATGCCGTCGCATCCGGGCCAGTCACTTCATACTTCGCTGAGGGTGACAGATCAATCACACCGGCATCGTTCATCACCGCCTGACATTCCTCTTTAATCAGCGGAAAGGCTTCACTATGCCCCCAGGTTGGCGTCTCATTACGCACATCACCTTTGCTGAAGAACATAGGACGTTCATAACCGGCGACCGCCTGGAATACTGCGCCTTTCGCAGCCAACTGTGAATGCAATGGCCCCATGCGCATCATCCGGCCATAGTGACGGTTATCGACCGGCGAGACTTCCTCGTACATCATTTCATACGATTCAATCGCCTTGGTGACACAATATTTCTTATCCACCCAACCACCAAAACGACGGCTATCCAAGGGTGTCATATTGATGTCAGTCTGGCCTTCCGTCATCCACTGCGCCATATAATGACCCAGTCCTGCGCCCTGTGCGATACCGATACTGGAACCACAGAAATTCCAGAAATTACGCAGCCCGGCCTGTGGCCCCAACAGCGCGTTATCGTCTGGCGTATGCGTAATCGCGCCATTAATGACCGTCTTCACACCAGTTTCAGCGAAATCAGGTGTTAATTCCATCTGGCGTTCAAGGAACGGCATAATGCGCTCTAAATCACCAGGGAATAAACCACGATCAAATGACCAGTCCATACCCTGCAAAGCCCAGGGCTTAGAACCAAAGGTTTCATACGGCCCCACCAAAAAGCCCTGACCTTCCTGGCGAATGTAGCTACAACTGTGTGAATCACGGCACACCGGTAATTCTCTATCCAGTGCCTTAATCGCCTCATGCGGTTCAGTGATCAGATACTGATGCTCCAGATTAACTATTGGAACCTTCACACCCACCATCGCACCAACTTCCGGCGAGAAACAACCCGCCGCATTAACCACATGCTCAGCGACAATCGTGCCCTGATCCGTAACGACTTCCCATTCACCGGAAGGTAGCTGATTAATTTCCATCACACGGGTATTACGGTTAATCTCAACACCATTTTTCTTCGCCAAACCAGCAATAGGCATCACCACCGACGTCGGATCAACATGACCATCCATAGGCGTGCTGACAATCGTACGGGCGGAACTAAAGTCCATTAGCGGATTCAGCTCTTTGGCTTCTTCCTTGCTAACAAAATGGTACTCACAACCAATATTACGCATACGGCTGTCGAGATGGGTGAACCACTGCTCCTCGACTTCGGAAAAACCAATGCGCAGACTACCTGTCGTATGGAACGGCGTTGGATCACCCGTTAAGGTCGGTAGCGTGTCGCGGTAAAACTTGATCGAGTAATCCTGAATCGCAGCAATGGTATGGTTACCAATAAAGTTGGAACACAAACCAGCAGCGTGCCAGGTCGAGCCGCTGGTTAACTCACCTTTCTCAATCAACGCAACATCTGTCCAACCCATTGTGCTTAATTGATAAGCGAGATTTACGCCCAGCGAACCACCGCCGATGATGGCGACTCTTGTGTGTGACTTCATTAATCCTCTCTCCCAATATCCTTACGCGACAATTTAATATTAAACTTAGACCGAATTTCCAGATCCGCCTCATCACTAATATGATCAGGAAAATGGCTGGCCAGAATCTCATTCTTACGCCGTATTGCCTTATCCAGCAGTTTCGGACGACCATTTTCATTCCATTCATTAGGACTATTACGGTCGGAAAACTCCGGATAAATGTATTCGCTTTGCATCACTTCCAGTGTCTTGTCCGCGCCCAGATAATGTCCCGGCCCGTTGCAACACACCTCTTTAATAATATCGACACTAAGGGTTTCTTCATTGACCTCGACACCACGCACCACACGCATCACCGACCCCAAAACATCGTTATCCATCAACAGGCTTTCTTTACTGCAACTCAGCAAACTGGCGTACATACCCGCTGACTCATACACAATATTCGCACCCGACAACGCCGCCGCCATCGCATTAGCAGAACGCTCTGCACCAGCCTGAAAATCCGGGTATTTTGCATCGGACATACCACAGGCCGTGCCACAAGGCAGGTTGTAGTGATGCCCCATCTGCATACAAGCGGCTGATAACAAACCCTGTTCCGGCGAACCACCACTCATCGCACCGGTACGTAAATCTGAGATAAACGGCCATGTGCCTAAAATAGCAGGCGCACCCGGTTTAATCGCATGAACATACACCAAGCCCGCCAGACACTCAGCCCAGGCCTGTGCCGTCGCGCCCGCCAGATTGGCTGGTGCCGTTGCGCCTGCTTGTGCTGCCGAGAGCAATAATATCGGCATTCCGCCTTCAACCGCCACTCGCAATGCTTCCAGCGCATCGGTGGCAAATTTCATCGGTGGCACCACAAAACAACTGGATTGACTAACAAAAGGCCGCGCACGCCATTTATCTTCGCCACCGGCAACGATATGAAGCATTTCCAGTGACTTTTCCACACTCTCAGCATTAAACCAACTACTGCCAACAGGCTTACTGGTGCCCATTAATGAACAATAGAGTGTGTTCTGATCCATGTCCGTATTGTCATCAATATTACGGATAACACACATGCGCTGGAACATGCTGAGGTGTTCACACTCATGGGTCAGGCGGGAAAGATCGTATAAATCCTGAGCCGTCGTATCACGGTAATCATCATTCTCAGCATCTGCGAGCATTACCGCCGCGCCTGCCGTTGAAAAATGTACTTTTTGCCCGGCCAGGTGCATGTCGTACTGAGGATCCTGGCCATGCAAGGTCAATTCACGTGGTGCCAGATTCATGGCATTTTCAACCACTTCACGCGACATACGTAAACGCCCGTCATCACCTAAAACAGCGCCGACAGCGGTACAAACTTCAATACAATGGGGGGTTGGCTGGGACAAGCCGACTTCTTCCAACAAGCGGAAGATGCTTTCGTCGATTAATGCGATATCTTTATCGCTTAGGGGTTTGTACTGCCCACCCACCAAACCGGGATGAACCGGCTTGACGTCTTCCGCCAACGGTGCATTACGCAATGCTACTCTTGCCTTACGGCCACCTGATCTACGCGCCATGATCCATCCTCCTACCAATAATCAATAAATCGTTATGAATCAGTGTAAGGAGCAAGGTCGATTCACAGGTTATAAAAAAATGATTTATAATTATGATAAAATGACATACTACTAATCTGACTAATCAAGGAGCACACATTATAAAAACGGGTATCCTCCTTGCTGACCAGTTCATTATGCTGAATCTTGATTTAGTCATGGACACCTTGCGCATCACCAATCGCATTCTTAATGAAAACCGCTTTGAGTGGCAGGTTCTCACGACCACTAATCGCCCGGTGGCTTCCTGCAATGGTTTTATTGTCCAACCCGATATGGATTGGGAAGACGCTGACACACTGGACTACATCCTGGTCATCACCGGTTTTGAGCCGGAACAAAGCCTGCACCGCTCAATAATGTGCTGGATTAAAGCGCAACACAAAGCCGGAGCCAGATTGGGGTGTATTGATACCGGCGCATTTACATTAGCCGCAGCGGGTGTCTTGTCCCCTGTCCAACCGGTTGCCATTCACTGGGAACTTGAACTGCAGTTTCGCCAACAATACCCGACGTTACAGGTCAACAGTGGTGGTATTGCCTGTGGGAAGCATTTTTTCAGTGCATCCGGTGGCTTGTCAGTCGCGGACATGATGCTCAAATTACTAGCACTACATATTCCGTCTGACAAACTGAACGAAGTCCGTCATATTCTCTATAGTCATGGCGCGAAACCCTTACCCTCTTCTGTTTATGCTTTACCCAGTGATCCGAAAAGCCGTATTGAACGTGCTGAATTACACATGCACGCTACCTTGGCGACACCACTTACACTCGATGAACTAGCCGGTATGGTGAATATGCACCCCCGTACCTTTGCGCGGCATTTTGCAGAACGTTATGAAATGACACCGATGCGTTATTACCGGCGATTGCGCCTGAGTCAAGCCCGGGATTTATTGCTACAAACACACTGGCCGGTGAGCCGGATTGCTGAATTGTGCGGATTTGCTGAGGTGACGAATTTTTCGACTAGTTTTTCAGGATATCATGGATTGTCGCCGCAGCAACTGAGGAATCGAGCTAACGTATCATAACCAAAGAACCTTTTATATTCTTAGTCAGGCCCCGACAGCCTACTCATGACAGACTCAAATTCGCTGAATACGTTTATTCAGCTTTTTATCAAACGTAAAAATTTCAGAACCATCTACTGTGTGGTAAGCCCAAAGCAAAGTATCCACAAAATCAAGTTTGTTGGTGCAGTAATAGTTGAGTGCAGTGAGAAAAATCTCTGGTTTTTCCATACTCACCCACTCTCCCTCCAATAACTGGCTTAGCTGCTGCTTAATTTCTTTACGATCAACCCCATAAACTTTTTGCAACACATATACAACTTCACATGCCACCTCCATAGGTAAGGTTACCGCATGCTGCTCAAGGATTGCGGTAGCTTGGGGGGAGAGTTCCGTATGATCATCCAACAGGTAGCGCAAAACAATATTAGCATCAATCAGATCCATATTTATCACCTATAGATAACTGCCATGCCTCTTGCTCCTGTTCAATCAGATCAGGATTGGCATAGTGGCTGAGGCTGCCACGCAAACTTTTTTTACGATTTGTCGTTTGTGCCGTCTGCTTAACAGAAGGTAGAACAATAATTTCCACTTCCTGCCCCCAAAATTTTTCGGGTAGCCTAAGGTGAACCTGCCCATCAGCTACGGTTTGAATACTGCGAATGGCTTCCATGAGTCAGAACCTCTTCATTCTTTATAATAACGACGTTTATGAGAATATAACGATTAACCGGTAGATTGATATAAGAAATTTCACGCCCAATTATTAACCCACCGGCTTACGCCGCGTCAACGCAATCCCCATAATAATCAATAACAACGCCCCCATACTCCGCCACTCTATCATTTCACCCAGTATCAAGGCACCCGCAAAATACGCTACCACCGGTATCACATAATTGATATATGAAATAAAGGTAGGCCCGGCAGTCGCAATCAATGCAAATAAAATCAACGTCGCAATCGCCGTAGGCCCGATACCCAACCAGACCACCGACACGACTGAAGTCATGCTGTAAGTCTGTTGCCAAGGCAAATCCTGCATCAGCCACATCGGTACAATGACCAGGCTAGACATAATCATCACTCCCGTACTGGTCACTATGGGGTTAAATGAAGGTAAACGCTTTATCAAAACCGTATTAACGGCATAACAAAGCGTCGCCAATAAAATCAATAGACCACTGATTAAATTACTGTGCCCACCCACAATAGAAGGCCAAAGCACCACGGCCACCCCAGTGATACCCAGTATAAAACCCAGAATCTTAAACCGGTTAAGGCGCTCACCCGACACAAAATAATGCGCCAGAATCATCGTCGCCAGCGGCATAAATGCCATCAATAAACCCGCGATACCCGAGCTGACTTCCTGTTGTCCCCATGAAATCAGGTAAAACGGCAGCAGGTTACCCATAAAACCCAACAGTAAAAAAATCGGCCAGGCAATCCATACTTTAGGCAAACGCAAGCCCCGGAAATACATAAAACCAGTCAGTATCAGCGCCGCCACAACTACCCGCAAAGCCACAATACCCACAGGGCTGATACTTTCCAGTGACAGGGTGGTGAACATAAACGATGTCCCCCACAACAGGATAAGTGCTAATAATGCCCACCAATCACGCAACACCGGAACATAAACCGGAGTCATACTCCTGCCTCAAATCCCGGAGATTCATGAACGGGTACCCACACACCACCCGATAATTCTGCTTCAGGATTTTGTTGATGATGTCTATCGGAATAGAAGATCTGCACTGTCGGCTCCCCGCTGTACAAAATAAAGCAGCAGGCTATTGCCTTAGCCTTAGTTTGGCAATATTTTTCGCGTTGGGTGGATGGAATGTTTTATTGAAATCCCCCACGTTTTATATCATCCTCCCCCTAATTTTTAAAAATATTCTCAGGAACAACTAACATTGCGTTTAAGCAAAATCCGTATCGCCGGATTCAAGAGCTTCGTCGACCCCGTAACTCTTGATTTGCGCAGCAATTTGGTGGGTATTCTCGGCCCCAATGGTTGCGGAAAATCCAACACCATCGATGCTGTGCGCTGGGTGATGGGCGAAAGTTCTGCCAAACACCTACGTGGTCAGTCGATGGACGACGTTATCTTTAACGGCTCTTCTGTCCGCAAGCCCGTGGGCGTAGCCTCTGTTGAACTGGTATTCGATAATACCGACGGGCAACTGGGCGGCGAGTATGCGCAATATGCAGAGATCTCAGTTAAACGGCAGGTCAGCCGTGATAGTGCCTCCAAGTACCTGCTGAATGGCTCACGCTGTCGGCGACGTGACATCACCGATATATTCCTTGGCACCGGTCTTGGCCCACGCAGTTATGCGATTATCGAACAAGGCATGATCTCGCGGCTAATCGAAGCGAAACCCGAAGAATTACGCAATACACTGGAAGAAGCGGCGGGCATTTCGCGTTACAAAGACCGCCGCCGTGAAACTGAAACACGCATAAATAATACCCGAGAGAACCTTGAACGCCTGACTGACTTGCGCGATGAGCTGGAAAAACAGCTACAAAAGCTGGATAGACAGGCCAAATCTGCCATCAAATTCAAGGAACTACGCAGCGAAGAACACCGGCTGGAAGCCCTGTCCTTATTACTACAAGAACAAACGTTACAACACGAAAGCACCTCACTAACGCAGCAACTGGCTAAAAAATCCATAGAGTATCAGGATCAGCTCAGCACCGTCCGCACTCAGGAAAGCAGCGTCGAAAAGCTACGCCAACAGCACTCAGAAGCCAACGAGGGCCTGAACAAAGTACAAGGTGATTTTTATCAGGCCGGTGCCAATATCAGTCGCATCGAACAAACCATCAAACATCAGCAAGACACCCGTGAGCGTCAGCAAAACAGCCTGCAACAAATACAGCAAGGACTGGAAGAAACGCTGCTTCATGCCGAAGAAGACCGCAGCACATTAACTAACAGCCAACAACAACTGGCCGAACTGGAACCCAAAGCTGAAGACTTGCAACATGAGTTAACGCTCACCGAAGAACGCCTGTTCGATGCTGAAGAACAGCTCAATGACTGGCAGGAACAATGGCAGGACTTACAACAACGTATCGCTGACCCAACCCGACAGGCGCAGGTTGAAAAAACGCGTATGGATCAGATCGAAACACAACTGAACCATCAGCAACAACGCTCAGAGCGCCTGCAACGGGACGCACAGAACCTATCCACCAGCCAGTTTGTGGAAGATGTGCAGTCCATGGAGCTACAACTGGCGGAAACCCGCGAGTCATACCAAATAGCAGAAGCACGGCTGGAGGACATCAGCGCAGCACTGCAACAGCAGCAACAAACTCTGCAACAACAACAAGCTGAACTGGATACCAAACGCTCACGCCAACAATCGCAACAAGGGCGTTTAGCTTCACTGGAAACATTGCAGCAAGCCGGATTGGATAAAGAGAATAAAAACAGGCAACAGTGGCTTGAAAAACATGGGCTGGATCAACACCCGCGTCTGGCGGAACAGCTGGATGTTGAAAGTGGCTGGGAGACTGCCATTGAAACGGTGTTGGGTGGTGAACTGGACGCAGTTTGTATTGATTCGCTGGAGGTGCTTGCGAAAGAACAGTGGCCTGATAGTGGCATTAGTTTACTGACAAGATCTGATTCACTCCTCCCCCCCCAGCGGGGGAAGGCCGGGATGGGGGGTGGAGAAGCTGAAGGACGTGCTGATACGCCCCCTCTAGCCAACAAAGTCCGACACCCAAATACAGTCCACAACTGGCTAAAAAACATTTACTGCTCACCCTCCCTGCCAGAGGCACTGACACAACGTGAATACTTACAGGACGGTGAATCCCTAATAACCCCCCAAGGCATCTGGCTAGGGGCCAACTGGATTCGCGTACCCCGCAACAGCGATACAAAGGGCAGCGTCCTGCAACGCCAAAAAGAAATTAAACAGCTACGCAGCCAACAACAAAACCTGGAACAAGATGTAGACACCCTGAAAACGTCTACAACCCATTTGCGGGAAACCATCCGCACTCTGGACACCCAACGCCAACAAACACAACAACAAGTAAACAACCTGCACCGCGACGAATCCACCTTGAACAGCAAGCTGGATAGTCTGCAACAACGCATCGACCAACTCAGTAAACGCCAACAACAAATTAAAGCAGATCAGGAAGAAGTCGAACTACAAACCGAAACGCTGCGTGAAGAATACGAACAAGCCACGGAGCAACGTAATATTGCACTCACCTCACTGGAAACGCTGAGTGAAGCACGTGAACAACTGGCGCTGGAAAAAGATGAATACCATCATGCACAGGACAATGCACGGGTGCAGGTGCGTGAATACCGTGATCAACTCCACAGTTTAAAACTTGAAATTGAAACCCAGCGTAATCAACAGGAAAACAGCAGCCGCCAGTTAGAACGGGTCAGTAACCGCCTGGAATTACTGGAACAACAGCGCGATGAATTGCTGGAACAAATGGCGGAAGAAGGTGAGCCACAAGAGTTGCTGGAATCAGAACTGGCACAAGCACTGGAACATCGGGCCGACATTGATTTATTACTCAATGAAGCACGGCATCAGGTTCAACAGCTGGATCACGACATCAGAACCCAGGAAGGCGTGCGGGTTGAAACAGAGCGGCAAGCCGAGGCGTTTCGTGATCAACAAGAACAACTGAAACTGGATTGGCAATCAGTGACGGTACGTTTGCAAACACTCACCGAACAATTTGAGCAGATGGATGTTGAACGCGGATCATTACTGTCTGAACACGATGAAGATGAAACACCCGCCCGGATTCAGCAACGCCTGGACAACCTTCGCAGCAGCATTCAGCGCTTAGGAGCTATTAACCTGGCCGCTATCGAAGAGTTTCAGGAACAAAGTGAACGCAAAACCTGGCTGGACGCACAGAATGATGACCTGGTTGAAGCACTGGAAACGCTGGAAACCGCCATCCGCAAGATTGACCGCGAAACCCGCGCCCGCTTCAAAGAAACCTTTGATCATGTTAACAGTCGTTTAGGTGCGATGTTCCCACGCTTATTCGGCGGTGGTGAATGTCACCTCGAAATGACCGGCGACGACTTATTGACCACTGGTATTGCAATTATGGCACGCCCACCAGGCAAGCGTATTTCCAGTATTCACCTAATGTCAGGGGGTGAAAAAGCCTTGACCGCCGTAGCATTGGTCTTCGCTATTTTTGAATTAAACCCAGCCCCCTTCTGCATGCTGGATGAAGTGGACGCACCGCTGGATGAAGCCAATGTCGGACGTTTTTGTGATCTGGTAAAACACATGTCAGAACGGGTGCAATTTATTTTTATAACCCACAATAAACGCACAATGGAACTTGCCGATAACTTAATCGGTGTTACCATGCGAGAACCGGGCGTATCACGATTGGTGGCGGTAGATGTCGCCGAAGCGGTACAATTAGCAAATATCGACGAATAAAGGGAAGAATTCTGTGGAAACTATCAGCCTGATTATCATGGCACTGGGCTTACTCGCACTAGGCGCTATCTACTTCATTAGCCGTGCCTCACGCAAAGACAATCCTAGCGACAAAAAACTCCCGCCTATCCCCACTCTGAAGGATCAGGAGGGTGAAGAGGTGACTTCTATTATGGAAGATGAACCGGCACGTGATGGCAAAGGCCCTTCACGCAATGCTCAGGATCTATCTGATGTGGTGGATAACAATAAGCCTGCTGCGAAGAAAAAATCCAACCCGAACCTGCCACCCCAATTGATCATGTTTATTGCCGCCGAAGCAGAAGAAGTTTTTCAGGGGCCTAAGATTATCGAAGCACTCGATAATTCAGGACTGACATTTGGTGAGATGGATGTTTATCACCGCATGGTGCTGAGTGACAGTGGGGAGTCCAGCTTATTTAATGTGGCGAATGGCATTAAACCGTGGACACTGATTCCGGATGAACTGGCCAGAGGTGCCAGCACACCGGGACTGTCACTGGTATTAAACCTGCCCAGCCCGATTGATGACAGTGAAGCCTTGCATGACTTTATGCGCACCGCCGAACGCATCACCAGTCACCTCGGTGGCGTGCTGAAAAATCAGAACCAGGAACCCATCACCGCAGAACAACGCCGCGCTTACTTCGCGATGGCCTGACGCACTACATCAATACGTGCCTGCTGTTGAGCCAATACTTCAGCAGGCATAGCACCCAGCTTGTACCACCCCGCCAATAATTTCAGCCCCTGTTCACGAATATCCTGATGCGCATTCGGGCTACACATAGCATCGCGCATCTGTGCAATCTGATATTCCATACGTGACTTCCGGAAAGCCTCTGGTGTATCAATATCCAGTAAGATTTCCATCTGCAAACACAGCGCCTCACCCTCTATCTGCGCCGCATCATCACTGACAACGCTGCCTGCACTTTTAATGTCAACAGATTGCCCGGCCAGCACATCCAGTTTTGCCAAACGTATTTTCCAGCTCAACTGCTCTTGTTTAGTCAACACTGCCTGCTCTGCTGAACTGAAACGATCTTCTAATTTACGCAAAACAGTACGTGGCATTTCCCGCAAACTATCGAACTCCGCACGCAGTCCGCTCAGCTCACGCGCCGCCGGAATAAATTCATCATCACTCAGTTGTAACAACGCCTCTAATTTCACACACAAAGCGTCTTTCTGTTGAATGCGCACATCCGTATCCGAACGTTGTGACTCCCTGTCCTCTTTCAAGCGGACGAATACAGCATCAATCGGGCCACGGAATTGCCGCCACAATGCCTGCTCTTCTCTGGGGCGTGACGGAATGGTGATCTGCCAATTTGATTGCAATGACTTTGCCTCAGACACTGCTGCGTGAACATCTTCCATTTCAGCCAGCGCAATAGACTGTTCGGTCAAACGCTGACGCTCCTTGAAATTACGCTCACGCTCAACTTTGAGGTGTTCTTCCAACCCATCCATCGCATCATTAAAGCGTTGATTAATCGCTTTCCAGTCTTTGTGCCCCACCGTGCCACATTTTTTCCAGTCTTTACGCCGCTCATTAATCACAGCATATTGCGCCTTCCAATCCACCGTAGACCAATCCGTCTCGGTTTTCATGGCTTCTAATTGAGCGCATATCGCCTCACGCTGTTGCAAAAACACGTTACGTTGTTTGGCCTGTTCCGCAAAATGCTGCTTGCTGGGTTCATAAGCCGCCGTGACCTTTTTATCGAAATCTTTCCACTGTTTGCGCTGCTGGCCCGGATCCATTTGTGCTAACTTGCGCCATTCCTGACGTAATGCTTTAATTTCTTTAGCACGCTGCTCCGGCTCCATGCTGTCATCATTTTCCAGACGCTGCGCTGTTTCGATAAGGTGCTCACGCGCCTGATCCGTCCCCCAGCTCCGCCAGTCTTTAAATTCCATCACCATAGGTGCTGCCGCACGCAAACGCCGCTCAATCTCACGTTTGGCTTTCTCATCCAAACCGCTCAGCTCTTTCATGCGCATAGAGACATTACGGTGAATATCAATCGCTTCACCGTATTTTTCCTGCTCCAAATCAGCTTCCATCTGATCCAGATCAGCCTTCATTTTAGTGAGCTTTTCCTCACGTTCTTCTGCCTCCCGTAACAGCCGGGCATTCAGGCTATCCATCGATTGACGGAAACGGCTTTCCAGTTCCGCCACCAACTCACTAGTAAGATTAGGACGTTTGACCTTCACCCAATCTGACTGTAAACCAGTTAATTGTTTAGCTTGCAGCGGACGTTTACCCTTCTGCATCGATTCAGCACGTGAACAGCAGCGACGCAAACTATCAATAGCCCCTAAATCATTAGAAACAGCATCACGCTTATCAGCCAGTAACACATAGGCATCCATCCAGCGTTGGTTTAAGGCTTGTTGCTCCTCCTCATCCGACAACTGCTCAGCACTCACCCAGCGCTCCTGCCAATGCTCCAGCTTTTGATCAACCGCACTCAGGGTTAATTCTTCAGGTCGTTCGTCCAGTGTCCGTTGCAGTGCTTCAGCATCCCCTAGGTATTCCAGAAATACAGCGCGCAATGGTTCGAGTTCAGCCTGCTGCTGCTCATGTTTATCCAAACGCCCGAGAAAAACCGTTTCTGCGTCATGAAAACGCTTATCCAGTGCTGCCGGAATCACAGTATCTGCGGCGGTTGCACCCCAACTTTGGGCCAGCACTTTATACTGCGTTTTTTCCTGCGCCCAGTTACCGGAAAAGCCTAATGCTTCAAGATCAACAGCCATCGCTTCCAGCGCCTGATGCTGCGCTTCCTGCTGTTGAAACACAGCCATGCGCTCTTTCAGCAAGTGACGTAACTTTTTGTTATTACGACCCTGGGTTTTTTCCAGTTGCTTCAACTTGTCCTGGTCTTGCAAACGGCTGGCTGCCAGATATTGCAGCTCACGGGACACATCTGTACCGGCGATTTTAAACAACAGGTTTTCATCGTTCAGCTGTTCAATCGCTAACTTGCGTAACGCAGGCGAACGCTGGCCATCACAGGCAATACTCTCCACTAGCGCCGGGGCATCCGTTAACCAATCGAACACCTCAACCAATACCGCATCATGATTATGATCATTGGCTACCAGCGTTAATAAACGTGATCTGGCACGCTCCCCCACAGAATCCGCTCGCTTCCCCAATTGCACCAGAACCGGGATATCTGTCAGGTAATTAATGGCCTCCAGGCGCACACCGGTATTCGGGTCATTCTGCACCAGTTGAATAAGCTCAGCACTATCGGACCCCAATGATGGCAGCGCCTGCATCCGGATACGGGCATTACTATGTTGCCACTTCGGCTTAAATAAGCTACCTAGCATTTATTGCTTCCTCGTATCTTAATTTACTTAACCCGCATACCCGGCAGAGCGCCATCATCGGGGTTTAATACAAACAAATCAGAACCACCCGGCCCCGCTGCTAACACCATGCCTTCTGACACACCAAAACGCATTTTACGCGGCGCCAAATTCGCCACCATCACGGTCATTTTACCTTCCAGATCCGCTGGATCGTAAGCCGACTTAATGCCAGCAAATACATTACGGGTTTCACCCCCCAGATCCAGCGTCAACTGCAATAACTTAGCCGCACCTTCAACATGCTCCGCTTTAACAATCTTCACCACTCGCAGATCCACTTTGGCAAAGTCGTCGAAGCTAATTTCCTCACTGAGCGGATCATCAGCCAACGCGCCACTTATCGCAGCCTTTTCTTCAACGGGTGCAGGCAATGCGGCATTATTATCTTCAATCATCGCATCAATCATTTTCTGATCAACACGTGTCATTAATGCTTTGAATTTAGTGATTTCACTGCCCAATAATGGCGTCTGCACACTATCCCACTTCAACTCACCCGCATTAAGAAAAGCCTCGGCATCAGCCGCTAATTGCGGAACCACCGGCTTAAGGTAAGTGACGATGGCACGGAACATATTAATGCCCTGGGTACAGATACCCTGCACCTCAGACTGCCGCGCCTCATCTTTAATTAACACCCACGGCTTCTGTTCATCAACATACTGATTCGCCTTATCAGCCAGCGCCATGATTTCACGCATAGCTTGACTATAGAGGCGTTTCTCATATAAATCAGCAATACTATCAGCGGCATCCGCTATTTCCTGATACAAAGCCGCATCAGGTAGCTGGTCAGACAGGGTATTATCAAAACGTTTATTCACAAACCCGGCACAGCGTGAAGCAATATTTACCACCTTGCCCACCAGATCGCTATTCACCCGCTGGATAAAATCTTCCAGGTTCAGATCAATATCACTCACACCATCACTCAGCTTGCCAGCAAAGTAATAGCGCAACCATTCCGGGTTCAGGTGTTTCAAATAACTTTCCGCCTGAATAAACGTACCCCGCGACTTTGACATCTTCGCGCCGTTGACTGACAAAAAGCCATGACAATTCACGCCGGTAGGCAATCTGAAACCAGCACCTTTCAATAAGGCAGGCCAGAATAAAGTATGAAAATAGGCGATGTCCTTGCCAATGAAATGATACATCTCTGTGGTTGAATCGACTTTCAGGAATTCATCAAAATCTACGCCTTCGCGATCACAAAAATTGCGAAAGCTGGCCAAATAACCCACCGGTGCATCCAGCCACACATAGAAATATTTATCTTCAGTGTCCGGAATTTTAAAGCCCCAGTAAGGCGCATCACGCGACACATCCCAATCGACCAGGCCTTTGTCTGACTCGAACCATTCCATTTGTTTATTGACGATTTCTTTTTGCACTGCGCCACTTTTCAGGAATTCCAACAGAAATTCTTCAAAGTCACCCAGCTTAAAAAAATAATGCTCACTTTCCTTCTCAACAGGTGTCGAACCCGAAAGCGCGGATACCGCATTTTTCAGGTCAACCGGCGAGTAAGTAGCACCACAATTCTCACAGTTATCACCGTATTGATCAGCTGCGCCGCACTTGGGGCACTCACCTTTAATAAAGCGATCCGGCAGGAACATTTTCGCTTCATCGTCATAGGCTTGCTTGATCACCCGGCGGTTAATATGTCCGGCATCACGCACAGCCTTATAAATGTACTCCGCGTAGTGGCGGTTTTCATCGGAATGCGTGGAGTAGTAGTTATCAAAGCTGATGTTAAAACCATCAAAATCCTGCTTGTGGCGCTTCCACATATCCGCAATCAGCGCTTCAGGCGTAATACCCTCCTGCTGAGCGCGTAACATAATCGGCGTACCGTGCGCATCGTCCGCACAAATCAAATAGCAGGTATTTCCCCGTAAGCGCTGAAAACGCGCCCAGATATCAGTCTGGATGTGCTCCAACAGGTGTCCGAGGTGCAAAGGGCCATTGGCATAAGGCAAAGCACTGGTGACGAGAATTTTTCTTGGTTCCATAACTCAAATCCGGGCAATCCGTAACAAGGGCGTTAAGGTATCAGTTTGTGCAGGTTGCTGCCAGTATGGGGAGTAATTAGGCTCGTCGAGCTTAATTTCCAGACACATCAAGCACAAATGGTATCAATGGCAACTCATCAGCATTATAAATACTAAGCACCGGATTATTACGCCAGCCATACCGAAGCACCCCTGGCTTGTTCACGCCATTCATATCAATACGCAAGGTCTCACCGTCAATAACAGCCGCCGCCATCCAAAACTGCCCATCCGCTCCGGCCACTTCAAACCCATCGATAGCACCCTTGCTATAAAGACCCTCAGCATAATCACAGTGCAAAATCAGCGTAGAACCATCATCCGCAAACTGAGCATTAGTACACTCAGGACTTCGCCAAGCCACATCCTCACCATAAACAGCACCCAGCGCCAAATTCGCCAACCGTTGCCCCACCACCTGTTTATTGACCGGATGCACACTATCCGCCTCCCCGACATCAGCCGCAGTCACCATGCCGGTTCCGGACACAGTTTTCTCCGTATCAGCCTGAATCGCACGCATGGCTGCCCAGCTTTGCTGACTATTGTCATTGGGCACATTAAAATTCGCCAACTGCACCCATAAAAACGGCAAGTTCTGCTGCCATGCCTGCCGCCATTGGCGAATCAGAGCGGGGAACAAAACCCGATAACGCTCAGGCTGCCTGGCATCCGACTCACCCTGATACCAGATAACACCCTGAAGTGTGTAGTTACTGAGTGGCGCTATCATAGCGTTGTATAGTACGGCGGGCGTATTGCGATTCTTCAGGCCATACAACGGTGCGGGAACAGACGACCAATCCGCCTGCATCGCCGGTTTATCAACACTGACCTTATATTTCCATGCGCCGGAAAGCGGCCATTTCTGCTGACCGGTTTTCAGAAACAGGTCCTGTGGCCGACCGGTGAAACCACCATCGCCGTATTGATCAAACACCCGAATGGCTATGGTGTTTTGCCCTGGTTTCAGTAAATCCGCATCAACTTTATAACGACGTGGCTGCAGCCAATGATGTGCTGTTTTACGATCAGTTTGGCCAATCTCTTTACCATTCAGAAAAACACGATCAAAATCATCAACCATGCCTAAATGTAGAACGGTATCCTGTAGTATTGAAGCGGCTTCAGGCAACGTAAAACCACGCCGAAACCAGATAGCACCATCCCCAAAAAAATCCAGATCACTGAACAAAGCAGGCAAACCAACGGACTCCCAGCCACTATCATCAAACCCCACCGTGCTAAATGCCAGTGTCTCTGCACTCATACCAGCGTCCTGCAAATAACTCGTCGCTTCCCACGCCAACTGCTTCTGTTCATGCGCCTGCTTTTCAACATCCGGCAGATCCGCCTGACGTTGTATTTCATCCATCACCGACTGCAATGCCGGCTCATTCTGCATCGACTCAAGGCCAGTCCATGCTTCAGCCTTGGTGCTTCCCCAAGCCGCTTGGATAATACCAACAGGCACATCTTTTTTACGGTGCAACTGCTCAGCAAAATAGAAGCCGACACCAGAAAGTGCCAGCGCATTATCAGCCGTCACCTTCACCCAGTAACCATTAACATCGGATTGTGGGGTTAAGGCGGTTTGATGACTCACCACAAAGAAACGCAGATCGGTGTCTTTAAGCAAATCCGGTACTAGCTCAGCACCAGACGACTTCCCCACAGGCCATTCCATATTGGATTGACCGGATGCCAGCCAAACCTCACCAACAGCCACATCGTTTATCGACACACCCGACACAACTTCGCCCTTTAACTGCTCCTCAATCCGGAGTGCATGATTACCCACAGGCAAATGCGGCAGATGGATTTCCCAATGACCTTGTGCATCAGTAAACGCCCTGCTTTCACGGTTGGCGATGTGGGCTGTGACGGTTGATGCAGGCTCAGCCCACCCCCAAAGCCTAGCTCGGCTATGTTGCTGCAACACCATGTTGTCACTAATCAGCGCAGGCAACCGGAGTTCAGCCTGAACCATCAATGGCAAAAAACACAGCAGAGCAATAATAATAAGACGGCAGGTATTAGTCGGTCTGAACATCATGCCACCAACTCAAACAAACAATCCCCCCGCCGCACCTGCGCCAGCACCCGATAACAAATCACCATGCCATCAGCGACAGCCAACACCGCTTCCGGATCACTGCCCGGTGTGGACGGATCATGTAAATACGCCACCAAATCACCCATAGACACCTCATCACCCAGCCGTACCAACGGCTCAAATAAGCCATCAGAATAAGCATAAACCTTCAGCTCATGCGAAGACGTCACATAACGCGTTTCCACCGCAGAGGCTGGCACTTTTTCATTCAGACAACCCACCGTAAACAACATGCGCCGCAGTGATTCCCGAAACATGGCCACATACTCACTATTCACCTGGCCATTACCTCCCAGCTCAACTAACACCGCACGTGCACCATTGCGCTGGGCAGCGGATGAGGTATACCAACCCACCGGCTCTTTACCAAAACCCAGCGCATAAGGCAGCCCCAAACTATTCAGCACCCACTGTTTTTCGGTATCCGGCCACTCTGATTCGCTGTACAAAGCCACCGGCAAATACTCCAGCGAGCTGCCGCCGGAATGAATATCGATGTAATAATCTGCCTGATTCATAATCACCGTTTCCATGTAATGGGCGATCATTTCTGTTGGTGTACCGTGCGCATTACCCGGAAAAATACGGTTTAAATTAAGGTCATCCAGCGGCGATGTTCTCAATCCGGACTGCGCCGCCGGAAAGTTAGCCATTGGCAGTATAATAATCTGACCGGAAATCTGTTCCGGTTCCAATTGGCGGATCAACTGATTAAGAATGATCTGCCCTTCATACTCATCGCCATGCGTGCCCGCACTCAACACCACCTTCGGCCCCGAACCATTTTTAATACTGGCCACCGGCACCGGAATCCAACCATACGCCGAGCGGTGAACAGAATGTGGCAGCCGGATATAACCGCACTGTTTGCCATTCTGATTAAAATCCACCTCACTGTGCATGACTGATTCCATTTTACTCACCTCTATTATTGGTTGGCTGACTACAGCGGCAACCGCAAAGACAAACAGGACATGCCACCATCAATTTTGGCGCATTCCGTATTATTGATTTCACGCACCTCAAATCCGGCATCGCGCAAAGTGACCGCCGTTTCAGGAAAGCCAGCAGGCATAACCACAACATCATTAAACCGGATAGTATTCGCCGCCGCTTCTTCACCCTCAGCGGTATAGAGAATATTATAACCCTCAAAACACCCCGATGCCGCGAGCCGTTTGGTCGACAAAATTGTATCCGCATTTAGCAGTGAACAATCCGTTTTAAAATGCAACACGCCTTCCGGTGTCACCACCTCCCGCACGGTATAACCCCAATCTTTCACCAATGACCGTAGCTCAGCAACACCCGCTTCATCGGTACGTTCCGAACGTCCGACCAAAATTTCCCGGCCCGTTACCAATATATCGCCCCCTTCAATAAAGCCATCACCTGAAATCCGGCGAACATCCGTATAAAGTGACGTCACAGCAGCTTCCATGTGCGCCACCTCACCACTACGGCTAGGCGCACCCGGCTTCATCAGGATAGCGCCCTGTGGCAAACACAACGCAGCATCTTCCACAAACAAGGCATCCGGAAAATCATCCAGCGCAGGCAATTCCATCACCTCAGCACCTGCCTCACGCAGGGTAGCGATATAGTGCTGATGATCTTTCAGCATTTGTTCAAAATCGGGGGTACCGTTATCCACGGCACGTAAGCCACCCACCACACTGGGCGCAGGCTTGCGCGTAATAGCATGACTAAAACGATAAGATGCTGACATAATCACTCCTTAGAAAAAACACGAATTTCGATCATAACCGGGCCGGATGCTCGGTTTGGGGTATTAGCACCAGCACCACCTCCATACTTACACTGACCGGTATGTGCAACACCAAACCCAGTGCATTGGCGGTAAGAATCACCACGGCTGCCCAGTCTTTTATTATTTGCTGCAATCAGGCAAAAACAGCTATTCTGCCACTCTTCCCACTTAAATACAGCGCAAAAACAGCATATGCCCCAGCAACCCACAGTATCTGAAACCAAAAGCCCGTTGCTGCACCCCCGTAACCCACATCAGGGCCGGTATGATTTCGGCGCATTAGTTAAAGCCTGTCCGGATTTAAACACATTCATCAAAGCCAATCCCACTGGCGATAACACCATTAACTTCAGTGACCCCAAAGCGGTGATGTGCCTGAATAAAGCCTTGTTAGCCCATTTCTATGGGGTGAAAAATTGGCAGATTCCGGAAGGCTACCTCTGCCCGCCGATTCCAGGACGTGCAGACTATATCCACAATCTTGCGGACCTGTTAGCCCGCGACCACCAACATAAAATCCCAACCGGCCAGTCCATTAAAGCCTTAGACATCGGCACAGGCGCAAATTGTATCTACCCTATTATTGGCAGCCAAAGTTACGGCTGGCAATTTACAGGCACTGATATTGACCCTGTGTCAGTGAAAACTGCGCGTGTCATTGCACAATCAAATGCCAACCTGAAAAACCATATTCATCTACGCCAACAACACGACAAAAAAGCAATTTTCCACGGCATTATCACCCCCGAAGACCACTTTGATATCACCCTGTGCAACCCACCTTTCCACGCATCTCTGGCAGAAGCAATGGCGAGCAATCAACGTAAAACAAACAACCTCAGCAAGAAAAAACCCAAAGCCAAACAAGCGTCACGAAGCCAACAAAAAGGCTCGCTAAACTTTGGCGGGCAAATGGCTGAATTATATTGTGAAGGTGGCGAAATTGCGTTTATTAAACAAATGGCCAAAGAAAGCGCACAGTTTGCTGAACAGGTCTGCTGGTTTACCAGCTTAGTCTCCAAAAGCGACAATATCCGCCCCCTGAAAATCTTATTAAGAAAATTGGGCGCAAAGGATATTCAGGTGATGGAAATGCGACAAGGACAAAAAATCAGTCGGATTTTGGCATGGTGTTTTATGGGTGCGCAAGGCCGCCAGCGATGAGCTACAAACCACGAACCAGCAACATACTCAGCCGCAAAACCACCCTCCGGAAATTCTCACGTACCCGCCAGATCGCACTACGCTGATTAGCAGTTTGTGCCAGCACAGCATCATTAATCAGCAAACATCAGGAATGCTTGGCCGAAGGTAGGCCCAGGAATAACCAGTAACACCGAAGATGCGATAACAAAGCCGATCCAGAGTTCAATACTCATAACGCTCTTCCCGCCATTGGGTGATCAGGGTTCAATTCGAGTAAATCCCAACGATTCCCGTAAAGGTCCTCGAATACCGCCACTGTGCCGTAATCCTGTTCTTTTGGTTCGCGGATAAACTTGATGCCCTGTTCCAGCATTCGATGGTAATCGCGCCAAAAATCATCTGTGCTAAGAAACAGAAAAACCCGCCCACCGGCCTGATTACCAATGAAGTCTATTTGCTCTGGTTTCGAGGCTTTAGCCAACAATAAGGTCATGCCCTGAGAACCAGGTGGAGAGACAACGACCCAGCGTTTGTCCTGTTCGGGTTGATAGCTGTCTTCCAGCAACTCAAATTTCAGTTTATTGACGTAGAAATCGATGGCCTCATCGTAATCATTAACGACTAAGGCAACGTGGATTAGTGCTTGTTTCATGACAATTTCCAGCTCGGATCTTTCGCATCAATCAATCGCATCAATCAATCGCATCAAAGCTGACTGCCCTCCCGAGTCACCGGCACCACTTGAGTATCAGTGGCACATAAAGCTTGAGATACCACTTATGTATGACCCTCTCCGCTTTAAACTGCAAACCCTTCCAGCACTACCTTACCTACCGCCTGATGAGTTTCAATATGTGCGTGTGCCCTTTTCAGGTTTTCAGCATTAATCGTGCCGTAATGCTCGCCCAGGGTAGTTTTCAACAGCCCTTTATCGATCAGCGCGGACACAACGGATAATAAATCGTGCTGCTTCTGCATATCGCTGGTGCCGAACATAGAACGCGTAAACATCAACTCCCAATGCAATGACAGGGATTTCAGTTTGAGTTTCATAATGTCCAACGGTTCTGCCGGATCATCAATCAACGCCAGCTTACCCTGTGGAGCCAGTGCTTCTACTAACTGCTCATAATGCTGATCGGTATGTGTCAGGCTGATAACATGCGTCACGTCATTAATACCCAGCGCATTCAGCTGTGCCAGCAAAGGCTGATGGTGATTAATCACATGATCTGCACCTAACTCTTTGATCCAGTCCTGACTTTCCGGACGTGATGCTGTGCCGATCACAGTGGCATTGGTTAGCTGTTTGGCCAGCTGAGTGAGAATAGAACCTACACCGCCCGCTGCACCCATAATCAAGATACGCGCATCATCTGAGTGACTGACCTGACTTTCCGGTGCTAAATCATCTGGTAACAAAGGCGTGAAACCCAAACGATCAAATAGCAATTCCCAGGCGGTAATCGTCGTCAATGGCAAAGCGGCAGCTTCAACATCAGACAAAGACTGCGGTTTCATGCCAACAATACGCTCATCCACCAACTGATATTCTGCGTTGGAACCTGAGCGAGTAATATCACCGGCATACCACACTTGGTCACCCACTTTAAACAGTTCGGTTTGATCACCCACCGCCATCACTTCACCCACGGCATCCCAACCAAGGATTTTGTGCTGGCCATTTTCGCCAGCAGCTCTCATGCGGATTTTTGTATCCACCGGATTGACCGAAATAGCCTGCACTTTCACCAGCAGGTCACGACCGCTAGCTTCAGGTACCGGTAACTCAATATCCATCAATGCATCTTGCTGATCGATGGGGAGTGACTGTAAATAACCAATAGCTTTCATGTCTGACTCTCTTGTTGGTGAAACCCTTACCCAGAAACGAAAACAGGCTGCCAAAAGGCAACCTGTCATGTATTAATTGGTCGGGGCGAAGTGATTCGAACACTCGACCCCCACAACCCCATTGTGGTGCGCTACCAGGCTGCGCTACGCCCCGACCGAAGAAGCTGCAAGATTACCTTATGCACCTTCTGAACTCAATATAAAGATTAACTCCGCAACAATTTCAGCGTCTGTTCCAGATCAGTAATCAATTGTTTCATCACACTATCCCCTACTGCTGATGCAGCAGGTTCCCCTTCTTCAGACACAGCAACACCACCCATAATTTGCTGGCGTGCGCCACTGATTGTGTACTCCTGTTCGTACAAAAGGCCACGAATCTGACGAATGAGTACTACATCTTCAAGCTGATAGTAACGACGATTACCTCGCCGCTTCATCGGCTTAAGTGAAGGAAATTCTTGTTCCCAATAACGTAATACGTGTGATTTCACGCAACAAAGCTCGCTCACCTCACCAATGGTAAAATACCGTTTGGAAGGAATCGCAGGCAATTCGCTATTAGGAATCAGTGCTTCCGGCATATATTTCCACTCGTTGCTTTAACTTCTGTCCTGGTCGGAAAGTCACCACACGGCGCGCCTCCACCGGAATTTCTTCCCCTGTCTTGGGATTACGCCCAGGGCGCTGGGCCTTATCGCGCAACATAAAATTACCGAATCCGGATAACTTTACGTTCTCGCCCTTTCCTAAAGAATCCCGAACCTCTTCAAAGAACATCTCAACCAAATCCTTGGCTTCACGTTTATTTAATCCGAGCTCTTCATAAAGATGTTCGACCATGTCCGCTTTGGTCAAAGTCACCATATTTTCTTTCTCCTTCATCGCAAAATAGCACCTGTATTATCATTCAATGAGGCCACTACCGTTTCCACGATCTGATTGACTTTTTGATCGTCAAGGGTGCGGGAAAAGTCTTGCAAAATCAAGCTTAGTGCAACACTTTTTTGATGTTCTTCCACACCTGCGCCTGTGTATACATCGAAGATATTCCAATGAATCAACTCTTCCGGTGCAACACTGCGAATAGCATCATCCAGTGCACTGGCCAAAACCGACTTATCTACCACCAAAGCCAAATCACGGCGAATGCTAGGAAATTTAGCAACGGCCTTGTATTCGGACAATGTCCGCTCCGACAGAACATCAACATCCAGCTCAAACAAATACACAGATTGGTCTAAGCCTAATTTAGCCTCAATGCGTGGATGCAATGCACCCACCCAACCAACCACACGGTCATCACTTGTAATCTGCGCACTTTGTCCGGGGTGTAATGCAGGATGAGCTACTGGTGAAAAGTTGAAAGACTGTGATGAAGCCTGAGCCAAAATAGACTCAACATCACCTTTTACATCGTAAAAATCAACTTTACGTTTTGGCGCATCCCATTGTTCAGGGTACAACATACCGGTAATAGCGCCCGCAATGCGTTTAGTTTGCGTAATTTCGCCCTCTTTTTTATCAAAAGCAGGCCCCACCTCAAAAATACGCACCCGATTTTGTTGACGATTCAGATTATGCTTAACAACAGGCAGCAACCCCGACCATAATGTCGTACGCATCCGGCTCAAATCAGCGGAAATAGGATTAGCCAAAAGAATCTCGGTGCTTGCAGGATCTAAGGTCAATTCCAGTTCCGGCTCCACAAAGCTATAACTAATGACTTCCTGATAACCACTTTCAATCAATGGTCTGCGCAATGTTTCAATACGATTCTGCTTCTCACCTGTTACTGTAACCACAGGCGCTAACGCACGCAGCACCTCAGGAATCGCATCATAACCATAAACACGCGCCAACTCTTCGATAAGGTCTTCTTCAATACTCAGGTCAAAGCGGCTTAACGGTGCCTGCACTGACCAACCCTCAGCCGTCGCAGCAACACCACAACCCAAACGCTCCAGAATATCAACCACTGTTTCATCAGTAATCTCAACACCTAAAAGACGAGAGATACGTGCACGACGCAAGTTAATTTCAGTCCGGTCAAACAGCGCACTATCAACACACTGATCAACCACCGGCCCGGCTTCACCACCACAAATATCGATAATCAACCGGGTCGCACGCTCAACCGCAGAAACAGTCAGATCCGTTGCCACACCACGCTCAAAACGATAGGAAGCGTCAGTCTGAAGACCATATTTACGTGCCTGCCCCGCCATTGGTAATGGGCGGAAATGTGCGCTTTCTATGAATACATTCCGGGTATCGTCAGTCACCGCAGTCACTGCACCCCCCATAATACCCGCCAGTGCCACCGCTTTATCATCATCCGCAATCACGGTTGCATCGCTTTCCAGCTTAATCGTCTGACCATCCAGCAATTCCAGTGATTCGCCTGCTTCAGCATAACGAACCTGAATACCACCTTCTAAGGTATCCAAATCAAAGGCGTGGATTGGCTTGCCAATTTCCAGCATGACGTAGTTGGTGACATCGACCACCGCAGACAAACTACGCAGACCATGACGGCGCAATGCTTCTTGCATCCAGAATGGTGTCGGCGCCTTCGGATTGACATTACGTACCACCCGCCCCACATAATGAGGGCAAACCTCGCTGGCTGGCAGCGTAATTTCACGTGCCTCATCATGCTGCACAGCACATTCAGGAATTTCAGGTACATTAACGCTGGTGCCGGTTAATACACCGACTTCCCGGGCAATCCCGGCCACACCCAGACAATCACCGCGATTAGGCGTAATACTCAGCTCAAGCACCTGATCATTCAGACTCAGATACTCCCTTAAATCAGTGCCTACGGGTGCATCTTCAGGCAACTCCATCAGACCTTCGGACTTTTCGCCCATGCCCAACTCAGTTCCCGCACACAGCATGCCGAATGACTCAATGCCACGCAGCTTACCTTTTTTAATTTTTAGTGGCTTACCTTCCGGCATCGGTAATACTGCACCGATGGTAGCCAATGGCGCTTTCAAACCGACACGTACATTGCCGGCACCACAGACAATTTGTACGGGTTCACCGCTGCCGTTATCTACTGTGCAAACATTCAGTTTGTCAGCATCAGGGTGTTTTTCAATGGCAGTAATCTCGCCAACGATCACCCCGTTAAAATCAGAAGCCACCGCCTCCAGTGCTTCAACCTCGCAACCGGTCACCGTCAGGCGTTCGCCAATTTGCTCAAAGCTTAATTCAGGATTGACCCACTTGCGCAACCATTGTTCGCTGATATACATAGTTTCTGCCCCGCTTAATGGAATTGCTTAAGAAAACGTGAGTCGTTTTCAAAAAGAACACGCAAATCGTTGATCTTGTAGCGCATCATCGCTAAACGCTCCACGCCAAACCCAAAGGCAAAACCGGTGTATTTCTCGCTATCGATGCCGACATGCGCCAATACATTCGGATGCACCATGCCGCAACCCATGACTTCCAACCAGCCAGTATGGGAGCAAACACGACAGCCTTTTCCCGCACAATGTACGCAGGTAATATCGGTTTCAGCGGATGGCTCAGTGAATGGAAAGAAGCTGGTACGGAAACGGGTTTCCAACTCATCAACTTCAAAAAACGCCCGGTAAAATGCTGCCAGAATGCCCTTCAGGTCAGCAAAGGTTACATCCTTATCCACCATCAAACCTTCTACCTGATGAAACATTGGACTGTGCGTCAGATCAGAATCACAACGATAGACTCTGCCCGGTGCGATAATACGAATCGGCGGCTCATTATTTTCCATGTGACGAACCTGTACTGACGAAGTATGGGTGCGCAACACGAGCTTGTCGTCGTTCAGTCCTTCCGGATTCATATAAAATGTATCGTGCATAGCACGCGCCGGATGATGCTCCGGAATATTCAGGGCAGTGAAATTATGGAAATCATCTTCGATTTCCGGGCCTTCTGCCACCGCAAAGCCCAGTTGTGCAAAAATTTCCTGAATGCGCTGGATGGTCTGAGTAATGGGGTGTAAGCCACCGGTATCCATACGACGACCCGGCAGAGAAATATCAACCGCCTCAGCTTTCAATCGCTCATTCAGTACTTCAGCCTGCAAAGCTTCCTTGCGGGATTCAATCGCCTGAAGCAATGATTGCTTCGCACGGTTAATTTCCTGCCCGGCAGTTTTACGCTCATCAGGTGGCAATTGCCCCAGCTGCTTGAGTTGACTAGTCAATAAACCTGTTTTCCCCAGATACTGCACCCGCACCTGATCCAACCCGGCCAGACTTGCAGCCTGTGAAATTTGCTCGTGGGCATCACCCATCAGTTCCAGCAAACTTTGCACAATAAATTCCTTGGTATGTTTTTAACAAACAAAAAGCGGGGTAGGCAAAAACCTATCCCCGCTTTTTATATTTCACCAGTAATCTCAGGTGATAATCTGAAAACAGATCATTTGCCCGAAATTAATGACTATGCCAGGGCAGCTTTTGCTTTATCAGCAAGCTGTCCAAAAGCAGCAATGTCATGCACAGCTAAATCAGCCAGAATCTTACGGTCAACCGCAATTTCTGCCTTCTTCAGGCCGTTCATGAAACGGCTATATGACATATCAAACTGGCGTGATGCCGCATTGATACGTGCAATCCATAATGCACGGAACTGACGTTTCCTCTGGCGACGGTCACGATATGCATATTGACCTGCCTTAATAACCGCCTGATGTGCAACACGGTAGACGCGACTACGTGCGCCATAATAACCTTTTGCTTTCTTCAGTATTTTCTTGTGACGGGCATGTGCCTGTACACCACGTTTAACTCTTGCCATTTTCTGTCAAATCCTCTCTTAAGCGTACGGTAACATGCGGCGAACCATAGGGGTATCGACCTTATGCACACGGTTTTCATCCACGCGTAGATGACGCTTACGCTTGGTGCTCTTTTTAGTGAGGATATGACGTAAATGGGATTGTTTACGCTTAAACGTACCATTAGCCGTCTTGCGGAAGCGTTTAGCCGCCCCGCGATTGGTCTTCATCTTAGGCATCTTTGATCTCCTTTAATATTCAAGGATTAAAAAACACATCCTGCAAGAGTGCCTTGCCTTAACAGGATGGAAAACAATTCGATATATTCCTTAATTTCACCCATTATCCGAGCAAAATCGGGCTACCACCGAATCAGATGGCAAGCCTACAGGATATAGAATGTCCCGTCACTTCTTCTTTGGTGCCATGACCATAACCATTTGGCGACCTTCCTGCTTAGGAAACTGTTCAACAACAGCTAACTCATCGAGTTCATTCTGAACACGTCTGAGCAACTGCGTTCCCAGCTCCTTATGCGCCATTTCCCGGCCACGAAAACGAACCGTAATCTTTGTTTTGTCGCCGTCCTCAAGAAACTCTGTCAGCTTCCTGATTTTAATGTTGTAATCACCTTCATCCGTTCCCGGACGAAACTTGATTTCCTTAACCTGTACCTGCTTCTGTTTCTTGCGTGCTTCAGAAGCTTTTTTGCTTTCATCGAAACGGAATTTTCCGTAATCCATGATGCGACATACAGGTGGACTGCCGTTAGGCACGATTTCAACCAGATCAAGTCCTAACTCGTCAGCTTCACGCTGAGCGTCAGCAGTTACGACGACACCTTTATTTTCTCCATCAGCATCAATTAGGCGGATATTCGGTATACGAATATCTCCGTTCATGCGATGTTCTTTTTCCTGGGCGATGAGTTTATTCCTCCAAACCAAAAGAACCGCGACTCGCAATCTCATTAGTCAGTTTCTGCTGAAGTTCAGCAAGTGGCATTACACCAAGATCCTGACCGGAGCGCGTGCGCACGGCAACCGAATTTGTTTCTACTTCACGATCCCCGACCACTAAAAGGTATGGGGCTCTTTGCATAGTGTGTTCACGGATTTTAAAGCCAATCTTCTCATTTCTCAAGTCCGCATTGGCACGAATACCGACTCCACGCAGCTGTTTTTCAACAGTTTTGGCAAAATCAGCTTGTTTATCGGTGATATTCATCACCACAGCCTGTACCGGAGATAACCAGAGCGGGAACTTTCCTTCGAAATGTTCAATCAGGATTCCAATAAAGCGCTCAAATGAACCAAGGATTGCCCGGTGCAGCATAACCGGTATCTTACGCGAATTATCTTCCGCTACATAGCTCGCATCCAAACGTTCCGGCATAGAGAAATCGACCTGAACAGTACCTAATTGCCACTCACGGCCAATACAGTCTTTCAGGGTAAATTCAATTTTAGGGCCATAAAAAGCACCCTCACCAGGTTGCTCTTCCCAATCCAGCCCCTTTAGATCTAACGAATCAGCCAGCGCTTTTTCAGCTTTATCCCAGACTTCATCACTACCCACACGGTTTTCAGGTCGCGTTGATAGCTTATAAATCACATCAGTAAAGCCAAAATCAGCATAAACCTCATGCAGAAAATCAATAAAGTCGACTACTTCGGACTGAATTTGGTCTTCTGTACAGAAAATATGCCCGTCATCCTGAACAAAACCACGCACACGCATCAAACCATGCAGAGCACCTGACATTTCATTACGGTGACAAGAGCCAAATTCAGCCAGACGCAACGGTAAATCACGGTAACTCTTCAAGCCCTGATTAAACACCTGCACATGACAGGGACAATTCATCGGTTTTAAAGCAAACTGCCGCTCATCTGATTCCAGAGAGAACATGTCTTCACTGTATTTGGCCGCATGTCCGGAGCGTTCCCACAGTGAAAAATCAACCAGCTCAGGCGTATTAATTTCCTTATAGTCGCGTAAGCGCTGTTTCTCACGCATATACGACTGAATGGCCTGATAAATCGTCCAGCCTTTATCGTGCCAGAAAACCTGTCCCGGTGCTTCTTCCTGTATATGAAACAAATCCAGTTGACGACCAATTTTGCGATGATCGCGCTTTTCTGCTTCTTCCAGAAGGTGCAGGTATTTTTTGAGTTCTTTCTTATTAGGCCAGGCCGTACCATAGATACGCTGCAACATTTCATTGTTTGAATCACCGCGCCAGTATGCACCGGCCACCTTCATCAACTTGAAACCATCACCCAACTTACCAGTCGAAGGTAAGTGCGGCCCACGGCACACATCAAACCACTCACCCTGGCGGTAAATACTGACTTCTTCATCTTCAGGGATAATATCTTTAATGATTTCGACTTTATAAGTTTCACCAATACCAGTGAATACTTTTATCGCCTCGTCACGAGTCATCACTTCACGCTGAATCAGCAAATCGCGCTTAACGATTTCCTTCATACGCTGTTCAATGGCTTCCAGTTCAGTATCAGAAAACGGTGTTTCACGAGCGAAATCATAGTAGAACCCATTCTCGATCGCCGGACCAATAGTCACCTGCGTACCGGGATAGAGTTCCTGTACAGCTTGAGCCATGACATGAGCAGCATCATGACGTAATAATTCGAGTGCTTCTTCAGACTTATTGGTGATGATACTCAAAGTCGCATCATTTTCGATAATAAAGCTGGCATCAACCATTTGGCCGTCAACTTTACCGGCCAGCGTCGCTTTCGCAAGGCCCGCACCAATATCAGCAGCCACATCATAAACAGAAACAGGGACATCAAAGGAGCGCTGGCTCCCATCAGGCAGTGTAATTGAAGGCATTATTTTTACTCCAGTGGTGATCTATACGAAGGATCACATGTCTATTAATTAAAAAGGCGCAGCTTACCGACCGCACCTTTAGACTGCAAGCTTAATCCGCCAATAAGACTAAGCCCACGATAATCCGGTGAAATTATTCGACCAGATACTCAGCCCCGCCCATATAAGGACGCAACACGTCAGGAATCTGAATACGACCATCCGCTTGCTGATAGTTTTCGACAACGGCCAGTAAAGCACGACCAATCGCTACACCAGAGCCATTTAAAGTATGCAGCAACTCAGTCTTACCGGTTTCAGCATTGCGATAACGCGCCAGCATTCTACGCGCCTGGAAGTCCAGTGTATTTGAACAGGAAGAAATCTCACGGTACTTCTGCTGCCCCGGCAACCAGACTTCGAGATCGTAGGTTTTTGCCGCAGAGAAACCCGTATCACCCGCACACAAAGCCAGCACCCGATAAGGCAGACCGAGTTTTTGGAGGATAGTTTCCGCATGCCCGGTCATGGCTTCCAGTGTATCCCAGGAATCTTCCGGCTTAACAATTTGCACCATTTCAACTTTCTCAAACTGGTGCTGACGAATTAAGCCACGGGTATCTTTGCCGTGTGAGCCAGCTTCGGAGCGAAAACAAGGGGTATGGCTCGTAAAGCGCAACGGCAAGTCGGCTTCAGCAACGATTTCATCACGCACCAGATTAGTCAACGGCACTTCAGAAGTAGGGATCAGGTAATAACCCCGCTCGTTATTCAGTTTGAACAAGTCCTCTTCAAACTTCGGCAACTGACCGGTTCCACGCAAGCTTTCCTCATTCACCATATAAGGCACGTACATTTCACGGTAACCGTGCTGCCCGGTGTGCGTATCCAGCATAAACTGAATCAACGCCCGGTGCATACGCGCCATCGCGCCACGCAGAACAACAAAGCGCGAACCGGTTAATTTGCTGGCCGCCTCGAAATCCATCCAGTCATTCGGGATACCCAGTTCAATGTGATCTTTTGGCTCAAAATCAAACGCAGCAGGCTCGCCCCATTGGCGAATTTCCACATTATCATCTTCGCTCAAACCATCCGGCACAGAGGCATCCAGAATATTCGGCACACCCATGGCAATGGCTTCCAGCGCCCCCTGAATTTCGCCCAGTTCCTGCTCAGCAGCCTTCAGCTTATCACCCAGATCAGCCACCTCAGCCAGCAACGGCGCAATATCTTCGCCTTTCGCTTTAGCCTGACCGATATTTTTTGAACGGGAATTACGCTCGTTTTGTAACACCTGCGTACTGGTTTGTGCCGACTTACGGCGCTCTTCTAATGCACGAATGCTGTCTACATCAAGTTCAAAATTGCGACGCTTCAGCTGCTGCGCCACATCGTCCAGTTCGGTTCTTAGTCGCTTTGGGTCAAGCATGGTTTCTGTCCGTTCATTAACTTATTATTTAAAGAGACCATATACTATCAAAAGGAATGCATCACGTAACTACTCAGAGCGGATGCATCTTCTTTTCAGCACATTCAAATTGACTTTGCGGCCAACATGCCCAACCAAACGGCCATCAGACATAACAAAACATTCAGCACGATATTCAGTACACCCTTGAGCCAGGCCCCCTGCTCCAGTAAGTAAAAGGTATCCAGAGAGAAGGTCGAAAAGGTGGTAAATGCCCCTAGCACGCCTACGACCAAACCCTTGGCCAGCGGGGTATCCAGCATCGCACGCTGCATGAAATACATTGTCAATACGCCGATCAGGAAGGAACCGATTACGTTTACGGCCAGCGTACCATAGGGTAAATTACGCCCGAATAACTGGTAAACCATATTGGAGGTGAGAAAGCGTAGCAATGCGCCTACTGCTCCGCCTAACATGATGCCTGCGATCTGCCCCATTACGACCTCATTGTGCTATAAAAGTAAAAACCAGAATGACCCAAGGTACAAAACATGCATCTTCTGGCTTAGAGCGGGATAGGTCGTCGTGACTCATCTTTCGTCCGGCGTAAACTCGCTGGCGCTCAGACATACTTGTCCTACAGACGAGTCACGACGACCTATCCCTTGTGCTGAACGTCGATAGTTCGCCCGCACATCAAACATACCATAATGAATGGAAAAGCTGCCTTACATGTCTGAATTTAATCTGATACGCGACTATTTTACCTGGAATACTGACACTGCCGACAGCAATATCAAGCTCAGTGTGGGCGATGATGCGGCAATATTGGCACCTGAATCCGACAAGGATCTGGTTATATCGGTGGATACCTCTATTAGTGGCAGGCACTTCCCGATTGATACGCCCGCCAGCGACATCGGCCACAAAGCATTGGCGGTGAATTTGAGTGATTTAGCGGCGATGGGCGCTACGCCTTCATGGTTCACTCTTGCCTTGACCCTGCCTGAGTATGATCCTGACTGGCTGAAGCAGTTCAGTGGGGGCATGCGCGCATTAGCCAATGAACACTCTATTCATCTGATTGGTGGCGATACCACACGGGGTGCATTAAGCATCACTATTCAGGTCGCTGGCACGGTGCCGACCGGACAGGCTTTATTGCGTAGTGGCGCACAAACCGGTGATTTGATTTGTGTGTCCGGTTATTTGGGTGATGCGGCAGCCGGTCTGGCTTGTGTGCAACAGCACTTAACATTGACGGAAGCGCATCAGCAGCACTGCACCCAACAATTAAACCGCCCTGCTCCGCAAATCGCACTGGGTAAATTACTACGCGGCCAGGCTCATAGCTGCATGGATATTTCTGATGGCTTAAGTGCAGATCTCAGTCACATTTTGGAACGCTCTGATAAGGGTGCGCGGATTGATAGCCAACGACTGCCTTATAGCCCCGCGTTGTTGAGCCTGACTCCGGAACAGCGGCGGCAGTATGCGCTACATGGGGGTGATGATTATGAATTACTGTTTACCATCGCGCCCGAACGATTTGAGGCATTACAGGTAGTGGCTAACAAAGCGAATGTATTGATTACAGCTATCGGGGAGGTTAATGATCGGTCTGGCGAGCTGGGGATTGATGGACAAGTTATCAATAAACCTCAAGGATTCAACCATTTCCAGTGACATAGTTCACATTAATCGACCAGGCACTTCATCGTGGATAGACCTATATTCATATAGACATCAAAACAATTACCCACGCGAGGAGTAATATAAATATGAGTAACCACGAAGAAAGTACCCGTCAGGCGCTACAAGCCTTTCAGCAAGATTCCGCTGAATTCATGAACAAAAAACCGCAAAAAATGGATGCCGATGACAACCCGACACAGGGCGTCACGCTATTTTCAAAAGATAATATTGAAGACAAAGATTACATCGGCGTACGTGATGCGCTGCGTCACACGATTTACCAGCGCGAGGAAATTAGCCCGGATCGCTCTGCCTATGAAGCCAATGACCGTGCAGAAAATTTGGTTGATGACTTTAAATACAACAACCTGAATAGCATTGATAATGCCGGATTACGCAGCGCTTCACTCAACGAGTCACCGTGGTCAGATGATTATTGGGCTTTATATTCCGGCACTTTAGGTAAGCGTTATGCCGACCCGACTTTCCCGGAATCCAGCGACTGGAAAACCAACTTTGATTACATTCGCGCCAACCACCCCCGCGACATTTTCAATAGCGGCAATGCAACGGCTATTGACACCCTGTCTCCCGCAGAAAAATACGACGCACTGGTCGGCGACACCAATGGCACACTGACCCGGCGCATGTGGTCGGATGGTAAATATTATTACGAGGCCAGCGGAGCAGTAGAAACCTGGATGGGTATTTGCCATGGCTGGGCGCCAGTGGCTTACATGCTGGACAGACCGGAAAACGCCATCAGCGTTAAAGCCGCCAACGGCACGCCGATCACCTTCTACCCTTCAGACATCAAAGCACTGGCTTCTTTGCTCTGGGCCAAAGTCCGCACTTCTACCCGTTTTATCGGCGGACGTTGTAATGACAAAGATCCGGCTCAGGATAGCAACGGACGTATTATTTCAAGCAACTGTTTTGATACCAACCCCGGCACATGGCATCTGGCCGTGGTTAATCAGATTGGCGCAGCAAAGCGCAGCATGGTATTAGATGCGACTTATGATTATGAAGTCTGGAATCAGCCGGTTTATGCTTACGATTACCGCTATTTCAATCCGGTCGATCACATCCAAACCACATCACTCAGCGAAGCGACCGTATCCGCCAGTGGTTTCAGTAACGATAAATTCAGGCGGTATCGCAGCAACCGCACCGCAAGTATCGTCGGCGTATCCATGCGCCTGGCTTATGTGGTGGAAACCGACCCCAATCAAAACACACCGGACAGCGCCGCACATGACGCCATCCAGAAAGTTGATTATCTATATGATCTGGAGCTGGACAGCAGTGGCCGCATCATTGGCGGCGAATGGTATAACAATGCCCATCCGGATTTTCTGTGGACACCATCGGAAGGTGAGCGTGCAGTGACCAGTTCGGATCATCTGGCGACGGGTAATTGGCAACAAAATCGCCCGGTGCCGCAAAGTTGGATGATTGCTGCACAGCAAGCTTCAGCGGCAGATGGCGCACCATTGGCGGCGATTGTTGAGCGATTAATTTCGTTTTCCCGGCGGTAAGTAAATCCCCTTCGCTCCCCCTTTTTCAAAGGGGGGGGAAGCCATTCTATCAGGAGGCTCATTATCTTGATGGAAGGCACTCCTCCTTGAATTCTCCCGTTTTGGAAAACGGGATGGGGAACAGGGGGGGGCGGCTTTGTATCTAAGCCGCACCCAGCAAACCCTGCCGTTCAGCCCAAGGCCGCTCTTTAACCGGAAAGTGAATAATCGCCGAGAAAGCACCCACACCAATACCTACCCACCAGACCAGGGTATAATTCCCATAAATATCGTACATCTCCCCACCCAACCAGACACCTATAAAGCTACCCAACTGATGCGAGAAAAACACCAAACCATAGAGTGTGCCCATGTAACGCATGCCGTATATCTGGCCAATCAATCCGGCAGTTAATGGCACCGTCGCCAACCACAATGCCCCCATCACGATGGAAAATACGATAACGGTTTCCGGCGTGATCGGATTCATAATAAATAACGCCGCCACCAGGGTGCGCATCGCATAGATACCCACCAGCAAATACTTTCTCGAATAAAAGCTACCGAACCACCCCGCCAGAATGGTGCCGCCAATATTCGACACGCCAATCAGTGCTATGGCTAATGCGCCCAGCGTTGAAGTCGTTGTAATGCCCACCGCTTGCACCAAACTACCCACCGACACCGGCCCGCACATTTCGGTGATTAAAGCCGGAAAATGCGCCGTGATAAACGCCAATTGATAACCACAAGAGAAGAAGCCCAGAAAAATAAAAATAAAGGTAGGATCTTTTACCGCTTGCATCACCACCTTGCCCATACTCTCGCCTTTTTCAACTATAGGTGGAGGCGGCACACGCATAAAAAACAGCGCGAACAAGACCAGCAAGATCAGAGCAGCAAACACCATGAACACCGACTGCCAAGGCATGAACCCCAATAAATATTGTGCAAATAAAGGCCCGACAACCTGCCCCGCCGAACCCGCAGCCGTCGCAATGCCTAAAGCCAGTGAACGATGTTTGTCGGATGCCGCCCGCCCGACCACAGCAAGAATCACCCCGAAACCAGTTCCGGCAATACCGAAGCCCACTAACATTTCCAATAACTGATGCTGGCCAGGGGTAATCGCATAAGACGATAATACCAGGCCGGTGGCATAACAGACTGCACCCAGAATAATAGCTTTTCTATCACCGTACTTTTCAGCGAAGGCACCAAACAGCGGCTGCCCTATCCCCCAAAACAGATTCTGGATTGCAATCGCAAACGAAAAATCAGCCCGCAACCAACCGAACTCCTGCGCAATCGGAATCTGGAATAGACCGAATGAGGCACGGATAGCAAAACCCACCAGTACGATGACACAGCCTGCTATCAGCACGGGTGTGAACAAATTGTCTTTTTGTGTGGCGCTTATTTGATTCATTTTGCTCTTACCCTAAAAATTTCTGCCCGTTGGCGCCCTCAGTGTATAATCAAAATGGCGATCTATAAACAATCAGGAACCGGTTATGTCTAATGCAGTAAAATATGGTTTCTTCCCATTTGACGAATACCTGACCGGAGAGCGGGATGTAAACATTCGTAGCGAATATGTTAACGGGCAGATATACGCCATGGCCGGAGCCAGTGAAACGCACAACACGATTGCCAGCTCGTTCCATGCACTAATTGAGACAAACCTTAGAGAAGAATGCCGGGTCTGGCAATCAGACATGAAGACAGTCATTCACAACAAGGGGCAGAATTTCGCTTATTACCCCGACATTATGGCCGCTTGTGGAGAAAACACAGACAATCCTTATGTACGCACCAACCCAATTTTGATCATCGAAGTCCTTTCCCAAAGCACAGAACGCCATGACCTTCAGGAAAAATTCGCAAACTACGCCAGCATTCCTACCTTAATGGAGTACGCAGTCGTTTCACAGGATGTACCTTTAGTTCGTCTATTCCGGCGCAGGACTTCGTGGGAAATGGAAATGTACCGTGCGAATGAGACATTCAGACTCGAATCGGTCGAACTGGATGTACCCGTTCAGCACATTTACCGACGGGTACGCAAAGAGGTCGGGCTGGAGATCAGTTGGTAAGCCCCAGCTTACTCTGTCTTAACTACCCCCCTTTAATCGGCGGGAACAAAACAACCTCATCACCATCACTCAATGCCGTTTGTGCATAATCAGGCTCATGCACCAAATCACCATTCAGCATCAACAACCAGGTTTTACTTTCCGGCAAGGTTACTTTCTGCATTACTTGTAACACGGTGGCACCCGCCGCCAACTCAAGATCAATATGATTAAACCGGCTCCCCGCAGGCAAATACTGCCGCAGGTCGCCAAACATCTTCAATCGAACTCTCACGAAAGGCCCAAACGCTGCAAAGTCTCCGCCTTAGGCACACCGCTCTCATCCCAGCCACGCAATTCATAATACTCCGGTAACATCTCACCCAGACGCGCCACCAAACCTTTACCCACGCCGGACTTAGCAGGCTCCTCAAGGATACGCTTAGGCAACGTATCATCCGCAATGGTCAGGCCAGCCCGCAAATTAAACTGCCGCTCCATATTCCAGATCCGCTCACCCACTTCACGCATATGAGCTTCATCCCACTCGCCCTCACAAGCCGCATTAATCAGCTCGACATAATCCAGAATAGTCCAACCACTGCCACCAGGGAAAATACACAGGCCACTGGAGTCGATAAAGGCAATCTCATCCTGAGACTTACGGACAATATCCGCTTTACCGGCTATTTCCGTAGTTTTGAAGTCTGAGCCATAAGGGTCAGCCCGCAAATGACAAGCACCGCGATTACTGGTGGCATAGGCTAAGCCCATACCCTGCATCGAACGCCCGTCATAAGCCGCAAATTCCTGTCCTTTCACTGACATCGACAGATCCGGCTTACCGTATTTCGCCGTCAGCAGCTTAGAACCCATCGCCACATCACGACCAAAGCCCTCGCCCTTCCCTGCTAATTCAGAGACCTGACATAACGCCTCAGCCGAACCAAATTTCAGCTCAATACCACCGGTTTCAGCGACACCAATCACACCGGTTTCATAAAGCTCCATCGCCGCCGCAATCGAACCACCCAATGAAATCGGATCCATACCATATTCATTACACAGGAAGCCCGCATAAGTCGCCGCATCAATATCATCCACCCCACAAGCCGCACCCAGCGCATAAGCCGTCTCATATTCCAGGCCACCGGAAGCACCATGATACTGAGGCTTATCTTTCACCGAGAAATGCATCGGGTCAATTTTACAAATCCGCGCACAACCAATCGTGCAGCCAAAACAAGCACCGTTAGTTACCAGATTGGTATGACCATTTTCATTGGGTGCCTGCATTGCCTCAACATTGATGCCACCCGCACCTTCAAACTGGACATCAATATTATTGCGTGTCGGGAACGAACCGAAACTATTAGTTACATCCACCATCGCCAGCGTACCGTCACGCGACAGACCATCTTTGTCATCCATCCGCGCATTGACTTCATTGACCGTTTTAAAGAAAGCTTTCATTTCTTTATCACTGCGCACACCCTTAGTGCCACGCACAGCAATCGCTTTCAGCTTCTTCGCACCCATCACCGTACCGACACCGGAACGACCCGCAGCACGGTGTAAATCATTCACCACACAGGCATAACGACATAACGTTTCACCGGCCTGGCCAATTGAGGCGATGCGTATCTGGGGGTCGTTGTAATGTTTTTTTAGTGTCGGTTCGGTTTCCCACACTGTTTTGCCCCATAGATGACTGGCATCACATAGCTCAGCGTGGTCATCTTCTATATATAGATAAACTGGTTTTGGTGATTCCCCTTCTATGATCACCAGATCGTAACCTGCCATTTTAAGCTCGGCACCGAATTTTCCGCCTGAGTTGGAGCAGGCTATAGCGCCGGTTAGTGCACCTTTGGTGATGACTGAGTAACGTCCACCGGTTGAGGCCATTGTTCCGGTTAAGGGGCCGGTGGCGAAGATTAGCTTGTTTTCTGGTGAGAGGGCATCGGCTGCTGGGTCCATTTCTTCTAGTAGGTATTTTGTGCCTAAACCACGCTGGCCCAGGTACTCTTGTGCCCATTCCATGTTTAGTGGTTCAGTGGTGCAACTGCCTTCTGTTAGATTTACTCGTAGGATTTTTCTTTGCCAGCTCATGATGCCTCCTTTGTTTCATGGTGTGGTGTTGCTTGACACAACAGCCTGACTGCCCCGGTTTTTTGACGTAAGCGAGGTGCTTGGGAGTATACCGGTTTCTGTTGGGAGGTGATAAATTTAAGTTTCACCTGAAATGGCTTAAGCACCTGAAAACTGATCTATTTCAGAGTATGTTATATTAGCACAATGGTTCAGCAGCCTAGTTAGCCACGCCATTTGTAGTCGCAAATACAAATTAAGAACCAGCTGCCTTAAAACCAATTACTTCAATAACCTGACACAATATTAAAGTTAATCGATCACAATGAATACAAAGCATAACTTACTTCAAAAATTTACCAACAAACAAGCTGCAATAGGTATTCTGGGCCTTGGTTACGTAGGGCTGCCCCTTATGCTGAGCTACTCAAAAGCCGGCTTCAAAGTATTGGGTATAGACATTGACCAAAGCAAAGTAGATAAGCTGTCCCAAGGGCAAACCTACATAGAGCGTATATCTGACAGCATCATTCAGGAAGCGAATCAACGTGGATTTGAAGCCACCACTGATTATGCACGGGCCAGCGAATGCGATGCCCTGATTATTTGTGTGCCAACACCTTTGGACAAATACCATCAACCTGACTTGTCTTTTGTTATAGACACAGTAGATGCCATCACCCCCTATTTCAGAAAGGGGCAGGCATTATCACTGGAAAGTACCACCTACCCCGGCACCACTGAAGAAGAGTTATTACCCCGTGCGGAGTCAACCGGACTAACCGTTGGCGAAGACATTTTTCTGATCTATTCACCTGAGCGAGAAGACCCGGGCAATACTGAGTTTGAAGTCAGTACCATCCCTAAAGTCTGTGGCGGACACACAAAGGCCTGTGTTGAAGTCGGTATCGCACTTTACAAACCCGCTATCAATGAGGTGGTTCCGGTTTCCTCCACCAAAGCGGCCGAAATGACCAAGCTGCTTGAGAATATTCACCGTGCGGTCAATATCGGCCTGGTGAATGAAATGAAGATCATCGCAGACAAAATGGGCATTGATATTTATGAAGTCATCGGAGCCGCATCAACCAAACCCTTTGGCTTCACACCCTATTACCCCGGCCCGGGCTTAGGGGGACACTGCATTCCGATTGACCCTTTCTACCTGACATGGAAAGCGCGTGAGTACGGCCTGCATACCCGCTTTATTGAACTGGCGGGGGAAATAAATACCTATATGCCACAATGGGTCATCGGTAAGACAGCAGACGCTTTGAACGAACATGGTAAGGCTTTGAAAAACGCCAAGGTTCTGGTGCTGGGCATTGCTTATAAGAAAAATGTTGATGACATGCGCGAGTCACCGTCAGTAGAACTGATGGAGTTACTACAGGAAAAAGGTGCGATTGTTTCCTACTCAGACCCCCATGTTCCTCACTTTCCTAAAATGCGTGAGCATCATTTTGACCTGTCCAGTATCAAGCTGACACCAGAGGCATTGCAACAGTTTGATGTTGTGTTGCTGGCGACTAATCATGAGCGTTTTGACTACCCAATGATCAAGAAGTGTAGTAGGTTGATTGTTGATACTCGGGGTGTTTACAAGGAAGCAGCTAGTAACATTATTAGGGCATGAGGGGTTTCCTCCCAACTAATAACAAAATAAAAAACGATGGGTATCAAACCTCTATAAAAAAACGTATATGGACAAACAAATTTTCATTGAACAAACAATTAACATAACGAGACAACTACTTTATACTGGCTCCATGAGCTGTTGAGTTACACCTACTTACCCATAAATCCATTTATATTTTTCATGCTATTTATAACCCGGCAGGGCGGTAGCGTTCTAAAAGCCATTAGCCATAAATAAAAACTCTAACTTCCATAAAAGAATATATCACGTGACGAAATTACCTTGCTTCAAAGCATATGACATTCGTGGAAAACTGGGCGAAGAGCTTAATACAGCCATTGCTTACCGCATAGGTTCGGCTTTTGGCAACTGGCTGCAAAAGCGGGCTACTGATGGCTCACCTTTGTCAGTAGTAGTCGGTGGCGATGTCCGCCTGACTTCCCCTGAACTTAAAGCCGCATTAACTAAAGGTTTATTAATTGCCGGAGTTAATGTGATTGACCTTGGCACGACCGGCACGGAAGAAATTTATTTTGCTACATTCCATTTAGGTGTTGCTGGTGGTGTTGAGGTAACAGCTAGTCACAACCCGATTGATTACAATGGCATGAAGCTGGTACAGGCCGGGGCAAAACCATTAAACACTGAAGAGTTTTTAGCAATAAAACAACTGGCTGAAACTAATGAGTTTGCAGAAGCGAAACAAAAAGGCACTCTCATTCAGCAAAGTGTGCTGGATGCTTACATTGGGCATCTGCTGACTTATATTCAGCCTACTCATATAAAACCATTAAAACTAGTAGTCAATGCAGGCAATGGCGCTGCCGGCCATGTGATTGATGCGCTAGAACTGGTTTTTACTAACAAAAGCATACCCATTGAGCTTGTTAAAATAAACCACGATGCAGATGGCCGCTTCCCCAATGGCATACCCAACCCTTTACTTTCAGAGTGCCGAACAGATACCTCTGAGGCCGTGCTTAAACACAACGCAGATATGGGGATCGCGTGGGATGGTGACTTTGACAGGTGTTTTTTGTTTGATGAGCAAGGACGATTTATTGAAGGTTATTATATCGTCGGCTTATTAGCGGAAGTGTTTTTACAGAAAGCACCCATGGCTACGATTATTCATGACCCACGATTAACCTGGAACACGCTCGATATCGTCAAGACAAATAGCGGCACAGCAGTACAAAGCAAAACGGGGCATGCTTTTATTAAAGCCAGCATGAGAACAGAAAATGCTATCTATGGTGGTGAGATGAGTGCTCATCATTATTTTCGCGATTTTGCTTATTGCGATAGCGGAATGATTCCTTGGTTGCTAGTGGCCGAACTGATGAGTATTAAAAACGAAAAACTATCAGCTTTGGTAGACGAGCGCATGAAGTCTTACCCATGTAGCGGGGAAATTAATTTCACTGTAAATAATGTGGTGGATAGCATTTCATCTATTAAAGGGCATTTTTTAATTCATAGTAACTCTGGTGTCGAGACCGCTGATGAGACAGATGGACTCAGCATGACGTTTGCTGATTGGCGCTTTAACCTACGAGGCTCTAATACAGAACCAGTCTTACGCCTGAATATCGAAAGCCGTGGCAACTTCCTATTGATGCAGCAAAAAACTCAAGAAATTAGCCAACTGATTCAATCATGACCTCCAATTCAATTACACCCGTCATCCTCTCCGGAGGTTCTGGCACCCGTTTATGGCCATTATCCCGAAAACTACGTCCAAAGCAGTTTTTACCGGTAGTAAGCGACGACAGTTTGTTCCAAATGACGTTGCAGCGCCTCACAGGCATACCGAAGTTACAAGCGCCGTTAGTGGTCTGCAACGAAGACCATCGTTTTATGGTGGCTGAGCAGTTACGCGAGCTAGAGCAGATTAATCAGGGCATACTGTTGGAGCCGGTTGGACGTAATACCGCACCCGCGATTGCTTTGGTAGCGTTAACGCTTGAACAAGCGGATGGCTTGATGCTGGTGTTGCCTGCTGATCATGTGATTACCGATGTTCCGGCTTTTCATGCAGCGATTGCGCAGGCCAGTCAGTTTGCGTCGCAAGGTCAGCTGGTTACTTTCGGTATTGTGCCGCAGCGTGCTGAGACGGGTTATGGTTATATTCAGCATGATGGGAATCACCAGGTATTGCGCTTTGTCGAGAAGCCGGATCAACAAACTGCCGAACAGTATATCGCCAGTACGGCGTATTGGTGGAATAGCGGTATGTTTTTGTTTCGGGCGGATGTTTACCTCACGGCTTTAAATACTTATGAACCCAACTAAAACTATTGAAGAATCCAGGCTAGCTATCATTGGCCTTGGTTATGTAGGACTACCGCTAGCCGTTGAGTTTGGCAAACACCTCCCCACGGTTGGCTTTGATATCCACAAAAAACGGATTGAAGAGCTAAAAGGCGGCAATGACCACACACTGGAAACAACCCCCGAAGAACTGCAAGCAGCGAAGCATCTAAGCTACACTGACCAACTAGAAGATTTGCGCGATGCTAACGTATTTATTGTCACTGTTCCCACTCCTATCGATGACCATAAGCGCCCTGACCTCACCGCATTGATCAAAGCCAGCGAAAGCATTGGCAAGGTGATCAAACGCGGTGATGTTGTGATTTATGAATCTACAGTGTACCCCGGTGCGACGGAGGAAGACTGCATTCCAGTCATTGAACGGGTGTCAGGGCTGGTTTTCAATAAAGACTTTTTCGCAGGTTATTCACCAGAACGGATCAACCCTGGCGATAAAGAGCACCGCGTCACGACCATCAAGAAAGTGACATCGGGCTCCACGCCCGAAGCAGCAGAGTTTATTGACCAGCTATACCAAAGAATCATTACCGCTGGGACACACAAAGCACCCAGCATTAAAGTCGCAGAAGCAGCCAAGGTGATCGAAAACACACAGCGCGACCTGAATATTGCTTTGATCAATGAACTAGCAGTGATATTTAATCGCATGGGCATTGATACAGAGGCAGTATTGGAAGCTGCTGGCACTAAATGGAATTTTCTACCTTTCCGCCCAGGCCTCGTGGGTGGGCACTGTATTGGTGTTGACCCCTATTATCTAACACACAAAGCACAAGCACTAGGTTATCAGCCCGAAGTCATTCTAGCCGGCAGGCGGATTAATGACAGCATGGGCGCTTATGTAGTCTCTCAGCTAGTTAAGGCAATGGTGAAAGGCCAGATTCCGTTCAAGGAAGCTAAAGTACTGGTGATGGGGCTAGCTTTTAAGGAAAACTGTCCTGATATACGCAATACACGCGTGGTTGATATCCTAAAAGAGTTAGGTGAATACAATATTCAGGCAGATATTTATGACCCATGGGTTTCCACAACAGAAGCGCAAAATGAATACCAAGTGCCCCCAATAGAAGATGTAACCGCTGGCGAATACGATGCCATTATCTTAACGGTTGCACATCAGGATTTTCGTGAGATGGGTATTGATAAGATTCGCACTTTTGGGAAGCCTCAGCATATATTGTATGACCTGAAATACATTTTTCCTACCGAAGCATCCGACTTGAGATTATAAGACCCCACCACAGGCTATTAAAATGACTGCATACGAAAAGTTATTAACAATACTACCTTTACAACCTAAGACATGGCTCGTGACAGGGGTTGCTGGATTTATTGGCTCCAACCTACTTGAAACGTTGTTGAAGTTAGATCAGAAGGTTGTCGGGCTAGACAACTTTGCCACAGGGCATCAGCATAATTTGGATGAGGTACAGTACTTAGTCAGTGCTGAGCAGTGGGCGAATTTTCAGTTTTTGCGCGGAGATATTCGTGAGTTAAGTGACTGCCAACAAGCCTGTGAAGGTGTTGACTATGTTTTGCATCAAGCCGCATTAGGCAGTGTGCCACGCTCTATTGCTGACCCTATTGCGACTAATCGCACTAATATTGATGGATTCCTGAATATGTTAGTTGCGGCACGTGATGCACAGGTCGGGCGGTTTGTGTATGCGGCTTCTAGCTCTACTTATGGCGATCACCCTGCTCTACCTAAGGTAGAAGATACCATTGGTAAACCGTTATCACCCTATGCGGTAACTAAGTATGTAAATGAGTTGTATGCAGATGTGTTTGCTAAGACTTATGGACTGGAGTCGATTGGGCTGCGGTATTTTAATGTGTTTGGTCGGCGACAAGATCCAGATGGGGCTTATGCAGCAGTGATTCCGAAGTGGATTTCAAGCATGATTAAGGATGAGCCTGTTTATATTAATGGCACGGGCGAGACTAGCCGGGATTTTTGTTATATTGATAATGCGGTACAGGCAAATTTATTGGCAGCAACTAACGAAAACCCAGAAGCGGTTAATGAAATTTACAATGTGGCCGTAGGCGAACGCACCAGTTTAAATGAGTTGTTCCGACAGGCCAAAAAACATCTGTCAGCACACCACCCGCAAGTCATTGATGCAACGCCACACTACCGTGACTTCCGGGCCGGAGATGTTCATCACTCACTGGCCAGCGTGAGCAGGGCACAGGAACGACTGGGGTACTCGGCACAGTATCGCTTTGGCGAAGGCTTGCAATTGGTGGTTCATTGGTATAACCAACGGCACCGTTCCTTAGCAGCCGTACAATAAACAGATGCCTTCATCACAAATAATGACACAAACAGAATCACATTCCATTCTGAGCCTGCAACGCCGTCTCTGGCAACATATACTCCCACGTAGACGTAAGCAGTTTGCTTTACTGTTAATACTGATGATCATGGCTTCATTCGCCGAGATTATCAGCATCGGCGCAGTATTGCCTTTTCTTGGTATATTAACCGCACCGGAAAATGTATTTGAACACAACCTCGCACAGCCCCTCATTGCAGCACTTGGCTTAACCGAAGCACAGCAATTATTATTACCACTCACCCTTATTTTTGGTCTGGCTGCTATTATGGCCGGGGTCATGCGCTTATTGTTATTGTGGGCGACAACCCGCTTGTCTTTTGCCACCGGGGCCGATCTCGGTATCAGCATCTATCGCCGCACACTTTACCAGCCTTATGAAGTTCATTGTAAGCGCAATAGCAGCGAGATCATTGCCGGCATTTCCAGCAAAGCTAACACAGTGATCACTAGCACGATAACACCCACACTCACCCTGCTTAGCTCGGGCATAATGTTAGGTGTTATCTTAACCGCTTTGCTCTCTATTAGCCCGCTCATTGCCCTCAGCGTCTTCGTAGGCTTTGGCCTCCTTTATACGATAATCATTGGTGTAACACGTAAACGCTTGATAACAGGTAGTCAGCGCATTGCTTATGAATCAACACAGGTTATTAAAGCCTTGCAGGAAGGGCTGGGAGGCATCAGGGACGTATTAATTGATGGCAGTCAGGCAACCTACTGCCAGACTTACCGCAACGCAGATTTACCTTTGCGCAGAGCGCAAGGTAATAATCAATTCATCAGTGGCAGCCCCCGTTATGCGATGGAGGCTCTCGGGATGTTAATCATCGCTGTTATCGCCTATTTTTTTGCTCAGGATGCTGATGGCGTCACGAAAGCCATCCCGGTTTTGGGTGCACTAGCCTTAGGCGCACAACGCTTATTACCCGTTTTACAACAGGCTTATGCTTCATGGTCACGTATTCGTGGCAGTCAGGCTTCATTACAAGACACACTAATATTACTGGAACAGCCCTTGCCCGCTAATGCAAGCAAGCAACTAACCACCAGCGCTCTACCCTTCAGTGAGGCAATTCAACTTCAAGGGGCAAGCTTTCGCTATAGCAAGGAAACACCTTGGGTATTACGTGATGTTAACCTCTCCATTAGCAAAGGTAGCCGGGTGGGCCTTGTTGGCATAACCGGCAGCGGCAAGAGCACATTAATTGATCTTATTATGGGACTACTGCAACCCACTGAGGGTACATTAACGGTAGATCATCAAGTTATTACCGACAACAATCAGCATGCATGGCAGAAAAATATTGCGCACGTCCCCCAGACTATTTTTCTCGCGGACAGCTCCATCGCAGAAAACATTGCCTTTGGCGTACCGTACGCAAAGATTGATTTTCAACGGATTAAGCTCGCTGCACAACAGGCGCAAATTGCGGATAGCATTGAGAGCTGGCCAGAGCAATATTCAACTTATGTTGGTGAACATGGCATTCGCTTATCGGGCGGCCAACGTCAACGCATCGGGATCGCTCGTGCACTGTATAAAAAAGCCAAAGTGATCGTGTTTGATGAAGCAACCAGTGCTCTTGATAATGAAACAGAAACCGCCGTTATGCAGGCCATCGAAAACCTGAGTGATGACCTCACACTGATTATTATTGCACACCGAGTGACTACCTTAAAAAACTGCACCCAAATTGTAGAATTAGAGCATGGACACATCAAGAACACCGGAAACTTTAACCAAGTTATCAATCGACATTGAATATCATGAAAAGCACAAACGAAAACCCAAGCGCTCTCATTACAGGAGCCGATGGCTTCATTGGGTCTCACTTAACTGAGCTCCTTATTCAGGAAGGCTATCAGGTCAAAGCCCTATCGCTATATAACTCGTTCAATAACTGGGGATGGCTGGAAGAAATAGAGCATCTAGATAGAATAGAAGTGCTCTCAGGTGATGTACGCGACCCCCATTACTGTAAACATATCACTAAAGATATTGATATCGTTTTTCACTTAGCTGCACTAATCGCCATCCCCTACTCTTATGTTGCACCAGATAGTTATGTTGACACCAATGTAAAAGGGACATTAAATATTTGTCAAGCCGCGTTAGAGAATGGTGTGAAACGAATCATTCATACATCTACTAGTGAGGTTTATGGTACAGCACAGTATGTACCAATTGATGAGTCACACCCTTTACAACCTCAGTCACCTTATAGCGCATCCAAAATTGGTGCAGATATGATGGCAATGAGTTTTTATAATGCCTTTGATTTGCCGGTGACGATTGCCCGACCGTTTAATACTTATGGACCTCGCCAGTCGGCTAGGGCGATTATTCCAACGATTATTAGCCAGATTGCCACGGGGCAAAAACAAATTAAACTTGGTGATCTTTCCCCTACTCGTGATTTCAATTATGTTGAAGACACCTGCCAAGGATTCCTAGCATTAGCACGTTGCGAGACTGCGATTGGTAAGACGGTAAACATTGCTTCCAATTATGAAATTTCAATGGCAGCTACTTTGAACACCATTCGTGAATTAATGGAAAGTGATGTCGAGTTTGTGACGGATGAACAGCGTCTACGCCCCGGAAAATCTGAAGTATTCCGGCTGTGGGGTGATAATCGCTTGATTCAGGAGTTAACCGGCTTTGAACCGCAACATGATATTCGTGCAGGTTTGCAAAAAACAATTGAGTGGTTTACCCGTCCCGTGAATCTGGCGAAATATAAAACCACTCTCTACAATGTTTGAGTCATACTAATGCTTCCACAACTCGTAACATTCATCCGCGATTATTACCAAAGTACGGACTTTATTCCGCTTCATGCACCCGTATTCAATGGGCATGAACGCGATTATGTGCTGGAAACCATTGATTCCACCTTTGTCTCCAGTGTAGGGGCGTTCGTGGATAGGTTTGAGCAAGAAATTGCTGCTTACACTAACAGCCCTAAAGCCGTGGCAACGGTTAACGGCACGGCTGCTTTGCATATTGCCTTGAAACTATCTGGTGTGAAACAAGGTGATTTGGTCATTACTCAACCCCTGACTTTCGTTGCCACGTGCAATGCGATTGCTTATTGTGGTGCTGAACCGGTTTTCATAGATGTTGATCAAAAAACGTTAAGCTTATCTCCGCAAGCGATGCGAGATTGGTTGGATGAACACGCTTTTATTGACGACCAGCAACAATGTCGCCATCGTGACAGCGGGCGCATTATTCGTTCATGCTTGCCGATGCACACTTTTGGGCATCCTGCTGATTTGGATGGCTTAATACAAGTCTGTTCATTATGGCGTATTACCCTAGTTGAAGATGCGGCTGAGTCATTGGGCAGCTTTTATAAAGGCAAACACACAGGCACATTGGGTTCAATCGGCACGCTCAGTTTTAATGGCAATAAAATCATTACCACGGGTGGTGGTGGAATGATTTTGACTAATGAGTCTTTAGGTAAACGAGCAAAGTACATTACCACCACGGCGAAACAGCCACATCCTTATGAATTTGTACATGATGAGGTGGGTTATAACTACCGCTTACCTAATTTGAATGCCGCATTAGGCTGCGCACAATTGGAACGCGTGGAAGCGTTTATTGCTGAAAAACGCGCTTTGGCTAGTGCTTATGCAGAGCTGTTTAACGATTCCGCTTTGCAATTTGTAGTTGAACCGGAGCATTGTCGTAGCAATTACTGGTTGAATGCGGTGATTTGTGAATCGCAACAACAGCGTGATGAGTTGCTGACGGTGACGAATGAAGCAGGTGTTATGATGCGCCCTGTTTGGCAATTGATGAATCAACTCCCTATGTACCAACATGCCATACAGGGCAATCTTCCAAATGCTGAATGGTTGGCACAGAGGCTAGCCAATTTACCTAGCAGTGTTAGGAGCAAAGAATGAGCAAAAACGTATATATTTTAGGCACGAGTGGTTTTAGTGTAGAAGTTACAGAGTATATCCACAATAACAATCAAAATTATAACGAAAAAATTACTATTAAAGGATACTTCGATATCAATGACAACGAATATAATCGATATAAATTTACTGCACCATATTTAGGGAACGAAAAAGACTTTATATTTCCTGACAAATCAAATATTATTATAGCAATAGCAGATCCAAAATTAAGAAAAAAAATATCATCTTCACTCCATGAGAATGTCAGTTTATTCAAGATGATACATAATAGTTGCTTTATTTCAAAAAATTCAATGATTGGAGATGGTTGCATATTATGCCCATTTGTAACAATAACATCCAACTCAACTATTGGTATCAATTTTCATGCAAACATATATAGCTATGTAGCGCATGACTGTACAATTGGAGATAATGTTACATTTGCACCATCTGTAAAATGTAATGGAAACATCATCATTGGCGATGACGTCTACATTGGAGCCGGCGCAATAATTAAACAAGGTAAAAGTAGTGATAGACCGCTTATCATTGGGAAAGGCTCAACCATAAGTGCAGGTGCATATGTTACTAAAGATGTACCCGAAGGAATGATTGTTTTTGGCAATCCTGCGATTGAACTTACAAAAGAAAATATAAAAAAAAGGAGTTAAATTATGCTACCAAAGAAAGAAGCTTCTAATCAAATTGACATTAATAATATAAATATTGGAATGGTAGCTAGTTACTCACAAACAGTAACAGATAGTGATATAAAGGCATTTGCAGATATTTCGGGAGATAGAAATCCGATTCATGTCGATGATGAGTATGCAAAAAATTCAAGGTACAAGAATCGGATAGCACACGGGTTAATATCAGCATCATATTTCTCAGCTTTATTCGGAACAAAACTACCAGGTGAAGGATGTGTATATGTTTCACAAAGTCTTAACTTTAAGCGAGCTGTCTATTTGGGTGATACTGTTACTGCCATTATCGAGGTAACAAAGATTGACAAAGAGCGCAAAAGATTGTTTTTCAAAACCATATGCAAAGTTAGAAATAAAACTGTAATAGATGGAAAGGCAGAAATTTTTATCCCCTGATTATTGATTAATATTATGAAAAAAACTTTTATTATTGCTGAGATCGGTGTTAACCATAATGGCTCACGTAAAACAGCAGAAAAAATGATCGATATTGCATTAGAGGCTGATGCAGATGCTGTGAAATTTCAGACCTTCATAACTGAACACTGTATTTCGAAAAATACTCCAAAAGCACAATACCAAATAAAAAACACTAATAACGAAACTGAATCTCAGTTTGATATGGTGAAAAAACTAGAATTAACTACGACTGATCATTACGAACTAGTAAACTATTGCAAGTTGAAAAACATCGAGTTTATGTCTACGCCCTTTGATTTACAGAGTGTACAATTATTGACGGATCTTGGCATACAGCGGTTTAAAATTCCTTCGGGTGAAATCACCAACTACCCTTATCTCAAGATGATAGGCACATTTAACAAAGAAGTGATTCTCTCCACTGGCATGGCAGATTTAGGCGAAGTGGAAGCAGCTTTGAATATATTAGTGGAAGCGGGTACAGAACGTCACAAGATCACCATACTGCACGCTACGACTGATTACCCCACGCAAATGGCAGATGTGAACTTAAAGGCAATGCAAACCATCGCGCAAGCCTTTCAACTTCCGGTTGGCTATTCTGATCATACACTGGGCATTGAAGTAGCAACGTCAGCAGTGGCACTGGGCGCAACGGTCATCGAAAAACATTTCACCTTGGATCGAAATCTTCCGGGACCCGATCATAAAGCCAGTTTAGAACCTGATGAGCTGAAAGCGATGGTGATGGCTATTCGCAATATAGAAATAGCGCTGGGTGATAGCATTAAACGCCCCACTACGAATGAGGCTAAAAACATTCCTGTTGCGCGTAAATCTATTGTTGCTAAGCAAGTTATTCAAGCCGGTGAAGTGTTTAGCTCTGACAACCTGACCACAAAACGCCCCGGTACTGGGATTTCACCTATGCGTTGGGATGAGGTATTGGATAAAACGGCAACTAGAGATTTTGCTGCGGATGAGTTGATTACGCTATGAAACGCAAGATTTGTGTCATCACTGGCACACGTGCTGAGTACGGCCTACTGCGTTGGGTGATGCAGGGGATTAACGATGATCCTGAGTTAACCCTGCAAACCATTGCCACGGGTATGCACTTGTCACCGGAATTTGGTATTACCTATCAAGCTATTGAGCAAGATGGCTTTCAGATTGATCGCAAGGTTGAGATGTTGACTAGCTCCGACACATCCGTTGGCATTGCCAAGTCGATGGGTTTAGGCATGATTGGCTTTGCGGATGCTTTAGCACAATTACAACCAGATATTATTGTCGTGTTAGGTGATCGTTTTGAGATTTTTGCAGCCGTTTCAGCGGCATTGGTTGCTTGCATTCCGGTAGCGCATTTGCATGGTGGAGAAACCACGGAAGGGGCATTTGATGAAGCCCTACGGCATTCCATTACTAAAATGTCACATTTGCATTTTGTGGCAGCAGAAGCCTATCAGCAACGAGTTGTTCAATTAGGCGAATCGCCTGAACGTGTTTTTTTAGTTGGCGGCTTGGGTATTGACAACATCCAACGGCTTGCATTACTGAATAGATCAGAACTAGAAAAATCCTTGGATTTTGAATTAGGCGCTAAAAACTTACTGATCACCTTCCATCCTGTCACACTAGAAAGTGCGACGGCGGCTGAGCAGATGCAAACGTTGTTACTTGCCTTAGCAGAACTAAAAAATACTCATCTTATTTTCACTCTGCCAAATGCGGATACCGATGGGCGCACTCTGATAAAAATGGTAGAACAGTTTGCCACTAAAAACGCTCATGCTCGCGTTTATACATCATTGGGGCAACTGCGTTATTTGTCCTGTATTGCGCAGGTAGATGGTGTCATCGGTAATTCTTCAAGTGGTTTGGCTGAAGTCCCCAGCTTTAAAAAAGGAACGATTAATATTGGTGATCGTCAACGTGGCAGACTACAGGCAAACAGTGTTATTAACTGTGAACCCGCCTTACACGACATACGTTCTGCTATAAACAAGCTTTACTCACCTGCTTTTCAGAAAAGCCTAGCTAAGGTAAAAAGTCCTTATGGCGATGGTGGTGCAAGTGAGAAAATTGTCAATACACTCAAGCATTACAATCTTATTTCTATTCTAAAGAAGAAGTTTCATGACCTACCAAGCGATCAGCAAAGCAATAGGGTGTTTTAAGTAATGAGCGTATCTGAAAAGATCTGGCAACAAGCAATTCTTAAAAACGATGCAACCATTGGCGACGCCATCTGTAACCTAGATCAAGTCGCCATTAAAATTATTTTGGTTTGTAATGAAGCAGGTATGTTAGAAGGCACTATTTCTGATGGCGACATACGACGGGGATTGCTTAAAGGGCTGGATATGAACAGCTCTGTTCTCGGCGTCACTCATCGTAACCCATTTGTTGTGCTAGATAACCTCAGCCGTGAGACGGTAATGCAGTTGATGGTGATTAATAAGATTCAGCAAATCCCAGTGATTGATGAAGAGCATCATGTTATCGGTTTGCACCTGTGGGATGAAATAGCTACTCCCGTTTCACGCCCTAACCTGATGGTGATTATGGCAGGCGGCATGGGTACACGCTTGCACCCTTTTACCGAAAATTGCCCCAAGCCATTACTCCCTGTGGGTGGTAAACCGATGTTGGAACATATTATCGAACGAGCTAAGCTCGAAGGCTTCACGCAATTCGTGCTGGCTACTCACTATCTGGGTCACATGATTGAAGATCATTTTGGTAAGGGTGAGCGTTTAGGGGTGAAAATTGACTACCTGCGCGAAGAAACTCCGTTAGGCACGGTAGGTGCATTAAGTCTGCTGAATCCTGTACCTGATTCGCCCTTTGTTGTGACCAACGGCGATGTCATGACCGACATTCGTTACGGTGAACTACTGGACTTTCATATTCGCCATGCAGCAGCCGCAACGATGGCTGTCCGTGTCCATGAATGGCAACATCCTTTTGGCGTGGTTCAGATGCGGGGGGTGGATATTACCGGCTTTGAAGAAAAACCTGTTGCCCGAACACATATTAATGCGGGTGTATATGCACTAGAACCAAGCGTATTAGCGCTTTTAAGTAATGATGAACGTTGTGATATGCCCACGCTGTTTGAACGTTTGCAGGAGCAAACAAAACGGACTGTTGCTTATCCAATGCATGAAGCATGGGTGGATGTGGGTAGGCCAGATGACTTAGTAGCTATTCGTGTAAATAAAAAAGAACCTAACTTATGAAAATACTAGCATTAATTCCTGCTCGTGGTGGCTCCAAACGATTGCCGAGGAAAAACACTCTTCCCCTTGGTGAAAAGCCTCTCATTGTGTGGTCAATAGATATCGCCAAAGCCATTCCGGAAATTTGTGATATTTTGATTTCAACCGATGACCCTGAAATTGCAAGTATTGCAAAACAGTCAGGGGGGTTAGTACCTTGGTTACGGCCAACTGAATTAGCAACAGACACAGCAACTTCCGTTGACGTAGCACTCCATGCATTGAGCTGGTATGAAACGGAACATGGATTAATAGATGGCCTACTGCTGCTACAGCCAACCTCCCCATACCGAAAAAACCAAACCCTAGTTAAATGTATTGAATTGTTTAAGAAAAACAACGCACAATCAGTTATCTCTATGGCCCCAGTCAAGCACCACCCAATGTGGTGTTTCACAGTTAGCGACAATATTATAACTCCATTTATTAATGCATCAATGTTAAAATTTCGCTCCCAAGACTTACCGCCAGTTTATACCCCCAATGGCTCATTTTTTTTAACATCTACAAAAAATTTAAAAAAAAATAAAAGCTTTTATTCCACCAAAACACAAGCAATAATTATTAACGACCCAAAAGAAAACATTGATATTGACACATCAAGTGACTGGCTTGCTGCACAGTTATTTCAACCAAAAAAACAACTTGCCGACCTTAAATATGTCAAGTAAAAAACCTACGATTCTATTCACAATAGAACACAAAGAAAGAGAATTTTTACCAAAGTGCTTTTTAGCATATGAACTTATAAAAAGAGGGTTTAGAGTATATATAGGTTCATTTTCAGCTATAGATGATCTTGCAAAGTCAATAAAACCATCTATTTTTTTTCACAAAAGTTCATTTATTGAAAAATCAGAATACTACAAACATCTAGGCCATATCTTTGTATTTATGGATGAGGAAGGTGGGATAACAATTCCTAGGAAATCTATAAAAAAATTCTGCGCATTTAGGTACAATATCATTTCACCAGAAAAAAACAACATTGTATTCCTACCAGGCAAAAATTTCGAAAAAAACATTTTAGCTATGCCCAACACAAAAGGAGTTTATTTTTACACCACTGGATGGCCAAGAGTTGATTTATGGAGGAATGAATATAACTATCTGCATGAGTTAAAAACTCAATCTATAATAAAAGATCATGGAAAGTATTTCTTATTGATAACCAGCTTTGGCATGACGAACAAAAAAACATATCAAAAAGCAATTAACAACTCAACAAGTGATTTTTTAAAAAAAATACGTTCTCATAAATATCAAGCGCTTTTAAATTATATCGAACTAATTAAAGAACTAGCCATACTCATGGAAAAACATGAAAAACTCATTATACGCCCTCATCCTAGCGAAGATATAAGTGATTGGCATGCAATAACAAAGGAATTTAAAAATGTATCTATAGTGCGTGATGGTGATATAACTCCATGGATTCTTGCAGCACAAGGGATAGTTCAATATGGCTCTACATCAGCAACTCAGGCATCTCTAAACGGCATAACCTGCATTCAATACAAAATAGATAAACATGAAGGTATTACAGATACACCCTCTTTTGAACTTTGTATCGATGCAAATACACCACAAGAAGTCTATAAGTTATTAAAACAACACAAAGGCAAAAAAAACATAACACTTCAAAAAAAAGCCAAAGAATACTTAAAAGAAGAGATGGCATTTGAAGAAGATGAACTGGCGGCAACAAAAATAGCTAACGTGCTGGAAAATATAAAACAGGCTCCAGTCGAGAAAGGCCAATTTAAATTCAAAAATAGAGTCCACCCCCACCTGCAGCATGCTAAAGCCTACATCACACGCCTCTACTTCAGAATAAACAAATACACACTACCCAAAAAAAACCATTTTAGATAAAATACCTGGCGGCATTAAAAAAGAAGAGATGCAAAATATCATAGATCTACTTAACAAACATGACTCTGTCCCGGACAAGATAAAATACGAGCAAGTTCATAAGAATCTAGTATGTATTGAGAGCTTAGAATGCTAAAGAAAATATTATTATTACCGCATTTGCTTAACTACAAAGCATTAGATTTAAAAGCATTATACTACTCTTTTATTTTAAAAGAGTGCGGTGTAAATCTAAAAATATGGGGAAATTGCCACATCAAAAACCCTCATAAAATAGAATTAGGTGACAACGTATCTTTAAACGACAATTGTTATTTAAATGCATTGGGCGGCATTAAAATAGGGAACAACACATCAATTTCTGCTGGAGCTATCATAGTCTCAACCTCTTTAGATTCCAAAAAATTAAAACAAAGAATTCATATCAATAAAAAAATAATTATCGGCAACAATGTTCAGATCGGCGCAGGAGCAATTGTATTAGCTGGAGTCGTTATTGGCAGTAATGTTTTAGTCGGCGCAGGAGCTGTTGTTACAAGAGACATTGAATCTGACCATATTGTAGGTGGAAATCCAGCCAAAATTTTAAGGAAATTAAGATCCTAAAGTAAAAGTAATTATCCATCACCTCTCCCTAAAATCAAAGGAACTAAAATTGACCAACCCACTGGTATCTATTTTAATGCCTGTTTACAATGGCGATAAATATCTAACTGAAGCTATCACCAGCATTTTAGATCAAACATATATCGATTTTGAATTTATTATCATTAATGATGGGTCCAGCGATCAGAGTATCAACATAATTAGAGAATTCATGCAAAAAGATAGTAGAATCATTCTAATTGACAGAGAAAAAAAAGGATTACCCTACTCTTTAAACGAAGGCATAAAAAAAGCGAGGGGCAAATATATTGCTAGAATGGATGCTGATGATATAAGCTTGCCGACTAGAATTAATGAACAGGTCATGCTAATGGAGGAAAAAACAAATATTGGCGTTTGTGGTAGTTGGGTAGAAATATTTGGAGAGAACATCCGATCCAAAATAAATAAATATGAAAAAGAAGACTCCGAATTAAAAGTAAAAACATTATTTTCCAACCCTTTTGCACATCCTACCGTTATATTTAGGAGTTCAATTTTTTCTAGTGGCATAAAATACAATGTAGATTACGTTCACTCACAGGATTACGAAATATGGGCGAGATTATCCTCATTAACAGACTTCCACAACATCCAGAAAGTCTTATTAAGGTATAGAATAACTGACAACAGCATTACACAAACAACCAAGCACTTGATAGATAGAAAATTCACTCTTTCAGCTCAGGTTTATAGAGTTACTTTGTCAAGGCTTTCATTACTCAATACAGATGAAGAAAATCTAATTCATTTCATGGCCTCACAACCAAGCAGAGCAAGTTCATATAATTTCAACTTAGCAGAACTAAATTCTTATTTTTGCAAAATAAAGGATGCCAACCATGAAAATAAAACCTTTAAGCCAAGAGAGCTAAACAATCTATTAGCAAGAAAATTTTTTACTGCATCCATCATGTCCTCAATCAAGAAAAAAACCAATCTACTAAACATGATAAAATATATATTTTTTTGGAAAGGACTAGTTATACATGTCAATTCAAGATTTAGAAAATTTAAATAGTTTTTTAAGCAGTGGCTTTTTTTTTAAATATAAAAACCCCTCTATTAATATAAAGACAAGTGAAATAGACAAAGAATTTTATAAAGATACTAGTGAAAAAGAACTCATTAGCATAGGCTCACAATGTTGGCGAAATGCTATAAGTAAAAATTTCAGAACAAATCAAAAACACCTTGTACCAATAAGCGGAGGCCTTGATAGTCGTGCTATTTTAGCCGGACTTTTGGAGCATACAGAAGCAAATAACATTTACACTTATACCTTTGGTACACCCAATACTCTAGACTATGATATTGGAAATTATATTGCCAAAAAACTAGGAACAAACCATACAAAATTTGATCTAACACAGCATATTTTCAAACAAATTGAATTAGAAGAAATTTCAAAAAGAGTTGATATGCAAACAATTCTTTTCCATCATGTTCCAGTTTGGGAAGTAGACAAACGGTTTTCAGGATGCATGAATTGGTGTGGTTTTATGGGCGACCCATTAGCAGGTAGCAAACTAACAACCAAACCCTCTACCTCATTAGCAGAAGCAAAAAGTATATTCATAAAAAAAAATAAATTTGTCACATCAACTAATCTCACAAACGGAATCGACTTTTCAGAATTAATCGAGACTGATGTAATAGACACATCAACACTAACACTTGATGAACAGCTTGATTTTAAAAATAGACAAACAAAATATATAGCTCCACACGTACTTATGCATGGATATAAATATATAACTCCTTTTTTATATCAACCCTGGGTTAACTTCATGCTTAGCATTCCAAATAGCTTTAGAATCAAAGAAAACCTCTATAAAAAAATACTACTTCATAGCTTTCCTAATGAATTCAGTTTCAAAACAAAAAACAACTCAGGCCATTCTTTAAACACTCATGACTGGTTGATTTACTTATCAAGAGCAAATAATAAAATACTATCAAAGATTAATTTCCAACAAAATAAAAACATTAATTATTTGGATTTCGATAAGAAAATCAGGCAATCCACTTGTTTTGAAAAAATTATCACCGACAATATCAATGATCTAGATAATAGAAAAATAATTGACTGGACCGACATAAAAAAAATTCTTAAATCGCACATGCAATCTAGGGGAAATCATTCTGACGCTCTATTAACTTTAGCAAGCTTAGAAATACATATGAAAAATGGCAAAAAAATATGACAAAAACAATTATAGCATTTCTAGATAAAGAGTACCCACCAAGCCACTCTTTTATTGATGGCATGCTTGCTATCGAAGTACCTAAAGTAAAAAATATAAAAGTAGAACTAGTAACATCAGGAGGCCCTGATGACAATGTATGTCGCTACAAAAATACTGCCTGCCTACCATTACTATATCCTCGTCAAGGACTTTATAGATTCCTGAATTTTTTTAAAGTCATTATTTTACTTAGAAGCCTATTCAATAAAAATAGAAACAATGAAATTGTCTTATTTGTAAGAAATGACCCAATTTACCTACTTTCCTGTGCTTTTTTAAAGAAAAAAAATATGCCTTTAATTTTTCAAAGCTCTTTTCCACATGAACAGGTTTCCGGTGGCTTAATGAAAAGAACTGTTGCCAAGTACATGTATAAAACAAGCGGTAAAAAAATAGACGGCTTGCTAGCCGTAAGCCCTTTAGGGCTAAAAAGAATTCAAAGGATTTTTCCGCAAGTAAAAAAAGGCACTTTTATCCCTCTACTTTCTGATAAAAATATGGAAATAAATGACTTCACACTCAAAAGAGTAGATAAAAAAATACAATTTATCTACATAGGCAAACATAGCCAGCCTAGAAAACTTGATATAATTTTGAAAGCTATCGGAACAGCTAATAAAAAAAAACTGAATGCAAAATTTAAATTTGTCGGTGGAAGTATTCAAGAGATAAAGCATCTACGATCTATAATAGGAGTGAAAGACCTAGAAGAAAAAAATATTTTAGAGTTTATTCCAAAAATACCAAGACAAAAAATACATAATGAATTAATGACTAGTGACATTGGCATCTGCCTTATCCCTCCAGATGAACACTATATAGAGGCATCTCCTACAAAGCTCACAGAATACATGGGAGCTGGGTTAGCCGTCATCGCTAATTATGGAATAAATTCACAAGAAGACTTCATTAAAAGCTCTAATGGCGGCATGTTATGCGAATGGGATGAATATGCTATAGCAAATTGCTTAATAGATATTTGCCGGGATAATGAAAACCTGATTACTTTGAAAAAAAACGCTTACTTTTATACAAAAAAAAATTTAATTTATCGAAACTACTTAAAAGAATTTGAAACTTTAATTAAACCTCAACAATAGCTTTAATGAACTCCCAACGAGGCTCTAGCTAAATGTTTTTATCAGATGCGCTAGGCTGGACGGCATTACTCATTATTGCCACCACAATAATGACGGTTGCTCATTTGCGACCGGCCATAGCCTATTTCATTATATCAGCTTTCTTGTTGCGTGCTGGAGCAGTTCTAACACATCGATATATAATGCCATTACCCGATAGCTCTGTTGATGCAGCCACTTTTGAAATGTTAGCAGCTGACTGGGCTAATTTACATGGCATATCTATTGTTGGAGAAGTACCAATTGGAGGCTCTTATTTCATTTCCTGGGTTATCGCTATAATATATACTTTAACTGACCGCAGCTTAATGATGGCACAAGCAATTAGTGTAGCACTTGGCACTGCAACAGTTTATTTCATATATCGTCTAACATTCATTTTATGGAATGATTCAGACGTTGCAAAAAGGGCTGGCTGGATTGCCGCACTTTTCCCAACTTTAATACTTTACTCAGCCCTTACTATGAGAGAGGCCTATGTGTGGTTTTTTCTCATAGTTGCTTTGATTGGGGTTGTACAGCTGGTAAGAGAAAATAAGTTTAAATACTTATTGCTAATCTTGGGCGGATTTACTGGTGCGACTTTGTTCCATGGTGGAATGATTATTGGTTTGCTGGCACTTCTAATCTTAGTAATATTTCGATCATTAAAAAAACTAACAGTTTTGATAATGCAGCACCAACTAAATATTTACACGCTACTTTTTCTATTGCTTGCCATCATACCCATAGGGGTTTTTATCTCGGGCATTTATTCCGTTCCCAAAATTGGCAGCATTGATGCATTGACAGATACAAATCGATTAATGTATCGCCTAAGAAGCACAACCATAAGCCGTGGCCATGCTAATGATGGAGCAGCTTATCCTGCATGGACTGTACCTAATACGCCGATAGAATTACCTATAAAGGGCCTCATTCGCAGTATTTATTTTTTATTTTCCCCTTTCCCTTGGAATGTAAAAAAATTCAGTCACTTATTCGGACTCTTTGATGCAATATTATATGTAATATTGGCATCTCTACTTTATAAAAATCGAAAAAATATTCGGAAAGATAAAGCAGCAAAAATTATTTTTTTTATTTTCCTCGCCTACATCATAGTATTTGGGTTTGCGATTGGAAATTTTGGTGCAGGCTTGCGCCATCGTGCTAAGTTTCTTGGAATGCTGATTGTATTAGCTGCACCTAAAATCAAACGAATAAAAATCTCCAAACACCCCATTGACTAGAAACTAGTTCAAAGAAACTTTCTGGTTCTTTCTAATCTTTAGCCTACCTTTGTCGAGCTATTTATAATGCCAAGCAACCCAAAATCTCTTATAAGGAAAGTTTTTCCAACAGCACATAGATTACTAACAGAAAATTTTATAAAAAAAGAACTGCCGAAGCTTAAAGGCCGCATATTAGTTATAGGAGCAGGTCACAACCCTTACGAACACCTCCTAAGCAGCAATACCTCCGTGATCGTAACAGACATTGCTGATAAATATGGAAAAATTGATCACATTGTTGACGCACATTTCTTACCATATAGCGACAACTCTTTTGATGCTATCATAGCACTCGAAGTCATTGAACATTTAGAAAGACCTATAAAAGCGGCAAATGAATTCCATCGTGTTTTAATTAGTGGCGGTAACGTTGTCTGCTCTATACCATTCCTATTTCATATTCATGGTGACCCCTATGATTATCAAAGATTGACGCATAACGGCATACTCAAGTTATTTGAAAACTTCTCATCTGTGAAAGTTACTGAAATTGGAGGTCGATTTGCAGTAATATCGGATATACTAACAACAACCAGCTCAATATATACAAAACCATTGAGAATATTTAATAACATTTTCCACCTCCCTATACTAAAAGACAGTTATAGTGCCGACTCCCCCTCTGGATATTGGGTAAATGCAAAAAAATAACACTAATACACCCCCATCAAAACTACTAATACTAGTCAACATCGACTGGTTCTTCCTATCTCACAGACTCCCCATCGCATTTGCAGCAAAAGAAAATGGCTATGAAACACATGTCGCCACCACTATCACCGACAAATGGGATGAGCTTTCATCACACGAATTCATTATTCACCCACTACCACTAGCAAGAACCAAAGCCAGTTTATGGAGTGAATTCAAAGCATTTCTTAAAATCATATCTATTTTAAAAACCGTTAAGCCCGACATTATTCATTTGGTTACAATCAAACCCGTACTCTATGGTGGCATAGCAGCAAGAATAGCAGGTGTAAAAAGAGTAGTAGCCGCCATTTCAGGCTTAGGCTTTGTTTTTACTGGCAAAGGACGCAAGAATAAAATTCGTCAATTTCTAGTCTCTCTCATCTATAAGTTAGCCTTAAACCAAAAACACCTAAAAGTTATCTTCCAAAACCCCAATGACCGGGATACCTTAACCAAGGTTGCCAAACTCAACGACAATCAAATCGCTATGATCCCTGGCTCAGGGGTAGATCTATCCCTTTATGGTGAGACTGCTTCAGAAAAAACAACACCCATGATCCTGCTTGCTGCCCGCCTATTACATGACAAAGGCGTAGGAGTCTTTGTACAAGCAGCCAAACAACTTAAACAACAAGGTGTTGATGCTCGCTTTTGCCTTGTCGGCACACCAGACCCTGCTAACCCTACAAGCGTCACCCCAGATGAGTTATCACAATGGGTCAATGACGGTATTGTGGAAGCATGGGGACACTGCACCGACATGCCCCAAGTGTTAAGCACTGCCCACATTGTGGTCTTGCCCTCCTATTACGGCGAAGGCTTGCCCAAAGTCTTAATTGAAGCAGCCGCCTGTGGCAGAGCCGTCATCACCACCGATATGCCCGGTTGCCGTGATGCCATCATTCCCAATATCACCGGGCTACTTGTGCCGCCGCGTAATGTCGAAGCCCTGACCGAAGCCATCAACACCCTGCTCCAAAACCCAGACTTACGCGACAGCATGGGCAAAGCAGGCAGAAAACTAGCCGAAGAACGCTACGCCATTGAACAAGTTGTTGCGACGCACCTCGCCATCTACCAAGAATTACTGGGTGCCAAATGACTATCCTACTGATCGGTGCTACTGGCTTCGTCGGCTCTGCCCTCACTCAACACCTGCACCAACAAGGCCACGTCACCACCGCAGCAGTACGCCGCGTCACCGATAGCCTCACCCCCAACATCCAGCAAATACCAACAGGTGAGCTGCTCCCCGACACCGACTGGACACCCGCCCTCAATGACGTGGATACCGTCATCCACCTAGCCGCCCGCGTCCACATCATGCAAGACAGCGCCACCGACCCACTCACAGAATTCCGTCACACCAACACCGCCGCCACCCTAAACCTAGCTCAACAAGCCGCCGCCGCAGGTGTATGCCGCTTCATCTACCTAAGCTCCATCAAAGTCAACGGCGAGTTCACAACAAACAGCGCATTCACAGACGAAATCAGCAAGCCACCATACGACCCTTACGGCCTTTCCAAATACGAAGCCGAACAAGGCCTACGTGAAATAGCCACCAACACAGACATGGAAGTCGTGATTATCCGCCCCCCACTCGTCTACGGCCCAAACGTAAAAGGCAACTTCCGCCAATTACTACACTGGATTAACAATGGCATCCCCCTCCCCCTAGGCGCAATCCAAAACCAACGCAGCCTAGTCGCCCTAGACAACCTAATCGACCTAATCACCCTCTGCATAGACCACCCCGCCGCCGCCAACCAAACCTTCTTGGTCAGCGACGACGAAGACCTATCCAGCACCGACCTCCTGCAACGCATGACAAAAGCCCTAGGCAAACCCAACCGCTTAATCCCCATACCGCAAAAGCTGCTTACCACCGGATTGACCCTATTAGGCAAAAAAGACATCGCCCAACGCCTATGCGGTAACTTACAAGTAGACATTAGTAAGACCAAACAACTGTTAGACTGGACACCTCCGGTCAGCGTCGATGAAGCCCTGCAAAAAACCGCCGATACCTGGCTCGCACAACACTCAAAGTAGTAAAACCCACCTTATGATACGCTTACTCGATATTTTTTTTTCAGCCCTGGGCTTAGTACTAGGCTCTCCCATACTCCTGACACTCACCCTGATAGGCTTCTTTGATACCGGCTCGCCTATATTTCGACAACAACGTGTTGGGCGCCACCAGAATCCGTTCACTTTAGTGAAATTCCGCACCATGAAACCTGATACCGCATCGGTAGCAACACACCTCGCTGACACCTCTGCCATTACCCCTTTCGGGCACTTCCTAAGGCGCAGCAAGCTGGATGAATTACCACAACTTTGGAATGTTCTAAAAGGCGAAATGAGCCTGGTCGGCCCTCGCCCTTGCCTGCCAACACAAGTGGAACTCATCACCGCACGTAATAAACGCAATGTATTAAGCCATCGCCCGGGAATTACCGGCCTCGCTCAAATACAAAATATAGACATGTCCACCCCGGAAAAATTGGCACAGGTTGACGAAAAAATGCTTACCTCTCTTACCCTAAAAAATTATTTTTTTTACATCACCCAAACCCTGTTAGGTAAAGGTAGCGGCGATAAAACGCGCAATTAGCACACCTTAAGCCAACATATTAGATATCATTCCAAAATCAAAATTGATGAGCTAATCAGAATTTATAATGATCCAGTTGGGTCAAAAATCGTTTAACATTGTTGCTTTTTCACTTACCCATGACTGACTACCGCTACACAGCCGTCAAGGCACACCCAAAAACATTTCTGGCGATGACCGGACTGAAAGTTAAGGAGTTTGACCAGCTTCTGTTTCATTTTGATAAAGCCTACCGCTTACAGCGACTAGCTGAAGGCAAGAAGGTCGATGAAAAACGAGGCGTTACAGGCAAACTCAGGACAATCGAAGATAAGTTGTTTTTCCTGATGTTCTACCTGAAAACCTACCCACTTCAGGAAGTTATCGCTTATTCTTTCGGTTTATCGCAAGGTAAAGCCAATCACTGGGTCCATCGCCTGTCTGTTGTTTTAAAAGCAGCTTTGGCGGATTCCGGTCACCGTCCTGCCAGGTTGCCCGAAGAGCTGCTAGCACGTCTGGAAGCTGAAACTGCTCAGGCTATTGGCATTGATGGAACCGAGCGTCGCCGCCAGCGACCGTTGGATAATGATGTTCAACGTGAGTGCTACAGTGGAAAAAAAAGCCCATACGATGAAAAATAATATCATTGCCGACCTGGAAGATCGCCAGATTAAATATCTGGGTAAAACCTGGTCAGGAAAAGCACATGATAAAAAGATGGCTGACGAGGAAGGTGTGAAACTTCCTGAAGGTTACGAGGTTTACCGCGACCTTGGATTCCAGGGGCATGACATGGGTGAAAGGTTAATGGTGATGGAACCTAGAAAAAAGCCCCGTGGAGGTAAACTGATGCCATTGGAGAAAGCTGCTAATCAGGATATATCCAAAGTACGTGTGATTGTTGAGCATGTTATCGGTGGGGCCAAGCGATGCCGCTGTATAAAAGACGTGTTCAGAAATTGGCGGGCAGAATTTAGTGATTTGACGATGGAATTAGCCTGTGGACTTCATAATTTACGTAGCGATTTTCGCATCAAAAATTATTAGCCTAGCATTAGCTCAGATTTTGAAATAATGTCTATTATTGACGTATCAAACGAATTCCATAAATAACCGACATAAAAATGCCCAACCCACTAAACTTCAACCGCTGGCAAAAACGCCTGATGATGATGACGCTCGACATCATCCTGCTCCCACTCGCCATCTGGTCAAGCTTCGCACTACGCCTTGGCACATGGGATCCGCCACTTAATGATGGACAATGGCTATTAATCATAGTCCCCATCATCACCATTCCCATCTTCATAAAACTCGGCCTATACCGCGCTATTATCCGCTTTATCAGCGGCCATCAAGCCGTTATGGCGGTATTACAAGGCATCACCATTTCGACCATGGCGCTGGCGCTAATCACACTGCTGGCTGACTGGAAAGGCATACCACGCTCAGTCTTCCCTATTTACTGGGGCACAGCCTTCTTCTTTATCGGAGGTAGTCGCTATGTGGTTCGCCAATATTACGCACACCGACAACGTAAAAGTAACAAAATCAACGTGGTTATCTACGGCGCGGGCGAATCGGGCATACAACTGGCAACAGCACTAACCAATAACCCAAAATACCGACCCGTTGCTTATCTCGATGATGATAAAACATTACAAAAGTCCATCATCCAAGGATTACCAATTTATGATCCGAAAGCACTGTCTCTGATTATAGAAAAACAGATGATACAAAAAGTTTTTCTCGCTCTGCCTTCAATCAGCAAGAAACGTAAAAGTGAAATCCTACTGGAGCTGGAACCACTCTCAGTAAAAGTCCTCACCATTCCGGGCATCTCTGAACTGATCTCCGGAGAAAAAAGTATTGACGAGCTGCGTGAAATTGAAATTGATGAGTTACTGGGGCGGGACAGTATCGCAGCGGATGGCGAACTGATGAACATCTGTATTAACGGGCTGAGTATTCTGGTGACGGGTGCCGGTGGTTCAATAGGCTCAGAACTCTGTCGCCAGATTATCCGTTTACAACCCAAACAACTGGTTTTGTTTGATAGTAGTGAGTTCGCACTTTACCAAATTGAACGCGAATTACGTGAGCTCAGTAAAACGGAAGGGTTAAGTCAGCAGGATGATTTTATAATGCCCGTGCTTGGCTCAGTACAGGATCAGGATCGCCTGAGTGAGACATTGTGTTTGTATGATGTGGATACCATGTATCACGCGGCAGCTTACAAACATGTGCCCTTAGTAGAGCACAATCCTATCGAAGGCATTATCAACAACACCTTCGGCACATTACGCGCCGCACTATCAGCTCAAATGGCCGGAGTAAGGCACTTTGTCCTGATCTCTACCGACAAAGCCGTACGTCCCACTAATATCATGGGGGCTAGTAAGCGCATGGCTGAGTTAGCGCTGCAAGGTATCGCACAACAATCTGAAAAAACCATTTTCAGTATGGTGCGCTTTGGCAATGTATTAGGTTCCTCCGGTTCTGTAGTGCCTTTATTTCGGCAACAGATCCGGAATGGTGGCCCCTTAACACTCACTCATCCTGACATTACCCGTTACTTCATGACCATTCCTGAGGCTGCTCAATTAGTCATTCAAGCCGGAGCCATGGCCAAGGGTGGCGAGGTATTTCTATTGGATATGGGCGAGCCGGTGAAAATCATTGATCTGGCGCGACGTATGATCCATTTATCGGGTCTGAACATAAAAGATGAAGCCCATCCGGATGGGGACATAGAACTCCTGACCACCGGCTTACGCCCCGGTGAAAAGCTGTATGAAGAGCTACTGATCGATAGCCGCGCTGATAAAACGGGTCACCCGAAAATTTATCATGCCCATGAAGACTTTCTAGCCTGGCCGGAATTAACGGAAGTACTGGATAGATTGGAAGCCGCCTGTGCACAACGTGATCCTGATACGATTCAGGATATCCTGGAAACCTGTGTACAAGGCTTTAAAGGGCTAATTAAAACTGATAATCTCCCAGCACATCGGATGAAACACCCAAATACACCAAACAACATCACCTTTCTACCACAACGTTAAGGAATACGCTGGTATGCAAACTGTCAATCAGGAACAAATGCACGATGATGATGAGATTGATTTACGTGATCTTGTCCGTACACTGATTAAACGTAAAAAAATTATTCTATTGGTAGCGACCATTGTGTTCTTTATTGCTCTGGCTTACGCATTACTGGCAACACCTGTTTATAAAGCCCAGGCCTCCTTCCTACCTCCGACTGAAGCTGATGTATCCGAACTCAATGTCAATAATGCAACGGATGCAACGGATGCAACAACCATATATGCTGTGTTTGAAAAGAACCTGAGTTCATTAAAAATACGCAGGGATATTTTTGATAAGTTGGAATTACTGGGTATTTATAAAGAAAATGCCACCGAAGATACAAACGTTACTGCCGTATTTGAAGCTTTTAGCAATGATATTTCCATCGCAAAGCCCAAAACTAAAAAGGGAGAGACCGCCGTACCGGCCATGTACCTGTCTCTGTCAGGCAGTGATCCCACGCTTCTTGCAAAAATTCTCAATGAGTTGGAATCCGCTGCCCGCTCTGCCACAAAACAGGAAGTCATTGCTGAGGTAACAGAAAAAATTAACCTTAGAAAGGAGAAATTAAACCGAGTGATTCAACATTTAAGAGGTACTGCAGAAAGACAAAAAAACGACGAAATCACACGTCTATTGGAAAAAGACGTAGTTGAATCTCAAAATTTAAATAATCAGATTAATACCTTGCGCTCCAGCGCCAAAGTCAAACGAGAAGACAGAATTCAGGTACTGACTGAGGCCGCAAAAATTGCAGAAAGCATGGGGTTGACTAACAAATCATCCCTACTTGATAGTAATATGACATCAGTTTCTGATAAAAATGCCTTTTACACAGAGGTAACCACCCAAGATCAGCCACTCTATCTGCGAGGCTCAGAAGCGTTGCGAGCTGAGATCAAAGAACTGACTTCACGCACTTCTGATGATCCGTTTATTCCGGGATTGCGCGACTTACAAGATAAACTGGAATTACTAAAAAATAACCCACAGATTACTGCTTTAAGAGCCCGTAAAAACAACGACCCTTTTATCGAGTCACTACGGGAACAGGAAAGCGAACTGGCCTTGCTGGAAGCTATTAATATTGACCCCAGCCAAATCAAAGTTGCCACCGTTGACCAACCCGCTTTCACACCCACCAAACGCATAAAACCCAAGCGCTCCCAAATCGTTGCATTAGGCGCAGTACTAGGCTTATTCTTAGGCATAATAGCCGCTTTCCTCCTCAGTTTCTGGGAAGGCATGCGCGAAGAAGACCGTCAATTAGCAAAATGAACTTGTTAAGCTTAGACAAATACCAACCATTCACTAACAACTTCTCAGGAGAAAACCATGAATTTTCAGCGCAACGTTGGCCGTAAAGACAAGAACATCAGAATCGCAGTGGGCATTGCGCTTATTGTCATAGGTTTTTTATCGTCTAAGTGGTTCATATTCATTGGTGCCATTGCACTCGCCACCGGTGTTTTCAGTTTTTGTGGTATCTATCAATTACTAGGCATGAACACCGCCACAACAGCAGAACAAGTCGCAGCGAGTGATGATCTCAGCGAGCGTGCTGGTGAAAACATAGATGACTTCAAGCAAGAAGCCACTGAAACAGCTCAGGAATTAAAAGAAGAAGCCATCGAAAAAGCGCAGGAGTTGAAAGAAGACGCTGAAGAGTTTATCGAAGAAGCCAAAGAAAAAATTGATGAAGTCACTGAATCTATAAAAAAGAAGTAATTCGCATGAATCACCAGCACACCACTGCCCGACCGAGGCGACGCAGGAATGCAGCACGTAAATTGCCCGATAACACAGTTCCATCACCTTGTATCGGGTTGTGCTGGTTAAATGACGAAACTCAGCTTTGTGATGGGTGCTTCCGGAGTGGCGAGGAGATCCGTGATTGGATGATCATGGATAGACCGGAGAAACTAGCTGTACTTAAACTGCTGGAACAAAGACAAAACGATGCTACAGACATTTGAGCTGTGAACACGAAACGGGTGAAGCTGGTTACTTAGTCATTAACCTCTGACTTCACATCAACTTGCTGACGCAACAATTTAAGGTATTCAACCGTTGCATAGCCATCCGGAGGGAATCCCACATCAGACTGCCAGCGTCTTAATGCCGACCGTGTATTAGGGCCGATTTTCCCATCCACACCTTCTGTATTGTAACCTGCCGCGCTCAGCAACAACTGCAATTCAGCTTTTTCCTGATGACTCAACGCAATATCATTATAAGGCCACGGCGCACTAACTGCTGGTTTATCCCGCAGGCGATCTGCTAACTGCCCGACAGCCAGCGCATAGCTATTAGATTTGTTGTACTTCAGAATAGCATCAAAGTTCGGGTACATGACAAAAGCCGGGCCATGATAACCCGCTGGCAAAAACACAAAGGCCGGATACATCCCACCATCTGCCAACAAACCACCGTTGATAGGTGAAACCTGATTTTCTACCGTCCAGAGTTGTGCTGCTTTGCGTACTTTAGGATCAGCCAGATTCCAATCGAAAGTCTCTGGCAATTTCACTTCCTCGCCCCACTCCTGCCTTTCCTGCCACCCTGATTTAGCCAGATAATTTGCTGTTGAAGCTAATGCGTCAGGGATACTATGCCTCAGGTCACGCCGACCATCCCCATCAAAATCTACCGCATAAGCTTCCAATGTCGTTGGAATAAACTGCGTGTGGCCAATCGCGCCCGCCCAGGATCCACGCAAATCGCGCACAGTCATATCTCCACGCTGCACAATCCGCAAAGCCGCTAATAATTGCTCTCCCCAGAATTCACGACGACTTTCACGCCCTGCATAAGCCAACGTCGCCAGTGAACGGATAACTGAATAGTGACCGGTTTGTTTGCCAAAGCTACTTTCCATGCCCCAAATTGACAAGAGATAAGCCTTGTCCACGCCATATTGGGCCGAGATACGCGTTAATAAGTCGTTGTATTCTGCCAGCCGTTGCTGCCCCACTTTTACGCGCTCACCCGAAGTCGTATTTTCCAGGTACTCCCAAATAGGCCGGGTAAATTCCGGCTGATGCGCATCCAGCGTGAGTACTTTTTGGTTAGGCAATAGTCCATTGAACGCCATATCAAGCGTTCCCGGCTGAATACCGGCGCTCAAGGCAGACTGCCTGAACTGTGATTTCCACGCTTCAAAGCCACTGTCGGCTACTAACGAATATCCGAATAAAATGGCAACAAAAAGTGCGGCAAGTTGAATGGTACGCGCCAAATAAGCCTCTTTTAAATCCTGAACGCCAATAGTGCATCTGTATAACAGGCACTAAGCCAAAGGACTATAATAAACAAACTCAATCCAGACTGCACCCACCCACAGCCTGATAATGGCTATCAAAGCGCTAATTCATACCAAAATTGCTAACCTTAATCGTTTAAGCTCGTCTCCACACCTGATTTCTTAATCGCTTTAATCAGATCTGCTTCAGTTACCTGCTTACTATTCACCGCCATGCGGGTGGGCACTTTGCTGTATGACTGTCCAATATTTTCTTGTGCATATTTATCCACCGCAAAAACACAAACCACCTGCACGGGGTAATTATCTGCCGGACGGGGGAACTTCAACTGAGCCACGATACGTTCGCCACGCAGTTCCTGTTCACTGATAATCATTTTATCCGGAAGCGGTAGCTTAAAACCCAGCAAAGATTCCGTCACTGATTCACAAACTTGCGTCGGGGATAATGGTGTGGGTGGTGGTTTATTACAGGCTGCTAAGGTTAGGGTCAGCGCTAACATGTTCCACACACTATGCCTACTGGTCGCTTGCACAAAAACCTCTCTTATTTAGCCCGGCGAACCCTTATAAAATGCCTACTGTTAAGCGGGTACCTGAAAACTCACGGTTGACACAGCCTGTAATGATGCCTCCCTGCTACAGAATGTTATACTGTGAACATGACCACAAGCAATAACATTTCTCTCTTACTACAACCAGTGTCCGCCCTGAAAGGCGTGGGTGACAAGGTTGCTGAAAAACTTGAGCGACTGGGTATCTTACATGTGGTTGACCTTTTGTTTCATTTGCCACTGCGTTATCAGGATCGCACTCGCATTTACACCATTGCCAGCCTGCGAACCGGACAAGAAGTGTTAGTCGAAGGAGAAATTGAAAGCACCGAAGTGGTGATGCGTAGTCGCCGGATGATGCTGTGCCACATTAATGATGGCAGCGGCATCCTGACACTACGTTTTTTTCATTTCAGTAATGCACAAAAACAAAGCCTGAGTAAAGGTAGCATGGTTCGTTGTTTTGGTGAAATTCGCCAAACCGGGTTCCGGCCGGAAATGATTCATCCGGAATACCGTCTGCTTAGTGGCAACGCCCCTACCCCAACTGATAATACGCTCACCCCAACTTATCCAAGCACAGAAGGTCTTCAACAACGTAGTCTGTTGCGGCTCATTAACATTGCGCTGGAACATATCAGTGAATTACCTGAGCTATTACCACCTGCTGTGGTTGATAAATACCGCTTCATGCCGCTAGCCGCCAGCGTACAACTATTACATTCACCGTCACCGGAATTAGACACCAAACAATTACTGGACGGCAAACACCCGGCGCAACAACGGCTGGCTTTTGAAGAACTCATCGCCCATCAACTCGGGGTGCAACTGGCCAGGCAGGAAATTAAACAGGTCAATGCGCCCGCTATGGCCGACAAGAATCACCTGTTTGATAAGCTACTTGGCAACTTACCTTTTTCGCCCACTGGCGCACAAAACCGGGTGATTACAGACATTGAAGCCGATCTGCGCCAAGGTTCACCCATGAACCGTTTGGTACAAGGTGATGTTGGGTCAGGTAAAACACTGGTGGCGGTCGCTGCTGCATTATATGCCATTGCTAATGGTTACCAGGTCGCACTCATGGCCCCCACCGAATTACTCGCGGAGCAGCATTATCAGAATTTTTGTGACTGGCTGGAACCACTGGGATTAGAAGTTGAATTCATTACCGGCGGGCAAACCACGAAGCAACGCCGACGTAAAGTAGAAAACCTGCTATTAGGCATTACAGATATAGCCATCGGTACCCACGCCCTGTTCCAGAAAACAGTTGAGTTCCTGCAATTGGGGCTGATTATTATTGATGAGCAACACCGTTTTGGTGTGCACCAACGCCTTGAGTTACGCGAAAAAGGTAAACAAGGTGAACATTACCCCCATCAACTGGTGATGACCGCCACCCCTATTCCGCGCACATTGGCGATGACCAGTTATGGTGATCTGGATGTGTCGGTGATTGATGAATTACCACCGGGCCGTACGCCTATTACCACCGTCGCTATCAGCAATGAACGTAGAGACCAGATCATTGAACGCATTGCTGAAGCCTGTAAAGAAGGACGACAGGTTTACTGGGTGTGTACGCTGATTGAAGAATCAGAAGCGCTGCAATGCCAGAATGCAGAAGAAACCACAGAACTGCTGAGCGAACGCCTGACGGGTGTTAATGTCGGCATGGTTCATGGCCGTCTGCATGGCAGTGAAAAAGAACGCATGATGCACGCTTTTAAAAACAATGACATTCAATTGCTGGTCGCAACTACGGTAATTGAAGTCGGGGTTGATGTGCCGAATGCATCACTGATGGTAATTGAAAATGCAGAGCGACTAGGTTTATCACAATTACATCAATTACGTGGGCGGGTCGGACGAGGAACGGCTGCCAGCAGTTGCGTATTGTTATATCAAGCGCCATTGGGCAAAGTTGCGCGCAAACGTCTGGAAGCGCTGCGTAATAGCACTGATGGTTTCGAAATTGCCAATATTGACCTCGAAATTCGCGGCCCCGGCGAAGTATTAGGCACACGCCAGACCGGTGAAGCGCAGATGCGTGTAGCTGACCTTATGCGGGATCAACATCTTTTACCCGAAGTGCAGTTAGTCGCACGAGATATTGTTGAACATTATCCGGAGCGGGTGAAGTTATTAACGCAACGCTGGCTGCAGCAGCCGGATGGTGATACCGCCACGCGTTTTTTCCAGAGTTAGCACCATAACTCTGAAATCATTGCACAGACCAGGCCCATAACAATTGCTTATATTTAGCACAAAAAAATTTTCAGAGCCTATGTTCTTTTAACAACTGATCCACTAGAATCAGGCCCAGGTGAACGAATCAGGTCACCCTATTGATGGAGGAATCAAATTGAAAACCTTAAAAAAAATCGCCCTGCATACAACAATGGCGCTCGCTTTAGGCAGCGGTTCGGTGCTTGCTGCTGATGCTGAAAGTTGTAAAACCGTACGCTTTTCTGATGTTGGCTGGACTGATATTACAGCTACCACCGCAACAGCCAGTGTATTGTTAAGTGCTTTGGGCTATGAGCCAGAGGTTAAAGTACTATCTGTGCCCGTGACTTATACCAGCCTGAAAAACAAAGACATCGACGTATTTCTAGGCAACTGGATGCCGACCATGGAAGCTGATATCAAGCCTTACCGCGAAGATAAGTCAGTTGAAACCCTGGTCAAAAACCTGGAAGGCGCAAAATACACGCTGGCCACCAATGAACACGGTGCAGCATTGGGTATTAAAACCTTCGCAGACATTGCTAAACATGCTGAAGCACTGGAAGGCAAAATCTACGGTATTGAGCCAGGTAACGATGGCAATCGTTTGATTCAGAGTATGATTGATGATGAAAAAGACACCTTCGGCCTGAAGAAATTTGAAGTTGTGGAATCCAGCGAACAAGGCATGCTGGCACAGGTAGCCCGTGCCGATCGCAAGAAAGAAGCTGTTGTATTTCTTGGTTGGGAACCGCATCCGATGAATGCTAATTTCAAGCTGACTTATCTGGAAGGTGGCGATGATATATTCGGCCCGAATTTGGGTGGTGCTGAAATCTATACAAATATTCGTGCCGGTCTGGCGGATGAGTGCCCGAATGTCGGTCAATTCCTGACTAACCTTACATTCTCGCTGGCGATGGAAAACGAGATCATGGGTAGCATACTCACTGATGAAGAAGAGCCGAATGCAGCCGCGACGAAATGGATTAAGGCTAATGCGGGTGCTGTTGATGACTGGATGAAAGATGTGACCACGCTGGACGGCAAGCCGGGTATCGATGCCGTTAAAAAAGCATTGGAACTGTAAAACGTTATGGACTGGTTAACTGAGCACAAACTGCCGTTAGGCAAATGGATCAAGACATGTGTAGAGTGGCTGTTGGATAATGCCACCTGGTTGTTTGATGCCATTTCTGAAGGGCTGGAATTCGTTATTGAGGGCATGATCGACATCATGCTCTGGTTCCATCCCTTTATCATGATTGCCATTTTTGCGGGTATTGCTTATGCATTACACCGTAGCTGGAAATTGGCTACCCTGATTGTGCTCAGTTTATTACTGGTGATTAATCTGGGCTACTGGGAAGAAACCCTGCAAACTCTCGGGCTGGTATTATTCGCTACACTGGTCAGTGTAGTTATCGGCGTGCCGGTGGGAATTGCTGCGGCACACCGACCCTGGCTGTATAAAATGCTAAGGCCAATACTGGATCTGATGCAAACCATTCCGACGTTTGTTTATCTGATCCCCACCATGATTATGTTCGGGCTGGGTGTTGTTCCCGGTCTGATTTCCACAGTGATTTTTGCTATTCCGGCACCCATTCGCCTGACTTATCTGGGCGTGTCCGGTGTGCCCAAACCTTTAATGGAAGCCGCCGCTTCCTTTGGTGCCACCACACGGCAATTATTATGGAAAATTGAGCTGCCTCACGCACTGCCCACCATTATGGCGGGAGTCACCCAGTGCATAATGTTGTCGCTATCAATGGTGGTGATTGCTGCCATGGTTGGCGCTCCGGGGCTGGGTATTCCGGTCTTACGTGCTTTGAACACCGTTAATATCGCCAAAGGCTTTGAAGCAGGTTTAGCCATTGTAGTGATAGCCATCCTGCTCGATCGGGTGTGTAAACAGAAAGATCCGACGGAGAAACACTAATGACTGCTATCGTCACATTCGACAAGGTAGACATCATTTTTGGTGATCGCCCAAAACAAGCTTTGACGTTACTTGACCAAGGTGCTGCACGCGATGAAATTCTGGAAAAAACCGGACAGGTATTAGGCGCAGCTGATGCCTCCATCGCGATTGAAGAAGGTGAAATTTGTGTATTAATGGGCTTATCCGGCTCAGGGAAGTCTACCCTTTTGCGAGCGGTTAATGGACTGAACCCTATTACCCGTGGTCAGCTATTTATTGACCACAAGGGACAACAGGTTGATGTGGCCAGTTGCAATAGTCGCATGCTGCGTGAACTTCGTACCAGTCGCATCGCTATGGTATTTCAGCAATTTGCCTTATTGCCTTGGCGTACTGTGCGTGAAAACGTTGGCCTGGGGCTGGAACTGAAGGGCATGAGCAAGACTGAGCGTGGTGCCATTGTCGATGACAAATTGAAACTGGTGGGCCTGACGCAATGGGCTGATAAATATGCCCATGAATTATCCGGCGGCATGCAGCAACGGGTGGGACTAGCGCGGGCTTTTGCGACTGATGCTGATATTTTGTTAATGGACGAGCCGTTTTCTGCACTTGACCCATTGATACGTGACAAGTTACAGGATGAATTGCTGGATCTGCAACGTGAGCTAAAAAAGACCATTATTTTCGTCAGCCATGACCTCGATGAAGCGATGAAAATCGGCACACACATTGCCATTATGGAAGGTGGACGGATCGTGCAATATGGCACGCCGGAAGATATTGTGCTTAAACCCGCTGATGATTATGTCGCAGAATTTGTGGCCCATATGAATCCGGTTAATGTGTTGAAAGCTGTGTCGCTGATGCAACCATTGGCGGATATGCAGCAGGATGGTAATACTTATAGCTTTGGAAATACCGGACAGTATCAGATCACATTAAATGATGCAGGGCAGATTGAAGTATTATCCGTGAATGGGCAAGTTGCCAAATCGATCAACTATAGTGCAGAAAATTATCACACTTCGGATACAGACCTGACGGATTCTACGACCTTTATTTGTGCTCCGCCTGAAACGCTGATGCGAACGATGATTGAGTTACGCCATGATGGCGGGTTACCGGTGTTATTGGTGGACGGTGATCGCTTTTTAGGGGCTGTCGGGGACGATGAAATTTATCGGGGGTTGTTGCGTAGAACCTGCTAAATAAATAACCCGTTCATACTGAAAAAATTACCTTTCAGACATAAAAATACGGCGTATATAGAACTAAGCAGGCAAAGCGTAGCTTATACCGACCTGAGTAATGACAAACCGTCACTACTATCCCGGCTGACCATGCTATTGGAGCTTTATGAAAATAATGGTTATTTAAGAGAAGCTGACGTTTTATTACAAAAAGCGGAGAACCTGCTGGCTTACTTTACTGAACAAGAGTCCACTAAAATGACAGTAAAACTAAACCATATTGTCGAGCGCCTGAAGGTAAATGAACAACAATTGGTAGGCTAAGACTATCACTAGCCGCGCGGCAGCGCTAAACTAACGTTATGAAAAAAGTAAGCCTGTTCATAGATGTACAAAACATCTACTACACCACGCGTCACTCATTCTCTCGCAACTTCGATTACAACCGTTTCTGGGCCAAAGCCACCCACAACAGGGAAGTCGTTCACGCCTACGCTTATGCCATTGATCGTGGCGATGCAAAACAGGCACAGTTTCAGAATATCCTCAGGGCCATCGGTTTTGAAGTAAAGCTAAAACCCTTTATCCAGCGCAAGGACGGCTCAGCCAAAGGGGACTGGGACGTGGGTATTACACTGGATGTTATGGAAGCAGCAGCGGAAACTGACGTGATTGTGCTAGCTTCCGGCGATGGCGATTTTGATATGTTATTACAACGTGCGACTCAACGTCACCGCGTCGAAACAGAAGTGTATGGTGCTCAGTTGTTAACGGCCTCATCCTTGATAAAAGCTGCCACACGTTATTTCCCCATTACTGAAGATTTACTGCTTTAAACCGGCATCACACCTCTAAATTTACCCCCCATTATCCCTTACCGAACAAACTCTTAAGAATACCCAGGCCATCATTCGGCGACTCGCCATCTTTAGTTACCACACCCATCGGAATCAGGTTAACCACCGCCCCAGCCAGTGCTGCGAAGGCCAATGATTGCAGCGCCAACTTGCCATAATCATCTTCGATCAAAAACAGATCCCCCCAACCTAACATCAAGCCAATCACCAGAAACAACAGCAACTCAATACCCGGCCCGGCGAAGTAAATCAGTGCGTTTTTGATCCTTGCGCCCTGCTGCCCTAACGATTGAATTTGTACAAAACCTTCAATCGGCACCATACGGACTTCCAGTGGCGCACCAAACAGCTGCCCTTGGTAAATCACGCGACCGAAACCCACCACTGTGCGCTCAATCCCCCAACCTAACCACTTAGCCATCACCGCGTGCCCGAATTCATGCAGCAACACCAGCGGCATCCACCACAATAAAAACATCAGCGCAGCCATTTTTCTCGGCTCGTAGTTGGTGAAAATTTCCAGACTAATAAACAACACCATCACACCCACTATGCCGTAAAGCGTTAGTGTCTCTGATAAGGGAGCTTTTTGTTTGTCGTAATCGCGTTGATCAAATTTCATAGTCAGATTTTATAGCGCTTTGGTCATAAAGACACTGTTCGGGTCTTCACTGTAATCAGCAAATGGCTCGCAGTACTCAAAGCCAAAGGTAGCGTATAGCTCTCTGGCTGGTTCAAAGCCAGCCATTGAACCGGTTTCAAGGCTCAGGCGCTCATAACCGCGTTCGTTGGATACATTGAAGATATGTTGTAGTAACAAGCGAGCCACGCCTTTTCTCAGGTGCGATTTTGCGGTGCGCATGGATTTGATTTCAGCGTGTTGTGGGGTTAGCTCTTTAATGGCGCCGCAGCCTGCTAATTGGTCATCCTCCCATGCTGTCCAGAATGTTATGTCTGGTTGACGTAAGGCATCCAAATCAAGTGCATGGGCGCTTTCGGGGGGCGATAGCGATAGCATATGACTTAGGTGTTCTTCTAGTAATGCCCGGATTTCCGGGCCGTTTAGATTGTCTGTTTTTATGTTCATAAAACGCTCCTAACTCTTGTAACCCAACAATCAGACCTGCTTACGCCAAGCCCCTAACAGCCGCCCAACTTCTTCCAATAAACGACTGGCATGCTCAAAACGTTTTGTACTGAACAGCTTCAAATCATGGCTCAGGCGTAAATAAAACCGTTAGCATAGGAGTCCCCGATAAAAGTAATTTCATAAATAGCTTCGGTGACATTACACAGAGCATGATGCACCACCCGATCACGAAACGGTGCGGCAGACACCAAGCGGCGCTTAGGATCACGGATATAGAATGAGTAGTAAGCTCCCGGCTGCCAGCTTTGTTCCGTTAATTCACGCTGCAAGCTAATCAGTTCATCCGCCAGGTTCATTTCAAAGCTGGCGGCAGCCTGACAACTCCGCTTTCCCTTCGCAGCCTTTTTCCACGCATCATACAAGTTACCAAACTCAAGAAATTGCGGGTAGATATTGTCGAATACTTTGGGCATAAAAAAATCGAACCTTCGATAACCAGACTGCTAAACGAAAACGCCGTGCCTACCTTAGCGCTGGGTAGAATTCAGAAAAGCAGAAAGCAGCAATCAGAAGCCAGCACTCAGGAAGCAACCAGGGAGAACTAACTCACAACTCGAAAACCTATACCGTAGAACCGGCTGATAGGATGATTCCAGTAGCGAATAGCAGACCGCACATTGACGGAAGTATTGCCCCAGGAACCGCCGCGAATAGTTCTCAGCGAATACTTGCCCAAATTATCACGTTGTGCCTCCTGTTCCAGCCATTTTTCATACGTAAAATCAGGTGCATTCAGGCTTCCCCCCCACTGACTGCTTGTCCATTCCCAAACATTTCCAGTTGTATCGCATAAACCAAACGCCAATCCTTCTCCGAACATACCAACCGCACTGGTCTGATTCAGACCTGTGTCCTTATAATTCCCTTTGTTTGAATCAGCTTCATTGCCCCAACTATATCTTAAACTGCCATTACCACGCGCTGCATACTCCCACTCAGCCTCAGTTGGCAAACGCACATTGCCTTCATATTGTCCGGTTTGCGATAACCAATTACAAAACGCCAATGCTTCATACCAGCTTACACCCACTACAGGGTGATTCGGGTTATTCCATTTACGTTGTTCCCAAAACCATGGCTCTGAGCGGGTCTTTTCTCCAGCTAGGTAATCTTCATAATTCTTTTTCACATCAAGATTATCATCCAACAATGACAAATCAGCTTTTCCACCTCGCAACCAGTTCAATGCTGCCTTAGGTTCCAGCCACAAGCTTTCATCCTTATAACCACCTGAGTTAACAAAGCTGGCATATTGCGCATTAGTGACCGGGTAGCGGCTGATTTTGAAAGTATCAAGACTGACTTCATGACTAGGTTTTTCGTCAGCGTAACCTTCGTCACCCTCTGTTCCCATTGTGAATATCCCAGAAGGAATTACAACCCAGTCTATGTCCGGTAAGTCTTTATATTCCCCTTCTCTTGTTAAAGTAACACCTGAACGTGGGTCACCCAATTCGCCAAGCAAACGACCTGCTTTGGCACGTAACTTCACATCAATCGAGATATCACACATCGTGTTTTGCAAAGCTTGCTGAATTTTACGGGTCATCTTATTCCCCAATACAGCAGAGCCAACATCATTAATCGCCTCACCCACAAACATTACATGCTCAGGGCTGTCCTTCTTCAACAACGACTCCAAAATACTATTTGCCATTTCCGAACGAGTATTAACAATGGAAATAACACCCAAAGATAACAACAATGTTTCTTTCCAACGCTCAGGGGATTTTAAGTACTTAGGAAACAACTCACAAAGCTCGTCTTTCTCTTTCAACGCTAAACCAAAACCGGCCAAATATTCCTCAAAGGTCAGATGGATAAAACCGTATTGTTGATGCCCTTTTTCAATCAACAAGTTTGAATATTGATGTACTGACCGCAGAAACTCTTTCGTCTGCTCACCGGCTTCTTGACGGGTATAATCATCGTCCAGATAATAAGCCAACAAATAATCACGCATAGCCTCTTCACGAATCAGCCCGCCCTGAGGATTTATTTCTCGCAAGTGCAAAGCCAGCTTAGCCAATAGTTTTTGGGTAGGTGCAAACTCAATAATCGGGCCAATTGGTTTTTTATCAAGATTCCTACCCCGATTCCAGCTACGCAACAATGTTTCCATATATATCTTGTAAAGTTCAACACGCTTATCTGGCAAGATCATACCTTGTCGCTTTATCAGTGCTAATAAAGAAGCCAATAAAGGATTCCCGGATAACCGTCGGATACCTACATTGTTAGAAATCACCATCATCAAAGCTTTCTTTTCTTCACTAGCTTGAACTTGAGACCCCTCAAGCTGTTCTCCGCCCACCCACGCTAGCTCAGAAACTCCAGTGAACGCTTCGAAAAACCGTTCAATCTCTTCAAAATTCCAGTCATTTAATGCGACCGTCTTCCAACGAGGGTCAGCCAGAGGATAATCACGGTAACCAACAAACCGACTGGTTGTTATCATCCGATTACCGCTGGTTAGACCCTTTTCAGGATCCGGGACCCAGGCCTGAACAAAGTTATTTACCTGAGTAACCACCTCACCACGGTTATCCCCCACCTCATCCAGACCATCCATCAAAATGACAGCTTTTTCCTGTTGAAGTGCGCCAGTGAACAATGCCTTTAATTTATGCTTATCTAGCTGACTACGCTTTGCGTGAAAATACTCAGGTAGAAAGTTTTCAAAACTGCACGGTTCTTTTTCCAATGCCTGGCTGTAAGCATTAAGCGGCAAAAGAATGGGGAGCGGCGCATTCTCCTGATCAGCAAAACCCAGCGCCAAACGTTTGACAATAGTAGACTTCCCACTACCCGGATCACCAAGAATAACTAAAGCGGGGTGATCTTTAAGCCACTGTTCTACCGACAACGCAGAAGCTTCAGCTTTACCAAACTCATGCTCCATCTCTTCAGAAGTCAAATGACTAGCTGCTTTAGCGCCACAATAAAAACGCCCACCTAAACGGTGCCAGCTTTCACCATCCGGTGTATCCTCCCTAGCACGCAGCGGCACATAGACAACCTCAAGCTTGATACCGGCAGATCCATTAACTGCATCAGCAATCCCGTCAATGCCTTTAAAATCTAAATATCTATAATTTTCAGAAATATAGCGGCGATACTCTACTAACTGCTCCTGCAATTCCTCATCAGAAAACACCGGTGCAGCTTGATCGCCATAAATATTCACCACCAACTTTTCAATAGTGTGTTTATCACCATGCACAAAATCCTGATCGACTTCGACTTTACCTTTGAATACCGTTCCTTTGTTATCCAGCATTCTTATCGCTCCCTTTGTTCACTTTCTTGTTACCGAGAACGAAATCCCCACCATGAACACTGACATCCTTTTCAAATGTAGTTGAGTGAGTGCTGACATGATCACTACTTTTACCTGGGGCTAACCACTTCCATACCGCAGCAAAAAAAGCCAGCAGCACTCCAATAACCCCCAAACTTTTACCCGCTATTTCCAGAAGATCCAGAATACGTTTTCTGCCCGCTTCATCCTGATTACGGAGATAATCCGTCAACTCAAATAGCTCGCCTGAGAAATAAAAACCAGTACCAGCCAGCAAAGCCAAAGCCCACACAACAAAGATAATCCGCCAAACCATTCAGACACTCCTCAACACCGTATTAAAACCCCACGCCGTGCCACTAAAGACAGGACGCGGGGTCACTTTACTATATGACCGGCTAATAACAGACGCGATCCGGGCCGGAACAGGCTGGTTATGGCCCTGCATCACCGTCAGCCACCCTTAAGTGAACCGATCTGCCGGATACAGGCCGTCAACTATGGAGAACTAACTCACAACTCGAAAACCTATATTGTTGTTTCGGTTGATAGGATGATTCCTGTTGCGAATAGCAGACCGCACATTGTCGGTAGTATTGTTCCAGGAACCGCCGCTACTTGCTCCGCCCCCCTCATAATCTGACCGAAACCCAAACGGTTTGCAAATCAATCGATACTTCAAACAAACACTGCTTGCTGTGCCGAATATATTTCATTCATGACAAAAGCAGGTCGAGCCGGTTAAACTTTGCAGCTACGCCGAATTAAGGCTAAGATTAATTGATGACAACATTCAATTGTTCAAATCTGGAAGAAGAATAAATAATGCTCAGACAAGGACTCGAGGTACGGATTGGACAAAGCTTGTCCATGACGCCTCAACTACAGCAAGCTATTCGTCTACTGCAACTCTCGTCCATAGAGTTGCAGGAAGAAGTTCAACAAGCACTCGAAGAAAACCCGTTACTCCAACTGGTCGAGGACGACTACTCATCTGAAGGAAATAGCGAAAAAAACACCCAGGAAGCAGAACCTACCTCAGAATCAACCACCACTGAAGCAACCGCTCCCGAAACCAGCAGCATGGAAAGCGAGATTCCGGAAGACATGAACATTGACGCAGACTGGAGTGATGTTTATGACACACCGTCAGCCAGTCATTCATCAGATTCCACTCCAGACAATCAATCTTTTCTTGAAAATCAAAGCGACTCAGGCAGTGAGGATTTACAAACTCACTTACTGTGGCAGGTTGCCATGAGCAATCTGAGCAATATCGACAAAGACATCGCAGAAACCATCATTCAATCACTGGATGGTGCCGGTTACCTTTGCGAGAGCCTGGAAGATATTCTCGCCAGCATCGATCCGGAACTGCTCATTGAGATAGAAGATGTACAAACGGTACTGACATTTGTGCAACACCTTGATCCGATCGGTGTGGCCGCCCGCAACCTCGGTGAGTGCTTATTGCTGCAACTTAAACAGCTCGAACCGCAGACCAGTTTGCACCTGAAAGCGATAAAATTGGTAAATTTACAACTGGACTTATTGGAGAAACGAAATTATAAAGAGCTAAAGAAGAGATTAAAAATAGATCAAAAGACACTGGAGGACATCATCAGCTTATTGCGAACGTTGCAGCCAAAACCAGGAAACGCTTTCTCAGAAGCGTCAAATGATTACATTGTTCCTGATGTGTATGTTCATAAAATACACGGAGAATGGGTTGCTACTTTGAATGCACGAGTCACACCGGCTATAGAGGTCAATCAGACCTACGCTGATATGGTGGGACAACTAAAAAACCGTGCCGATAAACTGTACTTCAAAGAGAACCTGCAACAGGCACGTTGGCTGATACGCAGTATCGACAGCCGCAATACCACCATTCTGAATGTTGCCCGAACCATCGTAGAGCGCCAGAACGCATTCATGCATTATGGTGAACAAGCCATGAAACCGCTGATTTTACGAGATATCGCTGAGGAGCTTGAAATGCACGAGTCCACGATTTCGCGTGTTACCAGCAACAAGTACATTCACACACCTCAGGGCATCTTTGAACTCAAATATTTCTTCTCCAGCCAACTTGAAACCGATGCAGGTGCAAGCTGCTCATCCACCGCTATCCGCGCCATGATCAAACAGCTAATATCCGGGGAAAATACCAGCTCCCCATTGAGTGACAGCAAACTAACCCTCATGTTAAAAGAACAGGGAATCAACGTTGCAAGACGCACTGTCGCTAAATATCGTGAAGCTTTGTCTATCCCTTCATCACATGAAAGGAAGACACTGGTGACGAGCTAAGCCGGACAGAAAAAACAGACTATCCGGCTATTTTTTTACTGATCTGAAAAAGGAGTTTGCAAATGCAATTAGAAATTACCGGTCATCATATAGAAGTAACTTCTGCACTAAACACCTATATCCAAGAAAAATTTGATCGTATAAAACGACACTTTGATCAGGTACTTAATATCCATGTGATACTTAAAGTGGAAAATAAGGCCCAACATAGCGCTGAAGCCTCCATGCATGTTAGTGGTAATCATATTTTTGCGAATGCTAAAGAAGAAAATATGTACGCGTCGATTGACGCTTTAGTAGATAAACTGGATCGACAAGTTCTTAAACACAAAGCTAAGCTACAAAACCATCACCGCGATGAGAGCATAAAGCTCAATTCACAGCTGGTAGAAGCTGACGCTGAAATTGAAGCAGAACAAGTGAGTTAAATTATGGACATCGCTACCCTTCTTTCTACGGACAGAATTATTTTTGAAGAAGAAGTCTCAAGCAGGAAAAAAGCTTTTGAACAGTTATCCCGGCTTTTACAGCGGAGCGAATCTGAAAATGAGCCTGGCGCAGATGCCATATTTGATGCGCTGACTTCACGCGAGAAACTGGGTAGCACCACGCTGGGGAATGGCATTGCTATTCCCCATGCTTGTATGGACATACCCGAACCGATAGCCGCCCTATTGGTGACCGAAGAAGGCATAAAAATGGATGCCCCGGACAAAAAACCTGTTCACATGTTACTGGCCTTACTCATTCCGAGAAACAACAGCAAAATTTACCAACCTTTGTTAAAAGACCTGGCGGCCAACATCAATCAAAAGGGGCTACATGAAGATTTTCTGATGCATCAAGACCCCTCTCTGACAATGGACTATATTTCATCCCTTTTTGTTACAGATATTGCAGCTTGAGCCCAAGTATGTTCTAAAGAGTATCTTACTGTAGAAGTTGAAGACTTCTATGCTTGGGGTGAAATCTTTTCATGCGAGTTACTGTAGAAGTCACAGACTTCTATGCCTGGGGGTGAAGTCCTTTCATATGCGTTACTAGAATGAAGGTAGGCACTGCATGCAACTTGTCATTATTAGCGGAATGTCAGGCGCCGGGAAAAGCTATGCGCTTCAGACACTGGAAGATGCCGGTTATTACTGCATAGACAACCTCCCCTCACAGCTTATTGAAGATTTGTTAAAAACACCACAAATGCTCAGGCTCACTCACCTGGCCATTGGGATTGACATCAGAGGTGGCAAGAAAAGTATCCGGGAAATTCCGGCTACCCTGGAACGCATTCGCAAAATCTATGCTAAAACACGCCTGATTTTCCTCTACGCTAATGAACATACCTTACGACGTCGTTATAACGAGACCCGTCGCAGACACCCTCTGGCAGAAGAAGAACAAGAGCTGGACAAATCCATCAGACTCGAAAAAAAATTGCTGGAACAATTGTCGCAATTAGCCGATTGGCGCATCGATACTTCCGCCACCAATGTGTATGAACTGGGGTTGTTACTTAAATCACGACTGACCAATAATGCGGCCCACGACTTCTCTATTATGTTCCAATCATTCGGGTTTAAACATCAGGCACCTTACGACTCTGATTTTGTTTTTGATGTACGCAATCTACCCAACCCATACTGGGTGCCTGAACTACGTGAACTCTCTGGGCAGGATGAAGCAATAGTTGAATGGCTTGAACAACACGAACGGGTACACGAATTAAAACGCTCCATCCGTGACTTTCTGATGTCGTGGATGAAAGATATGCAGGATAATCAACGTGCTTACCTGACTGTCTCTATTGGTTGTACCGGCGGACGCCACCGTTCAGTCTACATAACCGAGCAACTTTGCTTGCACTTTAAGCAACTCTACCCCCAACAAGTACTGATTCGGCATCGCGAATTGAATTATATTCATTTACAATAGCGCCTCCTGAGCACAGGGAGCAACCGGGCCATGTCGAACCTGGAACACCAAAGCAGCGAACAACGCCTGGAAGCATTATCTGATGCCATTCAGACGGGTTCTCTATCACGGGTACAACGCATGCTTAATGCGATGCACCCGGCAGAAATTGCGGATCTGATCGAAGCATCCCCGCGTGGTCGGCGTGAATTGATCTGGGAAATGACTGACCCTGATAACGAGGGTGAGGTACTGATCGAACTCAGCGAGGACGTGCGCAACAGCCTTGTTGAAGAAATGGATACCGGGGAAATACTCAGCGCAATCAAAGACCTTGATTACGATGACATGGCCGACTTCCTACAAAGTTTGCCGGATGCCCTGATCGCCCAAACACTCGCAGGCATGGATCGACAAAACCGCATCCGCCTCGAAGCTGTGCTCGCGTTTGACGAAGATACTGCTGGCGGCATGATGGATACCGAGACGGTCACTGTCAGAGCTGATGTCAGCCTGGATGTCGTGCTACGCTATCTGCGCCGTCAGGAAGAGCTACCCTCTCACACAGACAATATCATCGTCGTCAACCGCTATGACCGCTATCTGGGAATCCTACCGTTATCGACTATGCTCACCAACCAGCCTGAAGCGCTGGTGGTTGATGTTATGGAAACGAAACAACAGCCCATCAAAGCAGACACAGCCTCGCAACAGGTAGCACGACTGTTTGAGGATCGTAACCTGATTTCCGCTCCCGTTGTTGATGAAAATCACAAGTTACTGGGCCGCATCACTATCGATGATGTAGTTGATATTATCCGTGAAGAAGCCGAACACTCCGTGATGAGCATGGCCGGTCTGGATGATGATGAGGATCTGTTTGCTCCCGTGGTAATCAGCGCACGACGACGGGCAGTCTGGTTAGGCACTAACCTGATGACAGCGCTAATAGCTGCCTGGGTCATTTCCCAGTTTGAAGCCACGCTGGAATCAACAGTGGCGCTCGCGATTCTGATGGGCGTTATTCCCAGCATGGGAGGAGTCGCAGGAACACAAACACTAACTCTGGTTATACGTGGGCTGGCACTCGGGCAATTAGGTAAATCCAATATAAATTCACTACTAAATAAAGAGATTTTAGTGAGTTTAATGAATGGGATTATCTGGGCTATTGTTATTTTCGCCATCGCCACGTTTGCCTTTGGCAATTTTGGTATTGGCGTTGTTATTGGTCTTGCTATGATAATTAATTTGTTAGCCGCTTCAAGTTCAGGCGTTTTCTTACCTATCATCATGCACCGTTTCAATATCGATCCGGCACTGGCGGGGGGAGTTGTTTTAACAACAATAACCGACATAGTTGGCTTTGCAGCTGTCCTCGGACTAGCAACGCTATTATTACCCTTACTCTGATTTTATCAACAGGTATAATTTCTCATTCATGCAACTAATCTAGTCTATAACAAAGTCTATTTGCATATTAAATCATTGATTACTAAAAAGACCTCAGCGCAGCCCCCAAGCTGTTCAAAATAAGCTTAAGCAGTATTGAAAAATACTTTCGGCAGGTTAACTGCCTCGGGAGTTTTAAATTTAAAACGCTTGATAGTTTTTAAATACCTGTTCAATAGCTACCTGTTTTTTTAGTTACTAATATTAGAGTGTTATATGAATATGTGGATCAAACGAGCCGCAAGCTTTCTGCTTGCTGTTATGACTGTTGTTGCCTTCTCGTATAGTGCAACTGCTTCAGCCGCTGGCTGTCAGGTGCTCAGCAAAAAAACCCTGGAAAGAAAAGCTAGTCGTTATAAAAAAACCATTCGTAGCGCATCATCAAAATACGGTGTGAACGAAGATTTAATTAAAGCGGTTATTACCGTAGAGAGTTGCTTCCGTCGTAAAGCTCGCGGCCTGGCCGGTGAAAAAGGCCTGATGCAATTAATGCCCGCCACCGCACGCCGCTTCAACGTCAAGCGCGGTTATAATTCATGGCAAAATGTACATGGCGGCACCAAATACCTGAGTTACCTGTTCAAACGCTACCGGGGTGATGCACGCCGCGCGGTTGCAGCTTATAACGCAGGTGAAGGCAATGTAAAACCTGGCCGCCGCATCCGTAACATAGGGTATGTCAACAAAGTGATGCGTGCCTACAACAAGCTGTCCCGGGGCAAGAACCGTAAAATCTTCAATCCACGTAAAGCCTATAAATTGAAGAAAACCAAGTTAAGCAAAAAAGCCCGCAAAGCATCAAAACAACGTAAAAACAAAAAGCTTCGCACGACCCGAAACAAGTCAAACAAACGCGCAACCTTTCACGTAAAGAAAGGCCATACCGTCTATGAAGTCATGCGCCAGACAGGTGTTCCGGTGAAAAAAATCATCAGCCTCAACGGCCTGAAAGCACCTTTCCATATCAACACCGGTCAATATCTACGCGTGCGCTAATCTTTTTTAAATAAACGCTTCAGAAAGTGCCCGGTAAATGATTCGGGCACTTTTGCCAACTGCTCAGGCGTTCCCTTACCGATAATCATCCCCCCCCGATGACCACCTTCCGGCCCCAGATCAACCACCCAATCCGCCGTCTTGATCACATCCAGATTATGCTCAATCACCACCACTGTATTCCCACCATCCCGTAAGCGATGCAATACTTTCAACAGCTGATCAACATCATGAAAATGTAACCCTGTCGTTGGCTCATCGAGAATATAAACTGTCTTCCCGGTACTGCGCTTAGATAATTCCTTAGCCAGCTTAACCCGCTGCGCCTCCCCACCCGAGATAGTAGTCGCATTCTGCCCCAGGGTAATATAAGACAAACCAACATCCATCAACGTACTCAGCTTACTGTGAATAGACGGCACAGCCGAGAAAAACTCACAAGCATCCTCCACCGTCATCCCCAGTACTTCGCTGATATTTTTACCTTTAAAACGAATATCCAGCGTTTCACGGTTATAACGCTTCCCCTCACACACCTCACAGGTCACATACACATCCGGCAGGAAGTGCATCTCCACCTTAATAACACCATCACCGGAACAGGCCTCACAACGCCCACCCTTCACATTGAAGGAGAAGCGCCCGGGCAGATAACCACGTGAGCGTGCCTCCTGTGTGGCGGCAAACATTTCACGCACCGGCGTAAACACACCGGTATAAGTCGCCGGATTAGAGCGTGGTGTGCGGCCAATCGGGCTTTGATCTATATCAATAATCTTATCGATCTGATCCAACCCTTCCACCTTCGTAACCGGCGCTGCATCAATACTACTATCGTGTAAATGCCGTGCAATATAAGGATAAAGCGTGCGATTAATCAGCGTCGACTTTCCCGACCCCGACACACCGGTCACACAAGTCAGCAAACCCAGCGGAATCTCCAGCGTCACATTTTTCAGGTTATTCCCCGTCGCGCCTTTTAATTTTAGCATTCGCTTCTTATCAAACTTTGTCCGCTGAGCCGGCACAGGAATTTCACGCACACCCGACAAAAACTGCCCGGTCACCGAATCCCTATTTGACGCTACGTCATCAGGCGTACCCTGCGCAGTGATATGACCACCGTGTACACCAGCGCCCGGCCCGATATCAATCACGTAATCAGCAGCGCGAACTGCCTCCTCATCGTGCTCAACCACAATCACGGTATTACCTAAATCACGCAAACGAACCAATGTTTTCAATAACCGTTCATTATCACGCTGGTGCAGGCCAATCGAAGGCTCATCCAGCACGTACATCACACCCACTAAACCCGCACCAATCTGTGATGCCAGCCGAATACGCTGTGCCTCACCACCCGATAGTGTTTCGGCACTGCGACTCAGGCTCAGGTAATCCAAGCCAACATTCACCAAAAACTCCAGACGTTGCACAATCTCACGATTAATCTGCCGCGCAATCTCACCCTGCTTTCCGGGTAACGCTAACGCCTGAAAAAATTGATGCGTATCACCAATCGACAAACCACTGATTTCTGCCAGATTGCGATCTGCAATCAATACATTACGTGCCTGCTCATTCAAACGTGCACCACCACACTCCGGACACATGCGTGTTGCCAGGTATTTGGTCAACTCCTCACGCACATTATTGGAGTCAGTTTCACGGTAACGTCGGTTCAGGTTGTTCAGCACACCTTCAAACGCATGTGAACGCTGATACACCTGCCCGCGCTGACCGATGTAAGTAAACTCAATTTTCTCTGAACCTGTACCATTCAGAATTAAATCCCGGACTGATTCCGGCAACTTATTCCACGGTTTTTCAACATTAAACCCGTAATGCTCCGCCAGCGACGTTAACATTTGAAAGTAATAAGCATTCCGGCGATCCCAACCGCGCACAGCACCATCGGCCAGACTTTTTTGTGGGTGATGAATCACCCGCTCAGGATCAAAATACTGATCAACCCCCAGCCCGTCACAAGTCGGACACGCCCCCATCGGGCTGTTGAACGAAAACAAACGCGGCTCTAATTCCTGCAAAGACCAACCACATTTCCGACAGGCATAGTTAGCTGAAAATAGTAATTCATTAGCCTCCCCTTCCGCCTCATTCAGTACCAACTCCTCGCCATCCATTGGCGCTACACGCGCGATACCGCCCGCTAATTTGAGTGCCGTCTCGAAAGACTCAGACAACCGCAATTGCATATCCGGGCGCACCTTAAAGCGATCAACCACCACCTCAACGGTATGTTTGGTACGTGGTTTCAGCTTCGGTACTTCATCCAGATCATATACATCGCCATCAATACGTACCCGCAGAAAACCCTGTAAGCGCAGTGACTCAAATAACTGGACATGCTCACCTTTACGCTCACGCACCACCGGTGCCAGCAACATCAGCTTGCTGCCTTCCGCTAAAGCTAACACCTGATCCACCATCTGACTGACCGTCTGCACTTCCAGATCGATATGATGATTCGGACAACGTGGTATCCCGGCACGGGCAAACAATAACCGCAGGTAATCGTGAATTTCGGTAATGGTACCGACGGTAGAACGTGGGTTGTGGGACGTGGTTTTCTGCTCGATAGAAATCGCCGGCGACAAACCCTCGATATGATCAATATCCGGCTTATCCATCATCGACAGGAACTGCCGGGCATAAGCTGACAACGACTCGACATAACGACGCTGGCCTTCTGCAAAAATGGTATCGAAAGCCAGAGAGGATTTTCCGGAACCCGACAAACCAGTAATGACAATCAACTTGTCACGAGGTAGGTCAAGATCAATATTTTTCAGGTTATGCGTACGTGCGCCGCGCAGGCGGATATATTTGTCCATGCGATGGGGGATGCTTTTGAACGGAAAAACTGGATTTTAACAGGTTTGGCGGTGACAGGGCATCCCCTGTCAAATCTTCTGGGGCAAGTTTGAATTGAGTATAAAAAAACCATAGCCCCCTACCTTGCACAAACCTTATCAATTAATGACTTTTCAGGGGGTTAATAATTCTTAGCTTATCGTATACTCGTAAACCGTCTTGCATATTTTCAGTGTAAAGTACTTTACAGCCAGTCGATAAAGCACTAGCGACGATGAGACTATCCCACAAAGAAAAGTGATAATTCTGCCTCAGGATTGAAGCTGCCAAAATGTGTACATCTATACACATCATGGCAGGTTATCTCAATAAATCAACGCCCACTAATCAACACCACCCCAAACAAGCGCGGATCATTCATCGCATTATCTTCCTGCGCCACCCAAGAGATTTTCTGCTCACGCGTACCGCCATCATCATCATCATTCACCTGCACCTCAATACCGACACGGTGCCGCACATCAGCTTCAACCCCCAACATAGCCCAGGGAATTTTCGCATGCAGTGTATAACCGTCATCTGTTTCAGTCAGGTCATAACTCAGATCAGGATGAATAGTCTGTGGCGACTTATCACCAATAATGACCTGCTCCCTGCCCCATGCAAACGTTAGCTTAAAGTCATTCACACCATCGTAGCTGCTATGACGGCTATTATCGGCATCAATATAAAACTCAATCGAATCATCATCTTCCGGGTTATCAGAGTCCTGCTGAATAGTTTCATCATAAACCTGCACGCTCAGGTACAAAAACGCCTTATCCCACTTACCCTGCCACTTACCAAACAGGTCGCGTTTCACCCAACTCTCACCGGCAATTAAGGTATCCAGTGTGCGTGGGTTCTCTAAGAAAAAATAACGCTCAGGATCTTTGGCGGGACGGAATACAATAATAGGTTCATCTGCGGCTCGCGGTTTAGCCACTGCCTTCGCTTGCTCAACAACACCGGCATCAACACTGTGTTCACCCAGTTCAGCAAAATCCCAATCCGCATTGTTGGCAATAAAATCCAGTGTTGCATTGTATTTAGGCGCATCAGTTCGTGGCTGGCGTATATGCTCTTTTAACCCCCAACAGCCAAACCACTGACAGGTACGTGGCGAAGAAAACATCACAAACAAATCCCCTCCGGCGTCTTTCCAACCTTGCAACATCTGCGTATATAACGGCCCCATACGCGGGTCACGGTTCGCCGCAAAGAACAAAGGGTTCGGGTGCTGATCAGGCTCGCGTGTCGCCCAATCCACTAAACCCTGCCCACCTTCATAGGCAATCAACTTCACCCCAAATTGCTTAGCAATCTCCGACTGCGTATGAATATGCTCCAACACCTCGTGCAACGAGCGAAACGAATCCGGCCCCTCGGTTAAGGCGAATATCTCATCCACTGTGCTCGATTCCCGATACCCCTTGGTGTTACCCCCAAAGTAAGGTGCAATCGCCAGCGCATCCGCATGCTTGTAACCTTCATAACGCCCCAACAGCTTCTTTGAGATATCGGGGCGTGTATCCCATGAACCTAGCACACGCACAAAACGCTCCCGACTGCCAAACACGTCTTCCCAGATCGCAAACACTTCACCGGCACGCTGCACATAATATTGAAAGCCCGCTTCCACCGAATTAATACTGTAACCCGCCTCAATGCCTTTCTTTTGTGTGTACTCACTGTGCGGAAATGAGGTGTTCCAAACCTCATTGGTGTATTCGACATAGGCTTTCAAATCAGGAGAAAGGTTATCGCGGATATAAGTCGCAAAATTCCTGACATACTCATCATCAGCGGCATGCGGCAGATTAAACCAACCATCCGCCTGCATCCGGTTGGCCAGCGCCACCTGAATCTCCAGCGGCGCACCACGTTCACCATACCCACCACCCCAAGTGGCTTCCAGCATATTGGGACGCTCATGCCAAAAGCGCTCAGGATTACGGGTAATCCCTGACATCGCCATAAAACGGATTACACTGAAATCCTTAATAAAGCTCAGGTAGTCCGGGTTAAATAAAATACTGCTGTAATACTGTTCGAACGACAAGTATTTACCATCATCACATTCACTGGCCCCCTCAACACGCTGGTAAGGGTTATTTTGACAAATCCCACCAGGTGGTAAAATACGGATATTACGCAGAGGATCAGACTCATTGCTATGGGTGATAACTAAACTGGCATCCACTTCATCCACAGTGCCTTCTTGCGCAGCATTAAATCGAATCAGCTCACGCCCCTGCTCTGCCGAAACCCGTTCAACATCATGCCCATAACGCAATCGACCATGCCCGTCATACAGAACAATGTAATCACCTTCCGGCAAAGCTGCCGACAGCATCTTTCCGATAAACTTAGTGCCCGCCTCAGCGCCGTTCAACTTAACCGGCCAACCTTGTTCGTCGTATTCCACTAAATCGCTATTTTCCAACGCCAAAAAGTTATCCTTAAACGGATCAGCTTGACGAAATAAATCAACGAACGGAAAACTGGCATCTTCGTGGTGCAATTCATTAACATTGATCCCAACAGGTGGACGCTTTATCGCCGGCAGTATAGGGATGTCAGCCAAAAGAGGTTTAGGGCTGAGGTATTTTTCAACCGAAGCAGTGCTATCAAATAGCACGGACTGAACATCAGGTTGAGCTAGCTCAGCCGGCACAGTAGCTTTGATAGCAGTGGCCACCGTTTCCTGTTTTTTATCAGCAAGTTGCTCAGAATTCGACAAATAAAATGCTGCTAAGGTGCCGCTTAGCAAAACCAGCACCATCAAGCCCAGAATCAACTTCCCTATGCGCTTCATTATAATCCTTATAAAAATAATTATTTAGTGTACAAGCGAATTTAGCGCCAGAATCGAAGTTTGGCAAGGAAATGATTTGATCAACTGCGTGGTGGCGCTTGCATGCACGCTCAGGGGCACAATGAAGAAAAAGAAAAAAAGGAGGGGGATAAAAAAGTTAAAAAGTCCCCGGAGTAAATGGGCTATATTGATCTCCGGGGCCTAAAAGTACTCGCGCACTGTCTTCCTCAGTTAAGACAGTTGGTTTCCCTCGCGAGTCATCGTCATGCTACTTTAAACTCAAAATTTTGCAACTTTTAGTGTAGTTATTGATTAAATTTTAAACCAAAAACAAACAAAATAAATAAAATTTTTAACTCGATAAACACTGTTTATTAATGATTTTTTTCACTGTTATAACAATAGCCTTGTCTGTCAGCCAATTATCGATATTACTGTTATCAACCTGTTTTAAAAATATTTTCAGCATCCAGCTCAGTTAAATTTTTGATGCCCTTGTACAAATACCAAAAGGCAAAACCCATCACAATCATTGATGGAATAACAATGACCGGATAACTCATTAGGGTTAACTTCCCTAGTTCCTGATTATATTCAGCAGACCCCGGGGCGCTGACCACAATCATCTTAGCTAAAATATAGTTCAACACTGATGAAACAAGAAATGAAGACGCTAGAATCATAGTGGAGCGTACCACCAGCTTCTCAAAAGCACCTTTGTTATCACGTGTTTCCAATGCTTGTTCGACTTTTGCTGTATCAACAATTAAGTCATTATAGAACAGAGTTTTCACCAAGGGGTATTTAGTTTTAACCGAAGCCAGTACCCCCAGACCGATCAGTGCGGGAATAGTGGCCTCTTTGACAGCCAACCAATGATTATCGATTTCAAGTAAACCGATACCACCCGTCAACATCACATTAATCAGGCCCAGTGCCGCAATGAAGTTAATTTTACGCCGCTGCATAAAATCATATACACCGTAGAAAAACGGAAATGACAGCGCAAGAACAAACCCCAGTTTAGAGCCAAGGTACTCATCATTAGACAGGTAAAACAAGACAAACGCAGGAATCAGAATATTGATAGCAACACTGACAAAGGGATTCTCTTTGGTATTTATTAACGGATTGTCTTCGCTCACTTGAAGCCTCTTTACTGAAAATTTAATTAAGAATTATAGATCTACGACACGCCACGCACATAAAGTGGTGCATAACTATCTTCGCCCTGCACCACATCAATGACCTGTGCTTTTAGTAACTCAAGGATAGCCATCAGAGTGACCACGGCCCCACGCCGCCCTTCTTCTAGTGAAAATAGCTGAAAAAATGCTACAAACTGTCGCTCCTGAATCGCAGCCAGCACCTGTGTCATCCGCTCACGAATCGACAGATGCTCACGTTTAATTTCATGACTGGTAAACATATCAGCACGTTGCAATACATCCCGGAACGCCTGCAAAATTTCGCTCAGCTCCACTTCAGGTATTGGACGGGGCTGTTCCGGAAAATCGGCGATACTCCGGACCTTCCAGAATTCCCGCTCAAGACGTGGTAATTCATCCAAATCAACAGATGCCTGTTTGCACTGCTCATATTCCTGCAACCGACGGATTAATTCAGCGCGGGGATCATCTTCATCCTCAGCATCAACACGTTTCGGCAATAACATGCGCGACTTAATCTCAGCCAACATTGCGGCCATCACCAGATATTCCGCCGCCAGATCCAGCTTGAAATCTTTCATCAGATCAACATAAGCCATATATTGCACAGTAATAGCCGCAATCGGAATATCGCAAATATCCAGGTTCTGGCGCTTAATCAGGTACAGCAATAAATCCAACGGCCCCTCAAAAGCCTCCAGAATAACTTCCAACGCATCCGGCGGGATATACAGATCCTCGGGGAGAACAGATAGCTCCTCTCCCCGGACAACCGCTAATGGAATTTCCCGCTGAATAGCGCTCATTAAGCCTTAGTCACGGTGCAAAAAGCGCATGGCTTCCAACACATCATCCAATGTTTCACGCGCAACCTGTCGTGCCGCTTCAGAACCCTCATGAAGAATACTGCGCACCAACTGGCGGTCGTCTTCATACTCGCGGGCGCGTTCCTGAATCGGCGCCAACTCGGCTTGCACCGATTCAATCAACGGTTGTTTGCAGTCAATGCAGCCAATCCCGGCAGAACGGCAACCCTCATCAGCCCACTTACGCACATCATCATTAGAATAGACTTCATGCAACTGCCAGACCGGGCATTTTTCAGGTGTCCCGGGGTCGGTGCGCCTGGCCCTGGCCGGGTCAGTCGGCATCTTGCGAATTTTAGTGTCCACATCCTTAGGATCTTCACGCAGGGAAATCGTATTCCCATACGACTTAGACATCTTCTGTCCATCCAGCCCCGGCATTTTTGAAGCGGGTGTCAATGCGGCCTGAGGCTCGGGCAAAATAATTTTTCCTGCCCCCTCCAGATAGCCAAACAAACGCTCTCTGTCACCAAGGGAAAGGTTTTGCTGAGCTTCCAACATAGCCTGCGCTTTTTCCAGCGCTTCCTGGTTACCTTTTTCCTGGAATTGCTTACGCAGGTCACGATACAGGCGTGCCGATTTCTTGCCCATTTTATTCGCAGCTGCCTCAGCTCTATCCTCAAAACCCGGCTCACGCCCATACAAGTGATTAAAGCGACGAGCTACTTCCCGCGTCAACTCAATGTGTGCCACCTGATCTTCACCTACGGGCACCATATCCGCTTTGTACATAAGAATGTCAGCAGATTGCAGCAAGGGGTAACCCAGAAACCCGTAGGTCGCCAAATCCATTTCCTTTAACTTTTCCTGCTGATCTTTATAGGTTGGCACCCGCTCCAGCCAGCCCAGCGGCGTAATCATCGACAATAACAAATGTAGCTCAGCATGTTCCGGCACATGCGACTGCACAAAAACAGTAGCTGAACTCGGGCTAATGCCGGCAGCCAGCCAATCAATAGTCATGTCTTCTACATGCCTGGAAATACCATCCGGTGTTTCGTAGTGAGTAGTCAGGGCATGCCAGTCAGCCACGAAGAAAAAGCATTCGTGGTTCATTTGCATGTCCACCCAGTTTTTCAACACGCCATGATAATGGCCCAGATGTAACTTACCGGTCGGACGCATGCCCGAAACGACACGCTGATTTTGCGACGGCGCTGTACTCACTTGAAATTCCTACTCTCTTAAAAAATTAAATTTAATATAAATCAATCTAAGTCACATAAATAATGCCGACTTAAAACACAAACCCCGTTAACAAGCTATAAAAAGCCATGATAACCGGTCCGATCACCTGATCCAAAACGCCCAGAAACAATAAAACGATCAAAATCATAAAACCATAAGGCTCAATACGATCCAGCATATCAGCCATCGACCTTGGCACCAACCCGGTCAGCACCCGCCCACCATCCAGCGGCGGTAGCGGCAATAGATTCAGCACCATCAGAATCAGATTAAACACCACACCAATCTGCGCCATGGTATAAAATCCACGGCGAATATTCTCATCCGAAATAACATTGATGGTGATGATCATGACTAATGTCCAGAAAATTGCCATGACCAGATTAGACAACGGCCCTGCGATAGCTACGATGGCCATGTCACGCCGTGGTTGTTTGAGATTCCGGGTGTTAACCGGGATAGGTTTAGCCCAACCGAATGCCATCGGTGTTCCTGTTGTCGCCAGCGACATCACCACCATACCAATAGGCAGAGCAATCGTACCGATCGGATCAATATGTTTAATCGGGTTAATAGTCAGGCGACCCAGCATTTTAGACGTGCTATCGCCGAGCTTATTAGCCACCCAGCCATGAGCGACTTCATGCACAGTAATCGCAAATAAGACCGGAATAGCACCCGCCGCAATCAGGAAAATAATTCGTTCAACATCCATACTTTAATGCTCCACCAGCCAGCCAATCGGGCCGCTGCCCTCACGTAGAATCTCTGGTCGGTCACCCATTAAATCAACCACCGTACTCGGTTGATACCCCGAAAAACCGCCATCAATGATCAAATCGACCTCACGCTCCAGGTATAAACGTATCTGGTAAGGGTCAGTCATGGGCAAATCTTCACCTGGCAAAATCAGCGTACTGGACATAACCGGCTCGTTCAACTCAGCCAGCAACTCCTGAGCAATTACATTATCAGGTATGCGTAATCCGATCGTCTTACGTTTTGGATTCTGTAAACGGCGGGGAACTTCCCGGGTTGCTTTAAGAATAAAAGTGTAAGGCCCCGGCGTTAAAGATTTCATCAGGCGATAATTAATATTATCAACCTGTGCATAGGTTGCAATTTCCCCTAAATCCCGACAAACCAAGGTGAAATTATGTTTTTTGTCCAAACGGCGAATACGATGGATGCGTTCCATGGCTGATTTATCACCCAAGTGACAACCGATGGCATAGCTGGAGTCAGTCGGGTAGACGACAACGCCGCCATCACGGAGAATCTGTACGGCCTGTTTTAACAACCGTTTTTGCGGGTTGTCCGGGTGCACTTCAAAATACTGACTCATTGCGCTTTCTATCGTAGAAAATGCGCGATTTTACAGGTTAAGATTAAGAAATACAGCGAATAAACTTGTTTTCATGACAAGCAAACATCATATTATGCTTGAATACGCCTTGGGGGCTGACAAGTAGTACATTATCAGATGAAAATATCAAAGGATGAATGACAATGCTCTATACCATAGTGGGTGAAGACGTTGATGATAGTTTGAAGAAAAGACTGGAGGCACGACCAGCGCATGTTGCTCGTCTGAATCAACTCCGGGATGAAGGCAAGCTGATTATTGCAGGCCCGAATCCATTGATTGACTCCGAAGACCCTGGCAGCGCCGGATTCAGTGGCAGCGTCATTATTGCCGAATTCGACTCATTAGAAGCCGCACAAAAATGGGCGGAAGCTGATCCTTATGTAAACGCTGGCGTCTATAAAACTGTCAGTGTTAAACCATTTAAAAAAGTTTTACCTTGAGGGAAATAATAATGCGAAACAAAACTAACTTACTAATCGCAAGCGGGTTAATTGGGCTATCTCTTGCTTTCCCTGTTACTGCGGAAGAAAAAAAGGCCGAAGCTGCTGATGAGCTGGTTGCTATCGTTAATGGCACCGACATTAATCGCGGCACCCTGGATGCGGTTATCGAAATGGCCAAGCGTTCACGTCCTGGTGCAGCACCGATTGATGAAAAAGCATTACTGGATGATTTGATTGCCACAGAAATTGCGCGGCAGGAAGCTAAAAAATCCGGATTGGGCGAACGCGAAGACGTTAAAGCTAAGGTTGAGAACTTTACTGACAAATTAATTCTTAATACCTGGATGCAGGAAAAAGCCGGCTCTTTGGAAATTTCTGATGAGAAAATCAAAGCCGCCTACGACGAACGTATCAAGGACATGCCAAAAACCGAATACAAGGCACGCCACATTCTGGTGAAAACAGAAGATGAAGGCAAAGCACTGATCAAAGAACTGGACGGTGGCAAAGACTTCATTGAACTGGCAAAAGAAAAATCAACTGGCCCTTCCGGCCCTACAGGTGGCGACCTGGGCTGGTTCAAACCACAGAGCATGGTGAAACCTTTCTCTGAAGCAGTGGTAGCGATGAAGGCAGGTGATATCACTTCTGAGCCGGTAGAAACACAGTTCGGCTGGCACGTCATCAAACTAGAAGAACAGCGCGAAGTAAAGCTACCTGAACTGGACAGTATGAAGCCACAATTAAAGCGCCAACTTGAACAGTTGGAGATGCTGAACTATATGAAGAAATTACGGGCTGAAGCTGATGTTAAGGTATTGATGAAAGAGAAAGAAGCCAAAACGCCAGAGACAGAAGAAAAAGAAGAAGCTGAGGAAAAAGAGTCTGATAGCTAAAACCTACCGACTTGCCAGCGACCGGATTACATGCTGTTCTCCGGTTGCTTTTCCACTCAGGGCTATTTCATAACCTAATATTTAACATAAGGAAACCTCCTGATGAAACCGGATTGGAAACAATTTCTGGCCGACCGTGGCGCAGAATTTGACGAAAACACCCTGCTTCACTTTGGTAACCCGGACAGGGAACGCCGTATCCCACCTCAGGGTGCTATTCTTTGTGACCTATCACATATCGGCCTGATCAGTGCCAATGGCAGTGATGCGGAAACATTTCTGCAAGGCCAGTTAAGTAACGACCTTCTACAAGTCAGCGACACACAAGCTCAACTCAGTTCTTACAGCTCCCCCAAAGGTAGAGCGATTAGCACATTCCAGGTAGCTTTACGTGATGGTACTTATTACTTATCACTGTCCAGCGAACTATTGGAACCCGTCTTAAAGCGTCTGCGTATGTTTGTTATGCGCTCTCAGGTTTCATTGCAAGATGCCACGGATAGCCTGGTACATTTTGGCTACAGCGCCCCGGATGGTGAAGAGCGACTCGCCAATATTATTGGCACAATACCGATGAAGCCGATGGATATGGTTCAGTCAAACGGTCTCACCATTATCCGTCAGGCAGCCCCTGTACCTCGCTTTGAGATTTTGGGTGAGCTGGATGATGCCAGAGAACTCTGGACAAAACTGGGCGTGAATGCCGCAGGTGTCGGACGTGGTACATGGGATTATTATGATGTAGAAGCAGGTATCCCACATGTTACTGCGGCCAGCACTGAAGCTTGGGTCGCCCAGATGATGAACCTGCACCTGACAGGCTCCATCAGCTTCACAAAAGGTTGTTTTCCGGGACAGGAAGTGGTCGCACGCCTGAAATACCTGGGCAAAAACAAACGTCAGACTTACCGGTTGGCGATTGATTCAGTTGAGCTGCCAACAATCGGCACTATGATTAAAAACGCCGCTGATGCTGAAGCTGGCAAAGTACTTAATGCTGCGCTTAATCCGGATGGCAAAGTAGAAGTATTGGCGGTAATGAAAACAGCTGAAGTAGCTAATGAACTGACTTTAAATGGTTATTCTGTGACAGTGCTTGAACTACCCTATTCCTTGGAATCTGATTAGGTATAAGCAGCATACAAATGTTTTCAACAAACCAAGTCCGCTATAGAAAGGATCGGAACCATAAAATGTTGGACGATTTTTGTATGCGTACTTAGATTGATTACCCACCGATGAGCAATGGAACACTGACTACCGAACAGCGCGCATTACGAGCTGTTTCAGTCCAGTTTTTAATTAATGGGGCGGTCGCCGCGTCTTATATTCCACGTTTACCTGAAATACGTGATGCGCTGGATGTGGATCTGGTCACTATTGGCCAGGTTATTACGCTGGCCGGCTTAGGCGGTTTGTTAGGTAGCGCAATCGCCGGTCGGGTGATGAGCGCTTTAAGCACCCGCAATGCGATGATCTTTGGCACAATGGGGCTGATTGCTTTCTTGCCCGCCATTGGTCTGGCTTCTACGACTACTGCACTTCTACTCATTATCGCTATGATTTCTCTGTTAGACGTCGTGGTCGATGTCGCGATGAATATTCAGGGCTCTAACCTGAGCGCCCGCCGTGCTACGCCGGTGATGAGCCGTTTACACGGTTTATGGAGTATTGGCTCGGTGCTGGGTGGCCTGATGGCAGCAGGTATGGCTGCGTTAGCTGTTCCTCTGCTGTGGCATTTAACAGGGGCTGCTCTGTTAATGGCTGTCGGGCTTTGCTATGTGGGGGGTGGTTTATTGACATCTGATGATGCCGAAACGCACCCGGATAACCCCAATGCAGCCACAGCAAAAAAACCAACACCTCCAATCGGGTTATGGGTGTTTGTCATCTTTGGCGGGGTCGCATTTATACCCGAAATAATTGGCAGTGACTGGGCGCCGTTCCGGCTTAGCGATGATTTACAGGCGGCTCCAGGTGCGGCTGGACTGGCTTATGCCGCATTTACCATTGGCATGGTAGCCGGACGTCTGTCAGGCGACTTCCTGGCGGTAAAACTCGGCAAAAAACGCATGTTTGAAGTCGCTGTTCTATTAGCAATTTCAGGGTTATCAATAGCCTGCTTAGTTGATAATACGCCGCTGGTTTATAGTGGTCTGACCCTGGCAGGATTAGGGATTTCAGTCTTTTTTCCTTCTATTTATGATACAGCCGCACAAGACAAACACCACAAAGGTAATGCCTTAGGCGCGATGACGGCTGGCTCGCGGGCCGCGATGCTGGTGGCCCCGGTTAGTGTTGGCTTACTGGCGGACTCACCGCACTTATCTGTGGGTATGGCGATGGCGCTAATGGCGATACCCTGTTTATTGGTGCTGGCTTATCTGATGCGCCGGGCTTCGTGAGCCTTCAACAATAAAAGGATTTCGGCCTAGTATTTGATTTATGCTGCCTGTTGCACCGGCACAACCGGATACAAACCCTTTTCTTTTGCCTCCAATATCACAATCTGGACAATACTCCCCTCTTTGTCATAGCTGATATTAATATTCCAACCTTGGGATACTTCTTTTACAATAGGGTTATCATTGAACCTTTGAACCAAAATATCGTCAGCCTCATAGTATTTAATGTTCATCCTGCAACTCCCAGTTGATCATAACCGTCTTAATGATCAGATTATTTCGCTCAATTGCTGCGGCACAGATCATGCTGTCTTGCCTATCTGGATAATTCTTGTATATCCACAAGTGTTCAACATCCTTGTACTTCACTTTTCCTGATTCTATCAGATCAAGCAGTATGCTTTCATCTATGCCACGTTCAGTCATTTGTTCTATAGCATGATTTGTCAGAATTATTGGCTTATCGAATCGTTCGCTGTTCACTTGTTGCCTAACTCCTTTAGTAATAATGCCTTACTGTAGAAGTCGAAGACTTCTATGCCTGAGGGTGAATTTTTTCATGCTTGCGGGGTGTTACGACTTACGTTACGTTATTAAAACCAGCTTTTGCCAGCCAATCAAAATATAGAAGAGCTTGTTTTAGTGGTAAACCCTTCCAGCACTTTCATGCCTTTATGTGAATTACCATTCGGGTTCAATTTGGGGCTCCAGACAGCAATGCAATATTCCCCCGGATGAACAGCAATGATGCCGCCGCCAACACCACTTTTACCGGGCAAACCCACCCTGAAAGCGAACTCACCCGCTTCATCATAAAACCCACACATCTGCATAATTGAATTGATACGTTTCGATCTTCCCGGACTAACAACTGCTTCACCAGTCAATGGGTTGACACCACCGGAGGCCAGAAACAAAAAGGCTTGTGCCAGCTCACTACAACTCATTTCAATCGAGCAAAGGTGGAAATACAAATCCAAAACAACATCGATGTCGTTGTGAATGTTTCCGAAGTCTTTCATTAAATTGGTCAGCGCGTAGTTCCTAAAACCAGTTTGCTTTTCTGAGTCAGCTATTTTCGATGAATAGTCGATACTGTTGAGACCCGATGCTTTTCTGATAAATGCCAGCAAGTCTGTTTTTGGCTCACCCAGACAGGACACCAAGACATCGCAAATGACAATAGCGCCGGCATTGATGAAGGGATTCCTGGGTATGCCTGCTTCATATTCTAACTGCACCAATGAGTTAAAAGCGGAACCCGATGGCTCAACGCCTAAACGCTTCCAAAGATCGCCGCCCATGATTTTTAAAGCTAAGGTCAGAGAGAATACTTTTGCGATGCTTTGAATGGAAAATTTTTCATCTGAGTCACCGAAAGAATAACGGCGTTTTTCGATGGTGGTGAGGTGGATTCCAAACTTTGTTGAGTCCACTTTACCCAACTCCGGAATGTAGGTGGCGATTTCACCACAGTCGTCGGCATCTGTAAATTCAGAAACGATGTCATGGAAGATTTTTTGATAATCTATATTGTTATTCATTTGCTTATTATTCCAAAGGCCAACGCTGCACATCAGGCAGCTTTCAAGGGCTGAACATTTAAATCTTTTATTAAAAAGAATTACTGAGAGTAAAGATCACCCAGTATATTATACTATGCCAAACCAGAGCGTAGTAACTCGCATGAAAAAGGTTAATAACCCATGAAAATCGCCATCCTCGATGACTACCAAAACAGCGTTAAAAATCTAAACTGCTACTCATTACTGAACAGTCACGAGGTAACGGTTTACACGGATACACCCACAGACCCTACCGTACTGCATGAACGTCTGGCTGACAAAGAGGCACTCGTGCTGATTCGCGAACGTACCATCATCACCGACGATCTCTTGTCGCACTTACCCAACCTGAAGCTCATCAGCCAGACCGGTAAAATCAGTAATCACCTTGACCTTGCCACCTGTACCCAACACAAAGTCGCCGTTGCTGAAGGCCGTGGCTCACCAGTCGCTCCCTCAGAACTCTGTTGGGCGCTGATTATGGCTGCCAGCCGTCACATCGTCCCCTACGCCACCCATTTTGCAAACAATCAATGGCAGAATTCTGGTAACGCAGGCTTAGGCCGCACATTGAACGGACTAACGCTGGGTATCTGGGGTTACGGAAAAATCGGTCGACGCATCGCACGTTTTGGTGAAGCATTTGGCATGAATATTAGGGTCTGGGGTAGCGAAACATCGCGTCAGCAAGCCGTATCTGACGGATTTAGCGCGGCAGAATCCAAACGCCACTTCTTCCAGAATGCAGACGTTATTTCATTACACCTACGCCTGAATGAAGCAACCCACGCCTGCGTTAAAGCGGAAGATTTGCAACAAATGAAAACCGACGCGCTACTGGTCAATACCAGCCGGGCGGAACTGATTGAAACCAACGCCTTGTTCCAGTCATTACAAACCGGCCGCCCCGGTTTTGCGGCGGTTGATGTTTACGAACAAGAACCTTCAACCATCGAAAATAACCCGCTTCTGGGAATGAATAACGTGCTGTGCTCACCGCACCTCGGCTACGTGGAACAGAACAGTTATGAACTTTACTTCCAAATTGCCTTTGAAAACGTCAATGCATTCTTTAGCGGCGAACCGGTGAATATTGCCAACCCGGAAGTACTTTAAGGAGACTACAGGTCCTCGGCATAATGTTGTAGCACACCCTAATACTCCTGTAATATCGGCTGAACTTCCGAATAGATGCTCAGCCTTATGTCCGAACAGTTACTTCACCTAGCGCGTGGCATCTCCGCCACTATTCTCGAGGGCTTTGACCGGCACTTTAGTATTTATCAGCAAATCACCTCGGGTGCTAAAAAACGCTTTGAAAACTCGGATTGGCGGGCTGCCCAACGTGCATCCCGTGAGCGGATCGTGCTTTATGATCACCGTGTTGATGAAACGATGGCACTGGTTCGGGAACTGTACGAAGTCCGTGAAATCGATAATGCCTTATGGAAGCAGGTTAAGCTGTGTTACATGCTGCAACTGTCTTACCACCGCCAACCGGAACTGGCGGAGACGTTTTATAACTCCGTATTCTGCCGCCAGTTTGCGCTGCAATATTACACCAATGAGTTTATCTTTCTGCGTAACGCTATCTCGACAGATTACATCGAATCATCTGATGACGAGGAAACCAGTTACCGCTGTTACTACCCAAGCACTCAAGGTCTGCGTGAATCACTGTATCAACTCATCAAAGACCAAGCCTTTAACCTGCCATTTGAAGACCTTGATCGCGATATTAATGCCTCTATCCGCCGAATTATTAGTAAATTCGCCGGTAAAATTAACCGCAAAACCAGCCTGAATTTCCAACTCAGGGTCATTTGCCGTCCCTTTTTCCGTAACAAAGCCGCCTATATAGTGGGTAGTTATATGAATGGCCGGGACGTACGGGGGTTTGCCCTCCCTATTATCAACAATGAGAAGGGCCAGCTATTTATTGATACCCTGTTAATCGGCGAGGAAGAGTTGTCGGTTGTTTTCAGCTACTCACAAGCCTACTTCATGATTGAGCATCAGGTACCTTCATCCATCGTCGCCTTTTTGCAAAACATCCTGCCAGAAAGAAACCGCTCAGAACTCTATTCAGCCATTGGTTTTCACAAACAAGGCAAGTCTGATTTTTACCGCCATTTCCTGCATCACCTGCGTCACTCGACGGATGAATTCATTGTCGCACCCGGTATTCGTGGCATGGTCATGGCGGTATTCACTCTGCCTTCCTACCGTTACGTATTTAAAATCATCAAGGATAAATTTGCGCCGCAAAAAGATTTCACCCGCAAACAGGTTGAGGAAAAATACCAACTGGTAAAACGCCACGATCGCGTAGGGCGCATGGCGGATATGCTCGAATACTCCAATGTTGCGCTGCCCATAGATCGCTTTGGCCCCGACCTTTTGGACGAGCTAAAAGAAACTTGTGGTAGCAGCATTACCATTGAAAATGACCGGGTTATTTTTAGACATATTTATCTGGAACGCCGCATGGTGCCACTGAATATGTTTATGGAAAAAGCCACTGATGAAGAACTGGAACATGTGATCAAAGATTACGGTGATGCTATCAAACAACTAGCGGCTGCCAATATCTTCCCCGGCGACTTTCTGTACAAAAACTTTGGTCTGACTCAATTGGGCCGCGTCGTATTCTATGATTACGATGAGATCACTTATATGACGGAATGTAACTTCCGCAAGATACCAGCCCCGCGTTACCCGGAAGATATTTTTAGCGCCGAACCCTGGTATTCCGTTGGCCCGAATGACGTCTTTCCGGAAGAGTTTTCGACTTTTTTGTTAACCAACCCGAAGGTGCGCAAAATATTTATGAAGCATCACAAGGACCTGCTGGATGCCGAATATTGGAAGGAAAAACAACAAAATATCATTAACGGGGTTTACGAGGACGTTTATCCTTACCCACAGCGCCTACGCTTTAAGAAGTGAGTTTTGATTAAAAATAAACCATCTTTGAAAAATTGGAACTATTTCCCTATCCTAGGTACTACAATTATATGCGATTATGTATAGCCTATTCACCCCGATTTATTAGGAAAAGGATTATCCCCAATGAAAATAGCTACTTACGTGAAATCCGCACTGGCAGCATCCACATTACTGCTGGCTGTTAGTGTTCTGCCCGCGACTGTTTATGCTGACACTGCTTTTTATCAGGTTAACAATGTACAAAGTGACGATACGCTAAACATCCGTTCAGGCGCAGGGGTAAACAACCCGATCATTGGTAGCATCCCGCACAATGGACGTACCGTAATGACCACCGGACAGACCCGGCAAAATGGCAGCACCACATGGGCTGAAGTAGTCTGGCTGGGCCAAATTGGCTGGGTTAACAAACGCTATCTGGGCCAATCTAATCAAGCTCCACTTCCACAGCAGATGAACACACCGGTAGCCATACCCGTGCAACAAAATAATGCCAATGCGCATACACACCCAAGTAATCGTTGTACACGCTCTATCACTCATGTACACCCGACTCGTAGCAGCTCACACAAGCATCATTACAGTTGTGACCCGCATAGCAACAATGCTCCGGCTCCGGCGATGAAGAGCAATTACCAGGCTAACCTGCCTGATCCAAACTCACATAACCATCCTAGCAATGCATGTACTAACTCAATAACCCACACGCATCCGAATGGTGCCGGCTCTCATCAACATCGTTACAGTTGTGACCAGAACCGTAACAATGCACCCGCTCCGGCAATGAAAAGTAATTACCAGGCTAACCTGCCAGCTGACCCGAATGTGCATCAGCATCCAAGCAATGAGTGTACTAACTCAGTTACACACACGCATCCGAATGGTGCCGGTTCTCATCAACATCGTTACAGCTGTCAGAAAAATGCGGCCCCTCAGCCTCAGTACCAACCACAGCCGAAATACCGCCCACAGCCTCAATACAACAACACTAATGACTATTACGCAATCCAGTAAAGTGATGCAGTGAGTTAAAGCCCCTCTTAACAAGGAGGGGCTTTAACATTCAATCATCATTGTGACTTTTGGCTAAACAAACGCCGCAATTGCTCGACACGCTTCCGGTTGGCCCCCATGTCACTGTGCCCTACCCTTGATGCCGAACGGACGTGCAGCATGGAATTACTCTGATCCAGCCTAACTTCCACGTCATCAACAAACCGGAAAACTCCCGAAGTGAAGGTGGCAGCCAGATAATCATCCGCCTCGTTCACCAACACGCCGCCCGCCTCCTGAATAGCTGCCGTCATTAGCTTCAAAGGTTCAGCCACTTCTGCGTTAAATGTTACTGGTTCGATATAGAAATCATTTTTTTCTTTGTGCTCACTACACACACAATTGGGCTTACTGCCACACTGCGCTAATTCTCCGGCGGACAAACCCGGAGCCTCGCCTGATTTTGAACGAACGCCCAGCACAAAGAAGTAAACCGCCACAGCCAGCAGCAATAAAACTATTACAAATAAAAGGGTGCGCATAATTTTGATTTTTTCCTATGATTTAGCAGCAAGAGTAGCCAAAGATTGCAAAAAATTAGTGATTAATAATGTGAGTACCCAGCCCACAGGAAACTGCGTGCTTTACAAGTAGTCTTTTGTATTAACGTGATAATGCCCACAAGATAATAGTATTTTGGGGAATTGGGAAGAGTTACTAAGAAGCTTTTATAAATCAATAGTTTAATGGTGCACCCTAGAGGATTCGAACCTCTGACCTTTGCCTCCGGAGGGCAACGCTCTATCCAGCTGAGCTAAGGGTGCGCACTAGTGAAGAGGTTTGCGATGATACCGAACCTGTTAAGCCACGTCTACGTCAGATAAACAGGTTTTAAGATTTACCGGTATTATCCAAAGCCTGCTGAAGCTTTTCCAGGCAGCCCTGACTTCTTCCCCAAAAATTATCCTTGAAGGTTTTCGTCGCAATCAAGCTTGTGTTTTTTTCTACAATTCTATCCAGAAAAAACAGAATTTCCCCACATCCAAACAAATAGGCACTGCCTTTAAGCTGGTGTGCTTTTTCACCAGCGGCTTGCCATGACTCCTGATCTAACAATAACTTGAGTTCTGAATAATCTTCTTCCAGGCTGGTGAGCGTCTTCGTGATCAAGCCCAATAAAGCTTCGCCCTCAATCCTCCCGCCCATTCCGTTTAACAAGCTGGGCGTAGTATCAATTTTTTTACTTGCCACTGGGGTCACCTATTTCGCAATACTATCTATTGTAACTATAGTTCGTTATATCAATCCACCAACAATCCCATCTGGCGAGCGATATGAACTGCCTCCCCCCGGTTTTTCACCTCAAGTAACTTACAAATATTATAAACATGCCGCTTTACCGTACTTTCCTGCAAATTAAGCATATCTGCAATTTGCTTATTACCTTTGCCTTCAGCAAGCAAGAACAGTATCTCCTGCTGCCTTGCGGTGACCAAAGAATATTTAGAAAGGGAGCCGCCAATAGTGGATGGCATATCAAGACGTTTAGGAAAGAAAATTTTCCCATCAAGCACCTTGGTCAGGGCATCTTTCATTTTTTCAGGGTGAACCGACTTGTGAAGAAACCCCTGAGCGCCCAATTCAAACACTGTATGCACATTATCCAGACTAGAAGAGGAAGAAATAATACAAACCGGGGTATTTTTTGAGGCCAGAATGACCTTAGCCAATTCATCTTTCCAGTTACTTTTTCCGGGCATAAATAGGTCGACCAATACAAGATCAAAATTATCATCCCGGATAAAGTTGTTTGCCTCCGTCCAACTCCGAACTTGAATCACCTCGCTGGCTGGAAAAATAACCGTATCCAAAATCATGGCAAGGCCCACACTAAAGAGAGCATGGTCGTCAGCTAATAAAAGTCGCAAGTTTCAATTCCTCTGTCCCCAAGGCATAAGCCAAAGACATCACAAAAGCATTTTATAGAGCACGCCAGGAAATTACAGTAAAGTTACTAACACTTAGTAATATGGCACAAAAATCACAGCAAAGAGATAGGGTGCTGTATTTTTTAATATAATTTATAGGATTTAAGATACTCAGTTATAATAAAAGGGGCAAGTCAAAACTTCTACTTCAACGCGTTGTGTTAACAATTTAATCAGATAATGACTCGGGCAGGAAACGCAAAACCTTCACACCCACCACCACCAGTAAAAATGCTAAACCTACTCCTCCTACTCCCAACATAACCTCCCAAACACCAGGATAGTAATCACTAACCATACCATCAAAATAGGCACTTTCGACTTCCGCCCCCGGAAATAACACCAAAGGGAAAGACTGCCCACCTATTAATATAACATATAACTGCGCCAAACCCCCTATAATTACCAATCCGGATGAAATGACCAGAGATAATCGATTTTTAACAAGGGCACGACAAAAAATTAGCGACAATGGCACCAAGCTGCCCAGGAAAATCTGCACAACCCAGAATAACTGAGTATATATACCGCCCTCACGCAAAATGAACCACTCGACCCCGTGATGCTCAGTGGCATAAAGATTACTTAGGTGGCGCATAAACTCAAAAAATAACACTACTGCAATAAAAGTGGCCAGGAGATAACGTAAACGGTTAATAATATGATCGCCCAACTCACGGCCTGTCCAGTTATAACAGGCAAACAAAACCAGAATGAATACAGCCAACCCCAACGAGAATGACATAGCAATAAATAACGGGGCCATAATGGCTGCATCATAAAACTGCCTGGCCACCAGAAAACCAAAAATGGAACCCGTCCCCATAGTCAGCATCAAGCGCCAGATAAAAGCCGTAAAGCCCGCATACCAATAAGCCGCTTTAAGCTTACGGTCCATCATCGTCCAGATATAAAAACCCACCAAGCCCAAAAAACCGTTATACAGAATAATATTCCAGGCAAAAATAGACTTAAAATTGTAATGCGTAATGGCAATAATCAATCGGTCCGCACGACCAAGATCCAATATTAATAGGGCCAAACCACCTACCAACAACGAAATAGCCAGCAAAGCAGATAAACGCCCCAAGGGTTGGTAATGCTTTTTACCAAATACTGTTCCCATTGAACCGACATTCAACGCACCGGAAGCCGCAACAATCAGGAAAATGGCAAAAACATGTGGCAAGCCCCAAACGATCTGGTTATTCATACCCGTGACATGGTGCCCCTCGTGCTCCAGGTGTAAAAAGGCAAAAAACCCAACGGCGCACATAGCGAGACAGATAACCAAAAGCGCGTAAAAGCCCCGCCCCGCCCCCACTTCACTATAAGTAATTGCTTTACTGTGGAAGTCGCGGCCTGTCATACTTGTGGGTGAAATCTTTTCATGCGAGCTACTCATGATTATACGTTTCCTTCCGGCTTAAATATTGAGGTAGCGAACACCGGTATTTAACCCCAAGTCGCTACGAATCTGCTCGCCACCCAGCTTTTTCATTGCCTGACTGATGCGACTATCCGGATCATTAAGATCGCCAAAAATCACAGCTTCCGGCGCAGCTTCAGCACAAGCAGGAATCTGCCCCTTATCGACGCGATGTACACACATATTGCAAGACTCAACTGTGCCCATGCCACGTGGAGAATGTGGGCGTTGATCCGTCAGCGGCTCATGAACAAAACTACGGGCTTTATAAGGACAAGCCATCATGCAGTAACGACAACCGATACAGGTATGTTTGTTGACCTGCACAATGCCGTCGGCACGCTTCATCGAAGCACCTGTAGGGCACACATCAACACAAGGTGCTGTCTCACAGTGCTGACACATCACCGGCAAGGTGAAACTATGCTTAGTCAGTTTATCTGTCACCTTCACGGTACGAATCCACTGAGCTTGTTGATCAGGGCGGGCTTTCGGATCACTCCCCCAACCATGCTCCTTCTTACAGGCCTCCACCATTGAATCACCGCCATCGGCAAGCAGGCGGGTATCAATTAACATCCCCCAACGAATAGTAGCGTCAGCGGGCTGATTGTCAGGCCGGGCCGCCACATCAGCAGCGTGAACTTCACGCAAGAACACGCCGGGCACCAACGTTACCGCAGCGGCAGCAGCAGCCACAGTTCCGGTGACAGCACCCATAAACCGGCGACGGTAAGCATCCACCTGATTAATGCCATCAGCTGACGGTTGAGCATTCCGGCTCATAACGCTCAAAGCCTTACCACTCATGCACAGCCTCCTTTTCATCTGTCAGCAATAACATATCCGCAAAATCCGGAGCTGCTGTTACCACAGACAACTCGTGATAACTATTGGCGCTCAACTTGTGTTTATAGTCCGGCTTATCCAGCACCTGAGGGCGATCTGCGTGACACTGAAAACAATCAATTTTTACACCGGCGTACGTGTGGCAACTCGCACAGAAATGCTCTTTATCCGGATAATGCAAAGCCTCACCATCCGCCTTAGTAGCCGAAACATGGCAATTGATACACTCATTCAAACTGAGCTTCTTAGTACGAATACCATCGATCACCGTCGCATCACGATGCTGATCAAGATAAACCATATGATTGCGGCGCATATCTTCAGTCGGCACAACACACTGATCTGCCTGCGCCTTTGCGGTAGCCAGATTCGTCTGCGGCGGGCTGGCATCACAACCGACCAGAAAAACCACCCATAATAGTGAGCACATCACTCTTTTGAACATCATCATTCCTGACCTTGATTACCCACCCATGCCCATTTCAATGTAGCCGGTGGGGCATACATCCGCACAGATATGACAACCAATACAACGGTCGTAATCTGTTGCCACATAACGCCCCATGGTTGATTTAGCTTTCGGCACACGAAACACCGCGTCCTGGGGACAATAGATAACGCAATTATCACACTCAAAACACATACCACAACTCATACAACGACCCGCCTCTTTAACCGCATCGTCCTCTGTCAACGCATTCATACGTTCGGCAAAATGCCCCAGCACCTGCTCAGAAGTCGGCACATCCTCAGTCCGCTGGTGACGATCGTCATGCTTAAAGTGCCCCAGGAACAACTCACTGGAAGGCACAATCACCGATTTAGAGCGATCTTCATAGTTATGAACCGCAAACCCGGCACCATCCGTACCGCGTAAATCTTCTGCCTGCGTCTTTTCAAGATTCTCCGGCTCCAGGCCAGCTTCATGCAACTTCTGCAACAAATCGAAATGATGCTTGTCCACTTTGGGACGCTTCTGCAACTTCTCTTCTTTCAGGTACTGATTGATAGTCTCAGCGGCAATCGAACCCTGACCAATCGCAGTCGTCAGAAGGTGTGGACGAATAATATCACCCGCCGCAAAATGACCTTCTTTACCCGGCACCTGGTAGAACTTATCAGCATTAATCAGGTGGCGATCATTCGACATAGCCTCGAAACCGTCTAACTTACCGTATTGACCAATCGCAGACACCACCAGATCAGCCTCAATCATGGTTTCCTTACCGCCTTCTTTCGCCACCGGCATATTGCCTTTCATTTCACAATCGACTACCACCAGACCAATCGCCCGACCCTTGTCATCAATCACCAGTTCTTTCGGCATCACCTCAGTCAGAATAGTCACACCTTCTTTCAGGGCATCCTGTACCTCATGCTCAGCCGCTGTCATCTGATCCAGCGGAAACAAGGTGGTCAGCGTCACCGTTGATGGCGCTTTCTCAGCCACATCACCATGCGTTAATTTACCAGTGGCAGCGTCTTCAGGGTTTTCATTGTAATCAGCCAGCGTACCAATACGCCGGGACACAGACACCACATCAATAGAGGTATCACCACCGCCCACACACACGATTTTAGGTGCAGTGTACTTCATTGTTTCGAGATTGAATGCCTCAAGAAAACCCACCGCGCTGATACAGTTAGGTGTTTCAGCAAACTGATCAACGAACAGATCGCGACCATTCCAGCAACCTACCGCCCATAGAATCGCGTCATAATCTTTTTCCAGATCAGCGACCTGAACATGATCACCCACAACCGTGTTACAGCGAACTTCGATCGCACCCATATCAATAATACGGTCGATCTCGGCACCCAACTTGTCACGCGGAATCCGATAGCCCGGAATACCGTAGCGGAACATTCCGCCCAGCTCTGGCAGTTTTTCAAAAATCGTTGAAGCATGCCCCATCAGGCGTAACTGATAAGACGCTGACAAACCCGCAGGCCCGCCCCCGATAATGGCAACTTTTTTACCTGACATTACGCTGGGCGCATCAAATTTGAAGCCCATCGCAATCGCGCTGTCACCGATGTATTGCTCAACCGCATTGATGCCCACAAAATCATCAACATCATTACGATTACAACCATCTTCACAAGGCGCAGGACACACACGGCCCATCATCGAAGGAAACGGATTCGCAGTGGTCGAGCGGCGGAAGGCATATTCCTGCATGCTCATGTCAACAGGTGCTTTCTCTATACCATTAACGATCTGTAGCCAGCCACGAATATCTTCACCGGAAGGACAACTGCCCTGACAAGGCGGTGTCTTATGGACATAGGTTGGGCACTGATAGCTGGTATCCTCAAGGAATATCTGATCCTGCATACTGCCCCACGTGTCATCACCGTCCTGATAACGGCGGAAGGTATGACTTTTCAAATTTTTATCGTCAGGTGCTGCTGCCATGCCTATTCTCCTCTCAGCGACCCGGAAGATACCGGGTCGTCAAATTTAATACTTAAATACAGACTAATGGAAATACCTCAGGGCAAGTCTGTGTAGATAAGCTTCCGGCCTGCGGAACTCGCTACGCTCAGACAGTCCTCAGCCTCCAGCTCATCCACACAGCCTTACCCTACCTAAACGGGTAGAATTCCCAAATCAATCCTCATCCTCGTTTTCATCCAAACGAGCCTGCACAGATACTTCACGCCGCATCACCAACGCACTACTCACCAACTGATGTACACTGACAATCTGATCCATGCTAAAACCGTAATACGGAATCACCTTGGTGAACTGTGACTTACAAATCGCACAGATCGCCGCCATATGCGTCACGCCATTTTGATCACTAACATACTTCAATGCTTCCATACGTGGCTGCGCACCTTTAACCCGCAATTCCATCAGGTCATCGGTCAACAAACCACCGCCACCGCCACAACAAAACGTTGCATCATGGGTGGTATCCTTCGGCATATCATAGAAATGGTTGCATACCGCCCGAATGACACTGCGCGGAATATCGAACTGACTACCCGGGTCATCACCAATGCGGCTACCACGTGCCACGTTGCAAGAGTCATGGAAGGTCAGCACCATGTCATCATTTGCTGCCGGATTCAGTTCCAGCTTACCGTCCTGAATCAAGCCCCAGGTCACATCAAGAATATGCTGCGGCACCGGATACTTCTGATCCAGAAAATCAAACGGCCCGGCCAGTGTATTCAGGAAGCTATAGCCCACACGCCATGCATGACCGCACTCACCAAAAACAATGCGCTTTACTTTCAATTGTTCCGCAGCTTCACGAATACGCATAGAAATTGAGCGCATATTCTCGTAAGAACCCACGAACATACCAAAATTCGCACCCTCAGAAGCATGCGTACTCAATGTCCAGCTAATGCCTGCTTCATGAAATACTTTGGCGTAACCCATCAGACCATCAACGTGCGGCTCCGCAAAGAAGTCAGCCGATGGCGTGATTAACAGAACCTCAGCACCTACCTCATCCAATGGGAAGCGCACTTTAAAACCGGTCTCATCTTCAACATCTTCTTCCAGACCTTCCAGCGTATCTTCTAACGCGCGTCCGGGCAGACCAAGGTTATTACCAATCTTAAAAACCTTGCCGATGATTTCATTGTTGTACTTAGAACCACGGCCAATGTGATCCAGAATCTCACGGGCAGCCATTGAAATTTCAGCGGTATCAATCCCATACGGACAAAAAACAGAACAGCGCCGACACTGAGAACACTGGTGATAATAGTTATACCAGTCGTCAATCACTTCTTCGGTCAGGTCAACCGCACCCACCAATTTAGGAAAGTACTTTCCTGCAAAAGTGAAATAGCGGCGGTATACTTTACGCAACAAATCCTGACGCGCCACTGGCATATTTTTCGGGTCTTGCGTACCAATAAAATAATGGCATTTATCCGTACAAGCGCCGCACTTTACGCAAATATCCAGATAGACCTGTAACGAACGATAACGCCCCCGCAAATCGTCCATCTTTTCCAGTGCGCGATTTTTCCAATCCGGCACCAGTTCCCACTGATCGTTTTCATCTTTGCCGAAGTCAGTCGGAAAATTAAGCGCCTCCTGAAACGCAGGCTTAGCAATAAAAGGCCCCTTGCCTTTCATGGTGTCGCGCACGATACCCGGAATTTCTACGTATCCTTCGCCGTTGAGTTTAGGTACTTCGTAATCTGCCACTTCGCTCTACCTTGAAAAATACTTAGTCACGAGAAGCCACCTTATCTTGTTTTTCCAGCTCCAGCGCCCAGTCAGACACATGACGCTGTTCACGCGGATTATCACGCTGATTTCGGGTCGGGCTAAAAAATACACCGGGTGCATGCAATAACTTGCTGATCGGAAAAATAATCATTAAGAACGCCACCAGAAACAAATGAACCAGCACAATCGGATCAGCCGGTAATGGCTGCCAATCAAAATACATCAGGCCTTGAAAAAATGCTTTCACTTGCGTCACGTCTACCTTCTGAACAAAGGTCATCATCATGCCGGACAGGCCAATAAGAATGAATAACAACAACATCAGGTGATCAGACGGTGCTGAGATATAACGCACACGGTCAACAAAAATACGACGCGCCGATAAGCCCACTAAACCCACAATCATGGCAAAACTCGCGTACTTGCCAAATGGCTGCATAAACAGCAGCACAGCATTCATGTCCATGAAATAACGCGTATGACGAATCAGAACCAACCACAACGCCATGTGAAATAACATGGCAAATAGCCAGGTGGGTTTACTGGCACGGAACAGGCTCTCGAAGAAGACAACCTCACGAAACATCCGCCACACCACACCACTGCGAGTAATAGGTGCGGGTGTCGTAGGAATTTTCAAAGGTGCCGGGACTTTTGAATACTGGTAGATTTTGCGACCGACACCAATGACCAGAATCAGCGTGGCGACCCAAAACAGCAGTCCGTAAAGGATACTTACGAATGTCACGGCTCACTCCTGATAGATATTTTTTCTGAAAACCTCAGCTTCGCTACCCTCCAACCCAGCCTTCCCCCACAAGGGGGGAAGGAGCTGATACGACCTTGTCAGCACAATCTGATTGTTGTTCAGGACTGATACTAAACTCCCTTCCCCCCTTGCGGGGGTAAGGGCTGGGGATGGGGGGGAGGCTACGAAGCCCCCCATTGATTGGCGTGAGCTTTCTAAACACACCCGGTAGGCTTAGGCAAACCCGCATACTTACAAGCCTGTTTACCAGGGCCATAAGGAAACAGGCTATACAAGTACTTAGAATTACCCTTATCTTTCCCTAAACGCTTGCCCACCGCCTTAGTCAAAACACGAACCGCCGGAGCGATTTGATATTCTTCATAATACTCACGCAGGAAGTTAATAATATCCCAGTGCTCATCAGCCAACTCAACATCTTCACCTGAAGCCAATGCGGTAGCGACTTCCGGTGTCCAGTCACTTAAATTTTCCAGATAGCCTTCTTCGTCCAGGGCGATACTTTGTCCGTTAATTTCCAGTGCCATCTAAGGCCTCCTGATTTCAATAATTTAAAATGTACTTAGGTCTAATTAGCCTAAAGCCAACTTTGTGTTTTATCGTTATTAGCGGCCAGATCAACAAAACCAGCATAATCAACGACTTGAATCCCCTCAATAACACGACCTTCCTGCATGCCACGTGCTGCTAAATCAGCACCCAACACATAAACAGATTTATCAGCCAACGCTGCTTTAATCTGTTCAGCAAAACTTGAACCATCGATTGTACCCACTACTGCATCTTCAATCAGCAGTACAGCATCACCCGCCAACGCATGCCCCAAACAACTAGTCAGCGCATTTCTTTCAAAGGGCGATTTGTTCACTATATGCAACATTGTCATAACATAATTCTCTGGATAAGCATGACATTGTTACGGTATGCAACATTGTCATAACATAACCCCCTTTGATTAAAAACTAAACGTAACATCCTGATCAGCCAAAACCTGCGCCATTTCAGCACGGGACACAATGTTAACAGAAGGCTTTTCTGCCCAGTCATCATCTTCATCTTCGTACACAATCGGCATAAGATCATCTTCAGTAAGGCCACGTTCTTCCAGTGATTCTCTTTCAACAAAAAACTTATTCACGTCATAATCGCCCAGCGCATTATAAATCGCAGAAAACCCTTTCACACCAATGCCCTTAGTATTCTGGCCTTTAGCGATCTGATAAACACCATCATCGATAAACGCCAGACTAACATCCTGTTCAAACGCCGCAGCAATCAGCACCACTTCCAACGATTCCAGCGCGTAGACCGTACCATAGGGAGCTTTGCGGTTCACATACATAAATTTCTTAGCCATGACCCGTTCCCTCAATCGCCGAACACAATAGTACGATCAGCTTCAATGCCACCTTCAATCAGCTGCCCCAAACCAGAAATACGAAAGCCGGGTGCGATATTATCAGCATCCAGCCCCTGACGTTTAGCTTCATCAGCATCCATCAAACCACGACGCTGCGCCGCAGCGATACAAATCACCAGATCAAGACCATGTTCTTCTGCCAGTTTTGACCATTCGCTTTGAATCAAACGATCATCTTTGGGCGGCACAGCCAGGCGCGTGCCATTGTTTACACCGTCGTGGTAGAAAAAAACACGAAAAATTTCATGCCCTTTTTCCAGCGCAGCACGGATAAACTGCAACGCCGTATCAGACGACTGGTGCTGATAAGGGCCTTCATTGACCATAATTGTGAATTTCATTCGCTAGTCCTTCAACAGCCCAATCAGAAACGGATATGCGTAGAAGAATTCAGGTTATTACGCGCACCACGCCAGTTATCAATGTGATACTTAGTAAACGGCAAACCGGTAACTTCAAAGAAACGTGGCCAACCAATACGCTCAACCCATTCATTTATACGCTCCCAATCCTTAGCACCTTCTTTGTAGCACTTAAGAATTTTCTTCACAATCGCCGTCGCCTCAGGCCAACGTGGCGGATTATTCGGGATACCCGCTGCTACCAAGCGCTGGAAACTCGGTTTACCACGTGCATTAGAGTGATTACCACCGATCCAGATAGCTAGCTGCGTGTATTGGTGATCGTTGATTTGCATAGGCGGACACGGCGGATAACAAGCGCCACAACAAATACACTTCTTCTCATCCACTTCCAATGAAGGCTTACCATCCACCATCGCCGGACGAATCGCCGCCACCGGACAACGTGCCACCACGGAAGGCCGTTCACACACATTACCCACCAGCGAGTGATTAATCTTAGGTGGCTTAACGTGCTGAACATTGATGGCGATATCGCCCTGCCCGCCACAATTAATCTGGCAGCATGACGTGGTCAGGTGAACACGGTTAGGCATGTTCCAGTTTCTGAATTCATCAATCAGCTCATCCATCATCGACTTAACCACACCCGACGCATCCGTGCCCGGAATATCGCAGTGCAACCAACCCTGGGTATGCGCCATCGTTGTGATTGAGTTCCGTGTGCCGCCCACCGGAAAACCGGCTTCTTCCAGCGCGTTCACCAATGAATCTACCTTCGCTTCGGTATCGACCATGTATTCCATATTGGAGCGGATAGTAAAGCGCACAAATCCGTCAGCAAACTCATCACCGATATCCATCAACTTACGCAACGTAAATACATCCAGAATACGCTGCGTACCGGCACGTACTGTCCAGATTTTTTCACCACTACGGGCCACGTGAACTAACACACCCGGACGCGGATCTTCGTGATACAACCATTGTCCATAGTTACGGCGCATCACAGGGTGCATGTACTGAAAACCATCCGGACATCCGGATTCAATCGGTTCGCGCATTTTCATTTTGGCTGACATCGGCTTACTCTCCCACACTAAATTTTGTTAAATTAGCCATGATCAGGCCGCTGATTTCTCTTCACGTTTGCGACTAAACCACGCTTCAGCAGCCTCATCCCAACCATCCATGCGCACATAAGAGCTATTACGTGGCTGTTTCATCATATTCGGATCAGGGTCAATACCAACACCTTCCAGGAAATTAACCAAGCCAATACGCTCAATCATTTCACCGCAACGCTCATGCTCAAGCCCATTTTCAGCCCAAAAATCAATAACTTCTTCCGCCATTTCTTTAAGCAGGTCATAATCTTCTTCGGTTTCCAGCTTCATGAATGGCACAATCACCGTGCCCATCAGATCACCGATTTTCAGCGTACGCTTACCGCCCATAAGAATAGTGACACCTTTATCATCGCCAGTCTGTAGCGCTTTCGGCATAACATTCAGGCAATGCATACACCGCACACAATTACTGTTATCAACCGTCATGGTGTCATCGTCATTCAGCGTGATCGCGCCCGTCGGACAACGGCTAATCACATTATCAAACATATATTGTCTACCAACAGAACGATCACCGGGATGACCAATCTCATCAGCCTTTTTCATGATGGCAGCTTTAACTTCTTCCTGATTAACCTTCATGTCATCACGCCAGGTGCCGATCACCGCGAAATCAGAGCGTTCGATAGCGTTCATGCAGTCATTCGGACAACCTGAAACTTTGAATTTGAATTTGTAAGGCAGCGCCGGACGATGAACGTCATCAGTGAAGTTATTCATCAACTGACGATGGATGGCCTGTTCATTGCAATTAGACATTTCACAACGTGCCGCCCCCACACAAGACATTCCGGTACGCACACAAGGGCCAGCGCCCCCCAAATCCCATCCATAATCATTGATTTCATCAAAGAAAGGTTGGTAGCTAGCGCTGTCAGCACCGATGAACATAATGTTACCGGTCTGGCCGTGGAAAGTTTGCAGGCCGGAGCCGTGCTTTTCCCAACTCGTGGCTAACTGGCGTAACATGTCAGTGGTATAATAATTACCCGCAGGCGGCTGAACACGCAAGGTGTGAAATTCTTTGGACTCAGGGAACATGTGGCCCACTTCAGAGAAGCGGGGAATAATACCACCACCGTAACCATAGACAGAAATGGTGCCGCCCTTCCAGTAACCCATTTTGGTTTCGTAGGAATGCTCCAACTGACCTAATAAACCATTGTTTACGTTACGGATGCGCTCATCCGGATGATTGTCTCTCAGATTCTTGATACCCGTAATGAAACTCGGCCATGGGCCATCTTCCAGCACATCAAGCATCGGAGTTGGATAATTCTTATCCGCCATACCTACCTCCTCACCCTTCAAATTCAGTATTCGATTCGACCATTTTATGCGCTTGGACACTAACAAAGAATCCTACCCTTGGGGAGTGGTCAAAACCTATCTATATCCCAATAGAGATACATCCCAATTCTTTGCCTTAAACCTACCTCTCGCCGGGTGCCTTGGGGAATATGAATATTTAATAATATTGCAATATTCATATTAGCTCTGCCAGAATAACTGTTACGGCAAATCATAGGCATTAGCATCCCCATGCGATTACACTTTTCATTGGAAAACAAAGCACTGTATGAAACTTGGCGAAATAAAAAACTAGCAAGCTACCCACTTAATATTGACGCGTTAATCACTGAGATTAAACACCCGGAACAAGCTGAAAAACAGGAAATCACCCAAATACTGTCCACAGCTAACCGTTTCAATATGGCTTTCTACAGACTGCCGGGGCAACACTGTCAAAATAAAAAGACTATTCACCGACTGGCGAGCCGGTGTGGCCTGAAAAATATCAATCACAATTTATGCGCCGATGCAGACAGCCTGACTTCATTGCAAGTAAGCAGCCACCCCGGACAGCATGACTATATTCCTTATACAAACAAGCCACTCAGCTGGCATACCGATGGTTACTACAATAGCCCGCAAGCACAAATTCATGGCATGTTGCTACATTGCGTGCAGCCTGCTCAAACAGGGGGCGAAAACCTGTTAATGGATCATGAGATCGCCTATATTTTACTGCGTGAGGCGGATCCGGCTTATATTCAAGCATTAATGCACCCTGAGGCCTTTACCCTGCCCGCCAACGTTCTCAACGGGGAGATCATCCGCCCCGAACAATGTGGGCCGGTTTTTTCTGTGACATCTGATAACCATTTGCACATGCGCTATTCCGCGCGGCAGCGTAATGTAAAGTGGCGGGATGATCCTGTTACGTATAAAGCAGAACAGTTCCTACTGAGCCTATGGCAACAAGATTCACCCTATAAATTACGTTATGCGCTTCAAGCTGGCGAGGGATTAATTTGCAATAACGTACTGCACTGCCGAACGGCATTTACAGATGATTCAGATGAGAGCAATCGACTACTGTACCGTGGGCGTTATGTGGATCGCATGGGTTAGAAAATAAATACCAACCCTGAACAGCAAGGAAACGGTGGTAATTCTTCAGGCTGGCTTTAGTATGCCGAGGAAAAAATGAATCATTTGTTTCACTGATAATCCCCCTTTTTGTATGAATTTCACCTAAATCCATACAGGCTATGAGCGTATTTATTGCTAATGATACATTTCCTCCAATCTTTGACAAGGCATGAAACAAATGTAACAATAATTTTTTATACTGATTAGCTGAACGCAAATCAGCTATCGAAAACAGGAGGTAGGCATTGTCAATTCGGGATCATATAGCACTTCACCATGCAGAACTGACACCACAATTGCGGGTAGCCGCTAATTATGTGGCGGAGCATCCGGCAGAAATTGCAACCCGGTCATTACGTAACATCGCAGGGCACCTGAATATTCCACCGGTCACCTTCACACGTTTGGCAAAAGCGCTAGGATTTGATGGCCACCAGGAACTGAAAGAACTGTGCAGTAAAAGTATTAAACAACAAGCGCTTTCATTTTCAGCAAGGGCAAAAAACCTTCAGGCCAATCACGATGATAAAGAAAACACCCCTTTATTCCATCAACACACCCAGGCAATGACAGATAACATCCATGAAATGGATAAAACCATTGATGTTAAAAAGCTACAACAGGTAGCCGATAGTATGAATAAAGCAAGCCGGGTCTATCTTATTGGTGCACTAGCATCCGCACCCATCACGCGTTTCTGGAGTTATCTAGCACGCCTGGCCTTCAGTAACTGGTTTGTTGTCAATGAAGGTGAAGGCCGTCTGGCATCAACCATGAACACATTAAATTCAGATGACTTTGTGGCCATTATTTCCAAAGCACCCCATGCTGAATGGTCAATTCTGGCAGCCCGCGAGATACATCAAACCGGCGCCCAATTGCTGGTACTGACAGATGAGATAGCTTGTCCTGCCATTCAGTATTCTGATTATCATTTTGCCATTTCAGATGGCAGCCCCCAGTTTTTTTCTTCTTATGTCTGTTTGCTGGCATTAATCGAAGCCCTCATGGGCATGGTTATTGCTGGAGCCGGAGGAGATGCTCCACAGCGCATCGCAGAGATTGAGAAGAATAATTACCGTCTTGGCAAATATTGGCAAGACTAGTTTCTTATAGAAGGAGAGTAAATTATGCTTAAGCAATTAGCATTAACTGCAACAATCGCACTCACTGTCGGCGGGCTGGGCGGAACCGCTCAGGCAGCTGACCAGAAATTCGTTTCTATTGGTACCGGCGGCGTAACCGGTGTTTACTACCCAACGGGTGGCGCAATTTGTCGCCTGGTAAACAAAGGCCGTAAAGAGCACGGTATCCGTTGTTCAGCTGAATCAACGGGTGGTTCAGTTTATAACATCAACACCATCAAAGCGGGCGAGTTAGAATTCGGTGTTGCTCAGTCTGACTGGCAATATCACGCCTATAACGGTACTTCTAAATTTGAAGAAGCGGGTAAATTTGAAAACCTGCGTGCTATGTTCTCTGTGCATCCGGAACCGTTCACACTGATCGCCCGTGCTGACAGTGGTATCGAAAAATTTGAAGACCTGAAAGGCAAAAAAGTTAACGTCGGTAACCCGGGTTCAGGCCAGCGTGCCACTACAGAAGTAGTGATGGAAGCGTTCGGCATGAAAATGGATGATCTGGCGCTGGCTGCTGAGCTAAAAGGCTCCGAAATGGCACAGGCAATCTGTGACAATAAAATTGATGCCATGATTTACACCATTGGTCACCCTGCTGCTGCGATCACTGAAGCTACTAACACGTGTGACGTGAAACTGGTTAATGTATCTGGCGAAGCGATCGACAAGCTGGTTGAAGATAACTCGTTCTATCGTATCGCAACTATTCCGGGTGGCATGTACAAAGGTACAGACGAAGATGTCACTACTTTTGGTGTTGGCGCAACGTTTGTTAGCTCCAGTGACGTACCTGAAGAAGTAGGTTACATCATCGCTAAAGCAGTATTCGATAACTTCGATGATTTCAAAAAACTGCACCCTGCATTCGCTAACCTGAAAGAATCAGAGATGATTGCAGATGGCTTGTCTGCTCCTTTGCATGATGGCGCCGCAAAGTACTACAAAGAACGTGAGTGGCTAAAGTAAGACTGGCTGATGAAGTAATACCTAACCACGAAAGAAAAAACACTTTCGTGTGAAGCTTACCGATGCAGCCCTTTTTAGGGCTGTATTTGTGTGAGCTACCCCCAATATCATCAAGGAGTCACTTATGTCCACACAAACTGAGCACACTGCTCTGGATCTGGATGAGTTTGCTGCGGCAGACAGCGGTGGCCGCAATGCCATCGGTACCGCCGGTGTCATCATCGCCATTATCGCCTTCATCTGGTCTTGCTTTCAGCTGTATATTTCCTCAAGCATCCCCTACTGGCTGACTGAAAACCTCGGCATCAACGTCGTATTTAATAGTTCGGAATCACGGGTTATTCACCTCGCCTTTGCGGTCGCACTGACCATGCTTTCTTACCCACTGTTTAAAAAAAGCCCACGAGACACCGTACCGGTTTATGACTGGATACTAGCGGCTGTTGGCGCAGCGACCTGTTTCTATCTGATTGTTTTCAAATTAGACATCGGTGATCGTGCCGGCTTACCCACCACCAGTGATCTGATCATGTCCGCTACCGGTTTGGTTATGTTAGCGATTGCGGTCTACCGCGCACTCGGCCTGCCCATGTTGATCGTGGCCAGTGTCTTTGTGTTCTATGTATTCTTCGGCCACCTCAGTTGGATGCCGGACGCTGTGCAATGGAAGGGTGCTTCATTTGGTAAGGCCATGTGGCATTTCTGGATGCAGGGTGAAGGCGTATTTGGTGTCGCACTGAGTGTTTCCGCCTCAATGATCTTCCTGTTTGTCTTATTTGGTGCACTGCTGGAACAAGCCGGTGCAGGTAACTATTTCATCAAACTGGCCTTTGGTTTGTTGGGCCATTTGCGCGGAGGCCCTGCGAAAGCAGCAGTAGTCGCCTCAGCGCTCAGTGGCATCTACTCCGGCTCGTCTATCGCCAACGTAGTCACCACCGGCACATTCACTATTCCATTGATGAAACGTACAGGCTTTTCAGCTGAAAAAGCAGGTGCTGTTGAAGTTGCCTCTTCTACCAATGGCCAGTTAACGCCACCGGTGATGGGGGCTGCGGCTTTCCTGATAGCTGAATTTACCGGCGTCAGCTACCCTGAAGTTATAAAACACGCCTTATTGCCTGCGCTGATTTCTTATATTGCACTGGTTTATATCGTTCACCTTGAAGCACTGAAACTAGGGCTGAAAGGCATGGAACGTCCACCGAGCCATGTCACCGCCATGCGCAAACTGATTGGCTTCCTGACAGGTTTCCTTGGTTTCGTTTTCTTAGGTGGTCTGGTTTATTGGGGGCTTGGCTGGGTGAAAACAGCATTCCCCGGCACCACTATCTGGGCGGCTGCGGGTATTTTCCTGTTTATGTATATCATGCTGATTGCTATTGCCGCGCGTCGTCCTGACCTTGAAGTGGATGACCCGAATGCACCGTTGATTGAACTGCCTAAAGCGGGCGAAGTCGCATTAACCGGTTTGTATTATGTATTACCAATTATAGTGCTGCTGTGGTGTATTCTTATTGAACGCCTGTCGCCTTCCCTGTCTGCCTTTTGGGCCAGTGCGGCGATGATCTTTGTGGTCGTTACTCAGCACATCCTGAAATCCCTGTTCCGTGGCCAACTCACTTTTGCCAGTGACCTGTGGCATGGTATTACAGACTTCTGGCACGGTATGATTTCCGGTGCACGCAGCATGATGCCTATCGGTGTTGCTACGGGTGTGGCGGGTATTATCATCGGCACAGTCTCATTAACCGGTGCACATCAGGTGGTCGGTGAGCTGGTGGAATTCCTCTCCGGCGGTAACTTGATTCTTATGCTACTTCTGGTGGCCATTATGAGCCTGATTCTGGGCATGGGTTTACCCACTACCGCCAACTACATTGTTGTATCATCACTCATGGCTCCGGTCATTGTCAGTGTCGGCGCACAATCCGGTTTGGTGGTGCCGCTAATAGCTGTGCACATGTTTGTGTTCTATTTCGGCATCCTCGCGGATGATACGCCTCCCGTGGGACTCGCAGCCTTTGCGGCCTCAGCGATTTCCGGCGGTGACCCGATTAAGACGGGTTTACAGGGTTTTGCTTATGATATTCGTACTGCCCTACTTCCGTTCCTGTTCATCTTTAACACTGAGTTATTGTTGATTGATGTCGGACTCACTAAGGCCATATTCGTCTTCGCGATTGGGACGGTGGCGATGCTCTTATTTGCAGCGGCAACACAGAGCTATTTCATCGCCAAAAGCCGCATCTGGGAATCGGCCCTATTAATACTAATCGCTTTCACCTTATTCCGTCCGGGTTTCTGGCTGGATAAAGTTGATCCGCCTTATATAGAAAAAGCGGGTACAGAAGTAGTTCAACTAGCCGAAGCCAATGAAGCAGGAAAACCTTTACGCTTGCAGATTACCGGGCCTGATTTTGATGATGTCGATAAGATGACTCAAATCACGCTGATGGCTAATCTGAGTGAAACGGGTGATGGTGTTGCGAAACTGGATGGTGCGGGTTTAATCGTGATGGAAGAAGAAGGTATCACCAAACTGGACGAACCCATGGCAGGCACACCGTTCTTTACCACGCTACAGATGTTTGACTTCTATGCTGACGAGCCGGTGAAGATCAACAAGGTTGAGCTGCCTGCGGAGAGGATGCCAAAAGAAGTGTTCTATATACCGGCATTCCTGCTACTGGCCTTTGTCGTCTGGCTACAACGTCGCCGTCAAACTCAACCTGCATTCTGGGGTAAATAGTGCAATAGACGATCCAAAGCGTTAAAATGAATCTATAAGTACAGGGCCACCTTAGCGTGGCCCTTTTTTATGACGTGTGCGACAATTTGATCACAAAACTTCCAGAGCATTCTCAAAGAGACATTAACATGAATGAAGCAGCTACCAACGAGTCCGCTTTCACCGCCACCAACTTACACACCACCAGTACAGACCACCTATATTCCGGCGCATTAAGCATGTTCCGCCGTCGCTATAGTCAGGATTTGGAACATGCCGATCTGGCTATTCTGGGTATCCCCTTTGACACCGCTACCAGCAACCGCCCCGGCGCACGCTTCGGGCCTCGCGCGGTACGGGCTGCCTCAGCTCATTTGTCATGGGAACGCCACTGGCCGTGGGAATTCGATGCCTTTAAAGAGTTAGCAACGGTGGATTTTGGTGACGTTTATTACGACCATGGCCGCCAGGAACTAGCCCCAAAGGCCATTGAAGATACAGCCAGCCATATTCTTCAAACAGAAACCGCCCTGTTGAGCATCGGTGGCGATCATTTTGTCACTTACCCGCTATTAAAAGCTCATGCCAAAAAGCACGGGCAGCTCTCCTTAATCCATTTTGATGCTCACTCAGACACCTGGCATGAAGATGATGAGGATGACCGCATTGACCATGGCACCATGTTTTACCATGCGCAAAAAGAAGGCTTAGTCGATCCCGCCCGCTCAGTACAAATCGGACTGCGTACCACCAATGACGAGACGTTTGGTTTCAATATCATTGATGCACGTGAAGCTTGCGCCACACCCGCTGAGAAGCTCGCACAACGGGTGAAAGACATCGTCGGCGATAATAAGGTTTACCTGACATTTGACATCGACTGCCTTGATCCGTCCTTTGCGCCGGGCACCGGCACACCGGTTTGTGGCGGCCTAAGCACGCGACATGCGCTGGATATACTGTGGGGATTACGCGGTATCAATCTGATTGGCATGGACTTGGTGGAAGTAGCTCCGGCTTATGATATTAGTGAGGTGACTGCGCTGGCGGGGGCGAATATTGCGCTGGAGTTTGTGCATTTGATGGCGCATTACCGGCGGAACCGGACTGTTTTGGTGTGACTAAATCCCCCTTGCCCCCTTTTGCAAAGGCGAACAAGGGGGATTTAAGCTCCTCACTCTCTCAACAACCCAGCCAGCCCCTCCTCCACAATAATCTCCAATCCCAATTTCTCCGCCTTATCCAACTTAGACCCCGCTTTCTCCCCTGCGATCAACGCCGTCGTTTTCTTAGACACACTGCCACTCACCTTTGCGCCCAACGCCTCAAGCTGCTCTTTAATCACATCACGGGATTGTGAAAAACTACCGGTAATCACATAAGTCTTACCTTGTAATGGCAAATCTGCGCCCTCCACCGCTTCATAATCCGCCCAGACCACACCTAGCTCACGCAAGTTATTAATCGTCTGTTGATTATGCGGCTCATGGAAAAACTGCCTGACCCGCTCAGCCACCACCGGCCCGACATCCGGCACAGACTTCAGACTATCCTCATCAGCCGCCATCACATTTTCCAGCGAACCATAATGCCGCGCGAGGGTTCTGGCAGTGGTCACACCCACCTCACGGATACCCAGCCCGAAAATAAACCGTTCCAGCGTGGTAGCTTTGCTTTTCTCCAGCGCATTAATAACGTTTTCAGCTGACTTCTCACCCATACGTTCCAGCTTTTCAATAGTCTCAGCGTCCAACCGGTATAAATCATCAACCTGCTTAATCAGCTTTTCATCAAAAAACTGTTCGACCAGCTTATCGCCCAGCCCATCGATATTCATCGCCTTGCGTGAGGCAAAATGCTTAATCGCCTCTTTCACCTGTGCCGGACACACCAAACCACCGGTACAGCGATACACTGATTCACCTTCAACGCGCACCACCTCAGACGCACACTCCGGACACTGTGTAGGCATGGTAATTTCACCCGCATCATCCGGACGACGATCAGGCACAGAACGCACCACTTCCGGAATCACATCACCCGCACGGCGCACAATCACCGTATCGCCAATGCGCACATCTTTACGCACCACTTCATCCATATTATGCAGGGTGGCATTGCTCACCGTGACACCGCCCACAAACACCGGTTCCAGTCGTGCAACCGGCGTCAGTGCCCCCGTGCGTCCGACCTGAAACTCAACATCCAACAATAAAGTGATTTCTTCCTGAGCCGGAAACTTATGCGCAGTGGCCCAGCGTGGTGCGCGGCTGACAAATCCCAGCTCCTGCTGCAACGTGAAATCATTCACCTTATACACCACACCATCAATCTCATACGGCAGCTCAGCCCGTTTCCCACCAATCATTTCATAATAATCAGCGCAACCTTGCGGCCCTTGTTTCAGCTCGATATCCGGACAAACCCGGAACCCCCAGTGCTTGAGTTTTTCCAACATGCCAAAATGAGTTTCAGGTAATTCTGCCCCTTCAACCACACCCACCGCATAACAAAAAATATCCAACGGACGGGTCGCAGTAATACGCGGATCAAGCTGGCGCAAAGTTCCGGCGGCGGCATTACGCGGGTTAACAAAGGTTTTTACACCCTGTTCACGCAGACCATCATTGAGTGCTTCAAACCCTTTTTTGGGCATATAAATCTCGCCGCGCACTTCCAGCACAGCAGGATAATCATCCCCCAACATACGTAACGGCACAGACTCAATGGTGCGCACATTATGCGTAACATCCTCACCCGTTTCACCGTCGCCGCGTGTCGCCGCACGTGTCATCACACCGTTTTCATACAGGATGCTAATCGCCAGCCCGTCCAACTTCGGCTCAGCCACATAAGTCAGCTCATCCTCACTTTTCAGACGATCATGAATACGTTTATCAAAGGCCTGTAAATCTTCATCAGTGAACACATTACTCAGCGACAACATTGGCATGGCATGCTTAATTTCACCAAATTCACTCAGTGCTTCCCCGCCCACCCGCTGTGTTGGTGAGTCAGCGGTGATCAGTTCCGGATGCTGCGCTTCCAATGCCTGTACCCGACGGAAGATACGGTCGTATTCCGCATCGGGAACCTCCGGATCATCCAGCACATAATAACGATGGTTATGGTAGCGAAGCTGGTCGCGAAGTGAATCGATTTCCTGTGTCATTGTTGCGTGTCCGTCCGTACAAAGCGCCCAATCTGACGCACCAAATTATGCATAATTTTATTTACAAGCCGCTTGCTGGCCACCAAAACACCGTCGCAATCGAGGATTATTAGTTTGAAGTTATTCATAGGGTTTTCGCACGTGTGATGATGGCTTTATGCCCTGGCTGCAAAGGCATAGACTTGAAAGGACTGACACCCGCACCACCTGTATTGCCAATAGGAACCAAGCCGAACACGGTTTTAGTCGTGGCACCGATTATTCTCACTATTTGCCCTATAACCTCTTTCGGCTGATTTTGATGAACTGCCCATTGGAGCATAAGAACATGTGTTTTTACATGAAAGTAAGTAGACTCCTGGCCAAGCACATGAGCATTTTCGAGATTTGTAAATGCCTGAGTTGCATCACCTGATCGCATGTTGATAGCAAATTTTTCAAACTCATGTTCGACATACGGCTTAATATTGATTGAAAATTTATTCATCAGACTTTAGCGCTTCGGAAAAGCCAACCGCATACCAATTTCCGTCAACGTCACTAAGTCTAATTCACCGACTTCCTGTTGCGTAAACCATTGACACATATCAGTAGAACCACCGTCCTCAAACACCAACTCTCCCGGTGTATGATCTGCATGGTAAATAATCCGGATCGAATGCCGGTTTCCGACCACAATCGAGTCAACACCGGCAAGGCACCGGACAGAGGCCGCTAAACCGGTTTCTTCCCTTACCTCGCGTGTCATCGCCACTTCAGGTGGCTCACCAAAATCAATGCCACCACCCGGTAGTGTCCACTTACCCACACTATGGGTTACACGCTCGGAAAGCCTGCACAACAGGATTTTCTCATCTTGCATGATGAGGCCGTAGGCACCAATTCGGGTGATTTGTTCCTGCTCATTTGCTGGGGACACCTTAATTTTCCTTTATTATTCAGTAAAGCCATTTCATTGTAATTTCGTCAACCAAACAGTCAATTAAATAATTAACTCAGTTCAGAATACAGCATGATGAGGTTCTGCGAAATGAACTCAATAACATTAGTCCTACTGATCAACTAATCCCGATGCACTCTGGCGAGTCAGAGCTTGCTGGTTAGCAAAACGCTTAACTTGCAAGAATTGCAATTTGATGCCGCTTTTTCGAAATTGAACTCTCGCAGGATCAAGCCTATATATAATTTCACAGGGTTTATACAGTGCATGTCACACGTGATTTGCCTGCCAGACCCAGTAAACCACAGGATCCTTCTACCCCCAATATTTCAATATAATAGAGAACTATTTTTATGAAGCCTTTTAAATCATTAACAACCATAGCTGCCGTAGTTTCGGTCTGCGCCTTGAGCATGGCAAACCCGGCATTTGCAAAAAATTTCAAAGTTGCAGTGGGTGACAGTGGCGGCAGTACTCAGGAAATAGGTGGCTTGGCTTTCAAAGCAAAGCTGGAAGAGCTTTCTGGCGGCAAACATACAGCTACATTATTCCTGAACGGCCAGCTAGGTTCTGAGCAAGACACAGTCAACGACGCGGCTATGGGCACGTTGGACATGTCGATCCTGGCGATCAATAACATCACTCCTTTCTCGCCGACAGTTGGCTTGTTGTCACTGCCTTACATGATGTTAAGCCTTGAAGACGCCGAAAAGCTGACCCAAGGTGCTATCGGAGATGAGCTGATACAAAACACTATCAACGATGCGGGTGTGCGCGTCGTTGGGTGGACATACGCCGGTTTTCGCCGACTGACCAACTCCAAAAAAGCCGTTAAAACCGTGGCGGATTTACAGGGTCTGGTGATTCGTGTCCCTAAGAACGAAATCATGATCGACACTTATAAGTCATGGGGCATCAGCCCAACACCCATGGCCTGGTCTGAAACTTTCGCCGCGCTGCAAACGAAAGTGGTTGATGGCCAGGATACGCCGTACATCACGATCAATTCTATGAAGTTCTACGAGATTCAAAAGTACGCCACTAACCTGCGTTACTTGTTCTTGATTGAGCCATTAGTTATCTCTGAACAGGTATTCAAAGACCTGTCAGATGAAGACAAGAAGATCATCACCGAAGCGGGTAAAGCGGCCACGTCGGCTTCTGCGCAGTATTTACGTGATAAGGAATCTGAAATCCAGAAAATGCTCGTTGAAGAGCATGGCATGGAAATCACTGATGCTGCTGACGATGAGAAAGAGTTCATCGATCTGGCGACCAAAGCTGTATGGCCTAAGTTCTTCGACTCCGTTGGCGGTGTTGACAAAATAAACGAAGCGCTCACTGCGATCGGGCGCGAGCCAGTCACGCAGTAATTCGCTGCTCTATCATCAACCTTAAGGAAGACGTCACCCGGCGTCTTCCTTCCCGCCAGTGAGAATGACATGAAACGTTTTTGGTACTTCGTCGATCATATCGAAAGCTACATCTGTCGCGCACTACTAGCGACATTTGTCTGTTTACTACTTTTACAAATACTTGCGAGAACCTTATTTAGTTTTTCGTTTTCATGGATTGAAGAACTCTCTGTTTATATGTTTGTTTGGTTTGTCTTTTTTGGAGCAAGCTACGCCGCCAAAATGAGCGCCCATAACCGGGTGACGTTCCAATTTAAATTTTTGCCACCCCGCGTGGTCAAGTACATTGAAGCTTTTGCGGATTTATTCTGGATTTTTTTCAACATCTATTTTGTCTATCTCGCGATCGACTTCATCTTCAATCGTATGAACAAATTCCAGTCATCACAAACTATGGGGTTCCACCTGAGCTGGGTCTACATTGTTCTGCCGATAGCTTTCGCGCTGATGACCATTCGTATTCTACAAGTCAACTACAAAAAACTGGTTCTCGACGAAGATATACGCGACCCCGATGCCATTGATTTAGAAGAAGTTCGCGCAGAATCCATGGCCATCGAATCAATAAACGCTAAACAAGGGAGCACGTAATGGGAACGGAAATCGTATACATTCTATTTGGCGGTTTTTTGGCATTACTGCTGATAGGTGCGCCCATCACGGTGGCACTGGGTGTGTCCACACTACTTACCTTTTTGTACCTCGGTGAAAACCCGATCAAGTTTGTCCAGATTGCCTATACCTCAGTCGGATCTTTCCCGTTGATGGCTCTGCCGGCCTTTATTTTGGCGGGTGCACTAATGGAAGCCGCAGGATTATCAAGGCGATTGATTAATGTAGCCGAGAGCTTTGCCGGGCCGTTTACGGGAGGCATGGCGGTCGCGACGGTGTTTGCCTGTTTGTTCTTTGGTGCTATCTCGGGTTCTGGCCCTGCCACGACAGCAGCAGTGGGTATGTTGATGATTCCTGCGATGATTGATCGTGGCTACGATCGCGGTTACGCCTCTGCTATCACTGCGTCGTCGGGCGGTTTGGGTATCGTGATTCCACCCTCCATTCCATTGATTATATTTGGTATTGCAGCGCTGGGTATGCCACCGCCACCCGCAGCGGTTGCTGAACACGGTCTGTTCCAGACGGTTTCCATTCCCAAGTTGTTTATCGCTGGTTTTGGCCCGGCCTTCCTAATCGCCGGCAGCCTATTATTCATGAATTACTTTTTAGCCAGGAATCGTGGCTATAAAGGCACAGCAGAAGGCTGGTCCGCACGCCAGATCTTGTGTGAAATGTACCGGGCTTTTTGGGCGCTTATGGCGCCGGTCGTTATTTTGGGCGGTATTTATTCAGGCTTTTTCACACCAACAGAAGCAGCCGTGGTCGCCATCTTCTACACTTTGATTGTGGGTGCGTTTATCTATCGGGAACTCAGCTGGAAGAAGTTGTTCACCGCATTGGAGACCACCACCTGGTTGACCGGTCGAGTCTTACTGATCATGTTTACCGCCACGGTGTTTGGCCGTTTATTGGTTGAAAACCAAATCCCGGCTGTTATCGCTGAAGGCATGCTGTCGTTCACTGACAACCTTTACGTTATCTGGACTTTGGTTATTCTCTTTTTATTGTTTGTTGGCATGTTCATGGAGACTTTGGCGACTATTTTGATTTTAGTGCCCGTTATGTTGCCCGTTGCCTATTCCATGGGGATAGACCCCGTACATTTTGGTGTGGTGATGGTCTGCACACTGGGCATCGGTTTCCAAACGCCACCTTTGGGTGAAAACCTGTTCATTGCTTCTGGCATATCTAAAATATCTATCGAGAAAATATCGATAGCAGCACTGCCTTTTGCGTTTATTAACACAGTGGCGATCTTCATTATCGCCTTCGTACCGGAAATATCACTGTGGTTGCCCCGGTTCTTTGGCTACTAACTTTAAGGACAAGGGGGTACAAAATATGCTTAAAAAATCGAAGACATGGCACAGACCACACACTATAGGGACGGTGACTAAACGCCTGCTGCGCCGTTCACCGATACCCGTGCTGGTGGTTCCCAATGCTGAGTGAGCATACGTCCTAACCCACAATGTGGTCGCTTAAACTTGTGGGCATAGTTTCAATGCATTTTTGCATATTAAATCCCGATAACGCTTTGGAGCAGGAATGCGCTTAGAATGGATAGAAGATATTCTGGCTGTTTCCGATACAGGTTCATTTGTCAGCGCAGCTGAAATTCGATTTTTGACGCCTTCCGCTTTTACCCGACGCATCAGAAGCATCGAAGAAGCACTAGGCTGTGAGTTATTTGATCGCAGTAAAAAACCAATCACCGTCAAGCGCCATGTACTTGATAGCTTGCCTGAACTTCGCAAGGCCGCCGTCACGCTAAAAAAGGTTCGGCTATTATTGTCCGACCCCGATGCGGATATCATGAACCGTGTGACGGTGATATGTCAGCATGCGCTGACAGCATCCTTTGCACCAAGATTGCTCATTCAACCCTCCTTAGAAAAAGCCCTCAACGTTCGTATTAAATCAGGGCGAAAAGATGAATGTTTGTTGCAACTACTCCAACGTAAAGCCGATTTTGCAATGGTTTACGAAGTGCCCGGTGAAGAACCTGATATTGATGTGGGCTATTGCCAGCGTATTGATTTGGGTAGAGAGACGTTTTTGCCAGTTACGCACACTAAACTGGTGCCGGATTTTGCGCAGGGAAAATTACCGCAAACCTTACCTATGATTGGGTTCCCTCCTTCAATATTTCTAGGTGAGGCGCTTCGTAAAGTGCTCTTACTACGATCTAATGACGCGCTGGAACTGGTGACCATTGCCGAAACTGGCTTGAGTTTGGCGGTGGTCGAATTCGTTAAAGGAGGCGTTGGCGTAGGCTGGTTGCCTTTGTCTCTGGCTGATGAGGAGTTACAACGCAAATCCCTGGTATCGCTAGAGGAGGTGTTGCCAACGTTTACGTTAAAAGTAACATTATTACGTTTGACCAACGATATATCTCCTGCGGCCATTAAGTTGTGGGCGGTGCTGGAAAGTAGCTTTATTGAAAGTTAGCGCCCCGACCCGGCTCAGAGCGCATTATTTATAAAAAAAACCTCAGTCTAAACGCAGCCCATTTTTCATAACAGCTTTAGTCAACGGCGAACTAATCACACTACTGGTCAAAAAGACATCTTTTTCTGTTGTGAAATCTGCGGCCAATTTGTCAAACCAAGCTTCTTTGTTGTAGATAAAGCCGCCACACTTAACCGCAACAATGTAAACCGGTTTATTTTTAAAATGTTTGACTTTTTTCTGAGCAACCCAAACTTCTTTCACCTTAGCGTCATGGTGCAGGTCGCCCAATAAGTCCAACTGTTCCTCCTCGGTTAATTCCGGCTTAACCAACGGATCCAGAGGTGTAATAACGTCCCGTTCAGCCTGCGCTTCTTCCAACACATCCCGGGCTAATTCATATTCAAGCAGCCATTCACTGGCGGCTGGCTCGTTATCATTTCGGGAATAATAACTCCAGGCCTCTTTAGCCGCATGAATGCGCAAATGTGGCTGGCTCACACTCTTTTTAACAAAGCTGATACCTTTCGGATCATTCCGTTCCAGCAATAAACGCCCGATCACTAAGTCACCGTCCGGATCATCCGGGTGCGCCGCTTTATAACGTAAAAACAGCGGCAGGGCATCGTTGTCCGGCAGATAACGCTCGCTTAAATCAGCATAATGCCATTTTTCATCCGCATCTAACTCAGCATAATCTCTGTTAGCGTATTCAGAAATTTGTTGCCTGGCGCGTAGAGCAGCATTATGAAAGTGCTCCCAACGCTCCCGGTTATCATGCGACCACATAGCATCAAAGTAATTGAACACATCATCTGTTTGTTCGCCCAACCATTGGATAGAGGAGTGACCCGCTGATTTAAAGCGCACATCCGGGCACTTTAGCACCGCCAACCGTTGCGATAGAGAGGGGTGAGTATCGGTAGGATGAGGCTTTCGTTTCAGCGATAACTGTAACGCACGTTGATATTCAGAAGCACTTTTGTCTGAATTACCATAAAACTGTTGAAGCTTGGAATAAACCCCATCATCAGGTACCTCTTGGACATAAGCCTTATCATACAAAGGCTGCCAGAAACCTTCGTTGATAACATCACCGCAAGAATAAACTGCAACCAAAGCAGAAGCCGTTGAATCAGGCGAGGTAACACTCGCGGCCAAGGCATCAGCCTCATACTCATTGTCACGAGCCAACACATAAGAATAACCAGAGAAATACGGCTCATACCATGATACGAAGCGGCGAACCATACCAGTACCCCAAGCTTCCTGATGATGAAACGCTTCATGAATATTTGACCATGTGGCACGCAGACGATAAATCCAGGACGAAAACTTACTATGACTCCCGGAAAGGTGCGCCAGCTCATGGGCCAGTACCGAACGCAATTGTTCTTCAGATAACACAATCATCAATTCTAAACCAATGATCAGGGTGTTTTTATACGGCCCGATAATGCCAAAACGTGGCGTTTGCGCCATTGCAGCATTCATTTCCGGCGTCATAATTACCCGATGAACTTTCGGTGCACCAGTAGCGGCAGTAAGCCGGTCAATTTCAGCCCAAAGACGTGAAAACTCTTCACGGGAAAGCTCATAGCCTTCCGGCGCCTCAATCTTGGTAAAGAGGGAGCGCCCGATAACCCACACTAACCCAGCCAGCACGATAATCAGCTTCTTTTTAATCAGCAGTAAGAACAACGCGGAACTGGCTAGTGCCGCCCAGGCAGTTCCGCCGATAATGGCGAGTAAAGCCACGACCAAAAGAAAAATAACGGAGTAACCCAAATACGCAATTAACTTTAGCCGCCTGCGATAAGCTTTGGGCGCAGTGGTGATTTCCTGTTCAGCACGTGTAACCAGAGATTCAAATTGCTGCCGTTTTTCAGTAGTTGTTCTCATAGACTTTTTAAAATTATTTTTATTGGATATGTAGCTTACCAAGGTGGGTAGAAAACATAATATTTCACCGACAAAAGTGACTTCAGAAGCTTGAAAGTGTGATTTGATTCGCCTGCCCGATCTCTGGAAACGCAGCAGACACCCGCTCATCCGCACTCACCCGCCCCCAATAATCCCCAGCCATCAAAGCCGCCTCACGTTGCACATCATCAGCAATCCCCAACAACACCGGAACCCTAAACTCCCGCTCCACCACCTCATCCCGCACCGGCATATACATCATCGGCAACATGTCATAAACCGGTGTCAAACCCTGTAATTCCAACTATGTCCGGCCATTAGGCTGACGATACCAGGCAGAATGAATGGATTAATGAATAGAAAAACACAGTGTTAATCCTTAAATAACAATAACTTACCAATCAAAATATAATGAGAGTGAATAGATTGCCTACAAAAAAATCAACCACCAAACTCCTGGAAATCAAACTTGTACCTCTACGCTGAAATATTTTATGCAAACCATTAGGGCAAATAGCTGAATTATTGAAAAGATAATGGTCACTTATTAATTCGAACTTCCGCCCCGTTAGAAAACGCGGAATACTCCGGGGCATAAACACTTTGCAACAAAGCCGGAGCGACCCGGAATTTCCCGGCAGTCGTAGCCCGCAAACGGTATTTAAACCGATGCTTCCCCGCAGGCAACCAATCAAAAAAGTAATTCATACCACTATCTCTGATTTCCTCAAAATACCCAACACCGGCATTCCATTGATACCCCGAAGTCTTCGTCATCGGTTCAAAACCAGCCCCTCTGGGTGAACGCAGGTGCACATAATCAACGGCATGTTTTACTGTCAGACTCAACTGCACTTCAACCTGATCGCCCACCTGAATGTCCGTATCTCCATCAATAGACTGTAGCGTCCAGTCATTACCCTTCCGGGAACGTTTATAGAGCTGACGGGAAACCTGCAACAGATCACCTTTCGACTGTGTCGGCAATGCTTCAGTCGTGTAATGCCAGGTCGCTGAAGCAAACATCGGGAGCGAGCTTCCACCCTGTTTACTCAACGTAATGTTCGCCATATCCGGCTCCACATCAGACCCATCGACTACTAATTGCTGATTGTCTCCGGTGTATTCGTCCGCCTTAAACACGAACTGCTTAGTCAGACCGGAACCTACGTTAACAATCGCAGTGACATCCTTAACCGTATTAGCACCCTGCTTCAGATGGTGCAGCAAAGCATAAATACTCTCAGCTGTGGCACGGGTCGATTTCCAGTGCCTGCGCTTTTTATCCAACAACAACCACTGCACCAGCCCGGATCGACGCAAATCATCCGGTGCTATTTCAATCAGTGTTCGCAGCACAAACGCGTGTGAAACCGTCGTATCTCTGAGCCAATACCAAGCTTGTTTTTCCGGCCCCCAATACGTTCCCGAATCATCGGTTTTAACACCATCCATCACACCGCCAAAAACCCGTTTGGCCTCAGCTCCACGCTGACTCCGGTGCAGAGCCAACGCAAGGTGCGCTTTCAAAAAACGTGGTAGTTGCGAACGGTGATCAAAGGAGAAATCCAGCATTTGCTGCTTGTCGGCTGCGCTGAACAAACCACCATGCCACTCTGCATCCGGAAAAACCGTCAGCAAGTAACTCATCATGGTGATTTGATCAAGATATTCAATGCTAATAAGACTGTCTTTGTATGTCTCATGCAGGTACGTCCAAGCCTTAAGCGCCATGTCTTTAGTGTCGGTGTCATCCGGACTAAACTCAAGCGCCCGCGCAAAACCCTGTAGCTGATAAAGCGTCATAGCCGATGAGGCCCGGCCACCCGACCACCAAGAGAACCCACCGGAACTCAATTGTGCTTTACGCAGCTTTTCCAACGATTTCTCGCGCTGCTGTGCCGCCACCTCAGGGTTAAGAATTCTGAATAACCTTTCAGTCGCCTGCTCTCCACCCATTGCATCATTCAGCCAAGGCGTTTCCTCCAGTAACACACTGCGATTAGCATCTTTACTATCCCACTGCTCATACTGCGTATCTCTTTCAGCAAACTGTTTTACCAGCGCCTCTACTGTCGGATGTTTATCCAATACCGACATCACCATCGAGGTAGAAAGATAACGGTTCAGCGTCTGCTCTGTACATTCATAAGGGTAATCCACCAGATACGGTAAAGCATTCAACACCGACTGAAACAGCTGCCCCTCAATATTTACCACCAGCTTTTCATGATGCCGCGTCGAATCTTTGTCTGAAGTAATATCAGGAAATGACATGGTTTTTGTAGTTTCATCATTCAGCACCGCAAAACGGCTTTTCATCAGGTGCATCCGGCCAGGTAAAATAGCTAGTGGCCGTTGTTCACCATCGCTTAGCTTGCCTGCTGTCGCCTGACTTCGTATAGCAATTAAACCAGAGTGTTCAGAATTTTCCGGCACCGTAATAGCAAATCGCACGGAGGTACTTTGCCCGGCCCTGACCTGAAAATCCTGTTTGAGTTGCGCTAGTTTAAAATCAGCCGCCAGACTTTCCTTCGTTTCCGGGTTAATAATATCGAAGTCAAGTTGGCCGGAAAGATCCGTTTCACCGGCATTATTAATCACCACCTCAATCTCAGCCAGATCACCCTCACGCAAAAAACGTGGCAAGTAAGGCCGGACAATAAGGTCTTTGCTGGTGACTACCGATTCGCTTACTGAGCCTATACGTAAGTCTTCAGTCAATGCCGTGGCCCACACCTTCCATTCTGTCAGGGATTCAGGTACTTCAAATTCAAAGCTGAAAGAGCCATCTGCATCTAATACCAGGTGGGGGTAAAAGAAAGCGGTTTCATTGAAGTTGCTGCGGACGGTGATGGGGTTAGGTTCAGTGCCAGAAGCTGCGCCAGCCGGAGCCTCAGAGTCATCGTATTGCATCATAACCCCGTCCAATTGTATCGGCCCTTTGTAACTTCCCATTGCCATTACTTTTGGTAAGGGTGCCGGTTTTGGTACAGGTCTTGGGGCCGCAAGGTTCATCATCAGTTGCGGCTCTTCCGGTTTTCTCATTGAGTGGCTGTGAGTATGTTTCGCAGCACCATTCCGATGGGTATGTGTAATAGCCTCTATACTCCCACCTTCCGAAGTTGGAATTGCCGGATGCGAATGCCTAGCTTCGTTATTTAAATCAGCCAGGCGGGCAGGCAACAGTGGCTCTGGCCCAACGGGGTCAGGGCGATCACTAAACGTATTTTGATATTCGACACCCTGAGAAGATTCATGACCTGATATGCTGTAATGCACCGGATAAATAGCTTTCTGGCTCAATAACTTATGTTTCGAAAAGAAGTCCAGACTTTTGTCATACATCGAAGCCAGTACTTCTGTCATACCCTTATCTAAGGATTGACCGGCTGGATCTTTTACTGTCAATCGCCAGGTTTCTTTTTGCCCCGGCTGAAGCTTATCCCTGAAGGTAGAAAACGAGACATCCAACTGACGGTTTGTCCAGGGCACAGAAACATTCTGCGACAAACTAAAATCCTGATAATCCTTTAAGGCACTGACCACAAAAAACAAACCACCTCGATGTGCCTCACTGACCGCAAAATTAACACGCCGAACACCCCCTTTGATGATCTGACTGCGGAGATATTCATCCCCATGATAAATATCAAGGGTAACCGGAATAGCCTCAAACCCTGAACCCACCAGCAATTCAATATTTTCACCCACTTCAGTCTGGTTGTCTTTTACCTCAAGCACTAGTGGAACCGACATTGCCATCGTTTGGTCAGAAACAACCAGCAACTCTTCCTCAGTAGTATACTCATTACCCTGTTCATCCTTGCCAGAATAATGCAAACGGTATAAACCCTTAGGCAACTTATCGAAAGTGACGGTGGCAAGACCTTTATCATCATGTTCAACCGTACCCTGCTTTACAATCTCACCGTCTTTCCAGTCATGAATAAACGATGCCAAGCCTCTGACACCGCCCTCCCAACGTGAATTCAGCTTATCGCCCGGCGTTGCATAAATAAGCTTTTCAGCATCCAGCGTCCGGGGTATATCCGCAGGCAAAACTGCTGCATCAGGTTGTTTGATGCGGTGCAATACCCAACCAGCCTTCCCCGACTGAGGAGAGCCATTCAGATCCTTACGTTTGAATACCACAGGGTGAGTGCTGCCATCCGTCATAAAAGTAGCCGGTAATTCAATGTCGGTGGTTATGCCGCTTTTGCCCACCAGCCAGGAATCGTTCGCTGAACGAGTTTCGCCACCCGAATTAGTGAAATCCAGCGTGGCCGTAAAGCGATAAACCGCAACATCCTCAGTAGGATTCTTTTCGGGTTCCGGTACAAAACTGATTGCAATCAGCCCATCTTTATCCGGTTTAGCTGCACCTGAAGCAACCAGCTCAGAGGATGAATGCTCATACTTCCATTCAGGTTCTGCTGTACGCGTGATCCGCCATTTAACTTCCCCTTCAGTCACCGGCTGACCAAATAAATAACGTGCACCAGCGGTTATTTTTGCGGTTTCACCAAAACGCAGCATCCTGGTCACTTCATCGAAGGTCACCGCAAACGTTGGCCGCTTGTATTCTTCGACCGTGAAATATTGAGAGCCTCCCCACGATGTTTCAATATGCCAATTCCCCAATGCCGCACCGGACTTCACGGTAAAACGACCGGAAGCAGAGCCATAATCATTAGTTACCACATCGAACTGCTCAATCTCATTGCGATGAGCATCAAACAGTTTCACCCAACCTTTAGCCTTGGGCATAACAATGAAGTTAACTGCTTTAGTGACACCTTGATAAGCCATTACTTTCCACTGAATATCCTGTCCGGGGCGATAAATACTACGGTCAGTAAAAATCAGCGCCTTTTCACCTTCATTAGACACGTGATATGAGGTGTAATAAGGGTTATCAACCCAAGTACTGTCTTGTTTATATCGAACAATGACAAAATATTTCTCATCAGAACCAACCGCTTTCGGAAGCTTTACTTTGCCCTGTTTATCCGTTGTTACGCTGGCTACCCTACCCTTGCCGTACCCCCATAACTCAACGGTCGCACCTGCCACCAATTGGCCACTTTCCCCCTGATAAACAGTGACACCAATAAAACCCTCCTGCGGTTTTGCGATGGCCGCCAAACCCGTCAGGTTCAACTTAACCGACGCGATATCAACTTTATTCTTATTAAAACTTTCATCATCCGAAGCAACGATCAGCCAGTACCCGCGCTCTTCAATAGCAGGCACGACATAGGTATAATGACGCTTGTAATCCCTCGTTTCAGGCAAATCAGTATGCCAACTGACATCAGCCCTTTTGGTAGCCAGTAGATCCGTAATTTGTTGTTCCTGCTGCTCCGTATCTGCCTGAATCGTATCAACCAAATCCAGCTTCCATGCCCGGAAATACAAACGACTTATATTTTTGTGCATGACTTTGATGGAACGCTTTTGCAGGCCATCAGATTTCATGGACTCCATACTAAATTCAGGTTTTTCAATCTTCGCTAATAAGTGTTTACAGCGCTTATTTCCTTCGCTACTAATATGCTGAGTGATACAAACATCCAGAATAGCTTTAGCAGTAATGTTGGATTCAATACTGGGCTGTTGAAATTCCAACTCAGCTAATGACCACTGCAACATGGTGACCCACGGGAGTGTGTTATTTTCTTTAATAAGGCTTTGCAGAAGCTGCTTTCGCTCATCAGACCCAATATATTGACGAAGCGCTTTAATCAATACGCGTGAAACTTCCAGTGCAGCTTCCGGGCGATTATGCTCCCAATGCCACTCGCCTAATCTGTGTAACAGCAAACTGATTCGCTGCAAAGGGTGAGTTTGTTTATCATTAAACGTCTGCTTTTGTTCAGTGGAGGGGCCGGAAAGCAGAGAATCAAAGTCTAATTCATACCTTTGATTAGAATGAGCGACTCCCCAGTAATGCTCCACCCCGAGAAACCTGACCCAAAGATAAGTCAACGTATCGCGGAATGAACCAGATATCGATTCAGGATAGTTACCCGGACGAAAATACTGGAGATAGTCTTTGGGATCAGCCTTAGCCCACAGCGCCTGATGCTCCCATGCAAACCAATAAGCCTGCTCAATCTCTGCAACCAACTGTGCCATTGTCATATCTGTTAATGGAATATCGGATGGCTCACCCGCCACCGCTTCGCGATTACTCAGCCCCCACCAAACTTTGCTGAGATAACTATCCAAAGCATGGGCATAAAACAATGACAGGATGACCTTTGATTTCTGATCATCCGGCCACATTTGCTCCTTAAGAAACAGGGCTGCTTTTTCTTGTTCATTTTGTAGGAGGTGAAGCTTGGTTATTTCAACCAATGCACGGGTCTGATCTTCAATATGCTGATCAGATCGGGCAGCTTCCAGATATTCCAACACCTTCTCATGAGCAACGGTGTACTGATCATCCGCCACCAGACTATCAACGGCATCCCAGTCAGTCGCCGCAAAAACACCGGGGGCATAGGATAGAAACAGGAATAAGAATCCACACATCAGTGCCCGCAGCAGACTTGTTTTTTTAATAATCATGCGGTGGATTTTAGCAGCAATCACCTTAGACTGTCCTCAACCTCATCTCAAGGCATGGACTCAACAATAAATGCCGCCTCAATATCACAACGAATGAACAGTTTAGCGAATAGATCAAACCAACCGTTAACCCTTAAATAACTATTATTTAAGGGTTTGCTTTTCCCGTCTCATCTGCCATTTATCACCGCCAATAGCATCAAATCACCACAGTAAAAAAGATTTACAGATCGTCAAAGACATGGGCTTTAACACCATCCGTTTTGCCTTTAATGGCAACTGGTAGGCGATTCGCGAATTTGTAGATTATGCACTTAGCAAACCGGAAGTTCGTATTCGACCCGCCAGAGACATCATTGATGTGAATCAAACACCCTCAAATCATTCAAAACTAGTCACACAAACCAACACCAACCAATAGCACTTTCTTTAACATTATACTTTGCAATGCAAAGTATAATATTGTTAACTATAAGCATGAACACAGACATTACCCAAAAATGGCAAGCACAATTTCGCAAAGGTTACCTGGAGCTTTGCGTGTTGTTAGTACTGCGCCAAAAGCAGTCATCGTATGGCTTTGAAATTCTCCAGCTCTTAAAAACCGCAGGGCTGGAAATCAACGAAGGTACCCTTTACCCACTCATGAACCGGATGTTTAAAAATGGTTGGCTGGACTCCAACTGGGAACCACCGGTCGATACCGGCCACCCACGCCGCTTTTATCAATTAAGCAAACAGGGGCAGGAACAACTGCCTGAAATGCTGGAATTATTTAAACAAAACACCGCGACTATCGAAACTTTGGAGACCCTGTCATGAACGAAAACGAATACATCAAAGCCTTAAAAAAAGCTTTATCAACAATGGACAGCGCTTCCCGTGACACGGTAATACGTGAAATTCAAAGCCACATAGCTGAAGCCGGAGCCAGCTCTGCAAACGATCTTGAACAACGTTTTGGGACACCGGAATCATTGGCACAGGATTATCTGGACGGACAACCGCTTCCGACACCTATCGCAAAAAAAGCCGGACGTTTCGGTAAAAACATTCTTATGGTGCTAGGTGGCAGTGTATTAGCACTGGTTTTATTAATTACCGGGATAGTTCTCTGGTTTTCGGGGGATGATTTTGACTTTGCTGATGAACAAGCGACTGAACTCAACGACAGTGGCCGGGCATGGCAGAGTGCACCATCAACCGGCACGCCCATTATAAAAATCGACCAGGCACGCGCCGTCTTTTACTGGCACGATGCAGCGGAAATACGCTGGTCATGCAAAGGCGACTCCAGCCCTGAAACAGATGAAGATAACACCTATAATATTCGCCATAAGAACTGCCTGGTTTACCTGCCAAAACAGGCTGTGCAGATTGAAGGTGATCAGGCCGATGTCGTACTCATTCACCCGCAGTCAGCAGTCAATCTGAAAATGCGCCAGAGCCAGATGCGCATTGCTGAAAAAGAAACTGTTTATGACTACCAGATAACAGCAGAACGTAGCAAAGTGGAAGGTTTTTCAGCTAATCGTGAAGCCCCCCTCCAATTGACTATCGATGCGCTTGAGTCACAATTACTTCATTACACGCACTAAAGAAAACGCCATGACTTACTTACAACTAGCTTATATCCACCTGGCGAGCGTATTGCCTGCCTTTATCATCGGCACCTACATTATGCTGAACCGTAAAGGCACGCCGGTACACCGCATGTTGGGCAAAATTTATATGCTACTGATGTTATTTACCGCCACCGTCAGCCTGTTTATGCCCGCTGAAGTGGGGCCCACCTTATGGAATCACTTCGGCTGGATACATCTGCTCAGCTTAATCACCCTGGCCGCTATACCCTGGGCTTACGTGGCCGCTCGCCAGGGCAATATTGCTCGGCATAAACGTACCATGATTAGCCTGTATATCGGGGGTATGTTGGTGGCAGGTTTCTTCACTTTGACCCCGGGCCGCATGTTACATAGCTGGTTGTTTGGTTAATCTCCATTTATCAGAACTGACCCGGCTTCAAAAAAGAGTCGGGTTTTTTCATCAGCCGGATAATAGTTTTCAATCATAATTTCCTCCGCCGTCATATCAATCGGCGTGCCAAATGATGTCACCGTCGTCAGAAATTTCAATTCAAGCTCCCCCAAAACACAGTCAACGTAAGTGAATGGGGCATCGACATTATGACTACCACTATCCAAAATATGGCGAGGAATAGCCGGATCGGCATAAAGCTTCTGTAACAAATCCTCATGGCGACCGGGGCTTGCTTGCTGTTCCCGCCGCAAGCGCCTGAAAGTTATAGCAGCAATGGTTTCCCAATTACTGACAAATGGCTTAAAACCATCCGCAGCGAATATCAATTCAGCAACATTCACCGAAGTCGAAAACCCGGGCTGAACAGCCTTTATGATCCCCATCAATCCTGCGAAACCCGTGTTATGCATAATGATATTCCAGTCCCAGTCCAACACTGTCGCCGGATAAGGCTCTTGCTGCTTCAGGATAACATCCAAAGTTTGACGCACTTGTTGCATCTCACCCTGCTCCAACGGCGTCCGAACGTAATACTCAGCAAACCCGGCCATCACCAATAGCTCATTACGACTTCTGAGCGGCAAGCCCAGTGCTTCACACAAACGCAATATCATTAATTTACTGGGTTTTGAACGTCCGGTTTCCAGAAAACTAATGTGCTTACTACTCACCTCTGTTTCCAAAGCCAGATCCAGTTGACTAAAGTTTTTTGCCTTACGCCAGAGGCGCAACTGTTCACAGAAATTACTCACAATTGTCTTACCCACTTCATCATCATGCTGCCAGATTACCATTCCCGTGATCCAAAAATCTTACCTCCCAGGTAATTCCCATCATCTTTAAGGGTAGTTTTCATTACCTTCGGGGTAATTGTTTCCATTACCCAGAGGTGCAAAGCTAGCGTTATTATTTACTACTCATGGAAAAACAATGACCGCTTTACGTAATTTTCTGGCTATCTCATGGCTCTTCATTATGGGTTTTACAATTTATGTCGTCACTCAGCATGGCTTAAATTGGCCCGTGGTTTTCTTCGGTGATATGTTCACTACGACCTGGCGTGGACAATTCAACGCTGACTTCCTGATTCATGTGGTTTTGCTGTGTGGCTGGATTTATTGGCGTGAAGCATCAAAACTGAAAGGCGCAGCCTATGTCTTGCTGTCCTCACTGGGCGGCATGTTTACCATCGCTTACTTGTTGGTGGCCGCTTATAAAGCTAAAGGTGACGTAAAAGTGATGTTGCTCGGAACACATGCTACGCCCGCAACATAAATCGTATAGTAATCAATCATATTGCACCAAAAACTGATTAACGCCGGGAAATGGTAGTGATATGACTATACAAACAAATCATCCGTTTTATATACTCGCGCCAGAAGGTTAGAGTAATGCGCGAAGCGTGTTCCGTATTACTGGAATGGTTACTAAAGGAAATGGCATGATTATCACCATCACAGGCGGCAGCGGCAGCGGTAAAAGCAAATTGGCGCAACAAATCCAGCAACAGCTCGGCAGTGAACGCGTCGGTCTCATCAGCCTGGACGCTTATTATCGCAATCAAAGTGACGTGCCTTCTGAACACCGGGGTAACTTCGATCACCCTGAGTCACTGGACACCGATTTGCTCTGCCAACACCTGGATCAGCTGCAATGCGGCCAAACCATCGACATACCGATGTATGACTTCACCACCCATTCCCGCCTGCCAGACACCGAGCCTTTTGCCCCCACACCGATCATGCTACTGGATGGCATACTGACACTGGCATTATCGGGCGTTAGCGCGTTTACTGATATCTCGGTATTTGTGGATACACCCGCTGATCTGCGACTGGCAAGGCGCTTGTTAAGGGATGTGCGGGAACGCGGACGCACACCGGGTGATGTTGTCCGCCAATACCTTGAAACAGTGCGCCCGATGCATGATTTATACGTGGAACCGTATAAAAACCAGGTGAATTATACGGTTGATAATGAGACCGAGTTTGTGCCGGACGCCAGGGAATTGATTCGGGCGCTGGGGTTATGACTCGGCGGGCATAGCGTCCCGCGTAGAAATATTATAAGTAGCGCCCTGAGAAAGGATATGCATCTTAATCCCTAACAAAGTGAGCGACTCCTTACCAGTAGCCTCAGCCATCGAAGAATGCGCCAGCTCAGACGGGTCAATCACCGTAATAGAACCCGCACCCACCACTTCCAACACATCATCCGGCCCGATAAACGCCGCTGTGTTTTCACAAATGCCCAAACCGGACGCAAACGGATTATAAGACACTGCCGATAACAAGCGTCCCAGACGGTTACGCTGGCTAAAATGCTGATCAATAATCACCTTGCGCAACAAACCAAGACCCGGCGCAAACTTCACACCTTGTGCGGAAGGTAAAGCCCCTTTCGCACCACCGGCAATCATATGTTCCGGCATAATCGCCGCACCGGCTGAAGTGCCTGCCACATGCACACCCATTGCATTCTGACGGCGAATCGCCTGCGCAACGGGTGTTCCACCCAAAATAGTCGATAGACGTAACTGATTGCCACCGGTAATAAAAATACCATTGGCCTGCAACAATGTTTCCAGATAATCATCACGACGCGCTTCATCACGGGTAGTAATCGGCAGAGACACCGCATTTTCCGCCCCCAAACCCTGAAAGACCTGTTCGTAATTCGGGCCGGTTTCATCCAGCTGCGAAGCAGTCGGTATAATGACAACCCGCGCACTACTACCGCCACACAAATCCACAAATCGTTGCAGAATAACCGGATCTTCAACACGTTCTTCCGCCCCACCAATCGGAATGACAAAACCACGCCCTGACTTATCCTTAGCCTCAACTCTAGCTGGACACATAAAAACCCCTATTCGAAAGTGCCTTTCATAATCAATGCTTTATCCCGCATGTGCCAACGTCCCAGCGCCATAACATCATTAATTGAGTAATCAGCGTCCAGCACCAGCAAGTCAGCATCAGCGCCCGTCGCAACACACCCCTTAGCAGAAAGGCGTAACAAACGAGCCGGATTAGCGGTGAGCGAGGGTAACACATCCTCCAGCGTCATGCCTTGTGCAATCACAGTTTTTAAGGTCGCCAACAGGGTTTCAGAGCGCCCAAAACCCATAGACACAACGGCCCCGGTTTCATCGAACACAGGCATACACCCACCGCCATCAGAACTGACAGTGATTTGCTCCAGCGCACAGCCTCTCTCTTTAGCCAACAACAAGGCCTCCGCCGCACTCCAGCCTTCTTCCAAAGCGTCCTCCGGAAAGGCCGTAATGTCGATATAAATACCCTGTGCTAACAGGTCACAGGCTTCATCAAACAAGGGTTTATTGCGATTGACATGCGTGGGGTTAAATACCCGTGCCGGTAATTCGGTTTCTGTCAGCGCACGTTTAATCAATGCTAATTTGCGCGAACCATCACCCAGATGAAAATGCACAATCCCGGCTTTCCCGGTCATCAACCCCGCAACATGCGCATCACTGGCAATGCGTATCACTTCCTCAAATTGTGGCTGTGAAGAACGGTGGTCGCTGATTGCAAACTCACCCACACCAATCACCGGCTCGATATAGACAATGTCTTCGCGGGCACTGTTCATTAGTGTGGTTAGTGGGTAATGGTAGCCACCCGTCCAGCAGTAGGCACTCATGCCTTCTTCACGTAAGCCATAGACGCGTGATAATAAGTTGCCGGTACTGCGGGTGGTGTCATCTGTGCCTAATAAGCCGACTACTGTGGTTACGCCGAAGGCGGTGAATTGGCTTAAGGGCACAGGAGGTACTTGGGTGGCGAAGCCTGCTTCACCACCGCCACCTGTGATGTGGGCATGCGCATCGATGAAGCCCGGAACCAGGATTTTTCCTTCCAGATCCAGGTCATCGGTTACTACGGAGGCTGGTAAGTTCAGAGCTTCGTCGGTGATCGCCAGGATTTTGCCGCCACCGATTAAGAGGGTTTTCAGACCTAGTGGTTGGGGAGCGTATACGTTGGCGTTGCGTAGGATGGTTAAGCCTGTCACTGATTTTCACCACCCAACAACCCAACCATCTCATCCCGCTGACTCAGCGCCATCACAAACACCAGATCACCCGCCTGTAACTGTTCAAGAATCGCCTCAAGCCCCAGCAATGGGTTATCTGTCTGCTGAATCGCAGTCTCACCCAACCCGGTCTCCAACACAGCCGCCGTAATCACCGCAGGCATACTGCCCAACTCCCGGCCCCGCAAATAATATGGCAACTCACACACCCAGACACCATCAGGTTCCATCGCCATAGCCGATAAAGTCAGCTCTCGTGCTTCCTCATCAGTACGATCACCCGCTTGGCACAATAATAATAACTTACGCTCAGCAGGCATCTTCTTCAACGTCGCCGCCATCGCATCCATACTATGCACATTATGCGCAAAATCCAGCATGACCTGCGCACCCTGATAGCTAAACAAATTACCACGGCCGGGGTTATCCGCCGCATCACTGTTAAAACTAATCAATGCTGATTTGATAGCCTGCGCATCCACACCCAAAGCAAAACTCAACGCCACCGCACCCAACGCATTCTGAATGTTGTGTACCGCCGCACCTTGCAAGGTCATCGGAATATCATCAACGGCTACGATCTGGTTTTCAGTCCCGGCAGCACTCACATAGATAATCTGCTCATCCCGCACAAAACAAACCGTCTGCCCGTTACGGCTGGCTTCAGCAACCACCGGATTGGATTCATCCAGTGAAAACCACACGATTCGCTCCGGAAGCGGGGCCGACTGCGCCGGATACTGCCCAACAAACGTCACCAGATTCACATCATCAGCATTCAGCACCAACGTTCCGTCGTTAGCGACCGCCTTAGCCACCATCATTTTCACTTCAGTCAACGCAGCCACGGTATTAATGCCGTACTGCCCCAAATGGTCTGAAGCGACATTAGTTACCAACGCAGCATTCACCTCAGGAATCGGCAAACCACGGCGCAATAAACCACCACGTGCCACTTCCAACACCGCCACCTCAGTCTCAGGATGGCGTAATAACATCCGCGCCCCACCCGGCCCGGAATAATCACCTTTATCAATAATGGTATCGCCGACCCGGATAAAGTCAGTCGAAGTCACACCACAACACAAACCGGCCTGCCGCATAATATGAGAGGTCAAACGCACACTGGTCGATTTGCCATTCGTTCCCGTGACCAACGCCATAGGCACCGTTTTATAACGCTGCCAATCCAATTGATCCGGGGCCGGTAACTGCTGCATCTCCCACACTTGAGTCGAACTGCCATAACCCAGTGACACAAAATCATCGTCCACCAGACAATCGACACCGTGTTGTTCAGCAGCTTGCATAAAAGCCAATAATTGCGGATTGCGTTCCGCCTCAATCGCTTTTAACAGCGTTGCGCCCAGCTCAGCTACTTCAGCCTCAGAGGCCACTTTGCTATTTAATAAGCAATCAACCATCAATCCCCACGCTGCTTCATTGATTTCAGTCGCCGCATACAAAGCATCCATTGGCGCAGAAAAACCCAGCGAGACACCGTCTTCAAAAATCCGGTAGATACACCGTTCACTCTCCCAACCAACAGCAGATAGCAGTGGCTTTAAGTGCGCAAGCCAGACATCCACCACCTGTTGCCTTTCGATGCCCTCAACAAAGGCATCAATCACCGCACCGGGTTGATCCATGAAAAAGTTCTTGCCCGTCAAACGCCGGGAATCATCCAGCGTTAAAACCTTATTTATACTCATATTTTTAATCCGAATCTTCGCCGCTATCCACGGCTTCAATACGCACACCACGCTCGTCGGTCACCAACTTCATGCCAACATCCAACACAAACGGATCCGCTTCACCACTGTCCAGCATGGGTACTACCTTCGGTGGCTTCGCGTTTTTGATGCTATCAGCGGATGCCTCCTGTTCAGCCTCAGCATTCGGTTCACGATTAAACTGAGTAATTTGTTTCCAGCAACGTGTGATAGCATCACCAAAAATCAGCACTAAATCGTCAGGCTCAGCTTTAGTCAAAGCCAGATCAATCGCTGCCTGCTCATCAGATATAACAAAAATAGCCTCATCAGCGACACCGTCCTCGCGCAAAGCAGCCGCAATCATCTGTGCCACGTCATCGTCCCCACGACCGCGACGGTCATCATCTGCCTTACAAATATAAAGATCAAAATGCCCGGCAGCGGCCTTACCAATATTCACCAAATCTTCATCACGCCGATCACCAGGGCCAGCCAACACCACAATACGTTTACCCGCCACTTCCAGTTTGGTAGCCAACTGTGACATCTGCGTAATACTGGCCGCATTATGCCCATAATCCAGAATGACGCGGAAAGCATGCTCATCGAATACATTCATCCGACCCGGTGCCTGGAAGAAACTGGTATCAAACGTACGCAAACCGTGACGGATTTCATCCAGCGATTTACCCAGACTAAAGGCCATCGCCGCCGCAAACATCGCATTCTGCACATTATGCGTCGCCTTGCCTTCCAGCGTCGCCGGAATCAGGTGCGTCCATAACAAGGGAATATGCGCACCGTTATCATAAATGGTGATCATCTCGCCATTGATACCGGATTCCAGTACCACCGCCCGCCCACCAGAACGGATATGCTCACGCACCAAACCGTGCTGAATATTTAGCGTGACGTAACAAATATGCTTAGCGCGGGTGTGACTCGCCATTTTAAGGCATAAAGGATCATCCGCATTCAACACCGCCGTATCATTAGCCACTTCCACCACAGTGCGCTTAATCTCCGCCAGCTCTTCCAGCGTATTGATGCCACGCAAACCAAGATGATCACTCTGCACATTCAGAATCGCTGACACATCGGTTTCGTGATAACCCAAACCGGAACGCGCGATGCCGCCCCGGGCTGTTTCCATCACCGCACAGTCTACCGCCGGATCACGCAATACAATTTGTGCTGAAGCCGGGCCGGTCATATCACCTTTTACCGATAATTTACCATCGATATACACCCCGTCAGTCGAGGTCATACCCACCACGTGACCGGACGATTTAAGGATATTAGCCAACATCCGTGAAGTTGTGGTTTTACCATTGGTACCCGTAATCGCCGCGATCGGAATCCGGCTAGGTGTGCCGGGCGGAAACAACATATCGATGACTTTTCCGGACACATCACGCGACTGACCTTCACTCGGCGCAACGTGCATGCGGAAACCAGGCGCAGCGTTCACCTCAACAATGCCACCACCCACGTCTTTATAGGATTGCGTTATATCTGATGTCAGGAAATCAACACCCCCCACATCAAGCCCCACCGCCGTAATCGCCCGTACCGCCATTTCACGGTTATCAGGATGTACCTGATCGGTCATATCGATGGCCGTACCACCGGTTGATAGGTTAGCAGTATCCCGTAAATACAGAATAATACCTTCATCCAGAACGCTTTCCGGCGTGTAATCCGCATTCGCCAACAAACGTCGAGCCTGATCATCCAGTAATAACTGCGTTAATACTTTCTCATGACCCACACCTCGTCGCGGGTCGCTGTTCACAATCCCGATCAACTCACTAATAGTGTGCTGACCATCACCCACCACGTGCCCCGGAACCCGCTTAGCCACCGCAACCAGCTCACCATTCACCACCAACATGCGGTGATCCATGCCCGTCAGGTAAGACTCAACCAACACCGCACGACTAGTACCTTGCGCACGTGCAAAATCGAATGCGGTGACTATCTCCTCATCGCTGCGTAAATTGATCGACACCCCACGTCCATGATTAGCATTCAACGGCTTAACGACCACCGGAAAACCAATCCGGTTCGCGGCTTTAACAGCTTGCTCAGCACTATGAACCATCTGCTGACGTGGCACCGGCAAACCTAAATCACTCAACAGGTTGTGGGTGTCTTCTTTATCACAGGAGATTTCTACGGCGATGTGATTAGTCTGACTGGTGATCGTGGCCTGGATACGCTGCTGATGTTTGCCCTGCCCGAACTGCACCAGGGAGTAATTATTCAAACGAATCCAGGGAATATCACGCGCCTCAGCTGCCTGCACCAAGGACGCTGTACTGGGGCCAAACTCTTTGCGTTGGGCGAAACGGATGAAGCTATGCAACTCCGCTTCAAAATCAAATTCTTTATTAATATCAATAGTTAGCTGTGCCGCAATACCCTCAGGTAACAAAGAAACCAGCAAACTGCGACCTAATTTACTCGCCGCCAGCCCCACATCACGCTGCCGGTATTCATACACCATATTGTACCGGCCCGGCTCACCCGCACCCCGCGTTTTACCAAACGTCACATCAGAACCTGCCAGGCTCTGTAGTTCCAACACCACATGCTCCCAGATGTGTCCCATCCAAGTGCCTTCATCTTCACGTAAACGCCGCAGAAAACCGCCCGGCTCACCGTAAGAACAACCGTGCTCAGCTAAACTAGGTAAAGCTTCGACCAGGCCATTAATGAATGCATCCCCCAATACCACAGAAGGATATTCTTCCAGAATACCAATATCAATGACATGACGAATCACCGGAAATAAAGCAAAAACATTAGGCCCGACGTAGACATTGGTTGAGATAATTTGCATGCAGTACTCCTGAGGGGTAACCACGCAAAAGTCTCGATTTATGCGGGTTAGTTAATTGGTAATTTTCAATATAACACCGTTATAAAATTAAGTTAATATAACATTGCTATAAAATTAAGTTAATATTGCTAACTACTTGAAACCCAGCTCTATAAGCCTTTCTTTGAGGTAACTTTGCGCTGTATGCCGCTCTGATAATTCCACATCCGGGCGCGGATGCAGAAATAAAGGCAAAGAAATTCTTGATTGACCCGCCTGCACTGCTGATGGATTAATCACCCGATGTGTCGTTGACGAAAAATAACCACCTGATGCTTCCTGCAACATATCACCGGTATTAACAATCAGCACACCAAAATCGCAAGGCACATCCATCCACTGACCATCACGGCCTAATACCTGCAAACCGGAGGCATTCGCTGCGGGCAATACCGTTAGCAAATTAATATCCTCATGCGCGGCTGCCCGTATCGCCCCCGCCGGCTCATCGCCCTGCAAAGGCGGATAATGCAAAACCCGTAATAGGGTTTGTTCACTGCCATCAATCATTTGTGACAATGGTTCGCTATATCCCGCGCTCACTTCCGGTGGCGAAAAACGTTCAACCCAGGACAGTAATTCAGTAGCAAGGCGTTGCGCCTGCCCCCGGTAAGCAACCAACTCATCGCGCAATTCCGGCGGGCATTTGCCCCAGGGATGAAAATAGTGGTAATACTCCTTCAGGTCTTTCAGCTCAAAACCCTTGGCGGTTTCAGAAACCTCTGAGGGATAAAAGCCATCCATAGTCACGGGATCAAATAGCCAGTCGTGCTTGTCCGGACTGGCAAAGAATCGTGCCCAATTCTGGTAAATGGAGGTCACTGCCTGTTCCGGAATCGGGTGATTTTTTAATACACCAAAACCGTACTCACGTAGCGACGCTACGAAGGTTTCTGCCGCATCTGCTGCTTGGTAATCTATTGCTATTAAAGCCATTTTCTTATCCCGTTATTATATCCGACCACACTCACCGCCAACCTACCACCCACGTTACGAATATCAGCCAAAGAAAAGACCGGTTTAATTTTAACCACTCGATATTTCAGCCGATCAGGCATCCCGATGGTGGCCTGGTTGGTATAACCCTTTAACGCTCCTTTAACGCTGCCAATACGCACTGGTCATCGCCTGAGAAAACACCTCAATCACTCCGGCGCTATCCACTTGCATACAGGCTTTCTGCACAGGCAAATCATTCCATGCTGTGACCGGGTAATTACGGGACTGGTTGCGTCGCATAATAGTCTGGCCTGCTGCAATGCCATCCGGCACCACACGAATCGTACCTTCGATGGTGCTGAATAAATCAGGGTTTGTCACATAAACCACCGCTGACACATCATGGCCGAAACAGCCATCATCAGCCTCACGTTGACTGCGATAAAAATCAATATAGAAAGTAGCAGCTTGCTGCATAAATGCACCGACTTTCTGGTTATTTTCTTTGATGTCAGCGAATAATGTCCGACTCAACAGTACCTGATGCGTTACATCTAATCCGACCATGACCAATGGCCATGATGCAGTCATCACTTTATCCGCCGCATGTGGATCAGAAAATATATTTGCCTCCGCCACCGGAGACACATTACCGACCTCAATAATACTGCCGCCCATAATCACGACTTGTTTTACTTGCTGTGCAATTAAAGGCTCACGCTCCAGTGCCAACGCGAGATTACCCAATGGGCCAATGGCGACCAGATTGACCTCACCCGGGTTAGCCATTATCGTTTCAATAATGAAATCGGCGGCCTCTTTATCAGAGACTTCGCTGTCAGGAGCAGGCAGATTCACATTACCAAAACCATCAGCTCCATGAATAAAATCAGGGAAAGGGGCAGCTTCACGTTGTTCAGGTAACTTCACCCCCATCGCCACCGGCGCATCAAAACCGGACATTTCCAGTAGGGTCAATGCATTTTGCGTGGCACGTTCCACGCTCACATTACCAAAGGTTGTCGTCAGCCCAAGCAATTCAATGTCCGCATGCCCGATAGCGGTAAGAACTGCCATGGCATCATCCACACCCGGGTCGGTATCAATGATCATTTTATGCAATGGGGGGATAGTTTGTTTTTGTGCAGCATCACTCATAACAAATCCTCAGATAATTGATCAACGTCAACAGACAACGGAATACTGGCCGAGGCACCCGCTTTTTGTACACACAAAGCAGATGCCAGGCTGGCTCGCCACAAACAACCTTCCACAGACAACCCCGCCAGCATAGACTGCATGTAATAGCCAATAAAGGTATCACCTGCTCCGGTGGTATCAACAGCCTCTACCTTTTGTGCTGCCACAAACACAGCGTCCCCCTGATAGAAATAACGGGCGCCTTTAGCCCCCAAAGTCACCACTACTTTAGTGTCTGGCAGGCGTTCCTGTAACTGTGTCGCTAACCAATCCGGTTCCGGCGCTAATTGAGGGTCAGCTCCCAGTAATTGCAACACTTCCACCTGATTAACAAACAACAAGGAGAGCTTATCCAACGGTAGCGTTTTAACTGAATCGTCCATCGGTGCCGGATTGAAGGCAACATTCAGACCTTTTGCTACCGCTGTTGCTATCATTTCTGCTGTGCAACTGCATTCATTCTGGAGCAATAACCAGTCACCAGCATTAGCTGCTGCCAGCAATCCGTTTAGCGCTTCCGGTTGAAAACTATGATTAGCCCCGGCGTATAAGACAATCGCATTTTCAGCATTATCATCCACCTGAATAATCGCATGGCCGGTGGGCACCTCAATCGATTCCAGTTGACTGATATCAACACCAGCCTCCTGCATAGCATGCATCATAGCCTTATCAGCAACGTGATAACGCCCGACATGAATGACCTCACTGCCAGCTTTTGCCAAAGCAATAGACTGATTCACACCCTTCCCGCCCAATAATTTTTGATAAGTTGTGCTCGCCAGCGTTTCACCCGGTTGAACCAGATGGGGAACACGGTAGACATAATCTATATTGATAGAACCATAGTTATACAGCTTCATCGGAGCACTCCCGGGTAAAGTGGAAATAACCTTCTATTGCACCCTATTAATGCAGATCACACAACAGTTTATCCACTGGCAACCAGAAATTTCAGTTGAACCTTAGCGATGTAATTTCACGAAAAAGGTTAGTAAAACTGCTAAAATACTATTTGGAGCAGCAAAATTACCCCTACGAATGTCGCTAAACACCTGCTAACCCTACACGCGATTCAAAATATGGATATAAAGAGAATACTTGATATGCATCTCATGGCGTCCGTTGTGGGTTTTTTATTTCTGCTTTGCATGCTGCTGTTCAGTAAAGTCGCGTCTGCGCAAACAGTAATAATACCAGACGATATTCATAAAATATCTGCTGCTCCCTATACCACTCTGCTCGAAGACCCAAACCACACACTTACCATTGAACAAGTCACTTCTCCAGCCTATAACAACCAATTTAAAGTCAACCAGACTGGCCACTTGAATCTGGGGTATAGCAAGTCTACCTGGTGGCTAAAACTAAAGGTGAAACGACAGACCTTACAAAGCTGGTATGCATTGATTGACTTTCCAATCTTACCGCGTGTAGATGCTTTCCTCATACCAGTCAACTCAGATAAGCTCATCAATCTGGGAAATATGCGCAAGGAGTTCGTTTTTCAGCGCCTACCTATGATGCGTCTACCGGAAAATATAGAACATTTTACCCTATACATTCGGGTAAATAACAATGGCGAAGAAATACTACTCCTGCCTCTGCAGCTTATTTCCGCCGATGCTTTGTCGATAAAAACAGCTAAAGACTATTTATTTTATGGTGGAATCATTTCCGGGCTAGTCGTACTTATATTTTATAATCTATTTTTATATATCAGCCTACGTAATCCAACTTACTTTTCATTGGTTATTCTTTTAATATCTTTGGTTCTAATCATACAAAGAGCTGCCAATGTCATTCCCTGGCTATCTATCTTCAGTAATCCATTGAGTTTTTATTATCCGCTCATTTTTCAGATTTTAGCTATCAGTAGCATACAATTCTGGCGACAAGCAACGGAGATAAACAGACTATTTCCCCGCTCAGATAAAGCAATTCGCATCATCCAAATATTAATGATTGCTCAAATACCTTTCCTTCAAATACTACCTTACCCTGATGCATGGATTTATATAATCACTACAGTAATCATCTTTGTGGTCGGTACTTTTTGCTTCCTGGCCATATTTAAAAAATCACGTATCATGCCCAGCCTTGCGCTGCCTTTATTTATATACATTGGCGGGGCTATTCCCGCTTTATTATGGGGCATGGGCTTTCTTATACACGCCAACATCCCCTTAATGCTATTTCATGCCTGCTCACTGCTGTCTGCCGTATTGCTATCGATCACCCTGGCGGAGCACACTCGCCAGCTGCGCCTCCAGGCTGAGCGAGCAAAAACAGAAAGTAAAGCAAAAGACAGTTTTCTCACAACAATGAGCCATGAGTTACGCACACCAATGCATGCAGTGACTAGTGTCGTGCACTTATTCAAATCCACACCCTTATCAGACCAGCAGAAAATCCACCTGAACAAACTCGAAATATCTTCTGATCACATGTTAAATCTGATCAACAAAATTCTGGATCTTGGGTTCATAAACAGCACTGAATTCAACCTCGAAACACGTCACTTCAGATTAGATGAAACACTACAACAGATCGGGCAATTAATCGCTGAAGAGGCAAAACAAAAACAACTGCGGTTTAGTATTGAAAATCATGCACCCCTGCCAGGCAAACTATTAGTGGGCGACTCAACACGTTTGAAGCAAGTGCTGCTGAACCTGTTGTATAACGGAATTAAATTTACAGACAAAGGCTCAGTGACACTAATAGTTGAAAATACTACCGGTGCTCACTTACCAGACAATACCATCAGCTTGCAATTCCGGGTGACTGATACCGGCATCGGCATTCCAAAGAAACAACACAAATCTATATTTAATGCGTTTTCACAGGCCGACAACAGCACCAGACGGAAGTATGGTGGCTCCGGTTTGGGCCTGACGATTAGCCATAAATTGGTGGATCAAATGGGTGGCACTCTGCAACTAAACAGTGCACCCGCCGAAGGCAGTAGCTTTTTCTTCAGCCTTGACTTTTTATTACTCTCCGGTGCCGTTAGTCGGACCATACCGGCTGCGACCATCCGTGCAACAAGCAATGGGCAAGATAAAATGACTGTGATGCTGGTTGATGATGTTGAGCTTAACCGCTTTTTGGGAGGTGAGTTAATAACCATTCTGGGACACTCGGTCATCACAGCGAAAAGTGGTGAAGAAGCAATAGAGTTACTTGGACAACAAACAGTACTGCCTATCGACTTAGTACTCATGGATGTCAGCATGCCAGACATGGATGGCTATGAAACCACTCAACAAATACGCTCGAAAGCACGCTTTGCCAACCTCCCTATTGTTGCTTTGACTGCTCATGCTATAGAAGGCGAGCGGGAACGCTGCCTCGACGCCGGAATGGATGACTATTTATCAAAACCATTTGAATTGGAACAACTACAAGAGAAGATTCAGCAGTGGACGGCAAACAAAGTGAGTTAACTGCACTGAAGATACGGTGGAGATGCGGTGGAATAAAGTACAGTCATTAAAATCCAATTAATGATAGCCTTATACTTAACATGATGACACGAACACTTTTCTTCATTTGGCTGTTAATATTGATTCCCGGCTCAGTATTGGCTAAAACTTTAGCAATCAATGACACTACGCCGACCCTGTCCGCCGAGCCTTATTTATTAATTCTGGAAGACCCCGGCCAGCAATTCACTTTAGAACAGTCAACGTCAGCAGATACTCTGACACAATTCAAACCTTACCTGGATAACATCCGCAATTTGGGGCTGAAGGACTCCGCATGGTGGTTGCGCCTCGACATACAGCGCGAAGATACAACAGGTACAGACTGGTACGCTCAATTTAAGGTGCCTATTCTCACTTCAGAGTCTGATGCCTATTTTTTATCTGACCAACATCCAGCCCCTGTACCTTTATCAAATATGCAGGAAAAACCCAACAAGCTTCGCCTGTACACATTAAAACTTCCGGCGCTAAAAAAGTTCACGCTGATTATAAGAATCAATAACTATGGCGATGCGCTTGTGCACTTCCCTCTTCAAATATTGGATACCGAACACCTCCATAAAAAAATAGCCGCCGATAGCTTTCTATATGGCGGCATAATGGTCAGCCTATTTGTACTGGCTATTTATAACCTATTTCTTTTCTTCAGTCTGCGTTACTTCGCTTATCTGACCTTGAGCACCTACCTGATTGCATCTATTTTATTGGTACAGAAAACCAGTAACGCTATACCGCTACTGTCCTTTCTGAATGACCCAACCACCTTTTACCACTCGTTTAATACTCAACTGATTTTGGTCACTGCTATACACTTCTGGCGGCAGTTAACCTACAGTAAAAATTTATTTCCGTACCTGGATAAAATTGCCTGGTATCTAATAATTTTCATGGTAGGCATAACACCATTCATCAGCCTTCTGCCCTATTCAAACGCCTGGTCATCGGTGATGATCACATCTGTATTAATCACCGTCACCCTATTTTGCATACTGTCTGTCAAAAAAAACCCGTCAACGTTAATTGGCCTTTCGCTGCCATTTATTACCACGATAATCTGCTCTGTACCCATCATGACCTGTAGCTTAGGATTCTTTTTAAGAAAAATAGAAATTGCTTCAGATATTTTCAGCATCGGCATTCTCTGCGCCACCATACTCCTCTCACTCACACTTGCAGAACAAAGTCGCCAACTAAGAATTGAGGCCGAACGTGCAAAAGCAGAAAGCAAGTCAAAGGATAAGTTTTTGGCGACAATGAGTCACGAGTTACGCACCCCCATGCATACCACAACCAGTATTATCCAACTTCTGAAAACTACCTCCCTGTCAAACCAACAGAACGCGCACATTAGAAAACTGGAAACATCCACCAACCACACATTGGAATTGATAAATAATGTTCTTGATCTGGCCCGTAGCAAAAGCAATGAGCTTCAACTGGAAAAACAACCCTTCAGCATAAATGAACTATTGTCAGAGCTGGAGAACCTGATTGATGAAAAGGCCAGAAAGAAACAGTTAACACTGACCATCATCAACAACATCGTCACAACAGAACAGCGCTTAATCGGCGATGCGATGCGCCTTAAACAGACACTGCTCAACTTACTGGATAACGCCATAAAATTCACGGAAACAGGCAGCGTAACGCTAACTATAACGCCCTGCGGCAAGCTTACCGATAATACTCAGTCACTTAAATTTGTCATCACCGACACCGGTATAGGCATTTCAAACTATCAAAAAAAGCGGATATTTGAAGCATTTACTCAGGCAGACAGTGACACAACACGTAAATACGGTGGCTCCGGCTTGGGACTGTCAATCAGCCGTCAGCTCATTAAGTGCATGGGCGGAAAATTAATACTGGAAAGAACAGACAGTCAAGGCAGTCGCTTTTCTTTCACCCTGGCGTTTAGGCTATCCGCCACGGAACAGAAACCGCTTTACCAGGAAAAACTCCCAGCCCGGATACCCGACAATATCTGCGTATTGCTGGTCGAGGATGATGCATTAAACCGTATGCTAGGCGCTGAATTGTTAACAGCAATGGGGTTCACTTGTGTAACAGCCAGCGATGGTGAAGATGCACTGCAACAACTGCCTAAACAAAGAATTGACCTGGTGCTGATGGATATCAGTATGCCCAATATGGACGGCTATCAAGCCGCCCGGGAGATTCGTGCGCAATCTAGGTTTACTAACCTGCCTATTATTGCTCTGACAGCTCACAGCATTGAAGATGGCGAGAAACATTACCGGGCCGCCGGTATGAACGATTATTTATGCAAGCCTTGTCATCCGAATACATTAATGGAGAAAGTGCTGTTCTGGACGGGACCGGATAAACCAGCAAAAACACAGCCCCTTTCGTTTTTCAGCTCACAAACTTCCCCCTTGCTATCGCCATAGCCCCGACAGAACGTGCAACGAATGCTCAGCCGCCTGTCTGCGCACGGTTTCACGGTCTCCCTCAAAGTACATTGTCGACGTTTTAACGGCCCGATCCGGCACCAACCAACCAAAACAAACCATGCCCACCGGTTTATTTTCTGTAGCACCACCCGGCCCCGCAATACCCGTCACTGAAACGGCGACCTCTGCACGGGAGTTTGCCACGGCACCGCGTACCATTTCCGCCGCCACTTCCTCACTCACTGCGCCATAACTATCCAGTGTCAAATCCGAGACCTCAAGCATGTCCTGCTTAGCCTCATTGCTATAAGTCACAAAGCCACACTCAAACCAACCCGAACTGCCCGGGAGATCTGTGCATAATTTAGCAATCCAGCCTCCTGTGCAGGATTCCGCAGTACTCAGGCGTAATTTTCTGGATGCTAACAAACCTGAAATAGTATGAACCAGAGTCGCTAACGTATTTTTTTCCACGGTACCCTCCTCAACACAAGACATTAAGGCTTATAATAACCTGCCGGAGACGACGCTTAAATAAATTCCGGCACTCAAAAGTGATACATAACCAATAAATACAGGGGCCAGACTTATGTTGGATTTAGATGAACAACCAAAACCGCCATTCAGTGATAAAGAAATACGTATTCTCGGTTGCTTAATGGAAAAACAACTGACCACACCCAATAACTACCCGCTCACCATGAATTCATTAATGCTGGCCTGCAACCAGAAAAGCAGCCGTGAGCCGATGATGAAAATGACAGAAGGTGATGTTGGTCATATTACCCGTAGTCTGATTGAATTCGGCTGGACAATCATTCAAAACAGCGGACGCACACAACGCGTTGAACACAAAGCAGCGTTAAAATTCAAACTGGATCAGAAACAACAGGCCATATTAGCCGTTTTAATGCTGCGCCGCCCACAGACACTGAATGAAATTAAAACACGTACTGAGCGTATGGCCGATTTTTCAGGTGTGGGCGAGGTACAACAAATACTTGAAGATTGGATGAACGCGGAACCGCCTTTGGTGGTTCGTCTTCCTGCTTCTGCCGGACGCCGTGAAGACCGTTATTTTCACACACTGAGTACTGAGGATTTGGAGGCTTTGAAAGAAGAAGCTCCAGTGAGTGCTGCGCCGTCGCCGCGCAAACAGGATTGTTGCGCTGAGTTAACGGAACGGGTTGAAGCGCTGGAAAAGCGACTGGCAGCATTGGAAGCTGAGTTGAGTTGAGAAAGGCCAGCCGGAGTCACCTTTACTGCCTTTCGGCTCCGCTCTCATCCAACATGCGCGCAATTTCATCCTCACCCAACGGGCGTGAACCCTTCACGCTCAAACTCTGATTCCATTCGTCCGCAAAATCACGTTGCAACCGGTGGTTCAGAAAAGCAGTCACGCTCATAGTGATCAACGCCCCAATACTGGCCAGTAGCATATCTTTATGCGCATCCCAGACATCACCTTGTGTACCCAGGTAAGCGATACCTAAATCCCCGCCAAAAACTACAACCGCAGCCCATTCAAATAATTCAAACAACATGGATGTCGACATAGCCAGATCCAACGGCAGGAAATACCCCCAAAACCCCTTTACACCAGCGATACGGATAAACACTTCACGAATCGGATAGGCCAGCAACAAGCCATATAAAAAATGCACAAGTCGGTCAAAATGATTGCGCTCAAAACCCAGCGCTTCGTTAATAGAAAATCCGAACCACTGCACCGACCAGTCATCATAAGGCACTTCCGCATAGGTATAGTGGGCACCCACGGTGTGCAGTAATAAGAATAGGAAAATCAAGGTATACGAAATACGCGACAGCGGAAACCGTTTACTGGTAAAGACCAATAACACCACAAACAATACGCTGAGAAAATTTTCTAACGCCCAGTCTTGTCTATACGATGGATCAATCGCCAACAAAACCCACGGGACAATAAACAGGCCAAGCAGGCTAAAAAAGTAAGTGCGGTGTGGAATATTCATCTGAGCATTATACCTATAAAAACCACTTGTAAAATTACTCCCATAGATTTATTGTACACACAATGTATACATATCCAGGAGAAGTGAATAATGGATGCTGTCGGAACAGAACGTCGCGGGCGTAACAGGCGCAAAAAAGCACGGATGACCACAAAGGTCGAAATGCTGCCACAGCTCACACGGCGGCTGCCACTCACAGAGCCGATGAGCGAAGAACAGATTCTGCGCATTGATAGCGCCTCAATGGACATCCTGGAAGAAATCGGAGTTGATTTCCGTGATCCGATTGCCCTGCAACAATGGAAAGAAGCCGGGGCGGATGTACAGGGCGACCGTGTGCGTTGTGACCGCGATATGATCCGTGAACTGATTAGCAGCATTCCTGAAAACATCACACTTCATGCACGCAACCCGGAAAACACGGTCAATTTAGGCGGCAATCAGTCCATTTTTGTCCCCATGACGGGTGCACCGTTTATTCGCGACCTGGAAAACAAGCGCCGCTGGCCGACACTGAAAGACCTTGGCGACTTCCACAAACTAGCGCACATGTGCCCGGCAATTCACTCCTCCGCACACCATATTGTCGAACCGATGGATCACACGATATCGCACCGCCACCTGCGCATCACCTACTCATCCATGAAGCACTCCGACAAGACCTTTATGGGCATGACCACATCCGGCAAAAATGCTGAAGATGTGATGGCGATGTGTAAGATTTTGTTTGGCGAGGATTACCTGGACACCCATCCAGTGGTCACCGGCAATATCAACGGCAACTCGCCACTGGTTTGGGATGAGACGATGTTAGGTGCCATGCGGGCCTTTGCGGCCTGTAACCAACCGGTGTTGTGCTCGCCCTTTGTGCTGGGTGGTGCAAACACACCCGCTAGTGTTGCGCCCACTGTTGCACAGCTAAATGCTGAAGCATTGTCCGCATTGGCGTACACACAAGTCGTGCGCAAAGGCACACCGGCAATTTATGGCCATTACCTCAGCACAGTATCGATGAAATCCGGTGCGCCGATGGCAGGCACACCGGAAATATCACTAATGAACTTCATGATCGGTCAGATGGCACGTTTCTATAAAGTCCCCTGGCGCACCTCGAATACACTGGGCGGTTCCAAGGAATTTGATGCACAGGCAGGTTATGAAAGCGCCACCACATTGATGGCCGTATTGATGTCCGGCGCTAATTACATCTGGCACTCAGCGGGCTGGAATGAAGCCGGAATGCACTGCTCGATGGCCAAATTTGTGGTGGATGCTGAACAATGTGCGATGGGTTATCGCATGGCGGAAGGCATTCGATGGGATGACTTTGATGAAGCGCTGGCAGCAGTGCGGGATGTCGGGCCAGCAGGACATTATCTGGGTCACCCGCATACCCTGGAGAACTTCCAGCGGGCGTTTTTTATGCCGGAATTGTTTGATAATAACTCAATTGAACAGTGGCAGGCGGAGGGCAGTAAAGACACCGTTACACGTGGTTTAGAATATGCACAACGCATGTTAAATGAGTACCAGGAGCCTAAGCTGGACGAAGCGAAAAATGATGAGCTATTGGATTTTATCGCACGGCGGGAACGGGAAATTCCAACGATGGATGCATTGAATGAGGATGCGTAGTTTTTATGAACAAAGACAACCTATACAACGATCTGAAACGCCAGATCCTCACCATGGAACTCGAACCCGGTTCCAGCCTTGATGAAACGCGGCTGAGTGAGGAGTATCAAATCTCCCGCACGCCCCTGCGTGATGTATTCAGACGATTAGCGGGTGAAGGTTATCTGGAAATCGTGAATAACCGTGGTGCGTCGGTTTCGTCGATGAGCCACAAAACACTGCGTAATTTTTTCATGACCGCACCGATGATGTACACCGCTATCGGCAGGCTGGCAGCTGAGAACGCTAAGAATAAGCAGATAGATCAGTTAAAAACGGTTCAATTGGAATTCCGTGGGGCAGCTGTGAAAGAAGATTCAGAGAGTCTGGTTTACTGGAATGACAAGTTTCATAGTCTGATGGGGGAAATGGCCGATAACCCTTATCTGAAACCCAGCTACGAGCGCTTATTGATTGATCATGCACGTATCAGTCAGACGTTTTATCGCCCTAAGAATGAAACTATGCAGGACAATTTGGAAGAAGCCGTCGGGCACCATGATGCGATGATTTATTGTATTGAGCAGGGGGACGCTGAAGGCATGGTTGGGTTAATTCGTGAGCACTGGGAGCTGTCGCGGGAGCACATGGAAATGTTTGTGCGTCCGGATCCATTACCGGTGGATATGTAAATCATGTTAGAGGAGAAGTATTGATGTCTGAGCAAGCTAAAGTCGTACTGATCACCGGAGCGAGTGGCGGGATCGGCAAAGCAACTGTTGAGAAATTTTGCCGGAATGGTTTTTCGGTTGCGTTGGCTGATCAGGCGGGGGATGCGCTTGGAAAACTGGCTGCCGCATTAACTGATCAGTGTATAACTGTGCATGCATTTCCCGGTGACCTCACTGATGGAGCCTATTGCGATGGCTTGCCTGCTGCTGTAGCAGAGCGTTTTGGCCGGATTGATGTACTGGTGAATAATGCAGGGCTGATGCGTCGTGGCCCGATTACTGATGCGACAGATGACGATTTTTCACTGTCGATGGCTGTGAATGTTGAAGCACCGTTCCGACTGGCACGGGCAGCTATTCCCTTGATGGCAGCTAACGGCGGCGGGGCCATTGTGAACACGGCTTCCTGTTGGGGTGTGTATCCGGGACCGGATCATTTGGTTTATTGCACCACAAAGGCTGCGCTGGCAGCGATGACTAAATGTCTGGGGCGGGATCATGCGCACCAGAATATTCGGGTGAATGCGGTCTGCCCGAATGAGGTGAATACGCCGATGATACGTACCGGTTTTGAAATTCGCGGGCTGGATGCTGATAAGGCAGTTAGCACGCTGAATGAATCGGTGCCACTGGGGCATATTGCTGAACCGGAAGAGATTGCCGATGTGATTGCGTTTCTGGCTTCTGATGAGGCGCGTTATATGTGTGGTGCATTACTGGAGGTGAATGGTGGCAAACCGGTTTACTGATAAAGTTGTGTTAGTCACAGGTGGTGGCAGTGGTATCGGGCTGGCCTGTTCACGGCAGTTTGCCAGCGAGGGTGCTGAGGTGTTTGTTGCCCAGCGTTCGTCTTGTGATGAGTTTGTGCATATCGATGCGGATTTAAGTCAGGATTATGCCTGTGAACATGTTATTGAACAGATTCTGGCGCAAGCAGGAAGACTGGATGTTTTAGTGAATAATGCAGGCATGATGCAGGAAGCCCGTATTGAGGATATGTCGCTGGAAACCTGGAACCGCACGCTGGCGGTGAACCTGACTGCGCCGTTTTTATTGAGTAAATATGCTATGCCTGCTTTACGGGCTTCGCGGGGCAATATTGTTAATATCGGCTCGATTGAGGGGCTGGGTTCTAATCCGCAGCATGCGGCTTATTGTGCCAGTAAAGCGGGGTTACATGGTCTGACCCGGGCGATTGCGGTGGATCATGGTGGTGAGGGCATTCGTTGTAATGCGGTGGCTCCCGGCTGGATCGATACTGCGTTGAATGTGGAATTTATTGCGTCTATGTCTGATCCGGATGTTTTTAGGGAAAACATTGGCAAGATTCATCCCGTTGGACGTACTGGCAGGCCGGAGGAAGTGGCTACGTTGGTGGCTTGGCTGGCATCCGGAGAGGCTGGTTTTGTTAGTGGGCAGGTTTATACGGTTGATGGTGGGCGGATGGCTAAGTTGAGTTTGCCGCAGTGATTAAAATATAGGAACAATTATGAAATTTGATGGTATTTACACCCCGGTCATCACACCGCATTTTGATGATGGCAGTATTGATGAACAGGGTTTGGCAGTGGTCATTGAACATCTGATTAGTAGCGGTGTGCATGGTCTGATTGTGGCCGGTACGACGGGTGAATATTACGCCCAGTCCCGCGATGAACGTATGCACCTGATGCGGGTGTTTAAAGACATTATGGGTGATCGTATTCCGCTGATTGTGGGTACGGGTGCGCTACGCACTGAAGAGTCGATTGAATATGCGGAGGCAGCGGCGAAGGTGGGAGCGGATGCATTGTTGGTCGCTACGCCGCCTTATTCCGTGCCTACGGAACGTGAAAATGCGTTGCATGCGTTGGCGATTGATCGGGCGGCGAATCTGCCGATTATGCTTTATAACTACCCTGGCCGCATGGGTGTAAATATGGGCGAGGAGTATTTGGATCGTGTGGGTCGCTCACCTAACTTTACCGCCATTAAAGAAAGCTCCGGTGATATTAACCGGCTGCACTTATTAGCGCGGGATTATCCGCATATCCAACTGGGTTGTGGCATGGATGATCAGGCGCTGGAGTTTTTTGCCTGGGGTGCATCATGTTGGGTGTGTGCGGGATCGAATTTTGCGCCGGAGGCACATTTAGCCTTGTATCAGGCGTGTCGGATCGAAGGTAATTTCGATAAGGGGCGGCGGATTATGACGGCGATGTTGCCATTGATGCGGGTGTTGGAGCAAGGCGGTAAGTTTATTCAGGCGATTAAGCACGGCACGGCTATGCGTGGTTTGCCCGCCGGGCCGTTGCGTAAACCGTTACAGTCGTTGAATAAAGACGAGAAACGCGAGCTGGAACAGGTGATTCGCGTGATGAATACCACACTCGACAACATCGCAGGGGAAGCATGATATGTCAGATTTACTCCGTTACGAAGAATACCGCGCGATTGCGGCCACACTGACCTTCCCTGTGACCGCTTTTATCGATGGTCATTTCCGGCCTGCTATGTCGGGTAACACCTTTCCAACGCTTAATCCGGCGACAGGTGAAACGTTAGCCAGGATTTCGGCTTGTAATGCCAATGATGTGAATTTCGCGGTGGAGAAAGCACGGGAGGCTTTTGATCAGGGTCATTGGAGCAAGTTACACCCCAGCCAACGTAAAGAGACACTCATCACGCTGGCTAAACTGATTAAACGCAATCGTCATGAATTAGCGGTGATGGAAAGTCTGGATTCGGGCAAGCCCATCCGTGATTGCGCCAGAGTCGATATTCCGGAAACCATCACCACCCTGCTCTGGCACGCGGAAAGTATCGACAAGATTTATGACCAGACTGCTCCGGCGGGTGATGATGCCATAGCGATGATTGTGCGGGAGCCTATTGGCGTGGTGGGTTGTGTGTTGCCGTGGAATTTTCCGTTATTGATGCTGGCGTGGAAGATTGCACCGGCGTTGGCAGCGGGTAATTCAGTGATCGTGAAGCCAGCGGAACAAACCAGTCTGACGACGTTACGCATAGCTGAGTTGGCAATGGAAGCAGGTATTCCACGTGGTGTGCTGAATGTCATTCCGGGCATGGGGCCGGAGGTGGGGGAGCCATTGGGTTTGCATCCGGATGTCGACATGGTGTCCTTCACCGGTTCGACTGAAACCGGGCGGCGTTTCCTGCGTTATTCGGCAGATTCTAATCTGAAGAAAATCGTGCTGGAATGTGGCGGGAAAAATCCGGCGGTGGTGTTGGATGATGCTGAAGATCTTGATCTGGTGGCGGAGCATATTGTGAATGCGGCGTTCTGGAATATGGGCGAGAACTGCTCGGCTAATTCACGGTTAATTGTCCAGGAAGGTGTTAAGCAGCCGTTGATGGAACGTATTCTGGCGCACCTGCGTGACTGGCGCACCGGTGACCCGTTGAATCCGGTGCATAATCTGGGCGCTTTGGTTGATAAGGCACATTTTAACAAGGTGTGCAGCTATCTGGATGCGGATTCGTTGGCGGGTGCGCGTGTGGTGATTGGTGCGGAACATCGCGATGGTTGTTATGTGATGCCGACGATTATTGATGGCGTAAAAACGGGGGACAAACTGGCGCAGGAAGAGATTTTCGGGCCGGTGTTATCAGTGATCACGGTGAAGACGGTGGAGGAAGCCATTGCAGCGGCGAACGATACTGATTACGGTCTGGCCGCCAGTGTGTTCAGTGCGAATGGCAAGAAAGCGTTGCGGGCTGCACGTTCAATTCGCGCCGGAACCGTGACTATCAATTGTTACGGCGAAGGCGATATTTCCACACCATTCGGAGGTTATAAACAATCGGGTTTTGGCGGGCGTGACAACTCTTTGCACGCACATGATCAATATACCGAGCTGAAAACCATCTGGATTGACTTGTCGGATCGTGCCCCCGAAGAGGCGGTTGAATAATGACTCAGATAAGATCCATGCCTGTTGATCCCGGCCCTGCGGGGTGGAATGCTATTTTGCCGGAGCGTGCGGCAAGCGAGATGTTGACCGGCTCGTTGACTGCTGATTATCTGATTATTGGCGCGGGTTTCGCGGGGTTGTCGGCGGCGCGGCGTATCATGCAATTGGAGCCGGAAGCGCGGGTGATTATTCTTGAAGGTCGTACCATTGCGGAAGGCCCGGCTGGGCGTAACTCCGGCTTTATGATCGATCTGCCACATGATCTGGCTTCCGATAATTATGCCGGTGAATCCAGTGATGAGGATCACCGGCAAACCGCCTTAAACCGTGCGGCGATAGGCTTTGCGCAGGATGCGGTGGTGGAGTATTCCATGCCGGATGAGGCGTTGGTAGCTTGTGGCAAAATTAATGCGGCGGCTACGGCGAAGGGACATAAGCATAACCTGGATTATGCCCGCCACCTCGATACATTGAGTGAAGATTATAAGCTGTTGGATGCGACAGATATGCTGAAACTGACGGGTATTGAGTACTATCAGGGTGGCTTGTGGACACCTGGTGCGGTGATGTTGCAGCCCGCTTTGTACATACGCGGTTTAGCTGATGGCTTGGTGCAACACCCTGCCCTACAATTATTTGAGCAATCGCCTGTCACCGGATTGGAAAAACAAACAGGTGGGTGGCGAGCATTAACAGCACAAGGCTCGGTTCAGGCGGCTAAGGTAATTCTGGCGGTTAATGGCTTAGTGCAGGATTTTGGGTTTTACCAGCGTCGCTTAATGCACGTGTTCACTTATGCGTCGATGACACGGGCTTTAACGAATGAAGAGTGCCGTAAACTAGGCGGGGAACCTGATTGGGGATTTACACCAGCTGATCCTTTGGGCACTACGGTGCGAAGGATTTCGGGAACAGGTGGACACCGGATTATTATCCGTAACCGGGCAACCTATGATCCTTCGATGACGGTGTCGGATGGACGCATGGGATCGGTGGCAAAGACGCATCAGCGGTCGTTTGAGGCACGTTTTCCAATGTTGAAAGATGTGACGATGGAACATTGCTGGGGTGGACGGCTGTGCCTCAGTTTAAATGGGGTGGCTGCACTGGGTGAGGTGGATGAAGGGCTTTATTCGGCTTGTTGCCAGAATGGGCTTGGGACGGCCAAAGGGACAGTGGCCGGAATTATCAGCGCTGAGCAGGCTTGTGGAGGCGCTAAGACTTTATTGCCGGCGTATCGGGTTGAGGCTGAACCTAAAAAGCTGATGCCTGAACCCTTGATGTGGCTGGGGGCGAATGGCGTTATGCGCTGGAAGGAGGCTTGGGCTGGGCGGGAATTGTAAGGGATGTTGATCCAAAGCAACTAACAAAGCATACTTAAAACTCACTTCAAGCAATTTAATAAGGTATTGGGTATGGAACGTGCTTATGAAGAATTAGTGGATTTCATTGCTGGTGGAACGACACCCGGGAAAATTGTAGCATTCCGGCCATCTGATACCTCCAAAAACCGTGTACTTGAACTCATCCAACAGAAAAAAAGCTCAACTATATCCACTGAAGAAGCCTCTGAGCTGGAACACTACCTGCAACTGGAACACCTTATGCGCTTGGCAAAAGCCCGGGCGCAACAATTTATCGCCCAATGAGCAGTACGTACATCAGCACTAAGCTTCGCAAACTGGTTGCCGGACGCGCAAAAAATACTTGTGAATATTGTCTAATTCATGAGGACGATACCTTTTTCGGTTGCCACATAGACCACATTATCAGCGAAAAACATGCTGGCCCAACCAAAGCAGGTAACCTGGCAATGGCCTGTACATTCTGTAACTTACACAAGGGCAGTGACATCGCCTCGCTTTCTGGAGATGGAGCATTAACTGCTCTGTACAATCCACGCATAGACAATTGGACAGAACACTTTTTGCTGGAGGACGCCTACATCCGACCTCTTTCTGCAATTGGAGAAGTAACCATGCGATTACTACAATTCAATAGCAATGAGCGTGTACTTGAGCGACAAGCATTACTAAGCGTTAATCGCTACCCCTCCCTCCGATAAACACCAGCAGCTCCCAAAACAGCCGGAAATAAGAAAACAACCAACTGTGCCAACAACACACCACAAATAATGCCCCCCATATTAGCCGCCATATCCAGCCATTCGCCATAGCGATTAACAAAGGGCTGTATTAACTCAATAGCCCCACTATAAGCCACGAAAAATAGCCCGATCCAGGGCCAATGCAACGGCCTGCGCAATGCCGCCGGGAACATCAACGCACCATACGCAATAAAATGGTGTGTCTTATCGGTGCCGGGCACACTGGGCAACTGATCCACAGGCCAGAGTGACAAGGTGGTGATCGCAACTAACAGGATGAGCGTCAGCACCAGCCAGTTGTTTCTGATAAAAATAAAGGGCATGGTCATTTAATCATTCTCCACAACTCCCAAAACGCCGCTGCCGAATCGCCCCGTTCCATATAATAATCCACATGTTGCTCAACCGACGCATCCTGCTTCAGCTCAATGCCCCATAATGGCGTAATCTGTTGCGGCAACATCGAATAACGCACATCGACCACCCGCATCGGGTCATTCCGATCCAGTGCAATATAATCGCCTGAAAACCAACGGAATCGTTCAATATCCTTTGCTTGTTGTGAATCACGATCCAGCCAAGGCAAATCACGGTCAATATCCAACTTATCACTGTAATCCCCCGCCCAAATTTCCTGTTGGCCGGATGAACTCAGTATCGGCAGGAAAGGCTTGACTGCATCAACATAGAAGCCCTTGTCGGTCTCAGTAATCACCTTCCAGACCACCAAATTACCAAAACTGGGTTTAGCCTGAATGCGTAACACCTCACCATCACGGAACTGCGCCAATTCACCGCCAATTTTCATGGCGCGGTCATGCTGTACAAAGCCAAGTGTCAGATACATAGCACCCCACAACAACGCCATATAAACCAGTGCCCGCCGTTTTTTTACAGCAGCCCAAATAACTAACCCCAACATAGGCAAAGTAAACAAGGGATCAATAATTGACATAACATCCCAGGCAAAACGTTGGTTAGTTAGCGGCCAGAGCAGCTGTGTGCCATAACTGGTGCAACCATCCAATAAACCGTGAGTAGCTACGCCCAGCACACACCACAGCAAGGTAAGCCGAAAACTCAGCCCCCACCTTTTCGCGAGTAACGGGTACAGGAACAGGCTAACAATTAACCCACCCAGCGGGATGAAAAACAGAGAATGCGTAAACTGGCGGTGAAATTCCAGATAGAGCAAAGGATCAGCCGTAGAACGAATAAGAATATCCAGATCAGGCGCCATTCCCGCTAAAGCCCCGATTAGCGCTGATTTAGCCAACTTTTTCTTATCACTACTGACCTGCGCAAAAGCTGCCCCCAAAACCCCTTGTGTCACCGGATCCATTGTATTGCCCTATTATTTTATGAGATAGATAGTATGTCTGGTTTATTACTGACTTCCAATAAGCTTAATCCGGTTATATGATTCAGGTTAAGCAAATCTCGGACACATTGGACCAGTAATGGCAAAACGCCTACCCATTGAAGACATTCTTGATACATTGAGGCAAACCCTGTCCAGCCACCACGAAGCCGTGCTGGAAGCGCCACCCGGAGCGGGTAAAACCACCTTAGTGCCACTGGCCTTATTGAATGAACCATGGCTGGCCGATAAGAAAATTCTGATGCTGGAGCCACGCCGGATTGCTGCCAAATCTGCGGCGCATCGCATGGCCGGTCTGCTCAACGAATCAGCGGGCCAGACCGTGGGCTACCGCATGCGACTGGATACCAAAATCACTGGCAACACCCGCATCGAAGTCATCACTGAGGGCATTCTCACCCGCATGTTACAAAATGACCCTTCATTGGAAAAAGTCGGGTTGGTCATTTTTGACGAATTTCATGAGCGAAGCCTGGATTCTGACCTGGCGCTGGCACTGTGCCTTAAAGGCCGCACCTTATTCCGTGATGAAACAGCGGGTGAGTCACCCCTGAAAATCCTGTTGATGTCGGCCACACTTGATGGAGAAGCTATATCACAATTACTGGGCGGCGCTCCCATTGTCAGCAGCAAAGGTAAAACCTATCCGGTCGAGATTATTTATGGTCACGCCATGCAATCAACGCGGCTTATTACTGACCGCATGATTGCCACCATTCAAAGGGCATTACTGGACAACCCCGACAGTAGCATTCTGGCCTTTCTGCCCGGTCAAAAAGAAATTCGCCTGACCATGGAAGCTTTGTCTATATGGCTGACTGAGCACAACATGAAAGGTGTTTATATCAGGCCGCTGTATGGCAATTTATCGCTGTCAGAGCAACAACAAGCCATTGCCCCCTTAACCGGTCTTCAGAAAGATGGCCGCAAGGTGGTGTTGGCGACGAATATTGCTGAAACCAGTCTGACCATTGAAGGAGTGGATATTGTGGTGGACTCTGGTTTAATGCGGGAATCACGCTTCAGCCCGTCCACTGGTATGAATGGCCTGTACACCAGCAGAATCTCCCAGGCTTCCAGCATACAACGTGCCGGACGAGCCGGGCGTTTACGGAAAGGTAAATGCTACCGCCTGTGGTCAGCAGCACAGCAAACACAAATGGAAGCGCATACACCGGCTGAAATCCTCAATGCTGATCTCGCCCCACTGGCGCTACAATTATTGCAATGGGGCATTAATGATCCACAAGAACTGAGCTGGCTGGACGCGCCACCCGCTGCTCCGTGGCAGCAGGCATTGGATTTGCTGGATTCGATGGGCGCTACTAACAACCGGGCCGGCCAACGATCGCTGAACCCTCATGGCCAGGCAATGGCTGTGCAAGGTACCCACCCACGACTGGCACACATGCTGATCTGTGGCCTTCGCATCGGACATGGCAAGCTGGCCTCACAACTGGCTGGTCTGTTATCTGAACGTGATCCTTTTAGCCGCCAACAACCCGATATTCGCTATCGTCTGGACTTTTTATCCGGCGCAAGTCGCTGCCCGGCCCCACAACAAGGCTGGTTATCACGTGCACGCATGCTCGCACAACAATTCGGCCAGCAGCTCAAGACACCGGAAACCAAGGCAGCAGCCCGGTTTTATAAAACGGATAGCAGCCTGGTGCCGTTAATACAGCCTCAACAAGCTACCGCCTATTTACTAGCCTGTGCTTATCCCGACCGGATAGCACGCCGCAGGCATTCCGGCGGGTATCAACTCAGCAACGGCCGCAGCGCCAAATTCATCGATAAAAATCCGTTAGCCAATAGCCCGTGGCTGGTGGTGGCGGAAGTCAGCAGTACGCCGGGTGGGAAAGGTGACATTATCCACGCGGCCACCTCACTGGATGAAAACTTATTTAACGGCTTACTCAGTCAGCTTGTGCGCATTGAGACGGTGGTTGATTGGGATAAACAGGCCAACCGTTTTATTGCTGAAGAACAGGAGAAAATGGGGGCATTAATACTGTCAAAGACCCGATTAAGTGATATTTCTGTTGAAGAAAAACGTGCTGCGCTACTGGTGCATATCCGCAAAGAAGGATTGAACATTCTGCCCTGGAAAAAAGAACAGGTGCAGTGGTGTGGCCGTGTTATGTTGTTGAGAAAAACTGAAGATAACGCGGATAAATACCCTTGGCCGAATGTCAGTAAAGCCGGTTTATTAGCCGATATGGAAAACTGGCTGGCACCTTACCTTGATGACATCAGCACGCTACAGGATTTTAAAAAACTGGATCTGAAAACCATTCTGCAAGCCTCGCTACCCTGGGAGCTACAACAACGGCTGGAGCAATTAGCCCCTACCCGCTTCAAGGTACCTTCCGGCTCTTCGATTGCCATTGATTATTCTCAATCTCCACCGGTATTAGCGGTGAAATTACAGGAAATGTTTGGCTGCGAACAAACCCCCACTATCGCCAGAGGGAAGGTGGCTTTATTAGTGCATTTATTATCGCCTGCCGGACGGCCACTGCAAATAACACAAGACCTGACAGGCTTCTGGCGCACTTCGTACCATGATGTCAAAAAAGACATGAAGGGCCGCTACCCCAAACACCCCTGGCCGGATGATCCGTTACAAGCAATTGCCACGGCAAAAACCAAGGCACGCGCCTTCGCTGGGGAAAATAGCGCCCAATGAGTAGTCACATCCGATGACTCAAACAGAAATATCAACATCACACTATAGTCAATGACACCATCTTCAAAGGATGATTGCCATCAAACGAAGGGAAATCCGGATAGCAATCCAACCAAGTCACATCACTCACCGAACGCCCCTGTTTTTCAACACAACGTAACAAGCTAGCGAACCAAATTTCCCTATCCACCTTCGCCACATTGTTACAACAAATCACCTTCCCGCCCGGCTTCGTAGCCAACACAGCAGGCTTCAATAAGCTCTGATAATCATTCACCAAATCAACAGTGCCGAACGCACTTTTAGCAAAGCGAGGCGGGTCTAAAAACACCAGATCAAACTGTGACGCTGACATTTTAGGATAACTGGGTAGTTTTTTATTATTACGACTAGCTACTTTAAGCCCAGCTAATTGGCGCAGCGCCGGAAAGGCATCACTTTGTACAAACTGACACACCGACTCAACGCCATTTAATTCGGCATTTTTGCGCCCTGCTGCTAACGCAAATGATGAGAAATCAACATTAACGACGCGTTTAGCGCCCCCAACAGCGGCGGCAGTCCCTATGCCACAGGTATAGGCAAACAAATTCAGCACGCTTTTTTTATGACTATGTGTTTTAACAAACTCCCGGCCAATCCTCATATCCAAGAACAACAGCGGATCTTGTCCTTCATGACGCAACTTACTGGTGAACAAAATACCGTTCTCGACAATCACTTGTTCTGAACGCGCGTAAGCCTCAATCTCCGCATCAAGCTCATTGATAATGCGTGAATTTTTATGCGAGCGGTCGTTATACACCACCGGCAAATCAGCTACCGCCAACAAGACCGCCTGAATAGCCTCAACTTCTTGCACAGTCAGCGTTTGATGGAAGGTTTGAATCAACCAGGCATCACCATAACGATCAATATTAAGGCCATTTGCCCCTTCAACCGTGCCGTGGAAAACACGAAAACAGTCAGTTTTTGCTGAATCGATGGAAGAGCTATTTAGGCGCTCAATAAGGTCAGCACGTTTGGCTAACGCAGTATTCAGCAGGGAAGTTATTGGCATAATTAAAGGGCTCGTTAAAGGGTGAGGCTGAAGTTAACTGATAACACGCAGGCTATCCAGATATCATCTTACACTACGCTCGAAACAGGCCATAGCATGAGCGCACCATCAAAACATTCGCAATGTGATGAGCTTTAGAGGACTATTAGAAAACCGCTATACTCTATGTGGGGCGTAAGCCAAATTTCCACTATTTCAAACCAACATTTAAAGGTGCAATATGTCTGTATATCGAATTACCAGGTTCGCAGCGTCTGACATGGACAAGCTGGCAGAAGCCATTGAGTCAATGAGAAGTGAACTTGAAAGTCTGGGTGCCGACTCACTTGACGTAGTTTCATACGGCAATGGAAAAGGCGTTGCTTTAGCCAAATACCCTGATCAAGCGACAATGGATGCAGCAGCTGAAGGCGCGAACAAGGCGTTTGGTAAAATGATTGAATTGGGCATTGTCGATGCCGATTCAATTCATCCACATGCTGGTACAGTCATTAAATCCCTCTGACTCCATCGTTATAAGCAACATGTCAGGCCCGGCATTGCTAAACGATGCCGGGTCTCACTTCTCACATTCAAGCCATAGGGTGAAATCGTGGACAACAATATTTCTAATGCGGCTTTGCACGCTCAAGTCATACGCCCGAGCTTCGATCGCTCAACTCTGAAATCCCGCATTGTCCATCTCGGTTTTGGCGCATTTCACCGTGCGCACCAAGCGCTCTACACCAGCGAAATGCTTGATAAAACGGGTTCGGATTGGGGGATTTGTGAGATCAGTTTATTCGGTGTGGATCTCATTAAGCAACTGCGCAAACAAGACCACCTTTACGCTGTCCTGGAAAAAGACACCGACACCATCACCGCAAAAATCAGCGCTGCAATCGTCGAATCTGTGCACCCTAAACTAGATGACACACAAGCCGTTTTGGATAAAATGGCAGAACCTCAGGTCGCCATTGTATCGTTAACTATCACTGAAAAAGGCTATTGCGCCGATTTAAGCACAGGCCGGTTAGACCTCAACAATCCACTCATCGTGGCCGACTTAACAGAACCACAAAACCCGAAATCGGCCATTGGTTATATCGTTGAAGCACTCAGGCTACGCAAAGCCGCAGCGCTTAAACCGTTTGCCGTGATGTCCTGCGATAACGTGCCGGACAATAGCCGCGTGGCGCGACAAGTTATTATTGATTACGCCAACCAGCTTGATGAAGCACTTGGCACATGGATTGCGCAAAACGCTACCTTCCCTTGCACAATGGTTGATCGCATCGTTCCTGCTATCACTGATGAGAGCCTTAGCGAATTAACCGAACAACTGGGTGTGGCAGACCCCTGTGGTATCGTCTGCGAATCATTCACCCAGTGGGTTGTTGAAGATGATTTTGTTAATGGCAGGCCGGAATGGGATAAATCCGGCGCAACGTTTGTTGATGATGTCAGACCCTTTGAAGACATGAAACTGCGTATGCTCAATGGCAGTCACTCATTTTTGGCTTATCTGGGTTATTTAGCAGGTTACCGCTATATTTATGAAGCGATGGCTGATGATGCCTTGCGTAGCGCTGCTTTCAAGTTGATGACTGACGAACAAGCCGCCACATTATCGATGCCGGAAGGCACTGATCTGACAGCATACGCTGACCTGCTTATTTCACGGTTCTCGAATACCAGCATCAAGCATGAGACGCACCAAATCGCCACCGATGGCAGCCAGAAACTACCACAACGCATATGTGAATCACTGCGCTTCCACCTGGAAAACGACACACCCACACCTTGGCTGATTCTCGGCATAGCAGGCTGGATGGTTTACGTTGATGAGCGAGATGAAAAAGGCGCAACCATCATTGTGAATGACCCCATGTTAGAGCAGTTCCGGGACGCTTATCAAAACGCAGAGACACCAGAAGATATCGTTCTGGCCCTGTTAGGCCTTAACACTATTTTTGGCCAGGATTTAATTCAACATAAAGTCGTTGTCAGCGCCCTGATTGATGCTGTTGATCAACTAAAAAAATTCGGTGCTCAGGCGGTGGTCACTAAAACGCTCCAACGCCAGCGGGTATCGATGTAACGCCTAGCAGTGCTGAAGCAGGTGTCGACATGCTTGAGTGTTATCCGCCGCCAGTTAAATAATAAGCCGGGATCAGGGAGTTCGTGGGGCAAACATAATAATCGCCATGCCCAACAGCGCCACGCCTGAACCAACTACATCCCAGGTTGTTGGGCGCACACCATCGACAGCCCATAACCACAAAATGGCCATGAAAATATACACACCACCATAGGCCGCATAAACACGACCAGCAGCGGCGGGATGAAGCGAGAGCAGCCAGGCAAACACAGCCAGACTCAGTGCGGCGGGTATCAACAACCAGATGGATTTACCTTCACGCAACCAGAGGTATGGCAAGTAACAGCCGATAATTTCAGCCAGCGCTGTCACCATAAAAAGACCGACTGTTTTTAATTCCGGCAACATACTCCACCTACAAATTATCTGATTAAAAAGGACAAGGACACTGCCCGTGAAATGGCTTACCGCTGGTTGGGTGCTCAAAATACAAGTCACTGGCATGTAATAGCAGTCGCTCTGCCATCTGTTCACTGCGTTCGTTTTTGTACAGATCACAGCCAAGAATGGGGTGACCTATTACCAGACTGTGAATCCTTAACTGGTGTGTACGTCCCGTCTGAGGCGTAAATTGCACCAGACTCCGGCGCGGTTCCTCTAATCGCTGCAAGACAGTGTAATCACTGGTCGCCGCTTTACCGGTGATGTCACAAATTTTCACGCGAGGGAACAAGTTTTTATCTTTGGCTATCGCCGCTGTAATACGCCCCTGATCCTCAATAATCCAACCATCCAACATGGCGACATAACGCTTTTGAATCGTGCGCATTTGGAACTGTTTATTGAGGTGCTGCGCTGACGCTGCATTCAGCCCCACCACCATAATACCGGAAGTTCCAAAGTCTAAGCGGTGCGGTAATTTTGCAGCTGGGAATCCAGGTGCCACATCGGCTTGGCCATGTACCAAACGGTAATGTACCGAATCCAGGTTTAGGGGATTTTTACCTGACAAGCTAAGCAGGCCACTGGGTTTATTGATCAATAAGATGTCGGCATCCTGATAGAGGATTTCTACGGACTCATCACAGGGCGGCGCCAGAAAGTTATCAACGGGAGGATCAGTCAACGGGCTGGCATGGGCCATTATCAGTCCTTATTTTCGATTAACAAGTCGGCCAACGATAAGCCACAACACTCAACCTTGTACTGCTTGAATTACTACTCCAACCTGATCAGCTTGGGTGGCTTAATGAGCTTACTTGACAAGCAACCACTACACAACCAAAATGAAACCACTTAAATTTTATAAGGTGTGATTTATGCCCGCAATAACCATAAAAAATATACCTGATGATCTTTATAACGCGCTCAAGAGTACCGCTGAAAATCATCATAGAAGTATCAATAGCGAAGTAATAGTCAGGTTAAAACAAGCTTTACTGCCTCAGTTAATGACGCCGCAAGACAAGCTGACCAACATTCAAAGACTACGTGCGCAAATCACGCCGAATGCAATGACCATTGATGATATTGAAGATGCCATTAATGAAGGCAGGCCATGATTGTTGCTGATACCAACATCATTTCCTATCTGCTCTTGCAAACACCCTACACAGATGATGCCGACAAGCTGTATAAAACTGATCCGGTATGGGCTGCGCCATTGCTATGGAAAAGTGAGTTCAGGAACGTATTAGCGCTGTACCTGCGCAAAGGTATGATAACGTTTGACAAGGCACTTCAGCTCCAGGAAATGGCTGAGTCAGTCATGAGTGCACATGAGTATGATACTGCTTCGACACAAATATTGAGCCTTGTTAACAAAAGCACCTGCTCTTCTTATGATTGTGAGTTTGTCGCTTTGGCCAACTACCTTGGTGTGAAATTGGTGACGCAAGATAAGAAATTGCTGCGGGAGTTTCCGACAGTGGCTATTGGCTTAAAGAATTACCTGGAATTTACGGCTCCCTCGTAACAATACAAGCCTTATTTCTGATTATAAATCGGCCAACGATAAGCCGCGATATTCAATCTCATATCCCTTCAACTGCTGCTCCAGTCTGGCCGCTTTTTCCTTTAGTTTACTCAGGCGGATATTCTTAGGATTTCGCTTAACTTCGGCGATTAGAGCGGTCTTATCTAACTCATTGAGTGCCACAATATCGATCTCGTTTTTGTTTCCCGCCTCCCAGTAATTTCCGATAACACTGTACTTACCCGTGGCCGCTAGCTGCTCCCGAAACAAACGCTCTAACCACTCACCACTGTAAGTCGCAAAATCACGACTAATCACCTGTTGTAGAAACGTAAAATTACCCATCTCAACGGCACTACGGTGACGATAAACAAAACGGAACCAGAAACTCAAAAAGGCATCCTGAATACGATACTTCACCTGCCTGGATTTAGGGGTAGATAGCACCGGCTGAATACGCTGAATAATCTCAAACTCATTCTCAAGTCTTTGTAAGTAAGGGCCAACCGACATTTCTAACACCGACTCAATGTCACTACGGCTGGTTTTACCGGTAGCAATACACGCCAGAATTGAGAAGTAAGTACCCTGCTCCCCACCAAACTCCTCAGCGAGGCGATACTTGCCTTCCTCGATAACTAAACTGTGCTCACCTAACCATTCCTGCCAGATATCAAGCAAAGGGTCGGTCTGTGACAGCCACTCCAGGTATTTAGGCACACCACCACTTAAGCTGTACCAGGTTAATAAATTTTCAGGTGAATAACGCCGCTGATCGTTAAGCAACTCAGCGATATAAGCAGGCTTCAAAGGCTGAAGATTAAGCCTGTGATCTGCGCGGCCAAATAAGGGTTCTTTACTGTCCTGAAAAATACGGGTCATCAACGAGTAAAGCGAACCACAGCAGATAAGATGTAATTTACAACGCCGCCTGAACTGATCCCATAAGTTTTGCAGATCTGAGAAAAAGCTGGCATTTACCCGATTAATATCCTGAAACTCATCCAGTATCAGTGTCAGCGGATTGTGCTCGGCGTATTCAAACAGAATGGTGATAATTTCGCGTAACCGCTTGGGTTGACCATAAATTGGAATACCTAGTTGTGTGCGGATTTGATCTGCGAATTCTTCACACAATAACGGCTCAGATTTGCGTGAGATGAAGAGGTAAAGTGCGGATTGATCCTGGTAGGTTTTTTGTAACAATGCTGTTTTGCCGACGCGGCGGCGACCCACCATCAGCGTTAAGCTGGATTGTCCTTCAGTCGCTTGTTGTGACCATTTCAGGAGTTGCTTTTGTTCAGATTCGCGATTATAGAATTTCATTTTATTACTGTAACATATGTTACGGTAATTATAATTACAAAGTGAAATTACGTTTCTATCGCAATTCTTGTGTGGCTTCCCAAACACCCTGTAAAACCAGAACAGGTCTGTGTGGATAAGCTTCCGGCCTGCGGAACTCGCTGCGCTCAGACAGTCCTCAGCCTACACCTTATCCACACAGGCCTGTTCCTTGTTGCCTCGCCAGTGGGTACGTAGAATCATGTTAGCTGTTTGCCCAATCGGGCAGCCGCTACCCGAATTCCCTCAAAAATGGGGGCACTGACACTCTCAGGAAAGCCATCCGGCAACAATCCTTCTGCCCGTTCCAGAACCTGTTCCGTTTCCGCTAACGTGCTTTCAATAATCCGCCGCATTTCATCCCCACTAAAACCACAGACTTCCGCCGTTGAAAGCAGATGCTCCACAGTAAACCCGAAACCGTCACCCAGCTTGTAATAGCGTTTACTACCGCGTAATGACATGGCCATTTTGAAGTTATAGTGCTGGATATCACCACGAGTGATCAACGGATACACCGAGATCACATCGTAAATAGGCGTAAGTCGATACTCGCCATTTTGCTGAATAAAAATACTGAAGTTTTTAGCATGCCCATCGGGTGCCGCCATCAACCAGAACAATAAATTGGCTTTGAGGAAATCCGCCCTATCTTTCTCGGCATGGCTGGAACCTTCCAGCAGTTTCATAATTTCTGGTATGCCGGGGCCACCGTCTGCCTCGTATTTATTGCCCGAAGAATAGCCCAGCGCCTGACACATATCCTCCTGTGGCAAACGCATAATCCAGCTTCCATCACCGGATAATTTGCGGTCGAATCGCTCAACGGATAGCACCGTGGTTCCACCCACCGTTAAACGTTCGGCCCCCGTCACATCCAAACCGTACAGCCCCAGTATTTTAAGACACAACCACTCGTTATCAACGCTCTCACTCAGATCAATCTCATTGTGATCAATCTTGCCCATCGGCAGCTTGATAATATGCGTTGTTGGTGTGGTACCTTCCGGGGATTGCCATTGCTCATCATGCCAAAGCAAACCCGTCTTATCCTGCGCCCCCGCCAGCGACAGGCGGAATTCTTCGTGTGACTCGTTCATGCCTAACGGTGCCAGGCGACTGGATGCAACGCGCTTCTCTAAGTCATCAGCAGACAAAGGTGAGCCGACAATGGCCCTTATGTTATAAGGCGTTTCTGTGTCGGGGTGTAACTGCACAGCACCGATGCAATCCTTGCCGATAGCTTCCAGCAGGTCAAAAGGATGGTTGCTCTTCACCCCAAAGCGTTGTTGGATATGCGCCCTTATGGCGGGATTATCCGGGAGTAAATTATCAAAAAAATTGTACACCACATCGCCGGAATGGAAAGACGGCTCAGTGGGCAAGTGCAATGAAACCGGACGCTTACCCGGCGTAGTTAACCACGTTTCATCATACTGAAATGACAGCCCACCCCCTGTTGATTTGCGCAAATAACCCACCAACAAGCCATTCATCAGCACCTGTAATGTTTTTTCTCTGGCTTGCGTACTCACCATTCCTCACTCCATGTTGCTTGTTTATCCGGCGTAATCTGACTGGGGCCGATTAATGCTTCAACTTCAGCATCACGACGGTGGTAACCCGTTTCATCGATGAGTTCAACAGCGGCGGCAATATGACTTTGAATCTCAGTTTGCGCTGTGTCATCCAATAGCTGTTGCTGCCATTGATTGAGAAGCAACCGGGCCATTTCTAAGTGATAATCTGTAAGATAAAGCAGCATGCCGGATGGGAGCGCAGTATCGTAGACTTCCTGCAAGTCCTGGTGGGCTTTTGTGAAGTCGCCGGTTTCTCTGAACAAATAGGCGCGGGCTAGTAGAACCAAGGGGATCAAGTCCTTACGGCCAGAGTGATGGAGGCCACTCACCGCTGTCTCAATGCTCGAAATCGCTTGTGGGAAATCCCGCCTTGATAGGTGAATTCGGCCAATATTAAGCGCATCAAGCGCCAATGTTAGCGTTGAAGGCTGCGCCAGCTCACCCGCACACACCCATTGATTAGTTTGCCCGATTTTATCAAGGAAGCTATCAATTTGCAGACGCTCCAGCAGCAAATCAGAATACCCCCAAACCGAGTAAAGATAAGGTGATGCAGGCGCTTCAGCGTTATAAATCACCTCTGCTCCCTCAAACAAAGCCAGCGCCTCATCCAGCTCGCCTATCTGGTGCAAGGCATTGGCGTGCGCAGCTCTCGCCCTGACCCGCTCCAATGGCTCTCCAAGATTATCAGCATAGGTAATCCCAAGTCGTGTAGTCTCAATGGCATCAGCTAATAAACCGAGAGTCGCCTGTTGTTGGCCCAGGTGTCCGGAGAATGGGGCTGCGATTTCCCAGTTTTCTTCCGTCACCAAAATCTCTAAAAGGTACTTGGAAGGCTGAGTAGCCTCCTTCACCCGCCCCAGCGCACTGAGGCAATAGGCCGCTAAACTAATTAATACATCTTTGTCCGCACTCGAAAAACCGGCTTTCAAAGCATCCCACTGTCTGGCAAAAAAATGACTAATGACCGCCAGATCATCACTAAATGCGCCCAGACTTAAGGTCAGATACCGCGCATCTTCACGACTAATGCGCGGCCAATAGACTTCCTCAAATACCTGTTGGTGCAAACCCACTTCACAAGCATGTTTCACCGCATAAAACAGCGGGCGCATTTCGTCCAAAGTATCCGGCAGTTTTTTATCCGGCGCCGCCTTGTAATAGCCATATAAACACGCATGCGCCGCCTGCCATGCTTCCGGATTGGTCTGTTTTAATTGCGCACCGAAGTACTCACGAATCAATGGATGGCAGTCTAAAACCTGAGAAGAACCACCTTCTTGCTCCGAGTCGCTACTGTCCGTCAATATATGATGATCATGGCGCAAACTATCAATCGCACTAAACCATTCAACCTCTTGAATCGTATCCGTCAGCCCTGTGATCCGGGCTTCCCACAGTGCTTCAAACACCTCCAGTTCAACAGGACGATCAAACAAGCCCAGCAAGTACAACAGGGAAAGCTCCGGCGTACCGGCAAACCAATCCTCATAGGCTTGCATCACCTTAAAAGCATGGCGACTGGTCTTATCCGCAACCTTCTGTAACAAAGCAGGCAGTGTATCCAGTTTATCAATATCACCGCGATACCTTAGGCGCAGCAAATTACCGAGTAAGCTGAGCGCTAACGCATGCCCCGCATAATCATTCACCACTTTTAATAGCGCTGCTTTTTTGCCATGCACACCCAGCGACTGCAACAAAGCCACACCATCTGCAACGGCTAAATTCTGGAGATTATGAGAAATAACAGAGGCACGGTCACTGAGTTCATAGACCGCAATTCGGGTGGTGATCACACAAAACGCGCCAGGCTGTCCGGCGAGATTTTTCAATAAGCGGACTAAAGCCCGGTCCTTTAACTCACCCCGGTTCGCCGCATCGGCATGTTGCAGCGGCTCCAGCCCATCCAGCACCAGTACACACTGTTGATCACGCAACAATCCCGCCAGATAATCACCTTTGTCTTCATCTGACTCAAACGTCTGTTGCGCCGCGTTTAATACCTGAAGCGCATGGTTGAAGAAAGGACTGGTTGATATTTGTTTATCCGCCGTCGCACCTTGTGAATAAAACGACCACGCAATCATCGAAGGCAGGGTATGGCAGCGCGTGTTTAACCAGTGGCGCAGTAGCTTCGTCTTCCCTGTTCCACCGGGCGCGATAAACTGTAGGATATTAACGTCTGGATTAGCCTGTGCATCATCCAAAATGCTTAACTCTGCGGTTCGGCCAATGAACGTACCGGCCACGGTGGGAAGGCGGTCTGAGTAAATGGTTTTGGGTGGCTGTTTCCCAGGACTTTTTATCGTTTTATCATCATCAGCTTGCATTAGAAACGCCTGTTGAGTTAACCCAAATGCAGCCACTATTTTATCAACCGTCGTCTGTTGCACCCGCTTGTTTTTTCCTGAGAGCAGCCGTGATAACTGCGACCTTGATAGGCCCGTTTTTTCTGCCAGCTCAGCTTGGGTCAAGCCTTGCTGCTTAGATAACCGTTTAATTTGTTGGATAAAGGGTGCTGAATCAATCATCAGGGACACGGAATTACCTATCAGTCAGGGTTGAATAGTCACGCCAACGGTAATTTTTGTTATCAACTATGTCAACAAAAATGTTAACACCGGGTGCCGCCTTGTTACATTTTGCCGTTACTTGTTACATATCGTCCTTACTTGTTGCACAATTTCATTGTATAAAAACAACACATAACCTTATTTATCAAGGATGGAACTTCCCGTGAAATACGTACTTTGGCTAATCCTCGCAATACCCGCTGTTGGCATGATGACGGGCTATTTTTCCGGCAAAGCACTGAGCGGTGAACTACTTCATCCAACCGGCGAATTCTCAGCACGCTTTATGATCATCGCTATGCTGGCCACTCCCCTGCTCGTCCTGTTCCGGCGGTTTGGCTGGTCACTTACCGTGCCACAATGGCTGGTTCGCCACCGTCGGTATTTTGGGGTTGCGGCGTTTGCTTATGCGGCGTTGCATACCGTGTTTTATATTATTGATGTGGGTGTCTGGACTGAAATACTTAAGGAATTCACAACGCTGGGCATCTGGACAGGTTGGCTGGCTTTTGCGATTTTCATCCCGTTAGCCATCACCTCCAATAACCGCTCACAACGCTTATTACGCACTGGCTGGAAGAAACTGCAACGCTGGGTCTATCCTGCTGCTGTTCTGACACTGGTGCACTGGATTTTTGTACACAACAATCTTGGCCCTGCGCTGGTGCACTTCATCCCACTCGCCGCGCTGGAACTGTTCCGTGTCTATTGTGCTTATTCACCCTCTACTCAAAAGGCATCATGATGAAACTTAAAACGCTCACCCTACCCTTATTGGCTATTGCCGTAGCCATGACCTTTTCCACCACCGTACAGGCGACCGGCTTCCATACCTGCGAAGACACTGATACGGCTGACTGGGCGAATGTTGATGCCCTGAAAGAAAAAGTGGCTGAAGATGGCTATGAATATCGCCGCCACAAGCCCGATGGTGGTTGTTATGAAGTTTATATAAAGTACACCGACGGTCGTATCGCCGAGGCTTATTATCACCCCGTTTCACTGGAGCTTGAATTGATCCAGCGCAGGGGTAATATTTTGTATGAAGCACCGGAAGTTGAAACTGAGGAAGAAGAAGCGGAAGCCGAAAAAACCGAATAATAGTCAGGCATTATTACAGGCATTTGGCGGAAGGGTGTTACGCTGTACAATACCGAATGATTTGTGGGTCTGTCACTACTGACGCCCTTTCCTTTGTTGACTACCTATCTGAGCCTCTATGCCATTTTCAAAACTTGGGTTATGTGATCCTATTTTAAAAGCCATCAATGAACAGGGTTACGCCACACCTACCCCGATTCAAAAGAAAGCCATCCCACTGATTCTTTCGGGTAAAGATTTAATAGCCACCTCCCAAACCGGCACAGGTAAAACTGCTGCCTTTGTGCTGCCTATTTTAGAGCAACTGAATAACGGGCATACCGTGCGTGGCAAACGGGTGCGGGCGCTTATTCTTACGCCCACCCGTGAACTGGCGGTGCAAATTGAAGCCAATATTACGGCGTACAGTAAACACTTAAACCTCAGCTCAATGGCCATCTATGGCGGTGTTGACACGGAAGCGCAGAAACAACGTTTAATCGAAGGCGTGGACATTATCGTCGCCACACCGGGCAGGTTGATTGACCTGGCGCATCAACGTGCTTTGCATTTTGATGAGCTGAAAATGCTGGTGCTGGATGAGGCGGATCGCATGATAGACATGGGGTCTGTGGGTGACATTGATAAAATCATTGAGCGTCTACCTGAGGCACGGCAGAATTTATTATTCTCGGCGACCATGAACGCCAGTGTGCGGGAACTGGCCGAGGGGTTTACTGATAGCAAGGTGGGTGATGTGGCAGCTGAGATCGCTATTTCACCTAATATGAAATCGGCACCTTCGATCAAACAATGGCTGATCACGGTGGACAAAGACACCAAGTCGGCGTTACTGAGCCACCTGATTAATGAAGAGCAATGGGATCAGGCGCTGATTTTTATCGAGAAGCGACACGCTGCGGCCAAGTTGGTGGAGCAATTAGCCAAACGCGGCATTACAGCGGAATCGATTCATGGCGGCAGAAGCCAGGCTGTGCGTGAACAAATATTGAATGACTTCAAATCCGGTGAGCTTAAATATTTGGTGGCTACGGGTGTCGCTGCGCGTGGCATTGATATTGGCAAACTGAGCCGTGTTGTTAACTACGACCTGCCTTTTAAGCCGGAAGAATACATTCATCGTATTGGTCGCACGGGGCGTGTGGGTGAGCCGGGTGAAGCGATTTCTTTTGTGGCAGCGGGTGATTTTAAAAACTTGTGTGCTATTGAAAGTCGTTTGAATCACTTGATTGATCGTAAGGAAATTGAGGGGTTTACGGTTAGGAAAGTGGTACCTGTTTCGATTTTGAATTATGTGCGGAAGAGTAAAGCGCCGGTTAAATCGGGAGCATCAGCGCCTGGTGATAAGGCAACTGGTAAGCGTAAACCACCGATTAAATCAAGATCGGCATCCGATGATAAAGTTGTTAGTAAACGCAAGCCATCGGTTAAATCAAGACCGGAAGCAACGTCGCCGGATAAGGCAGTTAGTCAGAGTAAACCGCCAGCTAAGGCGAAGCCAGCATCATCGCCTTATGAGAAGGCGGCTCGTAAAATCAGGGCTACTAAGGGTGGCCGTTCTCAGGATCGCGGGTAGCAAATACGTTTTACTCTGATCATTGTTGCAAAGATTGTTGCAGGGCTGCACCAATCTTTGCAACAATAAGATTTTCAGCCGTTATAGTCAGCCCTCATGCTCAGTGAACGTCAGCAGATCATACTCGAAGCTTTTCTGGAAGAACCGGAACAGGCGCTTTCAAGCGGCGATTTGTTACCACAACTCAATATAGAGCGAACTACTTTATACCGTGACATGACGGCGATGGTGGAAGCAGGTGTTTTACTGGCTTCGTCAGCGACCAGAGCACGCAGCTACCGCCTGAATCCGGAATCAGCAGCTTACCTGCAATGGGATTTGAGCCGCCCGCCTCATGTGCGTGAAGCGGTGGCTTATATGCCCGATTTTCTTGAGTCTTATCAGCCAAATACCAGTTTTCTATTAACAGCAGAGCAACGTCAAACCTTAGCAAAAATTGGTAGTATCGCCGGTGCAGATGAAATTGAACGTGACAAAAATTATCCCCGATTGATTTCTACGTTATTGATTGACCTGGCTCATGCTTCATCGAATCTGGAAAATGTACCGATTTCGTGGTTGGACACCAAGACCTTGCTTGAGTTTGGTGAGCAGCCTGAGGGGTTGGATGCGACGCAACTGCGTATCGTGTTAAATCATAAAGCGGCTATCCAGTATCTGACGAAACATGCTGACTCATTGCGGTTTTGCCGCCGAGACTTGTGTGATTTGCACAGTTTGATTGCTGAGGGGTTGATTGCGGAAACGACGGCTATTGGGACTTTGAGAAAACGGGTGGTGCGCTTTTCTGATAGTCGTTATTTGCCGCCGGATAATCCTCACCTGCTCGAAGTGGCTTTTGAGTTATTTTGTGAGAAGGTGGAAGCGATTGAAGATCCTTATGAACAGGCATTTTTTACGATGGTGTTTCTGCCTTACCTGCAACCATTTCAGGATGGTAATAAACGGACATCGCGGTTGAGTATGAATATACCGTTGTTGAAGCATCATCTGGTGCCGTTTTCTTTTGCTGATTTGCGTAAGCGGGATTATATGTTTGGGTTGTTGGCTGTTTATGAACGTCGGCAGACCGGGTTTTTGGCTGAGGCTTTTGTGAAGGCTTATCAGAAGACTACGCCGCGTTATGCGGAGTTGATTCGGTATGTGCAGGATGGTGGGGTGCTGGGGACGATTGCTTGAGGTGGCGGATTCAGCGGCCCACTACCTACAGGCGTAAAGCCAGTAACACAACAAAACCACAGATATTATTGCACGATTTTGGACGAGTGGTTGTTAACCTGTATAACTATGAGTGGCTATTGGCCCTTATCCTGACCAAAAAAATTAATCATAATTTATGATTTTAAATATAAGATTTCTTTTCAATAAGCCTGCCCAATTACCTCGCTTTTAATATAATGAGCCTTAACATGAATTTAGAAAAATTTTCAAAAATATCTGAATCTCTTCGACAATATAGGAGAGCAACCCTTAAGGATTTTGAGACAGATGTAGGGGAAAAGCCTATAGACCAGCTTTATGTGGATCCTCTACCAGGCGGGGCAGTATTACAATCCGTTTTATCTAGCAATACCACATTCATTTTAGGACGAAAAGGAACCGGTAAAAGCACAGTTTTTGCGAAAGCTCAATCAGCTCTAAGAGATAGAAAAGATGTCATTTCAATCTATATTGACGTTAAATCAATTTATGATGTTTTAGAAGCTACAGAAATCCCTGAAACAGAGTTAAGCAATGTAGGAATATCTAGTGTCGCATACAGGTCACATATGCTGCGAAAGATTATGCTTGGTAAGGTTATTGCTGGCCTATTAAAAGAAATTGGAAATAGCTGTGAAAACCTAACACTACTAGAAAGATGGAATGGTGCTAAAAAGCAATATGATGAACTCAAAAAATCTTTAAGTAACATTCGTGATCGCGTTAAAAAATCTCAGCTTGAAAAACACGAAATTCCTATCCTCCAAAAAATCACTAATCAACTTCGTATAAAGCAACAACAAGAATTATCTAAAACAAGCTCATCTAAAGTAAACACATCAGCCAAAGCAAAATTAACAGGAGCTGAAGCCAGCTTAGATGCCAGTGTTTCATTGGCAGACTTTGATAAAACTCTAGACGATAATGATATATATAACGAATACTCAGATGTGGTATTAAAGTCTTTCCCATTTAGCGAAATTATTGAGGAAATTCAGACAATTATATCAGAGTCTGGCCTAACGAGGTTGGTTGCATTTTTTGATGACTTTTCAGAACTTGCCTTTGTTGACCAGAGGCTCTTTGTCGATGTAGTCTTATCTCCTCTTAACAATTCTAGTAACGAAGCTGTTAAACTGAAGGTGGCAGGATACCCTGGCCGAGTTTACTATGGAAAAATTGACCCAGGAAAAGCGGATACAATAGGATTGGATTTTTCAGACTTATATGAAGCGACTGAAACCCAAGAGATGGAGAGATCTGCTACAGATTATGCTTACAGGTTATTGAGCAAACGTTTTGATGCTTTTGGTGAAAATATTGAAGACTATTTTGATGTCGCATCCACCACTACTATCGAATCACATATGAATCTTATGTTCCAATCTTCTTTTAATGTACCTAGGATCATGGGTCATATACTTCATATTTGTTATTTGGATAAAATTTCAAGAAACGAAAGAATCACACTCGCATCTATTAGGCTCGCCTCAAAGAAATACTATGAAAATACTATATCCAAATATTTTGACAGATTGAATAGATATGCACTAGAGCCATTTGAAAACAAGCTCGATAGACATAACCAACAGCAACTATTGAAATGTGTTATTGATGAAGCGAGAAGTGTTCGAAAAAGAATTATAGAGAAGAAAGTTGGAGGTAAGTATTTCGAAAAACTAGGAGGAAACCCTCAAACAAGTCATTTTATGGTAAGCCCAGACCTTAGTGATATTTTTTCTTCATTAGAATCTAATTTTTTCCTTTCAAGGTATAAAAAAACCAGAGACAAAGCAGGTAAGGATGTATTTATATATTCCTTATTTTTAGGACTATGTGAGAGCGAGAGAATGAGTTGGGGCTACCCTGAAGGCCGAGAATATAGAAACTACTTTGTTCAGAGGTGCTTTGAATATACTAGGGCTGTTCACTTATATCTATCTAAAAATAAAACAATAAAATGCGGGCAATGTAGCTTTTGTCACCCAATGGATAAAAAAGAAAGTATTGAGCTTTTCAAATGGCGCTGCCCAGAATGCATGGAAGGAACTTGCTCTATAGTAGATCTTGCTGATGACTTTAAAGAAGAAGTTGAAAAGCTAAATAAAGAAATTATGTTAAATCCAATTGAGTTAGACATTGTAACTACTCTTAATGATGAGCAACGAAGAATGAGAGCTGGGGAAATATCAGCACTTATTGATACAACACACCAAATGGTAGGCAGAAGAACTGGCAAACTTCAAGAAATGGGGCTAATTATCAAAGCGCGAGATGAAGACGATGGAAGGATGCGTAGTGAGATTACTGAAAGGTGTGGGGCGACTTATTTTGAATAAAACACTTACACAGGAACAGTATGTCTAAGCCTGACATGCATACCTTTACGCCAATTTTGATGGACGCACCCAGTGAAGTCAACTCACGGCTAAAACTGGTATCAATATATTCGACATGATGCATCCAAATCAATCGCTGACAATGCCTCATAAGCCAGTGCTTGTGAACCAGAAATGATCAAGAAGAAATGAACCAACGATGACAGGTGTGCAAAACTGATTTGACGCATTTATCAGCTAAATAAACTGCCGGTATACCTGTGGGTAAAACTGACAAAAGCTTGAATAAATCAATAGAAAAACTATAATGATAGCAATGCTAACATTCAGAGAAGCTTATGGGACAACTATTGGTTAGAAATCTTGATGATGAATTGGTACATTTGCTAAAAATCCGGGCAGCACAACATGGGCATTCAATGGAAGCAGAGCACCGACAAATCCTGAAAGAAGTACTTACACACCAGAAAAATGAAGAAAAAATACCTTCGCTAAAAACACTACTATTGGAAATGCCTGAAATATCAGATGAGGAACTACAACGACACGACGATTATGGACGGGAGATTGAATGGTGAAATTTCTTCTGGATACCAACGTACTGTCGGAGCTTAGAAAAAAAGATCGCTGCAACCCTCACGTCAGAAGTTGGTTTGCTAAAATAGATGAAAGCTCCATCCACTTGAGTATTCTTGTCACCGGAGAAATACGCAAAGGCATTGAGTTGAAACGCCTCAAAGACCCCGCGCAAGCGCTAATCCTTGAGCAGTGGCTGGTAAAAATAGAAACACATTACTTTGGTAAAATATTTACCCTTGATAGTGAAACGTGTGATATTTGGGGCAAATTGAATGCTATCAGGCCATTACCTGTGATCGACAGCTTACTGGCAGCAACTGCTATCCAGCACGATTTAACTTTAGTTACACGCAATGTAAAAGATATGGAAAACACTAGCGTAAAACTCTTAAATCCGTTTGAATGATTTCGCTATTAATCAGCCAAACCATAAGCTCTTCCCAAAACCTCGTCCAATTGTAAATATTTCTCCGTCCAATCGAAAATAACAAACCCTGAAAAACCACACTTCCACAGCCAACCACCACTTCAACTCAATTTCAAATATTTGCGTTAAACAAAAAAAATAGCCATACTCCACCCATAAAATCATCCACCCAAAGGTATGAGTCATGGCAAAAGCCAGAGTCGAGAAAGCCCCCGTTCTTAACCTTCCCGAAGACCTCAGCCAAATAGCGCCCTTTTTAAAGGACTATGACGCAACAGATGCAGAAGGCCGTTACCTGCATTGGAGTCAGCTAAAATGGCGGGTTCCGAAGGCTAATGCAGCAGCAATCTGGAAAACTGTAAAGCTCAAAAGACAATCTCAGTACAAATCACTAAGCCTGCACGATGAAAGCGGAGACTCATTCAAGTACTGTACACCTCACTCTATGGAAGCCCTCTTATACCAGTTGGTTAAAATTACTGGAGGTAAGGCCTCAGATAACGTCACCAGTGATAACTTACAAAACAGATTTTTAGTTTCATCATTAATAATGGAAGAAGCCATCACCAGTGCGCAACTGGAAGGCGCATCAACCACCAGAGCAGTCGCAAAAAAAATGCTGGAGGATGAACGTGAGCCATTAGATGAAGATGAAAGAATGATACTGAATAATTATCTTCTTCTTAAGCACGCAGAACAAAACAAAGACAGTAAATTATCACTGGATATGATTCTTGAATTTCACAGAATCGCCACAGTAGGCACCTCTGAAAACGATATCGTCCCCGGTGAGTTCAGAACAAACAATGACATTTATATCGAAGATGGTAACGGCAATATTGCGCACCAACCACCCGATTTTAACTTGCTTGAAAACAGGCTTAGTGATCTTTGCGCGTTTGCCAATCAGGATCATACCAGCCTGCCGGGAAGTGATTTTATGCACCCCGTTATCAAGGCAATCGTGCTTCACTTTATGATCGGCTATGAACACCCATTCCGGGATGGCAACGGCAGAACTGCCAGAGCATTGTTTTATTGGTTCATGTTAAAAAGCGATTACACCTTGTTCAGATACATCTCTATTAGTAAGTCATTGAAAGAAAACCCTAAGGATTATGGCTTGTCTTATATGTATACCGAGAAGGATGATAACGACCTAACCTACTTCATCTATTTTCAGCTTGAAATAATCAGTAAAGCATTCGATGAATTAAAGTCATATCTGGATAATAAGGTGAATGATTTCAACAAAATATCAGAAGTACTGGAAGAAACAGCCTGGGGAGATAAATTAAACTTTGTTCAAAAGGATCTCATTAAAAAAGCGGTGAAAGAACCCGGGCGAATATTCAGTGCTAAAGAAATCTCCAACTCATATGCAATCTCAGCAAATACAGCCAGAACATACCTCGCTAAACTGGCCGAAATGAAGTTATTCCTCAGTACAAAAGAAGGCAAAACCATCATTTACATTGCGCCATCTAATCTACTGTCAAAGTTAAATGCAGGCAAAGAATGACAGGAAAGATGCGCCAAAGCCCGACACACCCCTACCCCTAAATCCGCAACCCACCATCCAGCTCCAGCACCCGCCCGGTAAAATAATCATTACCAATAATGAAATTGATCGTATCGGCTAATTCTTCCAACTCACCGGTACGCTGCAAAGGAATAGCCTGCGTCAAACGCTCATGGGCTTTCGGTGGCATAGAAGCGACCATGTCTGTTTCAAATGCACCCGGTGCGATGGCTGCTGAGCGAATATTGTAACGCGCCAATTCGTTTGCCCAAGTCGTCGTCAGCGCCACCACACCCGCCTTGGCCGCCGCATAATTAGATTGTCCGGCGTGTCCGGCGCGGCTGATACTGGAGATATTAATAATCACCCCCGGTGTCTGGAACGCCATCATGCATTTTGCCGCTTCCCGGCCACACAAAAAGGTACCGGTAAGATTGACATCAATAACCGCCTGCCATTGCTCCAGACTTAAAAACTTTTCAACGGTTCCGTCCTTGGCTTTAGCTAACAAACCATCACGCAAAATACCCGCATTATTCACAAGACCACTGAGTGCGCCGAAAGTGGTTTTTACTTCCTCAAATAACTGCACAACAGAGGCTTCATCAGCCACATCTGTCACACAAGTAATCTGCTTACCTTCGTTCTCCGGCAGGCTATCCAGTGCCAATTGCAGCGTATCATGTTGCAGATCCGCCAATACGACATTGGCATGTTGAGCCGCCAACGATTGTGCGATAGCTAAACCTAAACCACGCGCAGCGCCGGTTACCACAAATGTATTACCTTTGATTTGCATACTATTCCTCCAATTTTCTGATCGTTGTTTTACCAGGGGAAACCGTGACGGTTGTTGCAGATACCATCATCCAAGTGCTTTTTCGCTGCGAATGCCAAACAACACATTTGCCAACACCCAGCCACAGTTCCCACCAAATAAAGAAACGGATTCGTTTGCTACCCTAGCGTGGAGCCATGCGCAATGCGCCATCCAACCGGATCGTCTCGCCATTCAACATCACATTGCCAATGATGTGCTGCACCATTGAAGCATATTCAGCCGGTTTGCCCAGCCGTGACGGATATGGCACGGAAGCACCCAATGCGTCCTGAACGTCCTCCGGCATTGCTTCCAACATAGGTGTCAGGAACAAACCCGGTGCAATCGTCATCACACGGATGCCTTGTCGGGAAAGATCACGCGCCATCGGTAATGTCATGGACACAATACCGCCTTTTGACGCTGCGTAAGCCGCCTGACCAATCTGTCCGTCATAAGCTGCTATCGAAGCCGTGTTAATAATAACACCCCGCTCATTATCGGAAAAAGGCGCATTACCTTGCATCACAGCTGCGGCCAGTCGCGCCATATTGAAACTACCGATCAGATTAACCTGTATCGTTTTACTGAAAGCATCCAGAGAATGCGGGCCGTGTTTGCCGACTGTTTTTTCAGCGCCGCCTATACCAGCGCAATTGACTAAACCATGCAGGCTGCCGAAACGACTGACCGCCAGATCAACAGTAGCCTGGCCATCTTCTTCGCTGGTGACGTTGGTGCTGCTGAAGATGGCACGCTCACCTAATTCGGCGGCTAAGGCTTCACCTTGCCCGGCGTTCATGTCCGCTATGACGACGTTTGCACCGGATGCGTGCAATGCGCTTGCAGTGGCTGCGCCGAGACCGGATGCACCGCCGGTTATGATGAAGGTGTTGTTTGTGATTTGCATTCTTTTGTTCCGTTTAATGTTGAGTGATTATGACGTACTTTAAGCTAAATTCCCTCCGTCTCCTACAGGCACTAACTGCCAGTGACACCGGAAAAACACTGAACAACAGTCAGCAACACTTGCTGAATCGCAATCTGTTAACTCAGGACTTACAAAAAGAAGGGGCTACGACGGGTAAAGGAGAAGGCGGGCGACGCGCTATCATCCTGAATACCGCTGCGAAATTATTCGCTGAAAAAGATTTTGACCGCACCTCAATGCCTGACATAGCCAGCCATGCCGGCCTGCTACCCGGATCGGTTTATCACCACTTCGCTTCCAAAGCAGAATTACTCCTGATGACTCGTCAGGAAGGCTTTAATACCCTAATGAAGCGAGTCAAAGCAGCTGCCGGAGAAAGCACTGCCCCCTGGGACAGCTTGTGTTAACTTTACGAATTGGTGGTAATTTGTTAAAAAGCATCCATCTTTTCTATCCAAGCAAGGTATCGTTAATGAAAATACTGTCCCTCAGCCGCATTCTGTGCGCCTGGCTTTTGCTGCTGATGACACTGTCATGGCAAGTCAGTTTCGCGGCCACACCGGGCGTACCGGTTAATCAGGAACAAGATGCCACAACCTCTGCCATTGCTTTAGAAGAACCAGGCAGCAAAGCAGCCGTTCGGGAACTGGTTTCCACACTGAATGATGATGCTGTCAGACAACTATTAATTCAACGCCTTGATGCCGTCGCTGAAGCCAAAGAGCAAGCAGCCGGAGAAACTTCCAGTGCGCTCGATGTCATTGCGAATGGATTCGCCGTTTATGGAAAGAACGCGCTTTTTACGCTCAACAACATGGCTGAAATCCCGAACGTACTGGGGAAGATTGGCGATGCAATCACTAAATCGTTGTCGCCTAATAGTGTAGGAAAAGCTTTCCTAATTATCCTGCTGGCCATCGTGCTGGGTTTAGGTGCTGAGCGCTTAGTGGCTTTTCTGTTCAGAAAACGCAAGCAAAAACTGATTGAAGCCATGCCCTCTACACTCGGGGGCATTTTAGCCACTTTGTATACACGCTTATCTTTCGATATCGCGGGCGTGCTGGCGTTTAGCATGGTGAGTTATATCGTCATTAGCTCACAGTACGCCAAAGAAACTTCCGGCAACCTACTGCTCTATATTTCGGTCTCAGGCTTAATAGGCGCGGGTTTAACCTACGTGATCAGCCGGTTCTACTTTGCCCCCAGCCGCCCGGATTTACGGATCTGTAACACCACTGATCAACGGGCCATGCGACTAACAGTCAGCTATTCAATGCTAGCAGGGTACATAGTAATTATTCATAACCTGTTCTATTACTTGTTACAAATTGGCATGGAAAACAATGGCGATGCCTACGCACACCTTGTATACCTGGCCTTTTTCATGAACCTTTCCATGTATGTAGCCGCTTCGCTAACCATTTGGTACAACCGGGCGGGCCTCACGGAAATTTTACTGAAAAACAAAGAAAGAATTACCCTGGCTATCGGCGATGAAGCGCCCGAGGATGTGAGTTGGTTTGCGGTCAATTGGCCTAAAATTGCCATTGCGCTTATTTTTACCAAATACTTCATGGTTGAAGTCATTATCAACCTGACAGATACCGGAACCTACTCAATCGGCGCCGTGTATATCACCTTCATCGTCATATTCCTATGGCCTAGCTTAGATGCCACAATCTCACTGTTCGCCTGGAAAAGCATTGCCATTCCGGAAGATGAATCACAAACCGCAGCCATTGCCCGACGCAGGGTACAACAAGGCCTGTTACGTGTTGGCCGGGTGTTGGTGGTGGGTGCGGTGTTATACCTGTTGACCTGGTTATGGGGTGTGAATGTATTGGATTTGGCGGAGTCCGGCCTTGGCGCTCAGGCCGCTGGCAATTTATTAGAAATATTACTGAGCGGACTCTTCGCTTACATTTCCTGGGAACTGGTTTCGATTTTTGTTGATTATTGGCTGGCCAAAGAAACCGGAAACTCACCGGAAGAAGAAGCGGGTGGCGGTGAAATCGGCGGTGTCGGCCTGTCCAGAACCGCTACGATCTTACCCATACTGGAGAAGACAGCGAAAGTACTGATTATCCTCGTATCCATTGTCATGGTGCTGGATCATTTCGGGGTGAATATCGGGCCAATCATCGCGGGTGCCGGTGTGCTGGGTCTTGCTATTGGTTTCGGTGCACAAACACTGGTCAAAGACATTGTGTCCGGAATGTTCTTTCTCGCGGATGATGCCTTTCGCGTCGGAGAGTATATTTCGGTTGACGGCACGATGGGGAACGTCGAAAAAATCTCGTTGCGTTCACTGCGCCTGCGTCATCATCGGGGCTTGGTACACACCATTCCTTATGGCGAAATTCCAAAGCTCACCAATTACAGCCGTGATTGGGTCATTATGAAATTACGTTTTCGGGTGCCGTTTGAAACTGATGTGAATAAAGTCAAAAAGATCTTCAAGAAAATCGGGCAGGATTTGCTGGCGCATCCGGAGTTAGGCGAAGATTTTCTGCAACCGTTTAAATCACAGGGTGTTGCAGAAGTGGATGACAATGGCTTAGTGGTACGCGGTAAGTTTATGGCCAAACCCGGCAAACAATTCATGATTCGTAAGGAAGTTTTCGTGCGGGTACAAAAAGCGCTGGAAGAAGCTGGCATACCGTTCGCCCGCAAACAGGTCATCGTGCATATACCCGGAATGGATGACAACGAGGAAGAAAAGGCACTCACACCGGAAGATCGCAGAGTGATTGCGGCGGCGGCCTCTGAGGCGGCGGAAGAAGAGCTACCCACAGGTCAGGAGGGAGCCAAACCGACCACTTAAAAATACTTTTCAGGGGTACCGTAAAATGTCAGGTTTCTGACCATTTACGGTACCTTTTTTTAGCGGGAAAACAAAACAGGCGCGGCACCGAAAAAAGTCACGCCAACAACTCATGCAAATGCGCAACCACACTATCAATCTGTTCCTTAGAAATCACCAGAGGCGGCAACAAACGCAACACCGTAGCTCCCGCTGGTAAAGCAATCACACCCCGTTCCATCAAAGCCTCCAACGCAGGCTGCGATTTACCCTTAAGTTCCAGCCCGATCATCAGACCCAGTCGACGAATTGACCGCACCTGACTCAACGGTTTCTCAGTTAAACGCTGCTCAAAATAAGCCCCCATTTCAAGAGCACGCGCAGCAAGATTCTCACCCTCTAATACGGCCAGAGTAGCCAATGCAGCCGCACAGGCAATCGGATTACCCCCAAAAGTCGTGCCATGCATGCCCGGCTCAATCTGAATACGGTCACTCAATAGCGTCGCGCCCATGGGTACACCACCCGCAATCGCTTTCGCCACCGTCATCATGTCAGGCTGTAAATCATAATGCTCACAGGCAAAAAGCTTACCGGTACGACCAAAACCCGTCTGAATCTCATCGATAATCAACAAGGCACCGCGCTCATCACAAATCCGGCGGGCAGCAGCGATATATTCCTTATCAGCAATATTCACCCCACCCTCGCCCTGCACTAACTCCAGCATCACCGCCGCAGTTTCTTCAGTGACAGCAGCATCCAGCTTTTCAATTTTATTCAGCGGCACATAACTAAAACCAGGCACCAGTGGCGCAAACGGATCACGGTATTTCTTGGTAAATGTCGCACTTACCGCCCCCATAGTCCGGCCATGAAAACCACGCATAGCAGTAACAAATTTTGTACGCCCCGTCGCCACCCGCGCAAATTTCAACGCCGCTTCAACGGATTCAGCGCCGGAGTTACACAAATAAGCACGGGTAATATTCTCTGGCGCACACCCCACCAGCTTTTCCAACAGAAGCGAACGCTTGTCGTTATACAGTGTATTCGGCACCACCATTAACTGAGCCACCTGCGCCTGTAAAGCCTTCACCACTGTCGGGTGACAATGACCCACATTCGCCACACCAATACCCGCAGCACAATCGATGTATTGCTTGCCATCCTCATCGAATAACACAGCACCTTCACCGCGAACAATCACGGCATCACGCTTGGCATAAAGGGTTAAACCGTGTTGCTGTTCGAGTGTCTTGTAATTGGGTTGAGTCATATTTTTGTCCTAAGAATATCGCAAAAAATCTTTGCTCCCTTCCCGCCCTTGTGGGGGAAGGGCTGGGGATGGGGGGGTAAGATGTGGCACATTAACTAATCGTAGTACCACTGCCAGCCAATGCATCCAACAACGGGTGCTCAGTACGCCCGTCCGCAATAATAACTTTAGCACCACCCTGATCAAACAACTTACATAACGCCAACATCTTACGCTTCATGCGGCCTTCTACCTGTTGCTCACGTGCGGCTAACTCCTCACCACTCATAGTCGGTACCACGGACGTTTCATCGGTATGATCATCCAGAAACCCCGGTGCTTCAATGAACTGGAAAATACACTCCGGCTCAGTGACAGCGGCCAGTTTGGTAACAATATCATCGTTCTCAGAATTAATGGCATGACCATTTTCATCCACAATAGGGATGCACAACACCGGGTTATAACCATTATCCATTAACAGAGATAGTAGCTCGGTATTGACCTGCTGTGGCTTACCGGAAAAATCACGTTTGATAAGCGTTTTGCCATTCTCACGCACCCGAATGCCTTTATTACGCTTGCCCTGAATCATCCGACCATCAATCCCGGATAAACCCACTGCATTCATTCCCAACTTCTGGCAGCTTTCCACAATGCGCTTATTGCGTAAACCGGCGTAGGCCATAAGGATCGCATCGATGGCATCCACATCGGAAAATACGCTGCTATAACCCGATACTGACGTGAGCACCTGTTTTTCCATGCCCAGTTTTTCTGCGACAGAATCGCGTAAGGCATTCGCACCGTGGACGATGATGAAGGGTTTTTCTGTGGTGGCTAAGTCGGCCAGAATGCCTTCTATGTTGATGTTCTCACCGCCGCCGATTTTGATTATGTACATGTGTTTCCTTAAATTCTAAACATCAAAAGATAAATCCCCTCCGCCTCCCCTTTTTCAAAGGGGAGTGCCCTCCAGTAAAGATAGATCTATCTCGAAGGGCCTCCCCCTTTGCAAAAGGGGGAAAGAGGGGGATTTCACACCTGAGCAGTAACCCCATTCCCCACCAATTCCCAACCACCCTCACCCAAAAACGGCACAGAACAAACCCGCTCCACCCCATCCTTCACCGAGCGATGCATCTGAAAATAATCCGGATCTTCGCTGTAATTAGATGACAGCAAACTAGTCTCGCCATCAGACATCAAAATATTCATCGCCCGCACATAAGTAGTACGGCGATTAATAATCGACACCGCCTTTTCTAATGCCTGTAACTTATCGCCTTTATCCATGCGGCGGATGTAGTTATAAATCTTCTCCGCACCAATACGGCCTTCCGATTTAATCTTCACGCCACGTAATTCACCATTGAATATAAACACCGAATTACCATCACTAAACGGCATATTATTTTCAATCACAATACCCTCATCACGGAAAGCACTGCGCGCATGTACCAGGAGTAATTTACTGGAAACTTCAGAAAACTGACTCAGGTCATCTTCCCAGACTGGATTGATATTATGGTAGTGCTGCCATTTTTCAGTGGATTCGGTGGAATTAACTTCCGGCAACCACGAGCAACCCCAACCATGGCCTTGGTATTCTTTGCTTTGCTGCGACAATTCAGCAAACGGCGCTAATTGCTCAGCGAGCGAGAATGGCTGGGCTGAGCGTACTAATAAGATTCGGCACATAACTAGTTCATCAAGCCGGATGCAGACCAGGGAATTCCAGCCCCAGTGTTTCATCAAAGCCCTGCGCGATATTAAAGGCCTGTACCGCCTGCCCTGCTGCGCCTTTCATAAGGTTGTCGAGCGCACTAATAACGACCAGCCGATTGCTATGCGGATCGATTTCAAAACCAATATCACAGTAATTACCACCCGCCAGCAATTTAGGTTCAGGATAACGATGAATACCGCTGCGCTCTTTGACGATGCGAATAAAGGGCTCCGTGCCATAAGCGCCACGGTACAATTTCCAGATATCCTTTTCCGCCAGCTTCTCATTCAGGAACACATGACAGGTCGCCAGAATGCCGCGCACCATTTCAATCGAAGTTGCCGAGAAATGGATATTGTCTGCGCCCAATTCTTGCTGCATTTCACCGACATGACGATGACCGGTTGGCTTATAAGAACGTACTGCGCCACTGCGTTCGGGGTGATGACTGGCTTCGCTGAAGCTATTGCCGCCCTGACTGGAGCCTGCTTTTACTTCTACCACTGTAGAGTCAACCAGACCTGCTTTGTATAAGGGGTGAAGAGCCAATATAGTCGCCGTCGCATTACAACCCGCACTGGCGATACGTTTGGCACCCCGCATTTCTTCACGGTGTAACTCAGGGATGCCATAAACAAAATCAGCCAACCGCTCAGGGCAGGCATGTTCTTTGCCATAACACTTTTCGTAGGATGCCGCGTCATTGAGGCGGAAGTCAGCCGACAGATCAATCAGAGTATCCGCCAGCGCTTCAAACTCAGACAACCGGTTCATAGTATGACCGTGTGGCAAACCCAGAAACAGCACATCACAAGGTTCGAGTTCATCAATCGTAACGAACTTAAGCTTGGTGATTTTTCGCAGATTCGGGTGTACCGAAGCGACGAATTTACCGGCGTAACGTTCTGAGGTGACCTGAACAATCTCGACTTCAGGGTGAAACAGTAATACACGCAGCAGATCACCACCCGCGTAGCCTGAACCACCGACTATGGAAATACGAATCATCTTAAAGCCTCTGCGATAGCATATGCCACGATTTTACCCGGAATATCCACACCGCTGGTATCCACACTGTTCTTGAATTCCATGGTGTTATTCACTTCGTTGACCATTAGGCCATCAGGCGTTTCAAACAAATCAACCGCAACAACACCACCACCGACCGCCTTAGCAGCTCGCAAGGAAATCTCAGCCACTTCCGGCGTCACCTCACACTTGCTGGCGACTGCGCCACGGGCCGTGTTAGTGATCCAATGCTCCGAGCTGCGGTAAATCGCCGCGATACAGTCGTCACCCACAACAAAGGTACGAATATCCCGACCGGATTTAGCGACATAATTCTGGATATAAAACACCGAATGCTGATAACTACCCAGCACCGCTTTATGCTCAAGAATCGCTTCCGCCGCATCACGATCATTAATTTTCGAGAGCAAGCGCCCCCATGATCCCACCGCTGGTTTTAACACCACGGGATAACCGATTTCTTCGATAGCCGCCAACGCCGAGGCTTCCGTAAAAGCCACCCGACTCTCAGGTTGAGCAATACCGTGTTCGGCCAACGCTGCTGTGGTCAATATTTTATCCCCACAGACATTAGCAACCTCGTAACTGTTGATGCACTTGATGCCTGCACCCTCAAAAAGCCGCATAGCATTCAGACCACGCGAATGATTGAGTGACCTTTCCAGTATCACATCCACTTCCGGCCCGGTAGAGAAATCAAACGCCAGCTTACGATCATCAATCATCACGGGTTGTACACCCGCACTTTTGAAAGCATCCAGCAGCATCTTCTCATCTTTACGAATCAGCGAGTGCAACAGACCAATACGCGGAGTAGCCGCCATTATTCGCCCCAGTCTTCTTCAGCTTCCGGTGCTTCACCGAGTTTCGCCGGATCAAGACCCAATACCTCAAGCTCACAACCGCAATCTTCACAACTCATCAGTTCGCCAACTACAGTGTCAGCTGCAAATTCCACATCCGCATCGCATACAGGGCAAGAAGCCATCGTTATTTCCTCTTTGGGTATCGTTTAAAAACATAGGTTTAAATAGCTTTCATGATTTTAAGTAAAACCGACAAGGATAAACAGTGACGATTTGGCATGTATCCATGCATAAAAGACATGGATATGGGATAATTTACCCGTCCCGAAAACCAGAGATCCCGGATGAAAACCTCGCACCGCTTCCTACCCTCAATCAGCTTGCTTAATGCATTTGAATCCGTAGCACGTACCGGTGGGGTGTCTGCGGCGGCCAAAGAGTTATCATTAACACAAGGTGCGGTCAGTCGTCTGATCCAGAAACTGGAAGCCCAACTTGAGGTGCAACTATTCCACCGGGTCAACCGTCGTATGGAATTAACCACGGCGGGTCGCACCTATGTACCAGAAATCCGTAAAGCGCTGGAAACCATTATCGAAGCGTCTATCGCCTTACGTGCTAACCCCGATGGCGGCACGTTGCGCTTGGCGATATTGCCGACCATGGGTACCCGCTGGCTGGCCCCTTTATTACCGGATTTTCTGGAGCAGTATCCTGGTGTGACATTAAATCTGACCACTAAACTGGAACCGTTTGAGTTTGAGCGGGAACAACTGGATGCGGCAGTGCATTTTGGTACAACCGACTGGGAAGGCACTGATCATATTAAGTTATTTGACGAGTCTCTGGTTGTCGTCGCTTCGCCTCGCTTATTGGAAGAAACTTCAATCGATGAGGCCAAGGACGTACTGAATTTCCCGTTATTGCACCTGAAATCACGCCCGCAAGCCTGGGATATCTGGCTGGATAGTCATGATATTGAACATCCGCCATTGAGTGGCATGATGATTGATCAGTTTGCGACCTTGACTCAAGTGGCTGTGCAGGGACTTGGGCTGGCGTTGTTGCCGAAATTTCTGATTAACCGTGAGCTGGAAAATGGGAGTTTGATCAATGTGTTTGATGAAACGTTTTCGAGCAGGGAGATTGGGGCTTATTATTTGGTTTGGCCTAAGACACAGGCAGATTTTCCACCGCTGTTGGCTTTTCGGGAGTGGTTGATGGTTGTTTTGGATAGAGCAAAACTACCACCCTCTATCTCAGCGATTCCACCTAAAATGCATTCTCTGTAATTGAGAATGTGTTTTTATGAATAGTCTCTGGGCGTAAGTGATGAAATCAACAGCAATGCCGCCCTAAACCACCGTGACGGCAAATTTTTGTCTGTTGCGGTTATTATTGTTACTGTGAAAGTACGCGCTAGCAACTTTCATACTTGGGGCGAAATCTTTTCAGGTGCATAACTTCAGCTAGAATGCCTGCCGTCATTGCGGCATCATGCGTTATGCAAAAATTATCCCCACTGACAATCATCCTCATCTTATGGCTAGCTGGCCTTTGCGCCGCCGCACAATTCGCCAAAATCGGCCATATATTACCAGAGCTACAGCAGCTTTATCCTGATGCCGGATCAGCGCTGGGATTTCTGCTTTCCCTGATCAGCCTTGTTGGTGCGCTGCTTGGGCTGGTTGCGGGTGTATTGGTTGGGCGGATCGGCTCACGTGACGTCCTATTGGCAGGACTGGTGGTGGGCACTCTGATTTCTCTCATCCAATCATTATTTCACCTGCCACTGAGCATGCTGCTTATCAGTAGAGTTCTGGAAGGCGCTTCACACCTGGCGATTGTCGTCGCCGCACCAACACTCATCGCCCAATACAGTAGCGAACGCCTCAGGCCCGCCGCCATGACTTTATGGGGCACTTTTTTTGGCGTGTCTTTTGCCCTGACGGCATGGCTAGGTCTGCCACTGGTAGCAGCCAAAGGTATAGATGCGTTGTTTCTTGCTCATGCGCTAATCACTGGGGTGGCTACGCTACTTGTCTTCCTTTTCATTCCCAAAAAAGTGATGCAAACGCAGGGTAAAACACCTGAAACCTGGTCATTGTCCTTACCCGACTTGTACAACCAACACAAACAAGCCTGGTCATCCCCTTATATCGCAGCACCGGCAGCGGGCTGGTTGTTTTATACCCTCACCTTTGTTGCTTTACTCGCCGTGCTACCCGGATTGATGCCTGTTGAGCAACGCGCATTCACAGCCACAGTGCTGCCATTGGCGAGTATCGCATCGTCTATGACATTGGGTATCTTCCTGCTCAGGCGATTTACCGCCATCCAGGTTTTATGCACCGGATTCATCGCAGCAATAGCCTGCGCCCTGCTCTTCCTATTACTACCCAACCAACCGTTGGTGGCTGTTTTGCTCTTTGCATCGCTAGGGTTAGTGCAAGGTGCCAGTTTTGCTGCCGTTCCACAATTGAACACGACTGTCGCCAAGCAAGCATTGGCAAACGGCACCATGGCACAATCCGGCAATATCGGTAACTTATGTGGCACTCCCCTGTTCCTGTTATTACTCAGTTCCGGCGGTAGTTATGCGATGGTAGCGTTGGTGGTTACGTGTTATATGACAGCAATAATCGTTCATTTAGTCTTTGCAAAACGGCGGGCCGGATTGGGCTATTAACCGGTGGGTGGGTTGTTTGTGGCAGGTGTACGGACCGTACTCAATATATTCTGTGCAGCCAAACATGGATCAGCTGCATGACAAATCGCAGATACCAGCGCAATTCCATGCACCCCGGTGGCCGCAATATCGGCAATATTGCCCCCATTAATACCGCCAATCGCCACCACTGGTAGCGGTGTTTTTTGCAAAGTATCAATCAGGCCAGCAATCCCCCAGTGTCGGGTGGTATCCGTTTTGGTCGGCGTGGCGAAAATCGCACTCAGACCGATATAATCCAAAGGCAGATGCTGCGCTTCGGACAACTGCTGTTCCGTTTCAATCGACAACCCCAGCATCTTATCCGGGCCAATCAATCGCCGCGCTGTAGCCGCAGGCATATCCGACTGCCCCAGATGCACGCCATCCGCATCAACCGCCAGAGCAACATCAACCCGATCATTAATAATCAGCGGCACACCCGTATCCTTCATCACCGCTTTAAGTGCCTGCGCCCGTTCAATAAAAGCACGGACATCACCGTGCTTTTCCCGAAGTTGAACCATCGTGACCCCACCTTTTACCGCTTCACGCACAACATGAGTGAGTGTGGCTAAATCCTGCTTATCATCAGTCACCAAATAAAGTTGATAAGGATTCATGGTGGCATCTCCTGTGTGATCACGATAAGTGCTGTGTTCAAGTTACGTGTTAGTTAGCGGACGGGCGTTACCACAGTCAGTTTTAGCCGCTCAGCTAAAACCTTTTCATCCAGTAAATAGAGCGTATCCAACAGTTGCAACTGCAAACTACCGGGGCCTTTGGACTGCTCAGCCGCCATTTCACCCGCTACCCCCATAACAGCAGCAGCCGCTAAGCCTGTGGTTTCACCCACTGCCGCAAATGCGCCGGTTAACGCGGTCAGCGAACAACCCATACCAGTAATCAGCGGCATCATAGCGTGGCCATTGTTTAAAGCAACCACACTTAAGTCGCCTGACTCAGGATGCTGACTCACCGCATAATCCGTCTCACCCGAAATCACCACACTGCAACGGTAATTATCGACTAAGGCATATGCCGCATCCAAGGCAGCCGTGCTGCTATCCATTGCATCCACACCCTTACTATGAGAAACCTCACCCGCCAAAGCAATAATCTCAGAGGCATTAGCACGGATAATCAGACGATCCGCCAATTGAGCGAAACGCCGCGAAGTGTCTGTGCGCAAGGTGCTCGCACCACAACCTACCGGATCGAGAATCACCGTTTTCTGATGTTCATTAGCTTGCTCAATCGCAAAGGCCATGCGCTCAATCCAGACGCTATCCAATGTGCCGATATTAATCACCAGCGCTCCGGCAAAACTCATCATTTCGGCCATTTCCTGCCGCGAGTGCGCCATAATCGGTGATGCGCCGACCGCTAATAAGGCATTGGCCGAATTATTCATCACCACATAATTAGTGATATTAACCACCAACGGTTTTTGCTGACGCAGCGCATTGAACGCTTCAATAATCATTGTTTGATGCATTATTTTATCTCCTGAAATACATTTAATCCTTGTTGCCAAAAAGCTATTTCCATGCGGGTAGCCGTACGAAATACCTCAATTAAGCGCTGGCCACGTAAGCTGTCACTATCCACCTCACTCAGTAATTGATTTAAATAGTCAGCACTTTGGGCCACATTAGCCTGAAAACCTTCGCCGCCATAGAGCTGCAGCCAACTCGCGTAAGGGTTGTTATCCATGACGGTACCGGGTGCGTTCATTAATTGCTGACCAATCACCGCATAACCCAGCGCACACGGAGCAACAGCAGCATATAAATCCACAAAGTCACCACTCATACCCACATCAAGTACATAACGGGTATAGGCGACTGTGCCCACATCTTCCGGTTCAGCCGCCATAGCCTGCTCGCTGATCCCCCATTTAGCACAGTAGGCAACATGATGATTGATTTCCTGATCCAGCAACGCCTGTATATGCAGTAAAGCCTGGCGCATGTCGAACAGTGTCGGCGCTTTGTAAACAGCCAAGGCGTAAGCCCGCACATATTGCTTGAGAAACAAAAAATCCTGTTTCAGGTAGTGCAGGAAGCACTGCTGATCCAACGTTCCGGCAGCTAATTGCTGCACGAAATCATGCTGGGTATAAGCCTGCCATTCGTTATCGCAAGCGGCGATTAAGTCCTGATACTGCATCCTATTTCCTCACTGGAAGAACGATTAGCCTTGCCCCGGCACAAAGAAATGATGCACCGGGCCACGGCCCTGACCGATATTTAAGGTATCCGCCTGCTTGATGGCTTGCGACAGGTAATTTTTTGCCGCCGATACGGCCTCATGCAACGAGTGGCCTTGCGCAAGGTAGGACGCAATCGCCGAGGATAAAGTACAACCCGTACCATGTGTATTTTGGGTGTCGATACGTTTGGCACTAAGGCGTACCACGTCATCTTCGGTAATCAATAAATCAACACTGTCTGCTGAATCACTTAAATGCCCACCCTTCAGCAACACCGCCTGTGCCTGCAACTCACGCAGACCGCTAATCATGTCCATCATCTCGGCCTCAGAACGGGGGACGGGCTGGTCAATTAATAACGCGGCCTCCGGCAAATTCGGCGTAATAATATCGGCCAGACTCAGTAATTCATTTTTCAGCGTACTAATGGCGGATTGCTCAAGCAATGGATCACCGCTGGTAGCGACCATGACCGGGTCCAATACAAGATGCGCGGGTGAGTACTGACGTATTTTGTTCGCCACCACCCGGATAATGTCTGAGTCGGCCAGCATGCCAATTTTGACAGCGCTCACCTTAATATCGCTAAACACCGCATCTAACTGTGCTTCAATGTGCTGCAAAGGGATGGGTAAAATAGCAGAAACGCCCTGGGTATTTTGGGCAGTAATAGCGGTGATGGCCGAACAGGCGTAGCTACCGGTCGCGGAAATGGCTTTGATGTCGGCTTGAATACCAGCGCCACCACCGCTGTCTGAGCCTGCGATCGTTAAAACAATCGGAGTGGTGATGGATTGCGCAATAGATGGGGCTAACATGTGTACTCCTAAACTAAGGCAGGAACTACACTGGCCGATGGAAACAGACTTGATATTTGCCTGAGTGCTCGTGAGAAGCGTCGATGAGTGTTAGTTCCCTACGTCAGTGTTAACTGAATCAGGTTCAACGGGTCTCGCGCTTAGCGATCTCAGCAATTTAATGCCCCCCGACTACATGTGTCACAGTATAACCACTTTTTACTGTAACGATCAATCGACAAACAGCTTTGGCACAGGGGGGAGCTGGTTGAAGCAACCTAAAAGCCTGAAAGCCTGGCAAAAACCAGGCTCTCAGTTTAGCAGGTATTACTTATCAACCCGTACCCATTCACCATCAACAATCTGTGACAAAAGCACGCTATTAACGCCCTGGTGATCCTTACCGTAATCGATTGAAACGCCTAGCAATTTATCTTCGTATGTCAGGCTTTCCATGCCAGCCTTGAAGCTATCCGGCGTCAGGTCTTTACCGGCAGCTTCCAGCGCCTTAACCAGAGAGACTGCACCAGAATATCCCAGCAAACCACCGGAAGAAGGCTTTTCACCTCTGGCTTCCAGTTCTTTAATCCAGGCAGCTACTTCAGGCACATCAAGGCGTCCATCAAGATCCAACCAGCTGGCAGCAGCGTAAAAACCATTGGTGACACCACCCGGCACTTTCGCTACAGCTGTATGGAAAGAAGCTGATGCACCGAGGAAATTCACATCATCCCAGCCCATTTTCTTAGCAGTTGCTACTACCGTAATTGCCTGACGGACACTCAATGCAATAGCAATCGTATCGCAGCCTTCACCTTTCAGTTTGGTCAGTGAACCAACAAAATCCTGCTCATCCGGCTTGTGTGTGGTTTCTGCGGCATAATTCAGTTTTAGCTCTTCAACGGTCGCCTTGGCACTTTCCTGAGTTTCCAGGCCAAAGTCAGATGGGATGTACATGGCACAAATATTCTTCGCACCTTTATTTTCCGCTAACCACTTCACACCATAATTAATCTGGTCATAGTAAGACGAAAAACCTGCCCACTTATAATCCGTTAGTGGCTCAATCATCTGTCGCGCACCGGTTAACGGAAAGACGTTATGAACTTGCTTCTTCTCCATTAAAGGGAAAGCCGCCATATTCATCGGAGTTCCCAGCTGCAAAAACATAGCAAAAATCTTGTCTGAATTAATCAGCTTATTTAAGCCTTGCATCGCTTTTGGCATTTGGTAAGCATGATCTTCCACAACCAGCTTAATCTTACGGCCATGCACACCACCGGCAGCATTAATCTTGTCGAAGTGCATATTTGCAGCAGCTATCGCAGGTGCTCCGAACGCAGCAAACACCCCGGACATATCCTGATTAGAACCAATCAGTACTTCATCATCGGTGACACCCTGGGCAAAGGCATTGGCTGATAAGCCTGTTGCCAGTGTGAGACTTAATGCCAGGCGCTTTAGGTTAATTGCTTTCATGTTTTCTCCTTTATTATTCAAAGATATCCCCACTCCAACCGCTCTTTCTAAGGCATAAGTATCTACACAACTTAGCGAATGGAACTCCGTAGCCTCCTGGGGGGTAAGCTACGGAGCACCGGCCAATAAAATTGTGCAGATACCTATGCTCCATAAGCCAGAAGATTCAGAGTGAGGGTGTTTCAGTACATCTCATCAATCAACTCAACATACTTTTTCTCAACAAAACTACGTTTCAGTTTCATCGTCGCAGTTAATTCATCGTCATCAGCCGTCAATAAACGATCAATCAGCCGAAAAGTTTTGATTTGCTCAACACGGGCAAATTTGGTGTTCACCTGTTCAACAACCTCTTCAATCAGTTTTTGCACAGATTCAGCGCGGCACAATGAAACAAAATCTGAGAACGGTATGCGGTTATCCTGCGCGTATTTCTCAACATTCTCCTGGTCAATCATGATCAGGCAGCTTAAGTATTTCCGCTGATCACCAATCACTACGGCATCAGAAATATAAGGCGAGAACTTCAGCTGGTTTTCAATTTCAGCCGGTGCAATATTCTTGCCGCCTGCGGTGATAATGATGTCCTTGATCCGCCCGGTGATAGTTAAAAAATCATCTTCAATCGAACCGGAGTCACCGGTTCTGAACCAACCATCTGCTGTGAATGTTTCCTGTGTCGCTTGCGGGTTATTCCAGTAGCCGCTAAACACACCCTCTGACTTGATTAGTATTTCACCATCTTCAGCGATTTTTACCGGTGAACCTTCAAGCACCTTACCGACTGTCCCCAAACGGATATGGCCGGGGTAATTAACCGTCGCCGTGGCGGTGGTTTCACTCATGCCAAAACCTTCATACAGTGGCACACCAATTGCATTAAACCAATTAATCAGATTCGGGGAAATGGGCGCAGCGCCCGTCACTGCATGGCGGATACGATCAAATCCCAGCATGCGCCTTAAATTACTCAGTACCATCCAGTCCCAGAAACCTTGTTTGACCCGCAGGCCGAGGGATAGTGGCTGACCTTGTTGCCTGGCTTCGACACAAGCCAAACCGCTTTCAATAGCCTGTTTATAAGCCCATTGGCCTACAGGTGTGGCATCGCTAATGATAGTTTGTATGCGGGAATAAATCTTCTCGTAAATCCTGGGCACACCCGCGAAGGTGTTGGGGCTGATTTCCTGGAGATTATCAAACACAGTTTCCGGGCTTTCTGTGAAATTGACGATTGAACGGTTGGCAATCGGCAGAAACACAGAGGTCAATCGCTCATAAATATGCGAAAGCGGGAGAAAACATAACTGTTCGTCATTGACGCGTGCCGGTACGGTGTCCTGCGTCAAACTAATAACAAACAGGATATTAGTGTGACTAATAGCCACACCTTTCGGTTTACCTGTGGTGCCGGAGGTATAAACCAGTAAGGCGATGTCTTCGGGCTGTGATAGTTGAATGGATTCGGCGAACAAATCAGGGTGCTGGCTGACGGCTTCTTCGCCCAACGTGTACAGTTCCTGAAGTGTCATAACTTCTGCATCATCAAAATCATGCAGGCCGTGTGCGTCATACAGAAAGACTTTTTTCAGCGAGGGCATCTGCTCACGAACCGACAGGTATTTATCCAGTTGTTCTTCGTTTTCAATGAATAAGAACGTGCTTTGCGAATCATTCACCAGATAAACCAGCTGATCGGCTGAATCGGTGGTGTAGACGCCGGAACTGATGCCGCCCATGGCTTGTACGGCGAGATCGGTATAAATCCATTGCAGAGAATCTTCGGCCAATATAGAGACCACTTCACCCCGTTGTAAGCCTAATTTATGGAGTGCGAGGCCGATTAAACGTGATTTTTCGTAGAAGTCCTGCCAGGTGGAAGCCTGCCAGATACCGAGTATTTTCTCGCGGTGCGCGGTGGTGTCCGCGTAGTTTTCATAGCGATTCTGGAACAGTTTGACCAGCGTATCGCATTGATCAACCAGCAGGGGTTTGACGGTTAGGTCTTTGTTGATTGATAAGCCATTTATTTGGCGTTGGCTAGGAGTATCGGAGGTTTTATTCATCGCCATGTCTTCCGTTTCTTCCAACGTCGTTTACCACGCTCAGTCTCTTCTTGTACGCCCAAATAAAACTCCTGAATATCTTTCGAGGCTTTCAATTCCTCAGCACTGCCAGACATTACAATCCTCCCTAACTCCAGTACATAACCCTGATCCGCGACATCCAAAGCTACCTTAGCATTCTGCTCCACAATCAATAGTGTCACTTTCTGCTCTTTATTCAGGCGCTTCACAATGGCAAAGATTTCCTGAACCAGCAAAGGGCTCAGTCCCAAACTGGGCTCATCCAGTAGCATGATGGCGGGTTTAGCCATTAAGCCCCGTCCAATCGCCAGCATTTGCTGTTGACCACCGGATAGCATGGCCGCATCCTGACTGCGACGTTCTTTGAGTATAGGAAAGTAGTCATAGACCATCTCCATATCAGTACTGATCTCAGCTTTGTTTTTACGGGTATAAGCACCCATCTTCAGGTTGTCTTCCACACTGAGCAGCGGGAATATCTCACGGCCTTCGGGGACGTGGATAATACCTTGACGTACGATGTGATCGGGTTCACAGCCCTGAATTTCGGTACCGCGTAATTTGATGCTGCCTTTTTCCGGATCCATAACCCCGGACAGGGTTTTCATCAGTGTGGTTTTACCCGCACCATTGGCGCCAAGGATTGAAACCACCTGGCCTTGTTGTACGCTGAAGCTAATACCCTGAATGGCGCGGATCGGGCCATAATAGCTTTCCAGATTGTCAATTTGTAATAAGGGGCTTGAGGTGCTGCTGTGTTGCGTGCTACTAGCGACTGATTGACTGGTTTGCATTAATCTGTCTCCCCACTGCTGCCAAGGTAAGCTTCAACCACCGCAGGATCATTTTGTACCTCGGCAGGTGTGCCGATGCTGAGCATTTTCCCATCAGCAAGAGCCAGTACGCGATCCGATACTTCACGCACCAAATGCATGTCGTGTTCGACCATTAAGATGGTGATGCCCATGATGTTTTTAATGTCCTCAATCCAGAAGGCAACTTCCTGTGTTTCTTCTACGGATAAACCAGAGGCCGGTTCATCTAATAACAACAATTTAGGTTCAATCGCCAGCGCCCGACCCATCTCAACGACTTTGCGCACACCATAAGGCAGGCCCATAATCATCTTGTCACGATAAGGCTGGAGATCAAGGAAGTCGATCACCTGTTCAACTGCTGCACGATGTTCACGTTCCTGCTGTCGTACAAAAGGAGTGAACAGAAGTTCACTAAGAAAGCCACTCTTCCGGTGAGTATGACGGCCAATTAACAGGTTTTGCAAAACATTGGAGTGCTCAAATAACTCAATATTCTGGAAGGTACGGGCAATGCCAAGCGCTGAAATATCGTGACTATCTGTGCTCAGCAGGCTACTACCTTCAAAACGAATATCACCGGTATTCGGTGTATAAAAGCGCGAAATTAAGTTGAACAGCGTTGATTTACCGGCACCATTCGGGCCAATAATGCTAAATACTTCGCCTTTTTTAACTGAAAACGACACATCATCAACAGCAACCAGCCCACCAAACTTCAGTGTAACGTGATCAAGTTCTAACAGATCACCTGGCAAATTAGCCTTATTAATCTCATTCACCTCGCTCATCGCATACGCTCCGTTTTCAGATAACTTTTCTGACGTCGAAACATATCACGCCGGTAAAACGGAAATAGCTCGAAGTAGGTACGTATCTTTAACCAGCGGCCATAGATGCCCATTGGCTCAAATAACAGGAAAGCAATCAGAATCACGCCAAAAATAGCGTATTCAAGCCCGGGAATAGTGACTGCGCCCAGCCCGAATAACCCTGATATACCATCACGGAGAAAGGCGATGACCAATGGGAGAAGGCCTATCACCAAAGCGCCAAAAAATGCACCATGGATTGACCCTAATCCGCCAATAACGATCATCATTAATAAGTTGATCGAGAGGACAATGGTAAAGGTTTCGTGATTGAATAAAGTTGAGAAGTGCCCCAACAAACCTCCAGCGATACCGGTAATCACGCATGACAGCATAAAGGCGATTGCCTTAGTACGCGCGGTATCAATGCCCATAGCTTTGGCCGATACTTCGGAATCACGTACGGCAACAAAGCTTCGTCCAAGCGGTGAACGCAGTATATTCCGATAGGCCAGAACGACTAATACGGTAATCCCTAATACCAGCCAGTAAAGGCCGGGTACATTGCTATAGCGGTTGAAATTGACCCCGAATATCTCAATGTCGGGTGCGAACAGACCATTGATACCACCCGTTAGTGGTTCGGCCAACACAATAATGTCTTCCACCAACACTGAAATCGCGAGGGTAATAATCGCCAGGTATATCCCGTGTAATCGTGTAATGGGTAACGCAATCAAGCCGCCTATAAAGCCGGTGATAATTCCACCCAGGGGTAAGGCGATGATAAAGGGGACGCCTAGTTTTTCCTGCAATAGCACGGTGCTATAAGCACCAATCGCGAGAAAAGCAGCATGGCCTAAACTGGCTTGTCCGGCATGACCAACAAGCAGCATGAGGCCCATCCCGGCAATCGCCCAGATCAGTACACTGACTGCTTCACCGAGGATGTAGTCCTCTAAAATCCAAGGCAAGGCAATAGCAAGTATAAGTAAGAGTGCATACCAAAAGGCTTGTTGTTTGTGTTTAAACAAGCGGATGTCAGCATCATATGACGTTTTAAATACCGTTCTCATAGCGCTATACCTTCTTCTGCCGGACTTGGCTTAAAATCCCATCGGGTCGGAATACCAGCACTAATACCAGCACCATATACGGTACTAACTGGCTATACCCAGCCGGAATATAACGTGCGGCAAAGGGTTCAATTAAGCCAACGATTAAGCCGCCCAACAAAGCACCCGGCAAACTACCAAAACCACCGATTACCGCAGCGGCAAAGGCTTTAATACCCATCAAACCAGAGCTGGGGTCAACCGCGCCTTTGGCAGCAAACAAGATACCCGCTATAGCTGCGACGATGCCGGATAACAACCAGATCATGGCGTGAATACGTTTAACGGGAATGCCCATGTAATAGGCTGCCAACTGGTTTTGAGAGGCAGCTTGCATGGCAACACCCGTTTTGGTGCGCACGAAGAAATAATATAAAGCAATAGTCAACAGGACGGTGATCACAATGACCATCACCTCATCCATGCCTAATACCACAGAGCCAAGTCTTAACTCCTGTCCTACCATAGGACTTTGCAGGGAGTGAGGTTCATGACCCCAGATCGTGCCAACAATAAAGCGAATGACGATACCAATGGCGATGGTGAGAATGATGACTGAGATAGCGGATTGGCCAAACATGCGCCTAATGATGATCACTTCCAGCAAATAACCAATCACTCCCATCACGACTAAGGTCAATGGCACTGCGAGCCAGAAAGGTATGCCAAGGTACTCCGTATTGGTGAACCCGATCATGACAAAAGCACCTAGCATCATCAAGTCGCCCTGGGCGAAGTTAACGATTTCGGTTGCTTTATAAATGAGTACAAAGCCGAGTGCGATGAGGCCATAGACACAGCCATTCGCTAAGCCGCTTATAATAAGTTGCAAGGTATCGATATATTCTCTCCTCCGGAAGAATAGATAAGTTTCCGAGCCTTTATATACATAACTCTTGATGGGGAGTCATTAAGAATTTGTTGATGAACAGATCCCGGCGCGGGTTGCATAGTTTACAACAAAACATTAGTTCATCGCAGCGAATTATAGTCATTTGCATGACAAAACTACAATGGGCACCATTACCTCTACCCTGATCATGAACAGATGACTTCATGTGCCAAGCTCGTTTTACATGAGAGAAGGCTCCTTGAGATAGCTATACCGAACACTGACATATAATTCTTTACGTGTTTTCAAACTCATTAGCTTCTTCACTAAGACTTGCTTACAAGCAGCCCTACGGCTGCTCAAGCTAAAAAGTTAAATTCCTGCCCCTAATCCCGTAGACTTGTTCTTTTTTACTGTCGAAGCCGGACATTCATGAACCAGAACCTTCACATAAAATACCCCGCCATTGCCGACCTCGCACGCAAAGCCAAGCGCCGTATCCCGCATTTCGCCTGGGAATATCTGGACAGCGGAACCGGCATAGAAGATTGCGTATCCCGTAATCGTGCGGCATTTTCAGACATCATCCTCACACCTGAATTCATGCAGGGTGTATTCGAGCCGGATACCAGCACTTCATTGTTCGGCACGGATTATGCTATGCCATTCGGCGTCGCCCCCGTCGGGCTAACCGGTTTAATGTGGCCGGGTGCAGAGAAAATTTTGGCGAAGGCAGCAGCACAACATCAAATCCCATACGGCCTCAGCACAGTAGCCACCGAAGCACCGGAAACCATCGGGCCATTAGTCGATGGCATGGGCTGGTTCCAACTTTATCCGCCACGCCTCGCCGAGCTTCGCCAGGATTTATTAAAACGCGCCAAAGATTCTGGCTTTACCACATTGATGGTGACAGCCGATGTTCCCATAGGTAGCTGCCGAGAACGCCAAATACGGGCGGGCGTTACTGTGCCACCTAAAATCGGTTTACGCACTCTGTTCCATGCCGCCATACGTCCGCAATGGTCACTGGAAACCTTGCGCTATGGCCAACCTGCCTTCCGTGGCCTGGAAAAATACATCGATAGCAAAGATATGCAGCACATGAACGCCTACATGGGCAAAGCACTCGGCGGCTCACTGGACTGGGACTACATGAAAGCGGTACGGGATGAGTGGGACGGCCCGATTTTACTGAAAGGTATTCTGGATACAGAACAGGCGCAACAAGCCGCAGCCGTCGGATTGGATGGCGTGATCGTGTCTAATCATGGTGGGCGACAATTTGATGGGGCACCCGCTGCATTGCATGCGCTGCCTGAGATCAAAGCGGCGGTAGGTGACCAGATAAGTGTGATACTCGACAGTGGTGTGCGCACCGGTTTGGATATTATTCGGGCGCTGGCGCTGGGTGCTGATTTCGTTTTACTGGGGCGACCGTTTATGTTTGGTGTCGCGGCGCTGGGCGAAGCTGGCGGCACACATGCGATTGAAATCCTGAGTGAAGATTTGAAGAATAATATGTTTCAGCTGGGTTGCCGGAATCTGGATGAATTGTCCCATCGTCTGACTCAAAAAAAATAGGCGATAGCGAGTAGTTCTTCACAACGGGTATAATGGGACACCATATTCAGGAAGGTTACCAGAACCTTATTGTTATACTGGAAGACATATCTAATGATTATCATCAGCGGAATCTAAATGAAAGACTACCTCAATCAACTACTATTGGACGCATTACAGCGCTTTGTCCCCTTCAAAGATTGGGTCGGAGAATTAAAAAACCCACAAATCCTGCGTGCCGATCTATTAGCCGGCATCACCGTGGCGCTCGTATTAATTCCACAGTCGATGGCTTATGCACAATTAGCGGGCTTGCCACCACAAATGGGCTTGTATGCGGCATTCCTTGTACCTATTGTCGCGGCCTTGTTTGGCTCCTCCCGGCAATTACAAAACGGGCCGGTCGCCATCATCTCGCTAATGACGGCGGCGGCTTTGATTCCTTTAGGGTTATCACCTGAGCAATACATTGCCTATGCTGCGATGGTAGCGATTATGGCCGGGCTGATGCAGCTGGCGCTGGGCTTTCTTCGCCTTGGCATCATGGTGGATTTTCTATCTCACCCCGTGGTGATTGGTTTCACCAATGCAGCCGCGATAGTTATCAGTAGTTTACAGGTAGGTAAGTTACTCGGTATCGGCGACATTCCGGGTGAACACCTCTATGAAACCCTGTGGAATTTGCTACTAGCGGTTCCTGAGCAGACACATTTCCCGACGCTGATGATGGGAATTTTTTCCATTTTTATGCTCTATATATTTAAGAAACTAACACCCCAATTGCCGGGCATGCTGTTCACCGTAGTCATCGCTACCGTGCTGGCCTGGTTGCTGGGGTTTGAGTCAATGGGTGGCAAAGTCGTTGGCGATATTGAGGCTGGACTGCCTTCATTCATCATGCCGAGCATCGACCCGCGTGATATTACCTCGTTATTAATGCCCGCACTGATGATTGCTTTACTGAGTTTTGTCGAGGCGTTCTCAATTGCGAAAGCCGTGGCTTCAAAAACCCGTCAGCATCTGTCCGCCAATCAGGAAATGGTCGGCAAAGGTTTGGCTAATATCGTGGCGGGTGTCACACAAGGTTATGCTGTTTCCGGCTCCTTCTCGCGCACCGCCGTGGCCTTTGATGCCGGCGCTAAGACTGGTTTTACCGCGATAGTCTCTGGCATCATTGTTGGCATCACTTTGTTATTTTTGACACCGCTCTTACATCATTTACCCGTGGCAACGCTGGCCGCTGTGATCATTACCGCCGTGATCGGCATGATTCAGTTTGAACCCTTTAAACATGCCTGGAAAGTTAACCCACACGATGCACTGGTGGCCTTCGTGGTTTTCGCCAGTACGTTGATTTTTGCCCCACATCTGGAATGGGGAATATTCATTGGCGTGGCGCTGTCGCTGATGCTCTATATTTACCGCACCATGAAACCGCATTTTGCTGAGGTATCGCTGGATGCCGATGGCTCATTCCGGGATGCCCATATCTTCGGCATGGAAACCAGCCAGGATATGGCCATTTTCCGTTATGACGGTGATTTGTACTTTGCCAATGCCAGTTATCTTGAGAAAAACTTATTAAATGCGGTCGCCGATAAGCCAGATTTAAAGGTGCTGGTGCTTGACCTTGAAGCCGTCGACTATATTGATGTAACCGGCGAAGAAATGCTGACACACATGTCAGAACGCCTGAAAGAAGCAGGCATCGAGCTGTATATCACCCGCGCCAAATTCAAGGTCACCGATGCACTAAAACGTTCGGGGTTGTACGACGTGATTGGTGAGGGGAATTTCTTTAGTAAACGGGTGTTTGCTATGGATGCGATTAAGAAAAAGTACGGTGATACGGTGGATATGAGCCACCTGGAATGGTACCGGCCTAAGCAGGAGGAGTCACCTGCGCCGAATTGATGGCTGAATATTGCCGGGCAGTTGGTTTTGACTGTCCGATATCAACCAGTACTTTCACGAACGCTTGCGCCCAACTTTATAATCGTAATCCTCGTCATAATCGATCGTGCCAAAAAGCTTGATGATTTCCGCCTGTTTATGACGCTGCACATACTCTTGTAATGCTTTCGTTACCGCCGCTCTCTTGGTCTTAAAACCACCAATATTGACGGCTTCCTAAATCAAGTCATCGTCTAATGCCAAATCAGTTGCCATGATATTCACATAGTTACCTACACACTATTGATTATATGAATAGTTCACCAGAAAGCCAAATAACTACAAATCAATACCCACAGTTTTCATGCGCCAGCGGCGAGGTGTTTAACAATTTACGCCGCCGCTCCCAGTCGGGTAAAAACTGAGTCAATAAAACCCTGAACCGCTCATTATGACTGCGCTCAAGCAAATGAATCAGCTCATGCACCAGAATATATTCAAGGCACTCCGGCGGTTTTTTCGCCAACTCCAGATTCAACCAAATACGTTTCTGTTCGATATTGCAACTACCCCATTTGGTTTTCATTTTTCTAATGCCCCAGTGGCTGGCTTCCCGCCCGATAACGGGTTCCCACTTTGCCAGTAATTCGGGAATGATCTGTTTCAACTGGTCGCGGTACCAGTGATTCAGTAACTTCTCTTTATTTTCCGTTGTGGTCGCGGGATGTGCACGCATTCTGAGCTTGCCGGACTTCAGCGCAGTAATCCCATGTTTGCCCCCGGTATCAACCAGAGCCAGACGGTAACGCTTACCCAGAAAATAATGGCATTCACCCGAGATAAACTGGCGTTCTGACTGGCGGGCCTGTTCTAAAAAGTCCCGTTGCTGACGTTTGATCCAGCTAAGGCGAGAAACAATGGCCAGACGGATATTGTCATTACTCATCTTCAGTGGCGCAGAAACCCGGACATTCCCATTCGGCGGGCAAACTGATAAATGCAGGTTTTTGATCATTTTTCTTTGAACATGCACCTCAATTTCACTCACGGTGATACATGTCTGAGCTGCTTCATCACTACTCATATTCAGGCTGACTTCCGATCAGGCTCATCACGTCTTTAATATTAATGCCATATTCGCCCAGCTCTTCCTTCACAGCATTCTCAAGTTCCAGTCGCTTAAACCGATTGTTTTTCCAGTCTGCTTTTTTGGTACCTCAGTTTGGATCGCGGTCGCCTGTCTGACGCTATAACCCGCCGCTGTCATTTCATTGGCCATTTGTGCATAAGCCCTGACCAGGGCTGCGACATTTTTATAGAGCGAAACCCGCTTGGATTCATTCAACCTCAGATCATCGGTGTTAGCCACATCACCACAGAAATACCGGATGTAATCGATCTGTTCTTTCGGTTGCAAAACCGGCTCACATAAGGCTTTCGTTGTCTCCCTGGCTTCTTCCAGCTTTTCCCTGCCGGTTTGGAGGCGATCTGTTAGCAAGCCCTGAACATCGGCTTTATCATAAGCATCAAAGGCACCGCTGGTATAGTCGCCTATCGAGGTTTCCAGACTATGAAACAAGTCTTTATAATCGACGATATAACCATACTCTTTATCTTCACCATCCAAACGATTGACCCGGCAAATTGCCTGAAACAGACTGTGATCCTGCATTTTTTTATCGATGTACAGATAGGTCGCTGAGGGCGCATCAAATCCCGTCAACAGTTTATCCACCACAATCAACAAGCGCATCTGCCCCGGTTCTTTCTTAAACTGGTCTTTCACTAACTGCTCAAATTTTTCTGCCCTTTTAATCGCTTCATCTTTAGGCAGCTCAAAATAATCAGCCAGCATCTGGCGGTAAATTTCATATTGATGCAGCTTTTCGGTATAACCATCTCCGGTTTCTTCGCCTTTTATGTCATTCGGTGAGGGCAAATAACTGGTCACGATGGCACACTTATCTTTCAACTCGGTTTTGCTGAATAATTCATAGACTTTACAAGCCTGATAAATACTCGCACACACCAACATGGCATTACCACGCCCATCCATTAAGCGTGGCCTTTTTTTCATATCCAGCCAGATATCATTGACGATCATTTCCAAACGATTCTGGCTGGACAGTACCTTTTTCATCGTGCCCCAGCGTTGTTTCAGCTGGACTTTGGCCATATCCGTTAAACCCGCCGTATTGACCTCAAACCAGTCATCAATTTTTTCGGGAGACGTGGTGTATTGATCAATATCGCGGGCTTCGTACTGCAAATCCAGCACCACACCATCCGCCACCGCTTCATCAAATTTGTAGGTATGGATAAATGCACCGAAGACTTCGATGCTTTGTTGTTTATCTTTTTTCAGCAAAGGCGTACCGGTGAAGCCGACGAAAGCAGCCTGCGGCAGAATACTGGTCATCGCTTCGTGCAGCTTGCCGGATTGGGTGCGGTGGCACTCAAATCGAAAACTGAGGTGTATTTTTTAGTGCGATCATCCAACCCCGGATTAAACGCAGCATTTTCTTCTTTCCAGCCGTAATAATGCTTTTCTGTGGTTTCGACAGTGCCGTAACGTAAACCCTGCGTGTCGTTTCCGGCCATGATTAATTGCATGGTGCTGAAAAAATCACGGATGAAAGTGGCTTTCTGGTTATCCAGATTCTGCTGAATACCTTTTTCGACACCGACACTGGCACGCTTTAATTCGATGATGCCGAGGGCAATGCCATTAACGTATAAAACAATATCGGGACGCTTGGTGTTTTTGCCTTTTACGGATACTTCTTCCGCAATCGCGAAATCATTATTACGCGGGTTTTTCCAGTCGATTAACCAGACCGTTTTTGTATTTTCGCCTTGGCCTACTGATACTTTTACACCGTAGCGCAACAGGCTGTAGACTTCTTTGTTGGCGTAGTAGAGCTTTTTGCCGTCGCCCATGCCCGCCGCCTGTTTAAGTTTGCGCAAGGCGTTGGTGATGAGTTTCTCGTTGATGTATTGCGCAGACAGCCATTGGCGGAGGTAGCGTTCTTCGATATTTGAATTGTTGCGGCGATCCTGCCAATTACCGTAGGTAGGTATAGTCGAGGTGGCTTTGGAAGAGTTTGACGATGCGGTTTTGGGTGATGCGCTCTATTTCGCCGACTTTAGCCATTTTTCATCCTCTGTTACGCAGGATAGATAAAGTGCGTTTTTTAGCTTCATCATGGCTTACATCACCGAAACGGAACCCTGATATGGGTTGTATAATATTCTGCTTCATACTCACTCTGTTCATAAAATCACTCCTGTGATTTTGTATATTGTACCGTATGAATGCAAATATTCTCAGCAGGTAATAAGTACCTTGTAAGGAGACCGGACATTAGTATGTCAGATAAACTTTGCACACATACTTATTAGAGATGCAGCAACCACCCAGAGAATCGAGTCAAATACCGGTGCTTCAAAGCACTATTTATCTTCTGGTGTAACTCATTTACTTTTTCAGGATCACAGATAACCTTATGTTCATTTTTCACAAAAGTATGACAGGACTCTGCGTTATCTCCTGCATAACCAAGGTAGTAGACTTCCCCTGTATCTTTATCCTGCAAGCTTGAACGTAAATCATAACGCCCTGATAAAGTTGATGAATTTATAGTTGAAGTCGTTAAGTCCTGTTTGAGTGATGTCAAATCAATACTGTTGGCTGAGAACTTATACCAATAGTCTTTTTGTAAGCCGGATTCATCTAATGGAACAAAATAGTGCTCTTCAGGCGGGATGTGAAGAATTTCTACCTGCCCATTATTAGTAGTGATCCAGTCTACAAGTACGATACCAAAAAGTATCAACAACGCTATAGCAATACCCTTTACCAATGTCTTTCACCTCCGGGGGCATAATAATCTCTTTGATAGCCCCCATACTTCCCTTCGTATTCTGAGGTTTTGTTTTCTACATCTTGACGCCAATTATGATTCGAGCGTCCCATATCTACTTCATTATTTAAGTGTACCCAGACATGAGCTAGTTCATGAAATAATATAGCGTCTGTACCAACCTTTTTATTCGCCCCAGATTTTGTAACAATTGTGGCAGTCATTCCAGCATCCATTGTGATATACGCTTCATCTCCTGCCGCACCTCGAGAAGTGAATTCAGTTGTTGCTGAAGGTGGCCGTCCAAAGCTTTTTCTTACTGAGGCTGGTATAGTTGGTTCATCAATATTCAAGCTTTTTAATTTAGGATGATTAATTATCTTGTTATAGAAGCTTCTACCAAAACTGTTCTGTTGAATTTTTTCGAGGGCGGCAGAAAACTTTGGGTCAATATTAAGCTTACTACTATTCTCAGCACGACTGCTTGAGGTTCTGATCAGGTGGGTAGATTCTGTTTCAACCCCTGGCATGAAGTTATATCCTGCTACTCGGCTTGCCTGTTGTGCTGCAAGCGGTATAGCCAATTTAGGGATCGATACTTCTTGGTCAAACGCCTTATTCCTGTAAGGCAAATGCTGCTGGGTTGCACCACGCTCAGCATTGCTTAATTGTAGAGGGGAGCGATTAATTTCCATATTCCTTCCTTTGGCAAGATTTCCCATGTCAGGTTGCGTTACATTATTATTTAGTTCTCAGCTACTGTTTTTACAATTTAAAGCTATTGTTCGTTGAGGTAACCGGTTGCTATTAACTGATCATTGGTTTGCTTGATCAGGCGGGTTTTGCCGGTGAGGAGTTCCTGCATCATGCCTTGTTTGAGCTGCTGGGTTTTGCTTAGACGCTGTTCGAGGGCTTGGATTTCTTTATCCATACCAGTCAATATGCCAGCAATTGCTTCTTGCTCTTCCAGCAAAGATGGAAACCCTTGCTGGCATCGATCATGAAGATACTACTGTCCTCATCCCGCAGGCGCTCCGTGGCACCCGCCTTATCGATAATGATGATGCAGGCCGGAATACCCGTGCCATAAAACAAATTAGCAGGCAGGCCAATAATGCCTTTGATATAACCCTGTTTAATCAGATTGCGGCGTATATCCGCCTCCGCATTGCCCCGGAACAACACACCATGTGGCAGGATAACCGCCGCTTTGCCCGTGCTTTTCAACGATTTCAGGATATGTAACAGGAACGCATAATCCCCGTTTTTCTCCGGCGGCTCACCGTATTCAAAACGCCGGAAAATATCCGCTTTCGTATCATCACGCCGAATTCCGTTTGACCATGATTTGAACGAAAATGGCGGATTGGCCACCGCAAAATCAAAGGTCTTAATCACCGAATTTTCATCCGATGCACCACTGGCCTTAAACTCAGGGTCAGCCAACGTACTATGCCCACCCGGCGCAATAACCGCACCGGCGTTATTATGCAGAATCATATTCATCCGGCACAAAGCCGTCGTCGCCACATCCTTTTCCTGACCATAAATACTCAGGCCATTCGGAGCCTCATCCGCCGCTTTCAGCAACAGGGAGCCGGAGCCACAGGTCGGATCATAAACCATCTGATCCTGCATCGTGTCCGGCGTAATCCCGACCACCTTGGCCAAAATGCGCGAGACTTCAGCAGGCGTGTAAAACTGCCCCTTACTTTTCCCCGATTCGGTGGCGAAATTCCGCATCAGATACTCGTAAGCATCCCCCAGCAAATCATCACCCTGTGCACTGTTATCACCAAAATCCAAGCCTTCAAAGATCCCGACTAACTTAGAAAGGCGATCCACCATTTCCTTGCCTTTGCCAAGACGCTCCTCATCGTTGAAGTCATTGTCTTTATTCACCAGCCAAGGCAATTCGTTTTCTTTGGCAATCCCCTCCAGCACCATATTCAGTTTTTCGCCGATTTCCTTATCGCCCTTGAGCGCCACCATATCAGGGAAATTACAACCTTCCGGCACGATAATCATCGCCTTGCGGTCATTCAGATACTTGTCAGAAACATACTTCAGGAACAAAAAAGTCAGCACATAATCTTTATATTGTGAGGCGTCCATCCCACCACGCAATTCGTCGCAACTCGCCCAGAGAGAAGAGTAGAGTTCGGTCTTTTTTATAGCCATTGAGGTTTGACAATCCTGATTGATTTACTTCGACAGGCAGCTCCGCATGTAAAGAAAACATCCGCCATGCTGCTTTGAGGAAGAGAAAGTGTGAATTCTAACCCAAGAAACCCTCTCTGAGCGATTGGAAGGCAGAAAAACTGCCGAGCCGGGGCATACAAAAGTTGTGCTTGATGTATGTCTGTATCAATTAACTGGTGAATGTTTGGAGTTGAACTCAAGATAGTAAACCCTCAAAGACACTTTCAATAATTTACCCAACCAGCCCACAACACAATAAAAGCCAACAGAGCGATAACCATTTCCCACAGCCAAAGCCGCCATATTTCACTTGAATAGGCCTTTTGCGGGTCTGAGGGGTCGTAATACACTTTTAACGTGCCGGTTTTAACATAAGAAGGGCCTGGCCCGGAGCTAGTAAATTCGACCTCATGTTTCTCTGATTTTTCATCTTCGAAAGCGATGCGGGTGCACCACAAATTGCCTTCCATCGCTGAACGCCTTTCCAGCGAAACCAGCTTCCCTATGCTCGTACGACTCCGCTTTAAAAAAGCACATTTTCGATAAAACAAGAAGCCTGCCAACGCAAGCAAGCTAAGCCCCACCAGTAACAACCACTGATAAGACTCCGTGTGTTGGACAAATTCAGACCACCATGACAAAGCGCAACTCCCCATAAAATTAAACGACCCAATGTAGCATACCACTGGTTTTTATTGAGACCTGCATCACCAGAATAAACTGCATTCCCCACAATGCCTTCCTATACTGACTAGATGAAGCTCACCTTGTTCCTCTGTCTCAGCCTTTTAGTCAGCATGTTCCATGCTGCGGCGATGCCTATCTCCAAGATAGAGGGTGCATCGATGAAGGTTGAATCATCGATGACGCACCCAATGAGTTCTCATTGTGCTAAGTGGATGCTGGACGACCTCAAAGTAAATAATTGCTGTTTTGGAGTAGCGATACAATCCGCCCCATTGCCAGCATTGGTAAGCCTTGGCCCACAGAAATTATACACCACACTACCTCCCCACCATCTCAGACACACGCCCAATTTTGTATTCAAACCTCCAAAATTTCGTTCGCTTGAACAGAATCAAACATAAATAAGTGGCGTCTTGCCACACATTTAAACATTTGGAGAACAAAATATGAACATGACGCATTACATGGAGCTGTTGGCGGTTAACCAACCCTGGAATTTAATAATTTTCATGGGCATCCCCATTATTCTGGCAGAAACGCTGGCTATCACAGAACTGTACATCTTATTTACCCGTAAATTCGATGGGATAGTCCACAAGATAAACCGCTACTCTGGCCTCGTCGTAGGCATTTACTTTATTGGAATTATCATTTACATCGTCACCCAGGCGATCATCCCGATCACTATGGCAGGCGAATGGCGTACGGTCATTGATGTGATTGCGGTGTTTACCTATGTCATTGGTGGCTTACCGTTGATTTGGATTGCTTTGCAAGAATTGGGGCTGGTCGATAAGCATAGAGATCGCGAAGGTAAGCTAAAGATTCATGCCATTTGCATCGCGGTGTTTTTGATCTTTGGTCATATCGCGATGATTTTTGGCATGCTTGACCCTTCTATCCTTGGTCATGAGGGAATGGCTGGCATGAAACATTAACCCTGCCTATTTGATTACTGTGGAAGTCGCAGACTTTCATGCTTGGGGTGAAATCCTTTCATGCGCGTTACTTAGAAGTACGGCTGCTGCGTGATTTTTCGCAGCAGTCATGCTGGATACTCAAAACCCGCCGCAAATCCGATTAAAACAACCACGCTATAAACTACTGCAAAAACCATAATTTTTCGCGATGCCACTGCTGCTTCTGTTGCTTCACGTTGTACCCATAAACCATACAGGGGTAAAAACTGCATGAGGTGAGTGGCAAAAAAGTGTGGAATGCGTAAATCACCCCCGCTTAACGACCAGCCCATAATCGGCACTATCCAGGCATCAGCAGACGGAGTACCCGCAAAATGACTGGGTAAGTTGGACATAACACTAGCAGTAAATAAGGTTAATACAGATCCCAGCATTAATCCCAAGGCTGCTGCCAGTTTGACCGGTTGCATTTTTTCCGTACGGTAATCGCGATAGAGCAGCCAACCCAAATAAAAACTGACAGCCACTAAAATGACAGCACCGAGTCCCATTAGTCCGTACATCATGTGCTCAACAGGCGTGTCGTTATTATAATGAGAAGCCCGGCCACGGGCGGCCTGTATCACAATGTAAATAACTTCCAATACACCCGCGCCGACGGTAAGACGTGTCGCCCATTGCCAACCGGGCTTGCTAAAGTTTGTTGTCGATAACAGTCCAGCTAATAATGCTAAAGTAATGAAATACAGGGCTAAAGATGATTCAAATTTAAGTGGTTTGGACCAAACGGACACCCCATCCAATGTGCGCGGATCAATCCACCAAAGCAATAGCGTGATACTGAACAGAGCCAACATGAAAAATGTCGCCTGCCACAACAGATTAAATTGTCTGTTTTGCAGATCCAGAAAGGCTGACCGGGTTAACAGACTTTGATGAGTCATCGTTTTCATGAGGTCGCCCCCGGAAACTTGCCCACTTTTAAGCCTGAGGTGCTGATAGCTTTTAGCAGCATAAACAATAAGTAACCAAATGGGCCAAACATAAAGGTAGCCAACAAAATAGGTGCCTGAATCAGACGTGAAATATGCAGGCCATCAGCCTTGCGTGCGATCCAGCAACCAATCAGTAGATCAAACGCCAAATAATGCACCCAACCCGCCAGTGCAGCCATTGGGCTGGTAAACAGGCGCTGGACATTTTCTAAGGTATCAAACCCACCTTCTGCCTGAAAAAAATACAGTCCAATTAATAAGCTATAACCTAATGACAGAAATAGTGGAATCCACAGATTTAACCGTGACCAGCGGCGTGGCAGTACACCCGCTTGAACGATCTATGCCGCGTAAATCAAAAATATCGTTACCGGTATCATGAATAAGTATGTAACACGCTTGATTGGCAGCATCCCAATAGCACCGAGGCCAGCTTCCAACCCAAATTAAACGTATCGTGCACCGAGACATTCATGCCCTGCCTTTGAGCTGTGAGCGTGGCAGGCATCGCCCGCAATGAAGGCACGCGGGCATAACGCTTCCACATTATCAAACTTATCAGAAACACGCTGACCAATTTCATAGACAGACCACCACGGCACCTCTTTTACCTCTTGATCACCATCAGGCTCCCAGAACGCTGTTTGATTCAGCCAGTAGGATTCTTTTAAGACTGTTTCGCTGCAATTATAGGCCTCCATGATTTCAATCGTACGACAGGAAACACCATCCGCCTGACCGAACAACATGGGGCCTGCTTTCTGATCGACGATGCAGGTTTTGATATCGCCGAAGGCTGCCAATTGCCTGGCGAGTGTCAGACCAGCTGGCCCGCAACCCACGATTAACACATCAACTTGGCTGGGCAAATCCACAATGGGCTGAGCACCGGGAGGCACCCGAATCGCCTCAGCGATTTGAAGGTTGCCTGGTTTGAAGCCATTTAGGTGGTATTGCATTAATTGTACCCTTTAGAATTGAAAACTTTTCGCATACTGCTGAAATACGCATGCAAAAAACCACCTGGATTCTATCGCTAAAATTCTTTTTATAGTGGACGTTGTCTGTTGAAAACCTTTCGTATGCTACTTATGATACTCAATAAATACTTGAATCATGAGAGTAATTTAGATGCCACTTGAATTATCAAGCAACCAAAAGACCCTCTTTGATGCCGATGGGTTTGTCATCGTTGACAGATTGATTGATCCATCGAATTTACCCGCTTTACACAAAGCTTTTAACGACCTGTTTAATGGTGTCTTTGAGACAGGTGTACATCCCGACGAGGTCAACTGGCAGCAAGGTGAAAGTGATCCAAGTTTATCGCGCCAAATCTGTAATGGCTGGAAAGCGAACCGTGATATTGCGCGTATTGTGTTGGATGAAGACATCGGCAAGGCGATTGCGGGCCTGGCTGGTTGGTCTGGCGCACGCATCATGATCGACAATGTGATCTGGAAAGCTCCGGCAACCAAATCATTAGGTTTTCATCAGGATAATGCTTTCCTGTCCTGGTTTGATCCGGGCGAGATCCTGACCTGCTGGATTGCGCTGGATGATACTAGCGCAGAAGGTGGCACTATTGAGTTTGCCCGTACTTCTCATCGTTGGCAGTTGGGGAAGCCAGAGGGAGAATTTCATGCGCCGGTCGATTACCGTAAACCCATGCGCAATGCTGCGGCAAGGGCTGGTGTCGAACCTGACATTCATTATGTTGAAGTCAAGGCTGGAGGTGGTTCATTCCATCATGGCGGAACCTGGCACGGCTCCGGTGCGAATCCCAGCAAGAATCCGCGACGTTCGCTGGTGTTGCACGCTATGCCGAGTGATGTTCAATATATACCCACAAATTTTGATCAGGGAATTGGGCCTATTTACAGCCGCTATAAACGCCTGGGTGACAATGTACTGGATGAAAATTACTTTCCGATTTTGTGGCGAGAAGATGGTTATCGTACGCCGCAGATTGATGACTATTTGAATGGCTAGGCAGGCTGTAGTGTCAAATACCATTATAACTGGAAGCCTGGCACTACTTTGCGCTGATCTGGACACGCGACCGTTGCTCAGGGATTTCGAATCAACGATATTGAAAACTTTGCACCATCAGATGTATTAGACACGGTAATTTCACCACCCATTTTTTGTTCAACAATAATTTTGGCAATATATAAGCCAAGACCTGTGCCACCTGTCAGTTCTTTTGTAGTAAAATAAGGAACAAAAATAGCATCTAAGTTTTCAGAAAGAACCCCCCCGGCATTATCCGTGATAGTAATAACGGTTTCATTGATTGAGATCTTTGTATTGATGGTTATTTTTTTGTTGTCTATGGTTTTCTTATCAAGAGCATCAATAGCATTACTTAGCAGGATGATAAGCACCTGTATCAATTCACTCCTGTATCCATAAACTAAAGTATCGCTATCGGCTCTATAATCAACTGAAGTATCGACAAATCTGTTTTTCATTAATGCTAAAACATCACTAATCGCACCCTCAAGAGAAAACTGCTTTTTTTCCACTTCTAACTTAAATAAGCCTCTAAAGTCCTCAATAGTTTGTGACATATGCATTGTTAGTGTGGCTATTTGATTAGTTTTTTCTGTTATGTATTCTTCATTATTTTTCTTATTTTCTGTGGCAACATCCATATTCATGAGTATTGAATTAATATGCATGAGGGGTTGTCGCCATTGATGGGCTATAGAGTCTAACATTTGCCCCATGTTGGCCATTCGGCATTGTCGCAGCAGCATTACTTCCTGGTCTTTTCGTCGTTGCACTTCCCTTCTTACATTTTCTTCAAGCTTATTATTTAGCAACTTGAACTCCACGGCATCTCTTTCAACTTTATCGATAAAAAAATAAAGAAATACCGCAAATATAACAAAGAATGTAAAAAAAGTAGAGTAAGCAAATGAAGACAACTCCAAATCATAGCTTTTACTAATAACTAGAATACTTAATATGATGAATAATGACAAGCCTACGCCCTGTTTCTTTCCTAACAATACATAAGTCACAAAGACCCCCAGGAAGAAAGCTATTAAACGAAATTCGTCTTCCTTTCTTTTCATTAAAACAAAATAAAATAAAATAAGCGAAGTTACAATAAAAAAACAACGACATAGGGATAATATGACTTGCTAACTCTCAAAAAATAAACAGTAGAACTATTTACAATACCAAAAACAAAAATAGCACTCTCAAAAGAATAGCCGAAATCAATAACACCAAAAACTGACACCAAAAAATTTATAAAAGTTAAAAGTGTTACTACCACCATAATGACATTTAATAAAGAAAAACGAAATTTTAGTAAGTTTTCATTTTCAGAAAACCCATGTCCACTTGTTAAAAAATTATTTAAGACACCCATGTGCTTTACGTATCCTCGTATTAAACATTCACGTTGCTCTGCCCAACAAAGCATACCACCAGCTGGTACAGCATAACCATGACGTGCATCCTATCGGGTGATTGATCCACTTCATCTATTATTTCACAATAGATGAGGACGGCTGGGCGATGCAGAGCCTACTATTGGCTGTAAACATAAGTAACTGTTTGGAATAAAGGAACAATTAATGATCTCTATGCTCAAAAAACATTCGATTATTTATGTTGAAGATGAACCTGAAATACAAAGGAATATTGCAGAGTACTTAGGGAATTATTTTGGGAAGGTACATTTAGCTTCTGATGGCCAGGAAGCGCTCAATCAATACACTACCCATCGTCCGGATGTATTGCTGCTTGACATAAATTTGCCGAATATTGACGGCCTCACTGTTGCCAAAAAAATTCGTGAAAATGACTCAACCATTAAGATAATAATGCTTACCGCTTTTACAGAAAAAGAAAAGCTGCTTAAAGCCATAGAACTTAAGCTTACTAAATACCTTATAAAGCCAGTTGCTCCAAAATTTTTTAAAGAGACGCTTGAAACACTCTCCACTGAATTAATTGGCAATCCCTCTCGGTTTTTAAAGTTAAATGATTATTTGATTTGGGACAAAGAGCAAGAACAACTAACCTTCGAAGGAAATAAAGTCATAGTTTCTGAAAAAAATCAGCGACTTTTGAAGCTTTTTATTCGCTACAAAGGTGAACCCATCAGTTATGAAAAAATAACAACAACAGTATGGGACAATGCATATAATCTAGAAATCTCCATCGATTCAATAAAAAATCAAGTAAGCCAGCTCCGCAAGAAAGTCCCTAGCCTCTGCATTACTAGCGTTTATGGTGAAGGTTATATACTCAAGTAAAGCTCCCATATTCCATCAGCAATAAAAAATATTCATGGAAATACCTTCACAAACACACACTTCTTTCACGATTCATTACACTCTTCTGCCAAGCTGATAGATACATAAACAGCAGGAAGGTGTCATGCGAGAAAAATGTGAAAAAATTAGCTATTTAAATTTAGCCAGACTTGTCAGCACCATTGCTATGGTTCTAACTCTATTTATTAGCGCAACACCTCTACATGCTGGTAGCGGTGGCAATAAATCCATACAACAAAAGTTTTTCACCACCTCCCCAGATGGCTCTAAAAAACGTCAAAGGCAGTTTGATTCGAGGCCCGAAGTTTATTTACATTCATTTAAAGAGAGGGGCAAAAAAACCCCTCACCGTCTAAATGGAGATTACGTTTATCAAGTAACCACCCCTAATGGACGCTTGCTCTTATCTTCAGACCCTGCTGAGTGCAGGATTATCCGTGTTGCTAATGGTGTAATTGTAAGCCAATTAAAAACAACAAATGGCAGGCGTTTAAGAGTACGTAACGGCGATGATAATTGTCAAACACAGGACTCACCGGATGGTGCGGCGGGCAACAGCCAGCACCATGATACCAATACCGATACTTATAATAATGGCCCAGCCCTCGCTGTGCAGCTTATGCCTTTTATTGAAACCACTAGCCCCAACAATGCATACAGGGTGTGGATGACACCATGGACAAAATACTTAAGGTATAGAGGCAAACCTTTTGCTCCACCTACACCCGTATGTAGCACAAACCGCCGTAAACAGGAGTGTGGGGTAGGTGATGAGATTATCGGGTTTGCAAAGGATGCTGGATTCCGCCGGCATTCCAGCTTACGCACTCATAACTTTAAGGTAAATCCAACGTCTGGTAACCAGACACCTATAGCTGATGCCGGCGATGATAAAAGTGCTTCCCTTCTGAGTATTGTCACCTTGAATGGCGCTAGCTCAAGCGACCCTGATGGTAATCCGTTAAGTTATAACTGGACTATTACCCAGATCCCGGCTGGTAGCGCGGCCAGTTTGAGCGACAAGACAGCATCTAACCCGGATTTTATGATTGATGTTGTTGGTGATTACCTATTTTCCTTAGTGGTGAACGATGGAACAATCGACTCACCCCCTGATAGTGTAACAATCTCTACACGCAATTCAGCACCGACTGCAAACGCTGGCGATGACGATTCAAAAGTGGTGGGTGAAACTGTCACACTAAATGGCTCAGCATCGATTGATAGTGATGGTGATCCGTTAAGCTATTTGTGGGAATTCGTTGAAAAACCTTCTGGTAGTTCAGCACAATTATCTGATGCCACCAGCATGTCACCCACCTTTATATTGGATGCCAGTGGCACTTACAAAATAGAACTCATTGTTAATGATGGCCAACTTGATTCCTCCGCAGACGAGGTAATTATTTCCACCAGTAACTCGGCTCCAAAAGCCGATGCCGGAGAAGCTCAATCAGCAATCGTAGGCACGGTTATTACACTCGATGCCTCTGGAACTACGGATGTTGATGGCGACAGCCTCAGCTATTTTTGGTCGTTTTCAGATAAACCAGACAATAGTAATAGCGTACTATCGGATGAAGCGGCAATTAAACCAGAGTTTACTCTGGATGCTGCCGGATCTTATACACTCCAGTTAATCGCTAGTGATGGTCAATTAGATTCGACCAGTTCAGTAATAATTAGCACAGTGAACAGTCGCCCGGTGGCGAATGCAGGTGAAGGCAAAAGTGCCACCATCAATTCACTGATTGAACTTGACGGTTCAGACTCTACGGATGTCGATGGCGATTCCTTAACGTATGCCTGGGTTTTAAATAGCCCGGCAAATAGTACAGCAGCCCTGTCCGATTCAACCGCAGTAATGCCAAGCTTCACTACGGATGTTGTTGGCGACTTTGTTGCACAATTAACGGTGAGTGATGACGAATTATCTTCAGAAGTTAGTAGCGTTCGTATTAACTTCCTGAACACTGCACCCGTTGCTGACGCGGGGCCTGCTCAAAGTGCTGTTGTTGGCTCGACAATCACTCTTGATGGTACAGGTTCTAATGATGTCGATAGTGACTTCTTAACCTATAGTTGGGCACTCACTAGTAACCCCGGAGACAGTGAAACCACACTGATTAATGAAACGTCAAGCGCTCCAAGTTTTACTTTGGATGTGCCCGGTGAATATCAAGTCCAACTGATCGTTGATGATTCAACAGCCAGTTCAGAAGCTGATACGGTTACGATTAGTACACTTAACTCAAAACCAGTTGCTGATGCGGGCGATAATATCAGCACCGTTGCAGGTAATTCAGTGACACTGGACGGCACCCTTTCCAACGATGCTGATAGCGATAGTCTGAGCTATTCCTGGTCATTATTAAGTAAGCCATCAACAGAGAGTAACGCCAGTATCATCAATGTCGAAACTAGTATGCCGACCTTGGAAACTGATTTGGCGGGTACTTACATTGCACAGTTAATTGTAAATGATGGTACTGTAAACTCGGAACCCGTTACAGTGACTATTACGGCCACCGCCGCTAACGTTGCGCCAATTGCTAATGCTGGCACTAATGAGCGTGTAGCCATCGGTGAAGCGGTAAGCTTAGATGGTACGGCTTCTTCTGATGAAAACAGTGATACGTTGACCTACCAATGGCAATTTATCAGTATTCCAGAAAGCAGCACAGCAGCTCTGGACGATGCAAGCAGTGCTGAGCCAGTATTTACTGCCGATTTGGCTGGTGACTATGTCATCGAACTTATCGTGAGTGACGGCGCTGAAGATTCTTTGCCGAGTGAAGTCACCATCACCAGTGGAAATACGCTTACTTTAAGCTTATTGGATGCGCTGGTCGGCGTAGGCCGCACAACGATTGCAACTACCACTTTAGAAGATCCAGCACCTACCGGCGGTCAAACCATAACGCTGACTTTGAATGATGAAACGTTAGCTGAACTAAGCCCGGTCACACTGACTATTCCAGCGGGCGAGTCTACCGCTAACTTCTCTATCACTGGTTTGCTGCCCGGCTTAACAGAGTTACGCGGCAGTGGTAATGGCATCCCCGAAGCAACTGCAACGGTGCAAATCACCCAAGCATTGGTTTCTATTGATGAAATCGACTTAATCGCACCAGGCGAGACAACCGACATTGTTATATCGCTGACGGAGGCTGCACCAGCAGGAGGACTATCTATCCAGCTCTCCATATTGGACCCGGCTGTTGGAACACTTTCAGAGACGACTGTGTTTATACCAGCGGGACAAGTGGAGTCAACAACAAGCGCACAAGCTACCGGCGTTGCTCTTGGTTCAACCACGATTACCGCTCAAGCTGTTGGTTATGCCACCGATATACGTGAACTGACCGTGGCATTAGCGGCGAATTTTGATAAAAGCTCTGTCAACGTGACTACGCCATTTACCGGAACCATTAACTTAGAACTAGATGCCCCCGCACCTGCCGGAGGGGTTACTTTTGACCTCACAGCCGATGACGATGTTGTTAGTTTTGTGGATCAAGTGTTTATCCCTGAAGGTCAGACGCAATCACCCCCCATTGAATTGACCGGGTTAAGTGCTGGCAGCACGACACTCCGGGCAAATTCAGCTAAGACCTTTGAAGCAACGGCGGTTATTAACGTGGATGCTACTGAGGCTTATCTGGATAGAGCTGGACAGCGTATAACAGAAGCATTGGTAGGTATTGATTTGCAAGATCGTTTCCAAATTAAACTAGGCGCTACACCCCCCCTCCCGATTGATATCAAGGTAAGTGTGCCTCAAAACTCTGGTATCTTACTGTCTACGTCTCAACACACCGCTGGCAGTAATACGATTCTATTCGATGATTTGACCAGATCCAGCACCTCATATATTTATATTCAGGGTACCGCTATCGGAGACGATGTGCCGCTGACTGTAGAAATTACTGAAGGGAACTCAAGCAACACTGTTCCTTTCGCTATTGATCAAATGACTGTTGATGTTGACCCCTCTGGCTTATCTATGAACTCTGCAGACTATACGACAACAAGTTTCTCAGCTGCTCGGTTTGTCTCTTTATCTACCAGTCTTTTATTCGATTCTGAAACACCCGACACAGAGGGTGAACGACTTCGTAATCAAGCTGTACGTGGTGGTTACGCTCTGAGTGTTCCAATGAAAACCAATGATGTGGCCGTTGCAAGTTTAGAGAATGGTGAAACAGGCAACCTAAGTGCCTTCAGTTATCGCAGTGGAAGGATTTCGGTAACACCAGTCTCGGAGGGTGATGCGACCATATCAATTGCAAGCTATCCAACTGGATTTGCTTTAACAAAAGGTTTGAGTTTGGATGCAGAGGTATCGGTCAATGTAACTGCACCTAAAGCCTATTTGTCATTGGACGGTAATTATCAAACGACTGAGGCAGTTGTCGGTGTGGATCTGCAACAAGCACATAGGCTTAAATTTGAGGGTGTACCCCCGCGTCCAGTGGATGTGCGAGTCAGTGTATCTGCAACCTCTGGCGTTTTACTTTCCAATACTCCTACTGAGATAGGTCAAAGCAGTATCATGGTGGTGACTAATAGTATGAACTTAGGACTACCACAATTTTATATTCATGGTGAAACGCTTGGTGATAATCAACCGCTAATCATTGAAATATTTGAAGCAGGCACCAATACGCCTATGGGTTACGATATACAAGCAGCCAGCGTAGATGTTGACCCATCAGGTATCTATATTAGCACCGGAGACTTTGAGACCACCTCGTTCTCTCCTAACACGGCAATACGTGCACACACGGCACTTTTACATGATAGTGAAGGCACACAAACTAGTGGAAAATATCGGGCTGGTCAGGCACTACGCGGCGGTCTTAGCTTAACTGTACCCATGACTTCCAGTGACCCTAGCGCCATTGCGCTTCCCGATTGGGCGACAGGCAATATCATCATTACTGGTGGTCAAGGTTATGGCAGCGTTTCTGCTGACCCACAAAATGCTGGAACCTCAATCCTCCTGTCAGCTACTAGCCTTCCTGATGGTTTTATCGTACCAAGTGACCGGGATGCTGAAGTGAGTGCTACCGTGACAGCTGCACAAGCCTATTTAGAAGGTGGCGAGGCAGTTGTTGGTAAAGACCTGCAAATAGCCAGGAGTATTCGTTTGGCTCAGGCACCACCAAGACCAGTGGATGTAAGGATAAGCACATCGCTGAATTCTGGGGTTTTATTGGCCAAAACTAGCACTGAAATTGGCAGTAATACACTATTAGTCAGTAGTAACTCAACCAGCACCTTTAGTCATAACCTTTTTATACAAGGCACTGCGCTAGGTGATGATATTCCGCTGACTGTTGAGGTGTTCGAAACAGGCACCACAACACCTATTGGTTATGACATACAAACAGCGACAGCGGATGTAGACCCTTCAGGCTTATCTCTGTCTACTGTAGATATAAATACAACAACCTTCGCAAATAACTCAAGAATCGATATATCAAGTAGGCTACTTCATGATGATGAAACACCACAAGCCGCTGGTAGCATAAGACAGTCTCAGGCAATACGAGGCGGTATAAGTTTTACGGTGCCGCTAATATCAAGTGATCCAAACGTGGTGGCTACTGCAGATATCATGATTAATGGAGGCTCAAGCAGTGCGCAGGGCTTTGTTGACCCATTAACCGCTGGTAGCTCGACAGTCTCTGTGGCCAGCTTACCTGGTGATTTTATTGTTCCAATTAACGGTGACCTTGAAGTCTTAGTCACGGTTACTGCTCCGGATGCACAGTTAAGAAATCCAAGTGGAGGAGTATATGTTGAGAATTCTCTGATTGTTGTAGGCGATGAATTACAAATCAGATTAGTCGCAGGTTTAGAAGAAGCCCCACCAACAGGTAATCCTGTGGACATTTTGGTTGAGGTTATTTCGCCCGTTGTCGCCATTGTGTCTGCCAATGAGTTACTACAAGGTAACGACAGCATCGAGTTTCCTGCAATCACTACGAATACTGCTGGTGATATCTATCTACAGGGCCTGTCTTTGAATGGAGCCACGCAAATTAAGGTGTCAGCACCAGGATATAATCCCACTACAGTGAATGTTGAAGTGGTGAAGTCGGGTTTCAGGTTATCTGGTTCTGCATCCCTTGAAGCCGGGCAAAGTCGAAACATAAACATAGCGGCTTACCGGCTTAATGAAAATAACACTATCAATGGCGGACAAGCAGTTCGTGGTGGTGCCTCATTTGATATTAACCTCTTATCATCTGACCCAGGTGTTGGAACAGTGACTAGCCCGGTTACTTATAGTGCGAACCAAACTAACAATAATACTGCCGAGTTTACTGCTGTTTCTTCGGGTACCAGTACCATTACTATCGAACAACCCACTGGCTTTTCACCACCAGCAGGTCTAACGAGTGTAGAAATGACTGTGAATTAAAAACTCGAATAACCTAGACTGTAAAACTCCAAACCCGCCATGTGCGGGTTTGTACATATGATCGGCTACCCCCGATCATGCTCACAAGTCTCCAGTATCCAATCCCGCACCTGTACAGCAGCACCAGTTAACTCATTCATCTTCGACCACACCAAATAGAACCCCAACCCCGTCTCCCAGGTCCAATCCTTTCTGGCTGCCAACACACCCTGTTCAACCAGCCGATCAGTCACATGTCGCCACCCAAAAGCAATACCTTCACCCGCTGTAGCAGCTTGCAACACCAGCGCGTAGTCATTCAATCTTAAACCACCGTGGGGCGGGCGTTCGGTGTAACCAAAATGATCAAACCACTGCGGCCAGCTAGGGCGCTTACGAATAGGCTCTTCAAGGTGTATCAATAGTTGATTCGCCAGATCTGGTTTTCCATCCAGATCATTGACGCCAGCCATAATTTGGGGCGTGGCCACCGGATAAATCGCTTCAGTGGCAATCAACGCAGAATGACAACCCGGCCAATCCCCGTTTCCACACCGGACCGCCAGACTGATATTCTCCGCTTCAATATCAGGTTCCCGGTCGCTTGACTGAATACGCAGGTCGATATCTGGATGGCGGGCATGCAGTTCGGCCAAACGTGGCACCAACCAGTAATGGCTGAATGCTGACGAGGTAGACAAAGTGATATGGCCATTGCTGGTCAGCCGTTGTACTGAACGCGCAGACAGCAGGATTTGTTCAAATGAGCGCGATACATCGGAATGGAGCCGCTCCCCAGCTGCTGTGAGCGCCACTTTTTTATGCTCGCGGGTAAACAACAACACCCCCAACGCCTGCTCCAATTGCTTGATGGCTGTACTGACAGCGGGTTGATGAGTACTCAATTCTTCAGCCGCCGAGGTGAAGGATTGGTGCCGCGCTGCTGCTTCAAACACCATGATATGACGCGGCGATGAGACCAGTTTCCAGAGTTCTTGCATACTTTAATATTATCCTAAACATGCCTGAGTTAAATATGTACATCAATCAGTGCATTTTGTACAGTTATCCAATCGCAACCCATTGAGAAATCCAAATGACCCGACGCGCAAGAAGGCCCAGAAGAACGCTTGACGCGCCGAAGGGTGCACCCAAGTCACCGTATATTCAACGCAAATTGCCGTTTTACGATGTGCTGGATGAAGAGCAACTGGTTAGTATTGAAGCACAAGTTGACTGGATTTTGCAGGATGTGGGCATTGCGTTTCGCGACGACCCTGAAGCAATAAAACTGTGGAAAACGTCCGGTGCAAAAGTGACAGGTGACATCGTGCGTGCACCTGCCGACTGGATTCGCGACCTCTGCTCGAAAGCGCCTTCACAATTCACACAGTTAGCCCGTAATCCGGAACGTTCGGTCGTGATGGGCGGCAATCATCAGGTCTTTGCCCCGATTTATGGCGCACCGTTCGTGCGCGACCTGGAAAACGGACGACGCTACGGCGATATGGCAGCGCTGGAAAATCTGGTGCGCCTTACTTACATGCACCCCAATCTGCATCATGGTGGACTTGTCATCTGTGAACCCTGCGATGTCCCCGTTAGCAAACGTCATCTGGACATGTTATTTGCCCACATGACCCTGTCTGACAAGCCCCACCTGGGTGCCATTACTGAAATGAGCCGTGCGCAGGACAGTGTTGATATGGCTGAGATTGTGTTTGGCAAACAGGTGATGGAAGACAACTGCGTGATAATGGGCAACGTCAATACTAACTCTCCCCTGCTGGTCGATAAGGTCGTGACCGAAGCGGCACGTGTGTACTGCAGCCGTGGGCAAGGTCTTGTTGCGGTGCCTTTTATTCTGTCCGGCGCGATGGGGCCGGTGGCGACAGCCGCCTCAATAGCACAGGCGATGGCTGAAGCGATGATGGTCTGTGCTTATGTGCAATTGATTCGTCCCGGTGCGCCATTCATTTTGGGCAACTTTCTCTCCTCGATGTCGCTGAAATCAGGCGCACCCACGTTTGGCATGCCAGAGCCGGTGGTTTCAAACTACGTAATTGGTCAATTAGCACGGCGGGTGGGCTTGCCATTGCGCTGTGGCGGCTCACTAACCGCGTCCAAAGTTGAGGATGCCCAAGCCGCCTATGAAAGCGCCGATTCCATGCATTCAACGATGCTGGCCGGCGCCAATTTTGTGCTGCATGCCGCTGGGTGGCTTGAAGGCGGGCTTTGTACCAGTTTTGAAAAACTGGTAATGGATGCAGACCGTTTGGGCAGTTACCAAAAAGTTCTGGATCAAGGCCTGGACACCTCCAATGAAGCATTCGCCAGAGATGCCTACGGTGAAGTTGATCCGGGTGGGCACTTTCTGGGTTGTGCGCACACCCTACGCAACTACGAGACGGCGTTCTACGAGCCTGAACTGAGCGACAATGACAACATAGAGAGCTGGGAGGAAAAGGGTTCCAATGACATGCGCCAACAGGCTTATAAACGCTGGAAAACAATGTTGCAGAGCTATGAAGCGCCGCCTATGGATATTGCTATGCGCGAAGAATTGGCTGCCTTTGTCACCAAGCGCAAGGAAGAGCTGCCTGATGCCTGGTATTAAACCGGACAGATCTGTGTGGACAAGCTTCCGGCCTGCGGAAGTCCTCAGCCTACATCTTGTCCAAACAGACCTGCCCTTGTTGCCCCCGGCTTAATTGGGTAGCCCTAATTTTACCATCATTAAAATGAGTGAGTGATGTCTGAAGATAAAACAGAAACAACCAGCAACCATGCTAAAGCCCTACCCTCTCATGCCAAAGTCGTCGTCATTGGCGGTGGCATCGTCGGGTGTTCCATTCTTTTTCATCTGGCCAAATTCGGCTGGAAGGATGTGGTGTTACTCGAACGTGATGAGTTGACCTCAGGGTCATCGTGGCATGCTGCCGGGCAAATCCATACCATCAGCTCTGATCCCAATATCAGCCGCTTGCAAAGTTATACCATCGATTTGTACAAGGAAATTGAAGAACTCAGCGGTCATAGCGTTGGGCTGCATATCACCGGCGGATTCTACGCAGCCTCCACCAAGGAATGGTACAACTACCTTAAGCGGGAAAGATCGAAAGCACGTTACATGGGTTTGAATCAGGAGTTTATCAGCCCTGCAGAACTGGCTGAGCGTCATCCGTTGATTGACCCTAAGCACTATTATGCTGCTTTATGGGACGATCAGGATGGTGACCTTGACCCATCCGGCGCGACTTATGCTTTTGCTAAATCAGCACGGGTGCACGGTGCTGAATATTTCACACATACCCCCGTCACCCAATGCACACAGAGACCCGATGGTAGTTGGGATGTGACTACGCCCAGTGGCACTATTAATGCGGAACAGATAGTGAATTGCGGCGGATTATGGGGGCGGGAAGTCGGCCATATGGCGGGGCTTCAGTTGCCTATCCAGCCGATGGAACATCACTACCTGATCACCGAAGCCATTCCCGAAATCGAAGAGCGAATGAAACAGGGAGAGTCCGGACGCTTGCCAGCGGGCATTGACTACGAAGCCAATATCTACTTCCGTCAGGAACGGCACGGCATGTTGTTAGGCACCTATGAACCGACCTCCACGCCGTGGAAGATTGAGGGAACGCCCTGGAATTTCGGTCATGAATTGCTGACACCCGATATTGACCGCATCGCAGAACGCCTGGAAATGTCCTTTGAACGCATTCCAGCCATTGGCAATGCAGGTATCAAGGACATGATAAACGGCCCCTTCACCTTTGGCCCTGATGGCAACCCGATGATTGGCCCGGTGCCCGGCATGAAAAACTACTGGGTAGCTGTGGGTGTCATGGCGGGTTTCTGTCAAGGCGGCGGTGTGGGTTTGACGATGGCGGAGTGGATGATTGATGGTGAGCCATCCATTGATGTGTGGGCGATGGATATTGCACGTTTTGGTGACTTTGCCTCGCCTGATTGGGGAACCATTAAATCGTCTGAGAATTACGAACGCCGTTTTGTGATGACTTTCCCCAATGAAACCTTACCCAAAGGCCGCATGCAGAAAACCACTGCGCTCTATGACCGCTTATCCGCCAAGGGTGCTGTCATGGGACAGGGTTTTGGCCTTGAACATGCGTTGTGGTTTGCCGATGGCCCCGATGATGCGCATGAAGAGCCCACCTTTGAGCGTAACCGTAGTCATGATTATGTCGCCCGGGAAGTGAGTGCGGTGCAAACTGCAGTGGGTGGCATTGAGATCGCCAACTTTGCCAAGCATGAGTTTAAAGGCAAAAATGCGCGGGCCTATCTGAACAATGTGTTGGCAGGTTTCGTGCCTAAGCCTGGCAGATTGACATTAACACCGATGCTGACGCCTAAGGGCAAATTGTATGGCGATTTGACCGTCGCCTGTTTGAGTGATGAACACTTTCTGCTGTTCGGCTCGGGCAATATGCAGGATGCACATAAGCGCTGGTTTGAACAAAGTCTGCCGGACGATATTGAGTATGCCAATGTCAGTGATCATTGGCACGGCGTTGCTTTATCGGGGCCAAAGTCACGGGAGTTACTGAGTCGTTTGACGCGGGATGATGTTAGTCGTGAAGCCTTGAAATTCCGTGATATGAAACAGACCTTTGTGGCCGGTGTGCCTGTGATCCTAAACAGAATCAGTTTCTCTGGTGAGCTGGGATTTGAGTTGTATTGCCGCCCGGAATACCTCCTACGCCTGTCTGAATCGATTGAATCCGCCGGTGCTGATTTGGGTTATCGTTGGTACGGTGCGCGGGCATTATTATCAATGCGTCTTGAAAAAAATTGGGGTGTTTGGTCGCTGGAGTATCGCCCTGATTTTAACGCCGTTGAATCCGGCATGGATGCGTTCATTAATTGGAAGAAGGACTTTGTGGGCAAAGAAGCGACTCTGGGTTTTCGTGAGGAGGTACCAGCTCAAAAACTGGTAACTATGACCATCGACGTTGAGGGCATTGATGTCTCTAACGATGAGGCGATATTGAAAGGTGGTGAGGCGATTGGCTATGTGAGCTCAGGTGGTTATGGGCATCGTATCGGAAAGTCTATGGCGATGGGTTATATCGCGGCTGAGCACGCGGTTGCGGGGGCGATTGTCCAGGTTGAGATTCTTGGTGAGTTTTATGATGCAGAGATCCTCGGAGCACCTGCTTATGATCCGGAGGGGGCGTTGATGCGCTTGGCTTAGAAGTGCCTGGATGATCGATAGGCACCGAAGAGTTTGATGCCTTCAAAGTACAAAAACACAAGTGAGCCACCACTAAGTGCACCAGTAGCCCAATTGGAAAAACTGGCAATGCCTAAGTGTTGGCAGTTTTTGAAAGTAATAGAACTCGAGAGAAATATTTTCAAAGGATAATTAACTTATGACAAGAGACGAGAAAATTAAAATATGGCTTGATCTTTGGAAATCAGAAAACCCTGTAAAAACAACAAAGTTACAGATTTTCTTTCTTGCTAATACTATTTTTATAACCGCTTACTCACGACAAAATAGTTATGATGTTTTATTGACTTTCATGGCATTCTTTTTTGACATTTTTTGGGTATTTAGTATTGGAAGGACAATTGCTTATCAAAAGAGCTGGAAAAAGAAAATTTTTGAAGAAATAAAAAAAATCCCAGAAGAAGTTAGAGACAACTATAATCTCTTCCCAACAGGTAGTGAAAAAGAAAAACATGAATGGTGGGGCATAATATCTAGCAAGTATGTTTTATTGCTCCCCCCTGTTGGTGCCTCGTTCATTTGGCTTGTGTTGTTTTTCATGTCGGTCTTCAATCTTTTTTAAGGAATCACAGATAGCACCGACTTCACCATAGATCACTGGATTAATAACTAAAATACCGGACTCTGGCACAGCGCTCAAGGGCTTGTGAAGACACTTCGGCAAACTTCGGGTCATCATGAATGATGTCGATCAAGACATTCGTATCCACTAACCATTCAGTCGGCATCGCGTAACAATGCCATCAGTTCATTAGTGGTCATGCCAGTCCTCTTGCGTCCACGTAAAACACGGATTGCTTTTGTTCGTGCAGTCCGTTGGCGAACCAGCACCAGCTCATTATTACGCGGCACGAATTCGACTTCGGTATTAGGCAGGAAACCGAACTGTGTTCGAAATTCTTGCGGGATGGTCACCTGACCACGTTCACTGATTGGCATCGTGCCACCTCGTAATATGAATATGAATTCATATTAGCATTGAGTGCTCGTTTGGCAAATTCAAAAGCTTATCCGCTGGAATTGACATAATTAGGCCTTACGGTGAAAGTTACAGCGCTCATCGCCGTCACTGACGAATCACCATGCAAGTACAAGTCGCATGAGCCAACACTTTACCATCCTGGTTTTTCAGTGTTCCTTCGGATACGCCTAGTCTTCGGGACATGTTGATTATCCTGCCCTCAGCAATCACCGTTTCCCCCAGAGGCACCGGGCGCAGCATTTTGACCTGTAGATCAATCGTGCCATACGGAATGCCTGCTTCCAGCATGGTGTGTACAGCACAGCCTGTGACAGAATCCATTATCGTCGCAGAAAACCCGCCATGTACGCCACCCATAGGATTCAGGTGGCGTTGATCAGCAATGGCTGTGAACCTGACATAACCGCTTTCGACATGCTCAAAATTGAAGGCCATAGTGTCCGCCATCGGTGGTTTCGGTAACTGCCCGGCAACAATTGCCTGCATTATCTCTAACCCGGTCATTTCAGTCATGTTCATTAGTTGCCACCCTTCTCCTACTGATTCCGCCCGATACAATGCAAATCCGCAAACGACTGCTTCAACCGTTTCACAAAATACTCTTCACCCACGCGTAACACTTTACGGGGATCATAGTATTTTTTGTTCGGAATATCGTCACCGTCCGGATTACCAATCTGTTCAGCGATGTAATCCTTATGATCCGTGGCATAATCGCGAATGCCGCTGGTGAAGGCCCACTGCATATCGGTATCGAGGTTCATCTTGATCACGCCATAGTCGATCGAGCGGGAAATATCCGTTGGTGAAGAACCGGAACCACCGTGGAAAACAAAGCTGACCGGCTTCATGCCCGGCATGTCTAATTGCTCTTCTACATAACGCTGTGAGTTCTCCAGGATTTCCACGGATAACTTAACGTTACCAGGACGGTATACGCCGTGGACATTACCAAAGGCGGCGGCGATGGTGAAATTCGGGCTGACCTTGCTCAGCCTGTGATAAGCATAAAAGATTTCGGAGGGATGCGAATACAGCTTGCTGGAATCCACATCAGAGTTATCCACACCATCTTCTTCACCACCGGTAATACCCAGCTCAATTTCCAAGCCAATTTCCAGCTTACTCATCCGGGTTAGGTATTCCTTACAAATATCAATGTTCTCTTTCAGCGTTTCCTCGGACAAATCCAGCATGTGTGAACTGAATAATGGCTTACCGTGTTTTGCGTAATAGGTCTCCTGAAAGTCCAACAGGTGATCAATCCAGGCAATGTTTTCTAAGGAACAATGATCGGTGTGCAGCACCACGGGCACGCCGTACAACTCGGCCACTTCATGCACGTGCAGAGCCGCCGAGATACAACCAGCGGCAGATGCCTGCATATTGTCATTTTTTAAACTTTTACCCGCGTAAAAGTGACCGCCACCAAATGATAATTGAACAATAACGGGAGATTGCACCGCAGCAGCTGTTTCCATAATCGCATTCACGGTACTGGTTCCGACCGCGTTAACACCTGGCATCGCATAGCCGTTTTGCTTGGCATCTGCGTACAGATCCATTAATTCTTGACCGTATAAAACGCCAGATCGAAATTTGCTCATAGTGATTAATCCTAAAGAGATTGGTTATATGAGCATTGGTATCACATCGACTTACAATATTCCAGCACTGCCTGCCCTGCTGTCATAGTAATGGCATGTCGTCTATTAAAATGCCATGAAATCAGACACAGTCTGCCCAGATAAAAACAGACGAAATGTCACTGATACCGATTGTCTGATAAAGTCTATGCCACTAAGGTGTATGAAAAAAAATTGCACCACCAAGCTTAAAAATCTCCGACTTCCACAGTAAAGACAGAGGAAAAATCAATGAGTGTGATTTGTGAATTAGCTGATTTACGCAAGCTCTACCACCGTCGTGTTCCAAAAATGTTTCAGGGTTATTGTGAGTCCGGCTCCTGGACAATGCAAACCTTGGCAGAAAACATCAGTGACTTTCAGAAAATCCGCTTTCGCCAACGCGTAGCACGCGACCTTGAGCCGCGTACACTAGCAACGACGATGGTTGGCACTGCGGCTAAAATGCCTTTGGCCATTGCACCGATAGGCTTATTAGGCATGCAGCATGCCGATGGTGAAATTCTTGCCGCCAAGGCAGCTGAACGTTTCGGTGTGCCCTTTACACTATCCACCATGAGCATCTGTTCCATTGAAAAAGTAGCTGAGGCCACTCAGTCACCTTTCTGGTTCCAGCTCTATGTGCAAAAGGATCGTGAGTTCACCAAAAAACTCATAGAACGCGCCAAAGCAGCTGAGTGCTCCGCCCTGGTCGTCACGCTGGATCTGCAAATGATTGGTAAACGCCACGCCGATCACCGCAACGGTCTGACCGCCCCACCCCGTCTGACTATCCCAAACATGCTCGATATCGCTCGTCGCCCGCGTTGGGCGTTGAATATGTTAGGCACAAAAAACCGTGAATTCGGCAATATTCAAGGCGCTGCGGATGGTGTTGATGACATGAATGATCTCATGAAGTGGACGGCTGCCAGCTTTGATACCAGGCTCAACTGGGATGATATTAAACGCTTCCGTGACCTATGGGACGGCCCGTTGATTATCAAAGGTATCCTCGAAGCGAGTGATGCGGAAGAATGTGTGAAGCTGGGCGCTGAGGCGTTGGTGGTATCAAATCACGGTGGCCGCCAGTTAGATGGCGCACGTTCGGCTATTTCTGTTGTGCCTGAAATTGTTGAGAAAGTGGGTGATGATATCGAGGTTTGGATGGATGGTGGCATTCGCTCCGGGCAAGATATCATTCGTGCGCGCGGCATGGGTGCTAAAGCGGTGATGGTGGGTCGTCCTACGATTTATGGGCTTGGCGCGATGGGTGAGGAAGGCGTGCATCGTATGCTGGAAATTTTCCATGAGGAAGCTGAGCACACGATGGCGTTTATCGGACACCGTGAGATTGATTCGATTTGCCGGGATGACATAGTGATTAGTTGAAGACGCCGCTGGCATATGACAGCAAATATGCAGCCACCAGAAAAATAACCTGTGTATAGATTACGAGAAAATTCTACTTTTGGAACCTATTATTTTAAGGGGGGATTACCGGCGACACTACTCCCCCCGAATCAATTCACCAGAAAATACCAACTCACCTGACGGTTCAGTTGCATCAACCTGCCCTTCCGGCTCCAGACTGATCGCCAGCTTGCTGATATGCTCCAGCCCTTGCCAGTTTGATAAACCAAGACTCAATTGATTATTACCCAGTGCTTTCAAAGTACCCATGCGAATAGGTTTCTCATCAGGGTTTTTTGAGAAACACCACAGCGTGGCCGCCATACCCTCAACCTTGGTCATCTGTTCTGTCAATGCAACGACAACCTCCATATCATCCTTACTGACTGCGGCCACCGCCACGCTTTGCAAAGAAGGTGAGTGCATTTTGGCAAAATAGGCATTAGTAGTTGGAGAACTGTTGAGCACCACAGCAGTAATAACCGCAGCAAGCATAGAGGCCACCGCCATCGCCGGCCAATGGAACCAATCTAACCATGAGGACGTTGCTTTACCTGACTGACCTGATTGTTTTTTATTCTCTGATGAAGCCAAACCCAATTCAGCCTCAAGCCGCTTCCACACTTCAGGGGAAGGTTCTTCCGGCGGCAGAAGCCCTACCAAACCACAAAACTGCTGCTCATACGCTTCAGTCACTACCCTCAGATAGAAGTGTCGGGACATTAACGTTTTAAAGCGATCACGCGCACGCCCTTGCAGCGTACCCAAAGCGTACGCCATCGCCAACGGCTCAAAAACCTCCGGATTTTGATAGCGCTTCATATTAATCACCTTTTTCAAACTAAAATTACGTACGATAATATAAAATACGGAGCTTAAACGAAAACAGATGCATAAAAACAACAAAAGACCCCGAAAGGTCTTTTGTGTTTACTTTTTTAGCACTTGCTGAATTTACTCAGCAGGTGCAGCACCAGCAGTTGCAGCATCATCATCCGCAGCAGCTTTCATGCTCAGGCGCATACGGCCCTGACGATCAATCTCGATCACCTTAACGCGTACTTCATCACCCACATTGACATAGTCAGTGACTTTCTCAACACGTTCTGCACTGATTTGTGAAATATGCAACAGGCCATCTTTGCCCGGCAGGATAGTAACGAAAGCACCGAAGTCCATGATACGCGCCACTTTACCGTCGTAGATTCTATTCAATTCTACTTCAGCAGTAATGTCTTCGATCATGAGTTTTGCAGCATGCGCTGACTGAGCGTCAACCGCAGCGATCTTAATGAAACCTTCGTCATTAATATCAACAATTGCACCGGTCTGTTCAGTAATCCCACGAATCGTTTCGCCCCCCTTACCGATAACTTCACGGATTTTCTCAGGGTTGATTTTCATGGTTACATAACGTGGCGCATAGTCAGAAAGATCATCACGTGACTCAGAAATAACTTTTTCCATTTCACCCAGAATGAACATCAGACCGCTTTTGGATTGCTCCAGGGCTTTCTGCATGATTTCTTTAGTGATACCGGTAATCTTAATATCCATCTGCAACGCAGTGATACCATCTTTAGAACCAGCTACTTTAAAGTCCATGTCACCTAAGTGATCTTCGTCACCCAGAATGTCACTCAAGACAGCGAACTTGTCGCCTTCTTTAACCAGACCCATTGCGATGCCCGCAACCGGTGCAGTCACAGGAACACCTGCATCCATCAACGCCAGTGAGCTACCGCACACACTCGCCATTGAGCTGGAACCGTTAGATTCAGTGATTTCAGACACACAACGAATAACGTATGGGAAGTCTTCCATCGCAGGAACTGTCGCCTTAACACCACGCTTAGCTAAACGACCGTGGCCGATTTCACGACGCTTTGGTGAACCGATAAAACCCGTTTCACCCACGCAGTAAGGAGGGAAGTTATAGTGGAACATGAACGGATCACGGTATTCACCAGCTACCGCATCAATCATCTGAGAATCACGATCGGTACCCAGTGTAATGGCAACCAGCGCCTGTGTTTCGCCACGGGTAAACAACGCAGAACCGTGTGCACGGGGCAGAACGCCAACACGAACCGTGATAGGACGTACTGTATCCTGTGCACGACCATCAATACGTGGCTGACCATCCAGAACACGACTACGAACCACTTTCTTTTCGAGGTTTTTGAATTCAGTTTTCAGATCATCAGCGCTGAAACCTTCTTCACCTTCAGCAGGCAATAACTTTTCTTTCGCAGCTTCAAGAATTTCATCAACACGCGCATAACGCTCTTGTTTGTCAGCAATCTGGAAAGCTTCAGTCAGACCCGCTTCACAAGTTTCAGCCATAGCATCAACCAGTGCCTGATCCGCTTCAGGTGCAGTCCATTCCCAAACAGGATTGCCTACTTCTTCAACCATTTCATTGATCGCAGTAATCGCAACCTGCATTTGCTCATGGCCATAGACCACCGCACCCAGCATAACTTCTTCACTTAATAACTGAGCTTCAGACTCAACCATTAATACTGCGTCATTCGTACCAGCGACGACCAGATCAAGTGAGGACTCTTTCAATGCTTCAGGTGATGGGTTCAGCGTGTACGCACCGTCAGTATAACCAACACGTGCCGCAGCAATCGGGCCAGCGAAAGGCATGCCCGCAATTTTAAGCGCCGCAGAGGCACCAATCATCGCCAGAATATCCGGCTGAACATCAGGATTCAGTGATACAACAGTCGCCACCACCTGAATCTCATTCATGAAGCCCGCTGGAAACAACGGACGGATAGGACGGTCAATCAAACGTGCAGTTAACGTTTCTTCTTCAGTCGGACGTGCTTCACGCTTGAAGAATCCACCCGGAATACGACCGGCTGCATAGAATTTTTCCTGATAGTTAACCGTTAGTGGGAAGAAGTTCTGACCCGGCTTAGCTTCTTTACGACCAACAGCCGCAACCATTACTGTGGTTTCACCCATAGTAACCATAACAGTAGCGCTGGCTTGGCGAGCGATCTCACCGGTTTCCATAACAACGGTGTGATCACCGTATTCAAATGATTTTGTAACTTTTGACATGTAGTCTTTAACCCTATGTAATTAGTTATAACGGGAATGAAAAAATTCCACCCCCAAACATGAAAGTCTGCGACTTCCACAGTAACATGCATGAAAAGATTTCCCTCTCAAGCATGAAAGTCTGCGACTTCCACAGAATTACCGAAACTATCACGGGCAGGCTGTTTATGAATATTCTGGGGAGTGATGATCAACATAAAAAGCAGAACACTTATAAACAACCTTCCTGCGTATCCAGATCCGGCAGGTGTTTGGCTAGCTTATAGCCAAACGAAAAACACCGCAAAAGATGCGGTGTTTTCTTTGCATCGTTTAACGACGCAACCCAAGGCTTTTAATCAACTCTTGGTACCGACCAAGATCTTTCCCCTTGAGATAATCCAACAACTTGCGGCGCTGGTTAACCATCTTCAGCATTCCACGACGGGAATGATGATCATGTATATGATATTTAAAGTGTTCGGTAAGGTGCTTAATACTAGCTGTTAACAGCGCTACCTGCACCTCCGGCGACCCGGTATCAGTATCTGATTGGCGATATTGTTCAACAATACCGGCCTTTATTTCTGCACTCAGAGACATCGTCCAAAGCTCCAGATTATAGGTTGCTAAAAAGGCGGCGATTATAGCACCGCAGTTTCAGTCTAACAAACCTTAATTTCAGCTAAGTGATGGGTAATTTCACATAAGTAAATAATGTACCGGCTGTAGACAACAAAGGAATACCCAACAAACCGACAGACAACCAGATAATCAGCCTTGGAAATGGCCTGGATTGATACCAAAAATGCCACGCGGTGTAGATTGCAACGGCCATAATTAGTAGCAAGGTAGATGCTAAAATAACAATCAAAACAACATCGACGGGATCATAGTGACTGGGTGACATTGAACCACTTAAAAAAGCCCCGGATGCCGAGACAACCAGCGAAACCCCAAAAGCCGAAACATAAGCAGGCCCCAGCAATAATAACCACATTCCCCAAAACAACAGGTGTTTCCACCAAGCATAAGTCAAACGTCTCTGCATACGAGACACTCCCAACAGTGGGTGCAAAAATGCACACCGAAGCTAAGCCCTTAACTCCTGATTTCTTATGTAGACAAATACATCATGTAACAGACACGACAACCATATTGTTAGCGCCGCGATAGAAAGACGAATTCAATCATTAACTTGAGGCACAGCGCTAGTGTTCCAAGAATAGCCAGTAGTTTTGCCCCGACCTCTGACAAGTCAAGTATTTTTGTCCACCGATCAGCGGGCATACTCAGCAGGTAATGGAAGAAAGAAAATACGCCATCTGAAAAATAGACAATCGCTCCGGCCAACAAAGCCAGCACCCAGAACACCATAGCAAAACGCAAAATCACAGCAACACTCCTGATTTTTACCTCATTAGTATTGGGACTCCGAGGTATTTAATTAAGTAATCTGCCGCAACGTGGCTTAATTTGCAATTTCAAAAATTAAGCATACCGACCAGTCTATTTGGACACATATCTATCCCCACGTTGATCAACATCGGCAGCTATAAAGGAGCGCCTGTAGTTGAATCCGACAGGCGGTATGATTTTCGGCAGTTCAACTCTGACTTATACCAAAATATAAAGAATTATCCAAATATTCACCAATTATTTGATACTGGTACTGTTTTGGATCAAAAAAGACCGAAATTGGTATATACTACCCACTCAATCATCAACAACCAAACCTATTACCCCATGATGCAGTACTAAAACTACACAAATAACCAAATTGCCTGGCTAATCAATAATAAGAATGTTTGACCTTGAATGATTGAGCACATCATGCGCAAGCCATTCCATAGGAGGATATGTATGGGCAATAATCTTGATGCACTAACTACCGTATTTACCGAGTTTTACTACTGGGTAACCATTCCATTAATGTTTCTGATCCATGTCGGATTTTGTATGTATGAGGTTGGCGCGAGCCGCCGGAAAAACCACATGCACACCCTGATGAAAAACTCGATGATCATCCCCTTGGTCACCATTACTTTCTATTTCTTTGGCTGGTGGCTCTACTGGGCGATGCCAAATGGCCCGTTTATCACCGGTGGCATCGACTTTGCAGCCGGGGCAGCTAATACGCCTTGGGCTGACACGATGGCCACCAATCTCGGTGACCGGATAACCGGCGTATTCTGGGCAGCCTTCCTACTATTTTCATGGACAGCCGCTTCGATCGTCTCCGGTTCGGTGATTGAGAGAATCAATTCCGGGGCCTTCTGGATACTCGCCGTTGTTATTGGCTCATTTGCATGGATTATTGATGCAGCATGGGGCTGGCACTACGGTGGCTGGATGGTTAAATTGCTGGGTTACCACGATGCGTATGCGTCAGGTGTCATCCATGCGATTGCTGGTGGCTTTGCGCTAGGGGTTCTGTTGGTACTGGGGCCAAGACTGGGCAAATTTGCCAAAGATGGTACGCCACGCGATATTCGCCCACATAATCCATGGATGGTCTGTGTTGGTCTGTTCATTATCTACGCGGGCTTCTGGGGCTTTTATGTAGCTTGTAATGTACCGCTGATTAGCCCCGAAGGCATTGGCGGTCAAATTACCGGCGAAACCTGGACGGCAACAACGATTTACCTCACACCAACTACACTGGGTGCGATTACCTTTAACTTCCTGATGTCCCTGTCCGGCGGCATGATGGTAGCCTTCATGGTATCCAAAGGTGACGCCTTCTGGACTTATTCCGGTGGCTTGGCGGGCATTATCACCGCCTCAGCAGGTAACGATCTTTACCATCCGGTTCAAGCTATGCTGATTGGTGGTTTCGGTACTTTCTGTGCTTATAAATTGCATTTCATCGTCGAACGCAAGTTCAAAGTGGATGATGCCGTAGGCGCAGTGGCTGTGCATGGTTATGCGGGCTTTATTGGCCTGGTTGTTTGTGGCTTTGTACTGTGGGGCCACCCCAGCTCACCTTATGAAGGTTATGCTGCGATTAACCCTCTGGGGCAGTTGTTAGGTGCGATTATTATGTTTGGCGTACTGGGCTTTTTACCCGGCTGGACTGTCGCAACAATTCTCAACAAATTTGGCATGCTGCGGATTCCAAGAGAAATTGAGTTAATGGGCCTGGATTTTGCTTCAACCCGGGAAGAAGAAGAAGCGGCTGCTGATGTTCACGCAGCGGAACAAAGAATAGTCAACAGGTAAAGGAGATAAATTATGTCTACAACCGGAATCGAAAGTTGGGCGCTTGACCTGAAAGATGTGGGTGCTATTTACCCGTTTCAAGGCATGGAATGGCTGCTGGTTATCATTGGCCTTGCGTGCTGGATAGGTTGGCACATTTGGTGCACTAAGTGGGAGAAGGAACACCACAAAGAAATGATTAGCAAATATGGCAGCACGGATGCCTTGGAAAAGGCCTTAGATGCTGAGACTTAAAGTCTAAAGTATGATCTGATTTGGCGGGTACCTGTTTAATTAAGGTATCTGCCAGATTAGTTCACTTACCATGACTAACCACTCCCAAAACGGCCTATTAATTTTGCTGGCCAGTATGTTACTCATGCTGGTGTTAGGCTCTGTCCATGTCTTTTCGGGCTGAACGCTAAATCTCAACACGAAACTCCAGTTTCTCTTTACCAAACCCTGCTTCAATCACCTTATGATAACCATGGCCTGGATTAATCTCCCGCTGAATTCTGATCAGGCCATATCTCGACAATAACTTCAGATCATTATTCAGACTGGTCGGCGAACGCTGTAAAGCCTGCATCAGTTTAGAAAAAACAATACGATTTTCCTTACGCAGCAGTTGCAACAAAGCAGTACGTTCTGGCTTCAACAGCTTCATCAGGTCTTCTGCTTCAACCCAGATAGTATTTTTTCGGGTAAGTCGTTGGCCATTATCAATTTCCCGCGCAGTTGCTTTGACAGAAGCAAAAAAGTCATCCATAGAACCGGTTTTGACTTCAATACTCATGATAGTACCTCCTTGAGTTCAGACTCAAAACGTTCAACAATATCTTCGTAACTGATGAAATCATCGATGGGATAAATATACCCGTGACTATGGCGGTGGTGATAATCGTGAGCGTTGTCATAGCCGAATACACGTCCATTATCACCTTGATAAACAGCATGGTTGATATAGGTAATATTATACTTAACAACATCACCGGATTTGTTTTCCCAAGCTTCAATTCTCACAACTCCACCACCACGTTTAGGGGAAACTGAGTAACGTTCATCCACAACTTTGATGAATTTTTCCTGTTTCTTTGACTTAGGCATATAGAAAACATAACAGGCGCGTAATATTTTGTAAACCTGAAAAAATCTTATGCTAATGGGCATCCAGGCGCCTTACTCATCCGTATTTATTTATCAGCTCTGAAACTGAGGCATAAACACTTATGATAAATAAAGACAACATCAACCCCAAAAAACGGCAGTTACTACTGTCCGGTGCAGCTTTACTCACTGCCCCACAGCTATTCTTACCAACACAAGCTAACGCTGCCGAACCCGATAAATTTGGTATACGTGGCCGCCCTGCCCCCGAAATTACCCTCGACTACTGGATCGATAAAGAGGGCAAAAAAAGCCAGTTTTCAGTCATGGAAAATCGTGGGAAATGGGTCTTCCTGAAGTGCTTTCAAAACTGGTGTCCCGGCTGTCACTCCACAGGGTTTCCTACACTAAAAGCATTTTCTGATGAATTTCATGACCATCCTAAGGTAGCCATTGCCAGTATCCAGACCGTGTTTGAAGGCTTCAGTTCTAATACGCAGGCTGATGTGCGCAAGCTACAACTACGCTATGAATTACCCATCACTATGGGGCATGATCCTGGCAATGAAGACACACATAAACCACCTCAGACCATGAAAAAGTACCGTACAGGTGGCACGCCGTGGTTAATCCTGATCGCACCCGATGGCACAGTGGCATTCAATGGTTATCATGTAAACACGGATAAATTGATAGATTATGTGAACAGGCAGCTGGCATGACACATACAACGCCCTTCGTTTCACCGTGAGCACTATACTCCTCCTGCCCTAAGGACATGGTTACCTGCACAACTTTTCGGGCGGTGCTCCGTAGTTTACCCCCCATCCCCAGCCCTTCCCCCGCAAGGGGAGGAAGGGAGACAAGCAAGCCTTTCCGAGTATCTGAAGTTGTCCTTCAGAACCAAGTTTAAACTCCCTTCCCCCCCTTGTATCAAACGTTTTGTTTGGTAAACGTTGCTTAGGGAAGGGCTGGGGATGGGGGAGGCGATGGGCGACGGAGTGCCATTTCCTATGTTGTGCAGTTACCCATAATTTCCCTTAACCCGTTCCTTAGTCGGATCAAAGTGTGGAAACCGCACCACCTTAGCTTTCAGACGTTTCTGCATGCCATCCAACTGACCTACCTCAATATCTGTTCCAATCTCAGCATGCGTCACATCCAACCGCGCCAGCGCAATCACCTTACCTAAAATCGGGGACTTAATGGCTGAAGTAATCTCACCCACCTGTGCTTTCCCAATCAACACACAATCACCGGTAGACGGAATGACACCACTTTCTATGTCCAGTCCAACCAATTGCCTTTGCGGATGTGCTTTACGCTCTTCAATCGCCGCCCGACCAATAAAATCGTCTTCCTTCGATTTCAACGGCACGGTAAAACCAATCCCGGCTTCAATCGGGTTAGTCTGGTCAGTGAACTCATAGCCAGCAAAGATCAACCCGGCCTCAACCCGCAACATATTCAGCGCTTCCAGTCCCAACGGCACCATGCCCATAGGCTCTCCCGCCGCCCATATTGCATCGAATACTTCGGTAGCATCTTTCGGGTGACAGAACACTTCATAACCCAACTCACCGGAATAACCAGCGCGTCCGACCACACAGGAAGTACCGTGAAAATCCCCCAAACGAGCAATAGAAGAACGGAACCAGCCTAGCTCTTCAATCGTCGGCTGCGTCGGTGGTGTCCAGAATACCTTCTTCAGAATTTCCCGCGACAAAGGCCCCTGCACCGCCACATTACACAGCTGCTCAGTAGACGCACGCACCCACGCATTCAGTTCTTTTTCCTTCGCCTGTTTGCGTAACCAGATGCCACCATCATCATTGCCACCAATCCAGCGGAAATTCGCCTCACCCAGGCGGAACAAAGTGCCGTCATCAATCATGCCACCATGTTCGTAGCACATAGCGGTATAAACAATTTGACCCACCGCTAGTTTTTTCACATTGCGCGTCACACACAATTGCATCAATTCTTCAGCATCCGGCCCGGTCACTTCAAATTTACGCAGCGGCGACAAGTCCATAATGGCAGCCTTCTCACGACAGGCCCAATACTCAGCCACTGCACCGAGATTCGTCATGGTATTCGGCAGCCAGTAACCGTTATATTCGATAAAATCCCGCGTATGACGTGCAAAACAATCGTGAAATCCGGTCTCTTTAGTTTCTTCCATATCAGCCTCTGCAGTTTTTCGCCAGCCGACTGAGCGGCGAAAGTCTTCATTTTCTTTATAAATACGTAGTTGTATGTCCGTCGGGTTCCAGCCATTGGCCGGATCGACGTCACAAGGACAAGCACTCGACACACACACCAAATCGGTCAGCGCCCGTAACAAAACATAATCACCCGGTCGTGACCACGGATCATCAAAAGCAATCGAGTTGGTATCATCCAACAAAGTGTTAAAAAAGAAGTTAATCGCTGGCCAGCCACCCCGTGGTTTCACACCATAAGGCTCCAGCTGCTTATTGATATTGTCGGAGCAATTTGCATGCCCCGGATACCCTAAATCTTCATAATAGCGTGAGGTACACGCCACACCGAAAAAGTCATGACGGCCACAAGTGTCCTGAATCAGCTCGACCAATGGCGTCATATTGACGTTGTAATATTTTGCGTACAAACCGGGAGTAGGATAGAGCGCCCCCATCAAAGAACGGGTCATGGTCGGATCAATTTCGCGCTCTACCCCCTCATCTAATGAACGCTGGGAAATGGCCTGGAAGTCTGAACACTCACGCCCTTGTACATCCAAGATCTGAATATACTGCCCGGCCTTGACTTCAAAAGCTTGCGCTGTACCAGGCAGAATATTCTGGTCATGCACCGGATCAGCCAGTGGCTCCGGTGCACTCAGGCCACCTTTAGCCTCACCGGGGTTAGCACGCTTGATATAAACAATGACATCAGTGTGAGCATTTTGCGCTTCCGGCAACATAGGGCCACCCGCTGCACAGACAATCAGCAAGCCGTCGCTATCAGCATGGAAGGTTTCCATCTGGCCTGCCAACGAACCTTCCGCAAACAGGTGTACGCCATCAGCATTACCCAGATCGAAGCCTGCTGTTTTCAGCGCATGTAGCACTTTTTTACCGGAGGGACTGTAGCTTAGTGCGAATTTAATACCAGCAATGGGGTGGCCACCTTTAAGGCCAAGCAATCTGGCATCAGAGTTACCATCCGGTGTAAAAAATACCAATTCGACGGGTTGCAAACCTTCAAAGTCGAGAATAGATATTTCATCGCCTTTATCAATACGCAAAGCACGTGATCCACCACCCGGAACAGGGTGTCTTTCTGTTCCATGAGGCAAAATCGGTAAGCCGGGGGTAATAACGCCGTGGCGCTCATACGGGGTTTCAAGAACGATTGCCTGACCCATGATTATTTCCTGCTTATTCTAAGATGTAACCGATAATTTATGCTAATGTATCCCCTTGTTCAAACAACATTTTCTTGACAATTCACATTAATTTTTCTTATGCAAAATACCCGAAGCAAATTACCTTCCCTTTCTGCACTACCTGCGTTTGAAGCGGCTGCCAGATTGCACAGTTTTACGCGGGCAGCCGAGGAATTAAATGTCACTCAGGCGGCCATTAGTAGCCAGATCCGCACGCTGGAAAATAATCTCGACACTAAATTGTTTATCCGTCAACACCGTAAAGTTTCACTGACTGACGCGGGGCAACAGTTTCAACATGCCGTATCAATGGCACTGGAATTGGTGAGCAAGTCGGCTGATAAATTACGCGGACAAGCAGGAGGAAGCGGACAGACAATTGCGGCTGATATGTCAATGGCCTACCTCTGGTTATTACCTCGTTTCTCCGGATTCTCCGAGCAGTTTCCTGATATCCCGGTCAATATCCTGGCAACTGAGAATGAGGCTGATTACCTGAAGCCAAGCGTGGATCTGGCGCTGTTGTACGGTAACGGTGACTGGCCGGGTTACGACGCGACCTTGTTGTTTCCTGAGGTTGTATTTCCAGTATGTAGTCCTGCTTTTCTCGAACAACACCCCGACATTAAAGTTACCGGGAATTTTCTACAAACACAGTTACTGGATTTGAGAATTGAGCGCTGGGACTGGGTTGACTGGCGGCAATGGCTGGTCACCAAAGGTGTTTCTGTTTCTGCTGATATACGCATTATGAGCTTTAACAGCCTTCCCTTATTAATTAAGGCAGCCTGTCAGGGGCAAGGTATCGGGCTGGGCTGGGAAACATTGGTTGAACGGTATTTGAAAGAAGGTACGTTGTTGCGATTATCGGAGGAATCACTGGTAACCGGACGCGGCTATTATGTGCTTAAACGTAAAGGAATCCGCATGAGTGCGGATACGCAGACCTTGTTTGAATGGATATTGGCGCAAAATGAATAAAGCAGCGACGGCGTCAACCAACTGAACGTGATCGCATGCCCATAAACCCCTGAAACAAAACAGCCGTTAACACCAAACCACCCCCAATTAAGGTGTTACGAGCAGGCGTTTCATTAACAATTAACCAAACCCATAACGGCGCTAAAGCAGTTTCACCCAGCGCCAGTAATGGCACCTGTGCAGCAGGCACACTCCGTGAACCCAAGGTAATCAGAATAAACCCTAAACCCACCTGAACACTCCCCAGGCAAATTGCCAGCAACAAATCGTGGGCTGAAATATGCAGTGTGCTTATAAACGGTAAACACATCGCAGCAGCAGCAATACCCGCCAAGGAGACCGCCGCCATCGTATTGCGTTGCGGCCCGATTTTGCGCAAAGCCACCACCATGACCGCAAAAGACAGTACCGCGAAAAATGCATAAGTGATCCCCAAGGTATCATTAGCACTCACACCACCGGAAACCATCACGATAACACCAGCAATCGCGCCGACCATAGCCAGTATCGTCACAATACTGACCCGCTCACCCAACACAACCAAACCTAACAGCGCCGCCAGAAACGGGCCGGTACTGAGCACCAGCACTGTATTAGCCACAGAGGTATTAAACAGGCTCAGTAAGTAAAAAATGAAACCCACAGCCAGAGAAACTGTGACCAACAAATCCAGACCACGCATTTCCCGGTAACGTTGCAGTGTATTCTGCCGCTCCTGAAACCAGAGAAAAGCGATCACCATCACCGAAAAAGTTAAGGAGCGAAAGAATAAAACTGTCCAGGCATCTGCTTCGGCGATATGGCGCACAATCAGCCCCCCTGTGCTCAGAAAAATACCCGCTAGTAATACGTAAAAAACGCCTCGCGCATAGCTTTGTGGAATCATGAGTCAAATTTCCGGTGACATAACCGCGTTACACTACCACAGTCTGATTGCCTTGTATTTAATACGGTATGACCATAATGGTGGTCACCCATGAGATGGGCTTTGCCCGTAAAGTGGCAAATCGCGTGGTGTTTATGGACGAAGGCCGAATTGTTGAGGATGCACCGAAGGCAGAGTTTTTTGGTTCACCTCGTAGTGAACGGGCGCAATTGTTCCTGTCAAAAATTCTGCAACATTAAAACCACCTCTACAGCACTACCTCAGGCAGTCTTTACCGGTAGAAAAGCCTTTAGCTCGGTCAATACCAGATCGTATAGGCTTTGGGGAATTCTGCTGGTTGTCCTCACCACAAACCTTACATCACGCGGTGGCCCAAATAGTTTCGCTTCGGGCCACTCACACTGATCTTCAGTCATCAAGCCACGATTGATTAACGTAACTCCCATACCCGATGACACAATTCCCCTTACACCCGCCAAACTAGGACTTTGCATAGAAACATAGTAATCAATATTATGTGCATCGAGACAGACAATGGCAGCCTCACGATAGGTGCACTTAGGAGAAAACGTTACTAAGGGCACTGGCTGAGTCAGCGAATAATCCCGCTCCTTACTTTTGACCCAAATGAGTTCGTCTTGCCATAGTTCAATATCGGATGCCTGAATCATTGCTGGCTCTAAAGGCAAAATAGCCATGTCGATGGTGCGTTCGCCAAACCATTCAAGCAAAGCCAGTTGTTGTTCGACCCGAATTTCAAGTCGTACACCGGGGTGGCGACGGTGGAATGCGTGAACAAATGCGGGCAGCTGATTAGATGCGAGGTCATCTGTTATACCCACGATCAATTTACCTTCAACATTTGATAACCGGAAGTGCTGTACCGCCTGATCATGAGCGTTGACGATGACATCAGCATATTCCAACAACTGCCGCGCCTCATCAGTCGGTTGGATATGATGGCCTTGTCGATAAAGCAATTTATGCCCAAGGCGTGATTCGAGTCGTTTTATTTTCCAGCTTACCGCCGAAATCGTCATATTCAACCTCTGTGCCGCAGCCGTTAAGCTGCCTGCTTCAAGCGTGGTTTTCAAGGTTCTAAGTGATTCGGTATCCAGGCGCATGTCGTTTGATAGAATTGACAAAAACTTAATATTATAACAATTACTTGTCATTTGTTTAATATTGTTGCCAATGTTAAATTGACTACTCAATTGAGCCTACCCGGAGGAGCTTCCATTATGAGTTCAGGCGACGGTAATACCCGCGACCTCGTTTCCACTTTACCCGGCGCAGGCTGGGATTTTTCCCTGTCACGTCATCCGTATCACTATATAGAACGCCCATTTGGGCCGCATTATTGTGTTTATAACCGCCGCCAAATGGCTTGTTGCTTCGATAAAATTGATACCACCGAAGGTTATTGGCTGCTAAGGCAAAAAGCAGCTGTGCTGAACACAGGCGAGCTTCCGCTACAATTTAAAGGGCCGGATGCAGAACGATTGCTGGATAAACTGTTTACCAAAGACATCACCAAAATCAAAGTAGGCCGCTGTGCTTATGGCATTGCCTGCTATGAAGATGGCGGGCTGCTGGTTGATGGCGTTCTGCTGAGGCTCGAACAAGACCTCTTTTGGTACGCACAAGCAGATGGCGATTTCTATAGCTGGGCACGAGCGCATGCACAGGGTATGGATGTTAAAATCAGTGACCCAAAGGTGTTCGTATCACAGGTGCAAGGGCCAAACTCACTGAAAATTCTAGCGGCTGCCAACGACGATGGCATGCCTGAGCCTTTTGGTTATTTTGGTATAGCACGGGTTCGTTTCGGCGGACAAGAGGTGGTAATTACCCGCACCGGTTATACCAATGAGCTGGGCTGGGAGTTTTATACCGAGCCACACCATGATGCTGATGCGTTGTGGCAGCATTTAAGCGCTGCGGGCGAACCTTTCGGCATGAGCTTGTTCGGCCTGGACTCGATGCACATCCGACGTATCGAGGCAGGTATCCTGAATGCTGGCTCAGATTTTAATGAAACTACCACACCTTATGACGTGGGTCTTGGTTGTTTTGTGGACGAAGATAAAGGTGACTTTATGGGCAAGGCGGCCCTGAAAAACGCATCACGTGAAAACCGACAGACCGGGTTGTATTGTGAGGCTGAACCATTTATTGGTGGTGAAATCATGGTAGGCGGAGATATTGCGGGACGCGTAACAGCAGGCGCTATATCACCTTATCTTAAATGTGGCATTGGTATCGGGTTGATGGATAAACCGGGATTCAACGAAGGTGATGTGGTTCAAATTCGTTGCACCGATGGTGAGCTGCATGACGGTGAGCTGGCATCGTTACCTTTATATGATAAAAAGGCCGAGATACCCCGGGGTAAACGGATTGATACTCCCCTCTGACAGCTATAAAAACCACCAAAAACTCGATATACAAAACGCAATGGCCTGAACCTAACCCAGACACTTCAGGCCGATCAAAAGGAATCCTATGAAAACGTCAGCTCTTCAAAAACAAACCGGCGATTTACCCTTTTCCGCAAGAGCTGAAGAATCTTTCACTCTGCCCGCACGATTTTATACCGATGACACCCTTTATGAAGCTGAGAAGGAAGCCATCTTCTACCAGCACTGGAATTATGTTGGGCATATCAGCCAACTAGCTGAAGCTGGTCAGTACCTTACCGCCAATATTCATGAACAAAATATTTTCATTATTCGTGATAAAGATAATGGCGAATTACATGCTCATTATAATGTGTGCCAACATCGTGGCCATGAGCTGCTGAAGGGCCAGGGGCACACCAAACACATTATTTGTCCCTATCATGCCTGGTCATACAACTTTGATGGCAGCCTGAGAGCTGCACGCAATTCGCAAAATGTGGCGGGCTTTAATAAATGTGATTTTTCACTGAAAAGTGTGCGGGTCGAAGTATTCTGCGGAATGGTATTTGTCAATCTTGATCCGGAAGCCACACCTCTTAAGGAACAGGCTGCTGAGCTGGAGCGGGAAATCCGTGACATCTGCCCTAAGGTTGATGACCTGGTATTTGCGCAGCGTGACCCTTACCACGTTCCTTGCAACTGGAAAGTGATGATTGATAATTTTCTGGAATGTTACCACTGCCATGTCGCGCATAAGGATTTTGTCGATCTGGTTGATATGAAGAGCTATCGTTCAAAGACCGGAGATATATACTCCAGCCATGTCTCGATGGGCCTTCCTTCACCCAATAATAAGGCATTCAAAATTGAAGGCACCGATGACCTTGGTTTTGGGTATGCGGCTTGGTTTTTATGGCCGAACCTGACTATTTGGGCTTATCCGGGCGAGCCGAATCTGTCTATCCTACAAATGATCCCGGATGGCACACAACAAACCATTGAGTATCAGGATTGGTTTTTGCCGAACCGCACTCCGAGTCCGCAACTTAAAGAAGCTATGGATTATCAGAAGGACGTATTGCAACCTGAGGATGTGGGCTTGTGCGAAAGCGTGCAGCGTGGGCTTAGATCCAAGGGTTATAATCAGGGTCGGTTTATGGTGGATGGTGAGCGGAGTGAGCTGTCTGAACATGCGGTGCATCATTTTCAGAAGTTGGTGGCGGATGCTTTAGGGGCGGAGTTATAGCCTCTGCTACAGATTTAAGGCGAGTTTCAGGCCGCTGTTAAGCAAATTCAGGTGTTTAGCATCTAGCTGGCCAACCGATCCGGTCAGCAATGATTTATCCAGAGTCATAATCTGAGATACATTCACGACTGAATCACGACTCAGTTTTGATGACTTTTTAGGTAGCTTAAAGTTGCCCGGTGCTTCAGCCAGCCGTAGGTTTGAAGTGACAGTCGTAACAGTGACCGTCTGAATCCGGCTTTGATTGAAGTTATTAGCTGAGATCACAATGACAGGTCTTCTGAAGCCCGGCTCTGATCCTTGTGGTTCCGCTATTGACGCCCACCAGATTTCACCACGCTTCATTGTTATCCCAGTCTTCATGGCCTATTGAGTCATATTGCATTTTGGCTATTTCAGGGTCTAATACAGCTGTTTCATTTGAATAAATGGCATTGAGTTGTGCTGTTACGCTTTTGTATTTTTGCTGTTCGATAAAGTCGGCTACGGCTTTGGTGAATAGCTCGCTTCTGGATATGCCAAGATTTGAAGCAAGGGATTCGGCAGCTTCGAAGATTGGGTCTGGTATTGAGATTGCAGTTTTCATGAGATCGAGTATAACTCAGGTTATACTCGAGTCAAAGTTATTTGCGTCATACCCGTGGCAATCCCAACTCATCAAGAAAGCTATTATGCTTTTTGGTAGCTTCGGCAATATGCTTCTCAATTTCGGCCAAGTTTTCGTTCACCTTTGCTAAGTCTATCTTCGGTTCGGACTTAGCGGTGCTGACATAACGCGAAATATTGAGGTTATAATCATTCTTCTCGATTTCCTCCATTCCCACACGGCGGGAATATCGTTTTTCTTGTTTCCTGTGCTGGTAGGTCTCAACGATGTTATCAATATGTTTCGGCAAGAGTTTATTCTGACGTTTGCCTTTTTCAAAATGCTCGCTGTCACTGGCATTGATAAACAGAACATCATCGTATTTTTTGCACTTCTTGAGTACCAAAATACATACCGGTATACCCGTAGAAAAGAATAGGTTGGCAGGTAAGCCAATCACGGTATCAATATGACCATCTTTTAGTAGCTTGCTACGGATACGAGCTTCCGCACCGCCTCTGAACAATACACCGTGCGGCAGAATAACCGCCATCGTGCCTTCATCACTCAAAAAGTGAAAACCATGTAGTACGAAGGCAAAATCAGCAGCCGACTTTGGGGCCATGCCGTGACTTTTAAAGCGGAAGTCTTCGCCCAACGCTTCAGTAGGTGTCCAGCGGTAACTAAAGGGTGGATTGGCAACTATTGCATCGCATTTTAGCTTTTTAGCCGGATTCATTTCACTCAGCATCGGCCATTCGTTCAGTAAGGTATCACCGTGGAAGATTTCAAATTCTGTGTCTTTAACCCCGTGCAGCAGCATATTCATGCGGGCGAGGTTATAGGTAGTGATGTTTTTTTCCTGCCCGTAGATTTTGCCAATGCCATCAGCACCTATCTGTTTGCGCACGTTTAACAACAATGAACCGGAGCCACAGGCAAAATCCAGGATGTTTTTTAGTTTTTTCTTTGGGCCAGTCGCAGGTTCTTGGCTATCTAGGATTACGATTTTTGAAAGGATGGTTGAGATGGGTTGTGGGGTATAGAACTCACCTGCTTTTTTACCGGAGCCAGCGGCAAACTCACCAATCAGGTATTCATAAGCGTCACCGAGTATATCTGAGCTAGTTGAAAATTCGGCTATGCCTTCTGATATTTTTTGAATGATCGTGCATAGTTTCTCGTTACGGTCTTTGGGCTTTTTACCGAGTTTTTCAGAACTGAGGTTAATTTCTGAGAATAAGCCCTGAAAACTGCTGTTGAAGCTCTGATTTTCTATGTAGCTGAAACCGGACTCTAGTGTTTGCAGCAGTTCGCCGTTTTGTATTCTGGCCATTTCAGCGATGCTGCTCCACAGGTATTGTGGCTCGATGACATAATGCAGCTTGCGGCGCATTTGTTTTTCAAATTGTTTGATGTCGTCGGGGTTTCTACAAATAAAGCCTGCTTACCCTTGTTGTCCAGAAAGAAACAAGTTTCGACGATAACAGGCCATACGGAATGTAACTCAAGCTCCCCGTTATCACGCATAAATGCTTTAGCGGCTGGATGATGAGCGTCATTAACGGCAAACAACGCAACTAAGAAACCAGTATCAACCCATGTAGCCGTGTTTGGCACGCAGTTTCTCCCATACTTGTTTTTTCAAAGGATCAGCAGGTGCATCGGCCAACTTGCCCACACCAAAAAGCGCCTCACCTAAGCTGTAAGGAGTCTGAGCTTCCCGGGTAAGTTTCTGACATAGCTCATAAACAGCCTGCCGGGCCAAATCACTTTTGCTTCGGCCTAATTGCCGCGCCGTATGCTCAAGGAGGTTTTCCTCTTCCACTGTGAGTCGTACAGATAGCGTCATATGTTCACCTTTTGTCATACCGTATGACATCAAGTTTACCACAAATAATGCTATCCTTCGCCCAAATAACTCTCCATAGAATCATCGAGCGCCTCAAGCCAAGGCGTATGGTGCTTAGGCGACATCGTCCCGGTCATCAGCGACTTATAAGCATTATTCCGAAAACCCATAATGTCATCATGCTTATGGTGTTCCCATTCCATAAAGGTCTGGTTAACGGCCTCAACATCAAAGCTCGGGTAATCCGTCTGGTCGATGAGTTCCTGCACATAATCACCCTGAAACCAAATCATATCCTCATCAGTTTCTAGTGTGGCTTCACGATCCAGCCATTTCTGTGAATGGGCCTTCATCTCCGCCAGTGACGGTGTCGCTAAGCGTCCCATAATCACATCACGGGTATACCAAGCCTGGGCATCAAACATATTGAAGGTATAGAACTGATCCTGCATGCCAAGGTAGAACATTTTGGGATTGCCCTCCCACACCACCCCCTGATACAGGTTCTCCGTCCACATGCGGTTGGTAGCTTTCAAGCGCAACGCTTCGCCAATAAATGGGAAGTGATGCAAATACCCTGTGCACAAAATAATTGCGTCCACGTCTTTACTGCTGCCGTCTTTGAAATGGGCCGTATTACCCGTGACATGCGTTAATAGCGGAACTTCCTGGAAATTATCCGGCCAATGGAAACCCATAGGGGCCGTGCGATGGCTAATGGTGACGGATTTAACACCGTATTTATAACACTGCGAGCTGATATCTTCGGCGGAATAGCTGGTACCGATCATCAGTATGTCTTTATCCTTAAACTCCAGCGCATCACGAAAATCATGCGCATGCAGTATCCGGCCATTAAAGGTATCAAAACCCTCAAAATGGGGAACATTGGGCGTTGAGAAGTGACCCGATGCGACCACCACATAATCGAACACTTCACTGCTGCTAGTGTTCTCAAGCATATCGCGTGCGGTCAGGGTAAATTGCCCGGTGGCCTCGTCATACTGAACATCCTGCACCGCGTGATTAAATTTACAGAACTTACGCACATCGGCCTTTTCCACCCTGCCCTTTATATAATCAGCCAAAACGGCACGCGGTGGGTAAGAGGCAATCGGCCGCCCGAAGTGTTCTTCAAACGTGTAGTCCGCAAATTCCAGACATTCTTTTGGCCCATTCGACCAGAGATAGCGATACATGCTGCCATGAACCGGTTCACCAGATTCATCCAAACCGGTGCGCCAGGTATAATTCCATAACCCACCCCAATCGCTTTGTTTTTCATAACACACGATGTCGGGAATCTCAGCACCGGCTTGTTGTGCCGATGCAAACGCTCTTAACTGCGCGGTTCCACAAGGGCCAGCACCAATAATCGCTACTCTGGTCATCTTTAAATCTCCTATTCCTTAATGTTCCTAACTCAACTCTAAAGTTCACTTTCGCCGATCAATTCGTACTCATAATATTTAGTAAAATTAAATTCTTCTACTAATAATATCAATAGCTCTTTGCCTTCCATTTAAAATTGCAGCCAACCCAGGTGCGCAAAAAGGCTTTTCTTTATCAAAAACCAGTTTTTGGAATTCAGATTCACTTGTTAACTCTATATGCTCCAAACTTCCCTTTTCCGTTTCCCAGTTTGTTTTTATATTATTGGAAAATTCTTCATCCTCAATAATTAATAGAAAAGTAACCTCTGGCCTCAATCTATACACATCAATTATTAAGCCCGTAACCTCAAGAGTATATTTATTGCCACGCACCGAATTAATAAGTTTTTTTAACAGAGGGTGCTTCTTCATATTATAAAAAAGTGCATCGACACCATCTGATGACTCCATTTCACCCATCCCAAGAAGTTCTTCACCGTACTCTCTAAATACACTTATTGTTAAATTCAATTCTCTTTTTTGTTCTTTAAAATTAGATGATGATGGCTGGTGCATGAAAGATGGTATTACATGTTTTTCATACGCTGAATTTTTTGAAGTAGAGTTGGTTTTAACTAAATATTTATACTTTCCATCAGCACCTTTTAAAACAGTTAATACTGAGCAGCCAATCGAAGCGTGATAATGCTTGAAATTATTCCTTTCCACTACAGGCCCTAATACTTTAATCCAATCCTTAATACATTTACTATGCTTATAAGAAAACAAATTAATTTTCTTTGGGTCTGACGGGTAATACCTAATTAAATTATAATAATGTATATCAGAGGTTGAAACTGTAGAATAGTAATCACTTATTCCTACAATTAGCTTAGAGTCGCTAGATATTGAATTAAGGGTAAATGTTGGGTTGTCATTAACCCTTTTATTAAGGTCATTCTTCAACCAATTTATTAGATCTCTGTCAAAGACTGGTTTTCTTTTTGTGACGTCTAAATCAGGGCTCAAAGCAAAATTACGATGTGAAAATAGTGAAACATATGGAAGTTTAATTTCGTCATCATCAATAATTATTTTTTCAAGCTTTTTATAGATTAAAGGTGCTTTTTCTCTAAGGATACTATCTATTAAGTAGGGAGAAATTTGATCATGGAAATTTAGTGATTTTCCTTTAAAGCTTTCTTCTTTTTTATTCTCAACATCATCATAAATTTTCAACAAAATACTTGCAACAATAGATTGAATTATTCCAACAAAAAAGCTCACACATACACCTCATAATATTTATAAAAATCAATCGCTTTTTTACTTTCTCATTATAAGCCCCTCTAGTCTACCATAACACCATTTTTCATTTGTAATAAGTACCTAAGCAGAAGTTCTGTAGCATTCCCTGAAAAAACAAAGCGTTGATGTAGCTGGCTTTGGTGAGTTTTCCCTACTGTCAGAATGCTAGGAAACTTATGCATTGATCCTTACACTCTTATCTCCGTACAACGGATTCCCATAAGCAATCGATTTTTAAAAAATTCATTTCCATAGCTAAAAATTAAACACTAAATTACAAAGCTTCGAGAAGCTTTCATTATTTTGAGTATCATTACCATTGATTAATCCAACCCCAATGCTTTTTTCTGTTGATTAGCCCAGGTTCTTATAATCTGATCAATGGCCAGGCCAATAAACGCCACACAAAGTCCCAGCACCAAACCATTGCCAACACCTTCTTTATCCGACAACGACTTAAGGATTAATTGCCCCAAATCATCAGTACCAATCATCGCACCAATCACTACCATCGACAGCGCAAACACCACGGTCTGATTAACGCCCAACGCAAGGTGCGGGAATGACAGCGGCAGCTCAATGGACACCCAGCGCTGGAATCGATTAACACCAGACATAGACGCAGCATCATGCAGCGCCTGAGGCACGCTACGTAAACCTTCAACGGTGTAACGTGTCGCCGGAATAGTGGTATAAACCACAATCGCAATCAGCACCGACGTATCGGTAACACCAAACAACATCATTACCGGAATGAGATAAATAAAGGACGGGAAGGTTTGGAAAGTATCGCAAACCGTCAGAATGAATCGGGTCGTAACGGGGTGTTGTGCACACAACGTACCCACCACTATGCCAATAATGCTGGAAATAACCACCGCCATTGTCATCAGGTAAGAAGTGATCAAGGCTCTGTCCCACCACTCGGTTAACGCGATGAATAACAAGAAGCCACCCACAATCAGTGCCGAGCGAACGCCACCGACTATGTACCCGATACCCATCATTAAGGTAAAGGTCGCTATCACTGGCATGCCCAGAAAAGCATGCTTAACCGGTGCCAGCACATCGACAATAAACCACTCATTAAATGCTTTCAGACTGTAGAAGAACGTATCCCAAATCCAGTCAACACCCGCTTGCCAGAAGGCCTCAGTGGTAAAACCTTTGTTATGCGGAATCAAATACAGGTAGTTGAAGCCTTCTTTGAAGATAAATGAGCCGATAATGGCGAGAACAACACCCACCGCAAACACGATCAGAAACCAAAGGAAGTGTTTATGCCTTTCTTTGAACGACAAGTCGGCGAAATAATCAGTCTGTTTATTAGCCCATGCCAACGACATTCTATCCAGCACAATCGCAATCAGCACAATACAGATACCGATTTCTAATGCCGAACCAATACGCAGGCGGTTCAAGGCAATTAACAGGTCGTTGCCTAACCCTTTAGCGCCAATCAATGATGCGATAACCACCATAGCCAGGCATTGCATAATGACCTGGTTAACACCAATCAAAATATCCCGCCGCGCAGAGGGAATGAGCACCTTGCGCATCAATTGTCTATCGGTACAACCGGTCATCAAACCAGCTTCACCCACTTCCGGCGGGACTTTTTTAAGGCCCAGTAGCGTCAAACGCACCATCGGTGGTGTCGCAAAAATTACGGTCGCAATCGCTCCGGCATGATCACCAATACCAAAGAACACCATCACCGGTATCAAATAGGCAAAGTGCGGCATGATTTGTGCGACGTTTAATAACGGGTTCAGCACCGTTTCGACGGTTTTACTTTTATAAGCCCAAACGCCCAAACTAAGCCCGATAAGTATAGCCATCGGTGCTGCGATTAATACGAACGACAGGGTTTTCATCGATGGCTCCCATTGTCCGAACGCCGCGATATAGATAAACGCAAACGCAACAAACAGTGCCAACCGGGTTCCGCCTAACGCATAACCCAGAATAGCCATGCCACCTGTGATCACCGTCCAGGGCAAAGCAGGCCAACGCGCCCATTCATTGGCTGTCACCCAATCCCAACTGGTGAAGGTAACAATGGTTTTAACACCACCCAGCAGGATTTCACGAATAAATTCAATAAGGAACAGAATCACGCCCGAAAAGCCACGGGTTACTTGGCCAAATAAAGGCTTTTGTTCGTATTCTTCAATGTCCGGGTCATAGACATCAATCGGCCACCACTCGAACATGAGGTAATTAACCCCGTCATTAATAATGCCCGGTAAGTCTTTTAGCAGAGCGGGTAAACGCCACAACCAGTTAGCTTCTGATTTAGGAACAACCAGACACAGCAGCATAAAAACAATTAACAACAGAAGGAACTGCAATGACTTCCGCTGTTTGAGTACAGCAAGCATTACGACTGCTCCGAATCATTATCACCAAACAGCGTACTGACCACTTTAGAACGGTGCAGAATACCCACCACATTATCGTTCTCATCCAAAACAGTCACGGGTCTTTTCGTATTCAGAACCGCCTCAGCAACCGTACCAATAATGTCATCCCGGGACACTTCCAGATTACTGAAATCACCACCGGGTACAAACGGATCCATGATGGTCTTGATTTTCAATACCTTTTCGCGCGGAACCTGTTCGGTAAACTTACGCACATATTCTGTGGCCGGATTGAGCACAATATTGGCGGGTGTATCCAGCTGCTCAATAACACCGTCTTTCATAATCGCAATGCGGTCAGCCAGACGCAGCGCTTCATCAAAATCATGGGTCACAAACAGAATCGTTTTATTCAACGTATCCTGTAAGCGTAAAAATTCGTCCTGCATTTCTTTACGGATCAGTGGATCAAGCGCAGAGAAAGGCTCGTCAAGGAACCAGATATCCGGCTCAATCGCTAATGAACGGGCAATACCCACCCGTTGCTGTTGTCCGCCTGATAATTCGCGTGGGAAATAATTCTCCCGTCCGGACAAACTAACCAAGTCCACCATTTCCTTGGCACGCTGCATACTGTCCGAGGTACTGACACCTTTTACCTGTAGCGGGAAGGCAATATTTTCCAGCACTGTTTTATGTGGCAACAAAGCAAAACTCTGAAACACCATGCCCATTTTGCTGCGACGTAACTTGATGAGCTGCTTATTATTCATCGTCAGGATATCTTGACCTTCAATAAAGATTTGTCCTGCGGTGGCTTTCGTCAGCCTGGATATGCAGCGTAATAGGGTTGATTTTCCCGAGCCTGACAGCCCCATGATAATTAGCAGTTCCCCCGGGTATACCTCAAACGAAGCATTATCGACACCTACAATGCAGCCGGCTTCTTTAAACTTCTGAGTATCAACAACCCCACCCGTGCTTTTCATCATCTTTTCAGCATTATCACCGAAGATCTTATAAACCGACTCACAACGGATGACCGGTTCGATTGCACCCGAAGTCTTCGCTTGTACTGACATAACTTTGTATCCCCTGGAGTTGTAGAATTACCGTAGAGCGGGCGGGTTATAGGTGAAAATACCGCTACGCCCAAAATAAACCCCCTTAGTTTGATACTCAAGCCAAGAGGGTCTTTTTACTTCAAAAAAATGAGCGAATGGATTACTTAGTCCAAGCCTTCCAAGTTGCTTCATTATCTGCTAACCACTTCTTAGCGGCATCTTTGTGATCCATCTTGTCGGTATCAACCAGTGCGGCCATTTCACCCACCTGCTTAGTGGTGAATGAGATTTTTGAGAATGCTGTGTATGCAGCCGGGTGAGTTTTAGGGAACTTATAGTTCGCCGCTTTCTTCAACCAACCTTTAGGTGATCCACATCCACCATCGCCACCGTCTTCCTTACGGCAACCATCAGTGTACTCAGGGAACTCGATGAAGGTAAAACCTTCGGCATCCGTAAAGTTCGGTGTCCAGTTAAAGACCACGGTGCCACGACCTTCTTTTTTAGCAGACGCAAGCTCAGTCCACAATGCATCAGCACCACCGGCAAACTTAACTGTCCAATGCTCATCAAGCCCCAGTGCTTTCAAGCGTACTGGCATCATGTCACCGTGCCAGCTTTGTGGGCCTTCCAGCCAACGGCCTTTACCGTCTGAATCTGCTGTGGTGAAGTTTTTGTAACAAGCTTCTTCTTTAAGCGCTTCCCAATTAGGCAGACCAGGACACAAATCCTTTTCGATAACCCAAGTCGGAACACCCATTTCTTCCAACGTGGTTGCTTCATGAGTACCAGCATCAATAATGCCGCCTTTGGCCATCGCATTGTAGAACGACTTACCAAAAGTTGACTGCCAGACTTCGTGTGAAATCGTTACGTCACCATTACGAATCGACTCGTATACAGCCTGCGTATCAGCTGGCACATATTCAACATTGCTACCCATGCTTTCAAACATGCCACCGATAACGTGAGCCATAACAATCTGGCTTGACCAGTTGTGAATCGGAATCACAATTGGCTTGGTGCTATCTTCTGCTAATGCGCTGCCTGATACCGCAGCAAGGCTGAGGCAACAAGCCCCCAGTAACCCTTTCACTGATGTTGATTTTAATACATTCATTCTACTAACTCCTCCAATTGGGTGTGACTCTCAGCATACAAATGCCATCGACAGTGCTATTTTCAGCCCGGCTATAAAACGAGCTTAACTATCGCAGGCATTTGCCATGCCACTTAGCGGATAATTCCGCTGGTTTAAAGACTCGTACCGGATGAACTTACATTCCAGTCCGGGCTAAAAGCCATAATGATTGTTTCCGGGTGTAAATTAGGGTTAAAAAGCAGGTTATGCCACCAGGTTGCCTGATAAAGGTAATCATCCTTTTTCAACTGCGAAACCTGACAAACCACTTCATAACGTTGGTTGTATAACTCGAAGTTCAAAGTGCACGAACCATTTTCAAGAATAGCGAGTGCACCGGACGAATTCGGGGTAAATGTACTAGTCAGCACATCAGAAAACTGATCTGATTTTTGATAATAGACTTCGGAGAAAAACTGCAATGCTTTCTCACGCTGTTTAACAGGATCAAAAGTTTGTTTGAACATGTGCCGCATTTCAGGCACCTGGGAATTCACTTCATTTTTTGATAACAGGGTGATGATACTACCCATAGATTCCTGCTCACCACTCAACGTCAGTGAAGGCGTAGAACCGTCATCAGGCCGTCCGGCATTATCTCGCATTGCCATCTGACGTACGCGGCATTGCCAACGCATAAATTCAGCTTTTAATAATTTCGACTGGTCACTCAAATAGCCGCCCTCTCCGTTTTTTCACATCCTACACTCACGTTAGCTAGCCATTATTCCCGACCACACTAACACATTTTGTCCAAAGCTGATTTATAAAACCAGCTTTGGACTCAAGTTACAGGTAAACAACCTGCGGTGCATTTGTGTCAGAATTTAGCGTAAGCCTTACGCAAATTAACCATTGGATGACGATCCGACATCTGGAATTTCAACAATAACTCACGTGCAATCATGTCACGATCCTGCTGACTTTCCGGTAACTCAATCGTATCCGGTATCCGTACCCAGCCGTTGATATTACGGTCAAAAACGGCGGCATTACCGTCTTCATAACCCATATGAATATCTTCCAGCCAATTCAAATCATCCCAACCCATCACTTCCATATATTTAGTCAGATAAGGGGTGATATGTGTGTAATCAGGCACCAGGTTCACGTCATAACGGTAACCAATGTGCTGACCGATTTCTTTCTCACGCTCACTCTCAAGACCTTTTGCATCTTCCAGAAACTGGTTGACGTCTTTGATCTCGGAGCCACGGTATTCTGTTCCAGCCATAACAAATCTCCTTATAGGTGGTGATAATCTTCAACACCAACCGTGTGATTGGTACCCGCCAACGGAACGCCAGCCATGGCGGATGCTTCCATCGTCAATGCTGCCAAATCTTCAGGCTCCAGTGAATGGATGTTCGTCTTACCACAAGCACGTGCAAACAACTGGGCTTCGATGGTCAGTGTATGCAGGAAGTTATAGACCCGCTCAGCTGCTGCATCCGGATCAAGACGTGCACGTAACACAGGATCCTGCGTAGCAACGCCAACCGGACAACGACCGGTGTGGCAGTTGTAGCAATAGCCTGGCTCAGCGCCGATTTCTTCCGGATAATTGGCTTCCGGAATATCCTTGTTACAGTTCAATGCCATCATCGCAGAGTGCCCGATAGCGATGGCATCAGCACCCAAAGCAATTGCCTTAGCCACATCAGAACCGTTACGAATACCGCCCGCGTAAATCAGCGTAATTTCACCGGTTTTACCCAGATCATCAATCGCTTTACGCGCCTGACGAATCGCCGCAATACCCGGGACACCGGTATCTTCTGTCGCCAGATGTGGGCCTGCGCCCGTACCACCTTCCATGCCATCGATATAGATTGAATCAGGGTCACATTTAACCGCCATCCGTACATCATCATACACACGTGAAGCACCCAGCTTCAGTTGGATAGGAATCTGCCAATCCGTTGCTTCACGGATCTCCTGAATTTTCAGGGACAGATCATCCGGGCCTAACCAGTCCGGGTGACGGGCTGGAGAACGCTGATCGATACCCGCAGGCAGTGAACGCATCTCGGCGACCTGATCGGTTACCTTCTGGCCCATTAAGTGACCACCGAGGCCTACCTTACAACCCTGGCCAATAAAGAATTCACAGCCATCAGCCAGCATCAGGTGATGCGGATTAAAGCCATAACGTGACTGGATGTTCTGATAGAACCACTTGGATGAATAACGACGCTCATCCGGGATCATGCCGCCTTCACCGGAACAGGTCGCAGAACCCGCCATGGTCGCGCCACGAGCCAGTGCCGTCTTAGCTTCGTAAGACAGCGCACCAAAACTCATGCCGGTAATATAGACCGGAATATCGAGTACCATCGGGCGCTTGGCACGTGGGCCAATAACGGTTTTGGTTTCACACTTTTCACGATAACCTTCGATAACAAAGCGTGTCAGTGTGCCAGGTAAAAAGGTCAGATCATCCCAGTGTGGAATTTTCTTGAACAGGGAGAAACCGCGCATACGGTAACGACCCAATTCGGATTTGATATGAATATCGTCCATCACCCGTGGTGGGAAAACAAACGAATCACCTAACCGGCTTACATCACGGTCAAGTGGCTTTTTCGTAGATTCACTCATAGTAATACTCCTTGGCCGTGATTAAAGAATGATCTTCTTTTCGTGGGGTTCCAGATTGTCGTAGTTCCACAACTGACGACCCGCTACGATTTTCTTGAAGTGATCCACGCCTTTTTCAGGCAGCATGTCGTATTGACTTAATTTGCGTGTCAGCCAGGCTTTATCCTGATCAGTCAATTCACCCGGAACTGCATCAACTCCACAAGATTTAATATCACCACCGATGTAGATAGTGCCGTCATACATGGAATCGCCCAGGTTTTTGCCCGCGTTACCACAAACAACCATACGACCGCGTTGCATCATGAAGCCAGACAATGCGCCAGTGTCACCACCTACGAGAATCGTGCCGCCCTTCATATCGATACCGGTACGTGAACCGACTGAGCCGCGACAAACCAGGTCACCGCCACGAATCGCCGCGCCAAAAGTAGAGCCAGCGTTCTTTTCAATAATCACGGTGCCGGACATCATGTTTTCACCACATGACCAACCCACACGACCAGTAATGCGTACATTCGGGCCATCAGTCAGGCCAGTGGCGAAGTAGCCTAATGAGCCTTCAAAAGTCAGATTAACCCGACTCAGAATACCGGTGCCCAATGAGTGTTTACCCCGTGGATTAGTCACCGTGATGCTACCGTGACCTTCATTCATCAAACGACGAATTTCCTGATTAACTTCAGTAGTGGTCATCTCATCCGTGTCGATAGTGGCACTTTTATCCATGTCCACATCGGGTGCCCAAGGGTAGGTGTAACGCTCCTGGGCCTCCATATCAAATTCAATAAACAGTGAGCGGCCTGTCAGTTGCTCGGTCATCATGCCGAGTGCTTTAGCCCGTTCTTCCTGATTCATTTCACGCAAATCTGCGTCACTTACGCCTGCCATACGCGCACCTCCTCGTCATAAGGGTCAGTGGTATCAATTTCCTGGGGGAGGATGGCACGAATTGCGACTTCCTCGGATGCCATCGCAATCAAGTCATCACTTTCATACAGCACCAGCGGTTTGGCAGCCATGGTATCTTTCGCCATGCCCAACTGATTACCGGTGGCGACCAGGTAAGTGAACACGCCATCGATTTCCTGAATTGAACGTTCCAGGCTTTCTTCTAACTCAACGCCATTAGCGAGGTTATGTGCGGTGTATACCGCCAATAACTCCGAGTCACAATTCGACATGAAACGGTGGCCTTTACGCTCCATTTCACGACGCTTTATCCAGTAGTTGGTGATCTGGCCATTGTGTACCACTGAAACGTCGTTATAGGGGAATGCCCAGTAAGGATGTGCTGAACGGATATCAACGTCGGACTCAGTGGCCATCCGGGTGTGGCCAATAGCATGAGTGCCATTAAAATCGCCGAGACCATAACGATCAGAGACTTCACCGGCATCGCCGAGATCTTTAATCAATTCCAACCCACTGCCCATGGACAGAATTTCTACGCCGTCAGTTTCTTCAATATTCCGCGCCATTTTTTCCATATCACCGCTATGGCTAATGACATAACGCATCGCATAATCAGTGGCATGGTCACGGGCTTTTACCTGTGCGCCGTGTTGAGCCATTAAAGCTTCTACCTGAGTGATACGGCCTTCAATACGTTCAAGAATGCCACGCCCTTTTTCCATATCATCACGTTCAGCGACTTTAACGCGCATGATGTAATCGCCGTCGTTAACGGGATCGCCATAAACCGCGAAGCCTGTTGAATCCGGGCCACGATGCTTCAGAGCCTGAAGCATTGAGGTCATTTCCGAACCAACAGAGGAGCTTTTGCCGCGGTGTATTAAACCTGCAATTCCACACATGGAATGCTCTCCTATGATTTGATGTTGTTGAAATTTGTGAAGTACTTTCTGATCGGATTAATGCCGATATGCAAAAGCTCAAAAGCAACCCCTCCCGGCCTCCCCTTATCAAGGGAGAAGACTTTGTACTAACCTGAAGCCTCTGTGCGAAGCCGGGTTAAACTCCCTCCCTTGATAAGGGGAGGGCTGGGGAGGGGTTAATCTTGGCCTTTTAACCAGAAATTTAGAGTTTAAATATTGCTTTAAGGCAGATAATCCATATAAGTATCCTGATCCCAATCAGTGGTAGTGGCCATAAAGCGCTCCCACTCATCTGTTTTGTATTCGTGATACAAACGATACATATCGCCGGGCATCGCAGATTGGATGACTTCATCCTTCGACAACGCCTCCAAAGACGCACCCAAACTCATCGGCAGCTTCTTAACTTCTTTGCCTTCTTCCATCGCCTGATAGATATTGCGCTCTTCTGGAGCACCCGGATCGAGGTCATTCTTGATGCCATGATCAGCTGCTTTCAAAATACCAGCACCCATCAGATACGGATTAACCATGGAATCTACTGAGCGATACTCAAAACGGCCCGGTGCGGAAATTCGCAGACCAGTCGTACGATTCTGGAAGCCCCAGTCAGCAAATATCGGCGCCCAGAATCCGGTATCCCATAAACGGCGATATGAATTCACAGTGGAGGAACCAATTGAGGTCAGTGCTGCAAGGTGCGTCACGATACCACCAATGGCTTTCAGGCCCGTTGGCCCCGGCATTTGTGGGTCATCACCCGTCGGCATAAAGGTGTTATCCCCCCCTTTCTGGTACATATAGTTATGTGCCATGCCCGGTAAATTCTCAGGATCATTACCACAACGTACTAACTGATCTTCACCGTCGTACCATAATGAAATATTGTGGTGACAGCCTGAAGCTGAAACACCCATGAAGGGCTTAGTCATGAAGCAAGCGATAAGGTCGAATTCACGTGCTACCTGGGCACAGATCTGGCGGTAAGTAGTCAGGCGATCTGCATTACGCAGAATGTCATCGTACATCCAGTTCAGCTCCAGCTGCCCCGGCGCATCTTCGTGATCACCCTGGATCATATCCAGCCCCATGAAACGGCAGTACTCCAGCACTTTCATGTAGACAGGACGCAGACTTTCAAACTGGTCAATGTGGTAGCAATAAGGATTGGAATAACCACCATCTGGCTTGCCATCCGGGCCTTTTTTAAGCCACATCATTTCAGGCTCAGTACCACAACGCAGGTGCAGGCCATTGTGATCTTCTTTAAATTGCTCATGAATACGGCGTAAATTGCCACGGCAATCTGAAGTCAGGAATGCACCGGGATCTTCTTTTTCTTCACGATTGCGGAACAGGGTACAAAATACACGGGCTACGCGCTTATCCCAAGGCAGCTGTTGAAAGGTTTCAGGCTCAGGGATGCCGACAAGCTCAGCGGCTTCCGGGCCATAACCCATATAATCGCCATGACGATTCGTGAACAAGTTAACCGTTGCACCATAAACCAGTTGGAACCCTTTTTCAGCGACTGACTCCCAGTGGTCGGCTGGCATACCCTTACCGCAAATCCGGCCAGTAATTGATACAAATTGCAGATAGATGTATTCGACACCCAGCGCGTCAATCCTTTCACGAACTTGTGCAACCATTTCTGCACGGCCTTCGGCCTCAACAAAATTCTCTATGTCTCTTTTAGCCACGATATTCCTCCTGATGTGGTTAATAACTACTCTAACTACTTATCTTGCACTTGCTTCATTCTCTCTACTTGTTGTTATCCATCAGCTCCATGGAAACGGGCTGTTGGAAGTCGGGTGCAGCTCTCCTTTGGCATAACGACCAAAACGGAAAGGCTCCAGTAATTCCTGCTTTTCACCCAGCACTTCGTCAGCAATTAAGTGACCAACACCCAGCATTTTGTAGCCATGATTACTGTCAGCGATGACAGAAACGTTATTATAAAAATGATCAAACACCGGGAAACTATCTGGCGTGAAACAGCCAATGCCACCCGATGCTTCAGGGTGGTATTTATCCATCATGCCGTGGAAACGTTTATGACAATGCGCTAACGCTGACACCCACATGTGTGCAAATTCCGTACTGGACACAAATTCCGGGCTGGATGGGCCATAGGGATCGATCTGAACGTCGTTTACCGGCGTATCTACCTTGTAAGGAGCCGCACCACCCTGGATACCATTGAAGTGCCAATCCGGCTTGTAATAGATTCCCCACATATCTTCGGTAATCAGCGAGCCATCTTCATCCGACAACAGCGGCGCATCAGTATCCACATGGAGTACCGGTGGTAATTTGCCATCATTAGTCATCAGCATTGAAGGGTCTACCTGCAACACGCCCTCTTCCAACTGCCAGAATCGCCACATATCCACACCGGAATGCATCTGGCCGTCGGCACCTTTAATCGACACCTGATTCGGTAGCTCAAGCATATTCCAGAAATCACGCGCCCAAGGGCCGGGAGCCACTATGACATGCTCGCAACTGATATTCCCTTGATTGGTTTCAACCGCTTTTACCGATTCTGAACCACTTTCACGAGTGAATCCTGTGACTTCGATACCGGTGATAATGCGTACACCAAGGTCTTCTGCTTTCTTAGCTACGCCATACATAGCTTTAGTGTTATTGGCGAAACCACCGCGCTTTTCGTGAAGTACCGAAGTAATACCCTGCGCCTGCCAATCATCGAACAGACCCTTCATATAATTCGTGGAATCTTTTTCACCTTCAATGAAGGTACTTTCATAACCGATGGCTTGCTGCTCTTCGTAAATCTGCGCAATATCACCGTGCATAGCTTCACACGAGATTTGCATATAACCAACGGGATGATAACTGAATGCTTCCGGATCACTTTCCCAAACACCCACAGAATGGGCCATCAGGCGGCGCATGGCTGGTTGGAAGTAATTGTTTCTGACTACGCCACAGGCGATACCGGTAGCTCCGGCTGCAATACCGGCTTTATCCAGAATGACAATTCGGCCTTCAACTTTTTCACCACGATCAGTCAAACGTTGAGCTAAATGCCAAGCGGAAGACAGGCCATGAATACCTGCACCAATGATTATGTAATCGACATGCTGGGGAACTGCCATGCACTATCCTCCTCCGGATAATTGGACAATGAAATTATTTTTTCTAATCTCTTCTCGTCAATGATTTTGCTATAGCTAATATGAAAAATCAACCGAAACCGTACCAATATCTAGTTTAATGCTATTTAATCAAATAATTGGTATAGTATTGGAATAGATTTTCGCGTAATCAGGACAAATTACGCTTTTAATGCGGACAGATCTGTGCAGAAAAACCTCCGGACTGCACAACCCGTTCTTCTTCTACAGTAATTCGCATGAAAGGCACGCCCAAGTATATAAGCCTCAGATTTTTATCGTAAAAGACCTCAGGCAGCACTCAGCCTACAGCTTGCCTGTACAGACCTGCTCATGTTGTTTTTGCTGAAGTGGGTAACTCTCAGAGACAGAAAATATTGATGGGTGTCTTATCCCCCTCCGGAAAGGAGAGGGATAGAGGGGTATCGCTATATCTAAATACAGTAAAACCGGTTTATTTAATCATGCTTGCGGGGTGTAGTCCCTACATGGCGTTATTTAAAACAAACCTTCGATCTGACCATCATCATTCAGATGAATGCGTTCGGAAGCTGGCGAACGTGGCAAGCCCGGCATAGTCATAATCGCACCACAGATTACAACGACGAAACCGGCACCCGCAGACAAACGTACTTCACGAATCGGGACAGTGTGATCAAGTGGCGCACCACGCAGATTCGGATCTGTTGAAAATGAGTATTGGGTTTTAGCCATACAAACCGGCAAATGGCCATACCCCTGATCTTCCCAGGTTTTCAGTTGATCACGGATTTTCTGATCAGCAATCGCTTCAGTGCCACGGTAGATGCTCTTAACCACGGTGTTGATCTTGTCGAACAACGACATATCATCCGGGTAGATCGGCGCAAAGTCTGAAACACCGGAGTCAGCCATCGCAACCACTTTTTCAGCCAGCTCAACCGTGCCTTCGGAACCCAACTCCCAATGACGACACAATACAGCTTCAGCACCTTGAGCAGCTACATAATCCTTAACCGCCTGAACTTCTGCATCCGTATCAGTCACGAAGTGATTGATCGCTACCAGAACAGGTACACCAAATTGCTTGATGTTTTCAATGTGACGACCAAGGTTTGGACAACCGTCCATTACAGCCTCTACATTCTCAGGGCCAAGATCTTCCTTCGCCACACCACCATTCATCTTCATCGCCCGAACAGTGGCAACAAGCACACAAGCGTCAGGGGATAAACCAGCTTTTCGGCACTTAATATCAAAGAACTTCTCAGCACCCAGATCAGCACCAAAGCCCGCTTCAGTGACCACGTAATCAGCAATTTTCAATGCTGTTGTCGTCGAAACCACAGAGTTACAACCATGTGCAATATTGGCAAATGGGCCACCGTGAACAAAAGCAGGATTATTTTCCAGTGTCTGAACCAGATTAGGCTGCATCGCATCTTTCAGCAGCACGGCCATTGCGCCATCCGCTTTAATATCACGGCAATAAACGGGTGTCAGATCACGGCGGTAAGCAACAATAATGTCACCTAAACGTTTTTCCAGATCATCGAGGTCGTTTGACAGGCACAGAATCGCCATGACTTCAGAAGCCACGGTAATATCAAAACCACTTTCACGTGGGAAACCATTCGCCGGGCCACCCATAGCGCAAGTAATCTCACGCAAGGCACGGTCATTCATATCCATCACACGACGCCATGCAACACGGCGCACATCGATTTCCAGCGAATTACCCCAATGGATATGGTTATCAATCATTGCTGATAATAAGTTGTGTGCTGACGTAATCGCGTGGAAATCACCCGTGAAATGCAGATTCATGTCTTCCATTGGAATGACCTGAGCATAACCACCACCGGCAGCACCCCCTTTCATACCAAAACATGGCCCTAAAGAAGCTTCACGAATACAAATCGCTGTCTTTTTGCCGATACGATTCAGGCCATCGCCCAAACCAACAGTCGTCGTCGTCTTACCTTCACCAGCAGGTGTAGGGTTAATCGCTGTAACCAAGATCAGTTTACCGTTTTCATTACCCTGAACTGACCGGATGAATTCAGCAGAAACCTTAGCTTTATCATGCCCATAAGGCAGCAAATGTTCAGTCGGTATATCCAGCTTTGCGCCGACGGCCTGAATTTGTTGCTTAGTTGCTTCACGTGCAATTTCTATATCGCTTTTGTAGCTCATTTGGTGCCCTCCTAAAGTTATTAACACTTTTTATAAATGGCCACCTCAGGAAAGAATAGTTGAGAGAGCTATTTATGACATCTGAGTGAGCTTAAAGCATCATAGGGGCTTTTTATTGACAGAAACAGTCGGTATATTGACTAATATGGACGATATTTTAATAAAACCCACCATTCCCTACCGTATTGGCTTATTGATGATTGACGGCTTCGCCATCATGTCCTATGCCTCGGCAACGGAACCATTACGAGCCGCCAACCTACTGTCTGACAAACCCCTTTATTCGGTCAAACATATTCCTGTTTCAGGCGCACGAGCCATCAGCTCCAGCAAAACAGAGATCAAGGCCAATGCGCAACTGGGCGAACAAGTCGATTATGACCTGGTACTAGTGATTGCCGGCAGTGATCCTAACGCCTTCAATGATCGACGTGTGTTCCAATGGCTACGTCACTTATCGCGTATCGGCATACCTTTAGGCGGCGTATCCGGCGGGCCAATGATCCTTGCTGCTGCCGGTGTCATGCAAGACAGGCGCATGACCATTCACTGGGAACACGCGGAAGTGCTTAAGGAAACCTACCCTTCCCTGCTGGTTGAAAAGACTTTGTTCGTGATGGACAGGAACCGGTTGACTTGTGCCGGCGGCACTGCGCCATTGGATATGATGAATGCATTAATTACCCTGCACCATGGTGCTGACTTCGCAAGAAAGGTCAGTGATTGGTTCATGCACACAGATGTACGTGCTTCCGGCGACCCACAACGGTCTGGGCTGGCTGAACGCTACCAAACCCACAATGCTATCGTGTTAAACACCATAGAAATTATGCGCAACCACCTTGCTGATCCGCTTGATCTCACACAACTATCACAACTGACAGGTGTTAGTACACGGCAACTTACTCGTCTGTTTTACGATCACCTGAAAGTCAGCCCTATGGCTTTCTGCCGTGAATTGCGCCTTGAAAAAGCCTGGAATCTACTGGGAAAATCAGCACTTAGTATTATGGATGTGGCTCTGGCCACCGGGTTTACTGACCCCGCTCACTTCTCCCGGACTTTCTCAGCACGATTTGGGAAAAGCCCTTCAAAATTACGTAAAGTAGCGGAAAAAACACCCTTAGTATAAAAGTATAATCACAATTGGATCAATGCTGGTATATATTGGTCTATCTGATACAACAAACCAAACATTAAAGTTATGGCAAAATTGCGATAACACAACAAGGATATTTTGGGTGGAAAAACCAGTAAAAAAACAAGGGGCGGGTGATATTGCCAGCGTTTTGCGTAAAGAAATAAATCAGGGGAATTTAGCACCGAAAGACCGGCTACCGGCCGAACGTTTCCTGGCTACCACTTATGGTGTCGCCAGAGGCACAGTCCGGGAAGCACTGAATCAATTGGAAAGTGAAGGCTTGGTAGAAGTCCGTCCCGGCAGTGGAACCTATGTACTGGGCGCTACGACAGAACAAACTTATTCAATCATCGAGCATGCCAGACCACTGGAGTTAATTGATGCACGCTTCGCACTAGAACCTCATATATGCCGGTTAGCTGTATTGCATGCCAGCCAAAAAGACCTGGAGAAAGCAGAAGCATTATTAGACCTAATGGAGGCCAGCACTGACAATCCTGAAGCATTTTCAGCAGCAGATACCCAATTTCATACTTATCTGGCCGAGATAACAGGAAATTCGCTGTTAATCTGGATGGTGTCGCAGATAAATTCTGTACGCAATCAGGATCAGTGGGCGCACATGCGTGATATTACTTTGAACGCCGAGAGGATCATCGAGTACAACACGCAGCATCGGGCTATTTTAGACACCATTCGCTCCCGGCAACCCGAGCGGGCCGCCACGTTGATGAAAAACCACCTGGAAAATGCGCGTTTGTCTATGACCAGAGCTGCTGCTGGTTAAGCGTAATTTATTGACAGGCCTGGAATTATCTTAATGTCAGGCCGCTGCCGACGTTTGCAGCCAGTTAATGTACAACCTTTCCGCCATGTCATTAAAAGCTTTCATGTTTTCATTACAATCAGCTTCAAGACGCGACTTACCTTCAGGGCCAAGCGCATCGGCAAGATCCCTAGCATAGATTGGGTCTTGATTCCAAGTGTCCACGGTATCGGATTCAATTTCAACATGGAACTGAACTGAATAAGCGCGCGGCCCCCATTGCATGGCCTGCACAGCACAAAGCGGGGAAGTAGCCAAGCATTGTGCACCGGCGGGCATCTGCTTTACTTCGGCACCATGCCATTGCAGACAAGGAAACTTCTCTGGCAGACCATCCATGAATACACCGGTGGCACCCACTTCTGTTAGCTGCACTTCTAAAACACCCACCTCGGACTGCTCAGCCTGAGCACAATGCCCACCAAGCGCCTCAGCCAGCAGTTGATGCCCCAGACATAAACCAAGAAATGGCATGCCTTTTTCCATAACACACTCTTTAATGAATGCTTTCTCATCAGCCAACCAAGGATACTTATCCTCTTCCCAGACATTCATCGGGCCGCCCATAACCCACAGAGCATCATAGCCGGCAGGATCAGGCAATGACTCACCTTCATCCAAATAAACAGGTGTCCAGGTATGGCCATCTTCCTCTAGGAAGTTACGAAAAATACCGGGATGCTCAAAACGGACATGCTGGAGAACAAGAATATTCACTGATTGAAGCTCCATGCTGAATCAAATAAATAAACACTATAGACAGAGAAAGCGTGTAGGTAAATAAATTAATAGGCCAACAAGCGCTTAGGCTTTAAAGCTTGCTCAGTCACTTCACACAGACCGGCAAATACCCCGGACACTTCGTATACCCTAATCAGCCCGGCAGAACCCGCTTCCATTTCATCCGGCAAAACCTTTAACGATAATTTCTGACCTTGCCGTAAACGCAGTAAATCATCATCATTCAAAGTGACGGCGGGCAAGTGGGGTAGTGCGCTATCAAGCGGCAGCAAATATTCGTCCAGTGCAGCCATGCCTCCCTGCTCAAAACTATCCCGCAGTGTATCCAGTGTGTGCATCGGCAAATCATTAAAAGGGGAAACTTCTGTTCTGCGCAACATGGAGACGTAGGCACCACAACCTAACGCCTTACCAATATCCTCAACCAGCGTACGGATGTAGGTGCCTTTACTGCAACGAACATTCAATGACAAAGTATCAGCAGTGCGGCCTGTCAATGTCAACTCATGGATAGTGACCGGACGCGGTTGACGCTCTATTTCCACACCTTGACGCGCTAGCTTATAGAGCGGCTGGCCATCTTTTTTTAGGGCAGAATACATGGGGGGAATTTGTTGAATCGGGCCTCTGAAACGCGCCAGAACGGCTTCCACTTCAGCTTCAGAAAACTCAGGTACTATCTTCTGATCGAACAAAGTGCCTTCAGCATCACCGGTATCACTCATAGCGCCCAATTGTGCTGTAGTCACATAACGCTTGTCAGCATCCAGCAGGAAAGCGGACACTTTAGTCGCCTCGCCAAAACAAACCGGAAGCATACCACTGGCCAACGGATCAAGACTCCCCGTATGACCGGCCTTTGCTGCCTGATACAGAAAACGGGCATCTTGCAGCACCTTATTACTGGAAGCACCTAAATACTTATCCAGCAACAAAATACCATTTAATTTACGGAAGTTACGACGTGCCACATTATACCTGCGCCAATAGGATCAACGGATAGTTAATCGCGTGCCTGCGTATCAGCATCGGCACCCTCTGACTCATCTTCAGGGTGATTTGAACGGTCATCAGCAACCACTTTGTCGATCAGAGCCGACAACGCATTACCTTTAACCTGTGTATCATCGTAGAAAAACCGCAGTCCGGGCGTAATACGTAATTTCATACCACGGCCTAATTCATGACGCAGGAAACCGGCAGCATTATTCAAGGTCTCTTCTGCGACCTTGCCCTGCTCAGCATCCAACACATCGAACCAGATTTTGGCATGCGACAGATCTTTAGTTACACTAACATCAAGCAATGTCACCATACCCACACGTGGGTCTTTCACTTGTTCACGAATCAACACCGAAAGGTCACGACGAATCTGCTCGGCGACGCGCTCAGATCGCGCGAAGCCGTGTGAGGAATGTTTTGGCATCAGATCGTACGTGCCACTTCAACGTATTCGAAGACTTCGATCTGGTCACCCGCCTGTACATCATTGTAGTTCTTAACCGCTATACCACACTCTGTACCAAGATTAACCTCTTTCACATCATCACGATGACGACGCAATGATTCCAGTTCGCCTTCAAAAATAACGACATTGTCACGCAATACACGAATAGGATTACCTTTACGTACCGCACCCTCTACCACCAGACAACCTGCAACCTGTCCGAATTCAGATGATTTAAACACATCTTTAACTTCAGCCAAACCGGTAAAGACTTCCTTAGTCTCAGGTGACAACATGCCGCTCATTGCGTCACGCACATCGTTGATCACATCATAAATAATGCTGTAATAACGAATTTCGACATCACTTTCCTGTGCATTCTTACGAGCCGTCCCATCAGCGCGCACATTAAATGCAATCACAATCGCCTTGGAAGCAGCAGCCATATCAATGTCACTGCCATTCATGCCGCCAACACCAGAAGCAATAATTCTGACTTCAATTTCATCAGTGGAGAGCTTAGCCAACTCGCTGCGAATGGCCTCAACACTGCCTTGCACATCGCCTTTCAACAGGAGGTTAACCTGTTGCTTATCCGGAGATTCCATCTGGTTAAGCATGTTATCCAGCTTAGTACTCTGTTGTGCAGCAAAGCGTGTATCACGTTGCTTTTCACGACGCACATCAGCTACTTCGCGCGCCTTGCGCTCATCAGAGACCACAAAGGCTTCATCACCTGCTTCCGGCGCTGCTGACAGACCCAGTACAGAAACCGGAATCGATGGCCCGGCTTCTTTCACAGGACGACCTTGCTCATCAAACAACGCACGAACACGGCCATATTCAGTGCCACATAGCAGAATATCGCCCTTTCTCAAGGTACCTTCGCGCACCAAAACGGTAGCAACAACACCACGGCCACGCTCAATACTGGCTTCAATCACTGTGCCTTTTGCCGGCGCTTCGACTGCTGCTGTTAGCTCCTGAACTTCAGCCACCAATAAAATGGTTTCTAACAGTGCATCAATACCATCACCGGTTTTAGCAGAAATACGTGCAACCGGTATATCACCACCCCAGTCTTCTGTCAGTACTTCGTTCTGGGACAGCTCGCTTAGTACCCGATCCGCATCAGCACCCGCCTTATCCATTTTGTTGATAGCAACAATCATAGGAACACCGGCTGCTTTAGCGTGTTTAATCGCTTCTTTAGTCTGAGGCATCACCCCATCATCAGCAGCAACGATCAGAATAATAATATCCGTCACCTGAGCACCACGCTCACGCATCTGGGTAAACGCCGCATGTCCTGGCGTATCCAGGAACGAAACCGTACCCTGATCCGTCTCAACGTGATAAGCACCAATATGCTGCGTGATGCCACCCGCTTCACCGGAAGCCACCCGTGATTCACGGATATAATCCAACAACGAGGTCTTACCATGGTCAACGTGACCCATAATGGTAACCACCGGTGGACGGACAGTCTCAGCGAAGTCTTTGCTTTCACCCAAAACGCCAGCCAACAGCGCATTATCATCCATTTCCTGCTCTGGCTTCGCAATATGGCCTAACTCTTCAGTCACCAGCATCGCGGTTTCCTGATCAATCACCTGATTGATAGTCACCATCATGCCCATTTTCATCATCGCTTTGATAATGTCAGTAGCACGAATCGACAACTTCTGAGCAAGATCAGTCACAACAATCGTTGCAGGTACTTCAATCTCATGCACCACAGGTGCCGTTGGCATTTCAAAACCGTGCTTTATTTCACCACGATCAACCTTAACTTCTCGCTTACCACCACGACGACTACCACCACGAACGTTGCCACGCGGGTTTTCACGTTCACGGGTACGAATCTTTTTCTTATCTTTACGCGTAACTGTCGTCGGACTAGCTGGCTTATCTCCTGGTTTAGCAGGTGCTGCCGCAGCCTTAGTTGCGGGTTTTGCTGCCGCTGGCTTAGCCGGTTCTGCCTTCTTCTCAGCAGGTTTTGCCGCAGCCGCTACTTTAGCTGCCTCTGCTGCCTTAGCTGCTTCTTCGGCTTTAAGCTTTGCTCTGGAAGGGCGACGCTTAAGCGCTGAAGCTGCATCTTGACGCGCAGCATTCGCCACAGCCTCATGACGTTCCCTTGCTGTCATTTCAACAGGTCTGGGAGCTGGCTTAACCTCTTCAACAGGAGCGGGAGCTGCCACTTCAGGAGCTGTCGCCTCTGGTGCCTCAGCCTCAATCGGAGCTGGAACTTCAGGCGTTTCTACAACCACTTCCTGTACTGGTTCAACAGCAGCTTCAGCAACAGGTTCTGCCGGAGCAACAGGCTCTACTACTTCAGCAACAGGTTCTGCCGGAGCCACAACAGGTGCAGCTTCAAGCTCAGGAGTTTCGGCAGCAGTTTCAACTTCTGCAGCAACTTTACCACCCCGTAATCTGGAAGCTTCCAGTTCACGCCGTCCCTGTTCAGCTTTCTGGATCAGGCTTTCGCGATCAAGGCGATCCTGCTCAGCCTGTCGCGCCAATTCATCAGCACGCGCCTCAGCTTCAACATCAACCGGCACTGCAGAAGGTGCATTATCTTTGCGCAAACCCAACGTCTTTTTACGCCTTACTTCTATACCGGGCTTTTTCGCGCCACCAGCAGAACTGCGGCCTTTCAGTGTGATCTTCTTTCCACCACCAGCCGGGACATCATCGTCACCATCACGCATGCGCTCAAGCAATATTAGCTTTTGAGCGTCGGTAATTTTATCTTCCGGGCTACTGACTTCTATTCCTGCTCGTTTCAATTGACGCATTAACACATCAACGGGAGCCTTCACCATCTTGGCGAGTTCACTTACTTCAATATCTGACATATTCTTGTCTCCCGTTAGTTAGTCTGACTGCTCTTCCGCAAACCATGGCGCTCTCGCGGTCATGATCAGAGCTGCAGCTCGTTCTTCGTCCATTCCATCGATGTCCAACAATTCGTCCACTGCCAACTCGGCCAGGTCTTCCATTGTCCGGACTTCCCTAGCGGCCAGTATATAAGCCAGATCTTTGTCCATACCATCCATAGTCAACAAGTCATCAGCCGGTATCGGCGCATCCTGCACAATCGCTTCAGTCAACAAAGCGGTTCGGGCACGATTTCTTAACTCATCGATGATGTCTTCATCAAATGCTTCAATTTCAAGAAATTCTTCACGGGCAACATAAGCAACTTCTTCCAGTGTAGAAAAACCCTCTTCCACCAGAACAACCGCCACATCTTCGTCAACATCCAACTTATCGGAAAACAACTCAAGAATTGCCTGCTGCTCAGCCAATGTTTTGGCTTCAGCATCTTCAACACTCATAACGTTCAGTGTCCACCCGGTCAACTCACTGGCCAGACGCACATTTTGTCCGCCTTTACCAATAGCCTGTGACAAACGTTCCTGGTCAACACCAATATCCATCGATTGATTATCTTCATCAACCACAATAGATAACACTTCAGCCGGCGCCATCGCATTCATAACAAACGTCGCGATATCTTCGTCCCAAAGTACAATATCAACACGCTCACCATTTAATTCGGTGGTTACTGTCTGGATACGCGAACCACGCATTCCGACACAGGCACCCACCGGATCAATATTAGGCAAATTAGCCCGCACAGCCACCTTGGCTCTTGCACCAGGATCACGTGCCGCACCCATTATATCAATCATTTCCTGACTGATTTCAGGCACTTCCAACTTCATCAACTCGGTCAGAAAGTTAGTATCAGTACGACTAAGGATAATCATCGGGCCACGCGGCTCCTGACGAATTTCCTTCAAATAGCCACGCATCCGGGTACCGTTATGCGTCATTTCACGCGGAATCATTTCTTCACGCGGAATCAATGCTTCAGCATTTTCACCCAAATCAAGGAAAACACCTTTACGATCAACGCGTTTGATGGACCCCATCAGCAGCTCGCCAACACGATCACGGTAACCAGCTACGACACGCTCGCGCTCAGCCTCTCTGACCTTAGAAACAATAACCTGCTTCGCGGTCTGGGCAGCAATACGCCCGAACTCTACTGATTCAATGGATTCTTCAACATAGTCACCTATGGCTATGTCTCCGGCAACACCTTCTTTAGCAGTGGCATAACTGTGCAGAATTTGGCGTTCCGGACTCTCGAACTCAGGATCCTCATCGTCAATTACCAACCAACGACGGAAAGTTGAATAGTCACCAGACTCACGATCAACAGATACACGAACATCCATGTGCATACCAAAACGTTTACGGGTTGCCATCGCCAACGCAGTTTCGACCGCTTCGAAAATCAGGTCTTTGCTGACACTCTTCTCATTTGAGACCGCATCAACAACATATAGGATTTCTTTACTCATGAATCTGCGTCACTCCTTTTGCCTTTTTTCGGCGTGGCCTTCATTTCAAATTTCAACCGGCCACGATCGATACTGTCATGCGGTATCTCAAACAAAGTATTATCTACTAACATGGAAATCATTGAATCATCAGCGGACTTTAGGGTGCCCACAAAATTACGGCGATCTTCAATACGGGTATGTGTCCGCACCTTGAGCTCTTCACCTATATAACGTTGGTAATGCTCAGGTGTGAATAACACACGATCAACACCAGGCGAAGATACTTCCAGCATGTAAGCCACCGGAATCAGATCATCAACGTCCAGCGCTGCACCCAGCTGCTGGCTAACCTTGCCACAATCATCAACGGTGATACCTGCTTCCGCATCAATAAAGATGCGCAATAAAGCACTTTCACCGTAAGCACGGTACTCATGGCCCCACAAATCATACCCGAGACCTGTGACGGTAGTATTAATCAGGGTTGCCAATTGTTCCTGCATTTAGTGACCATTTCCTATGTGTAGATAATGAAAAAGCCCCTGAAAAGGGGCTTTTTTATATTTGGTAGCGGGGGCAGGATTTGAACCTGCGACCTTCGGGTTATGAGCCCGACGAGCTGCCAGACTGCTCCACCCCGCATCAGAAGATGTGCATAATAGAGAAAAACATTTTAGCTTGCAAGCATAACCTACAGTTTTTTTTCAAAAGCGACGAAAAGGAATAAAAAGGCCTTAGCGGATATGTCGATACACAAAACCAGGGAAGGCAAACACCATAAACAAGCTCGCAGTTACCGCATAAAACTCCCAATCCTGCACATGATTTGTACCCAATAACCGACTTTCAAGCAGATAACCGACCCCACCGATAATAAAGTATAAGGCCAGCCATTCCAGCAAGCGCATCCACACTTTTTTATTTTCACACTCCAGCACCAGAAAAAAACGCTGACTCAACCAAGGCACATTAGCCAGCAAGATAGCAACCGCCAGATAAACCCACTGAAAAGACTCAAAACTCATAAATTACTCGCCGTCACCGCTACTGCACAAATACCCATCAGAACACCAGGAAAGATCCCCAGAACCACCATCAGCAGACCATTAATGCTATATAAAATCTGGAAATCTATTTCCGCCACAATGGGCGTGCTTTCTTCCGGCTCATCGAAATACATCAGCTTAATGGCCCGCAGATAATAAAACGCGCCCACAACAGACATCAATACCATAGTCAGCGCTACTAACAAGTACTCTCCGCCCATCACTACCTGAATAACTGACAACTTCGCATAAAAACCAGCGGTGGGCGGGATGCCTGCCATCGAGAAAAGGAGGAGTAACATAATAAATGCATACCAGGGGTGACGATCATTAAGCCCACGCAGACTATCCAGACTATCCGGATCAGAATTTTGATTACCCAACAGAATTAAAACAGCAAAACCACCCGCAGACATCAGCGCATAAATAATGGTGTAGAACATAGCAACGCTGTAGCCTTCCTTAGTCCCCACTAATACAGCCAGTAGCACAAAACCCATGTGAGCAATCGTCGAGTAGGCAAACATGCGTTTAAGACTGGTTTGAGCAATCGCCATCAAATTCCCAATCACCACTGACAACAACCCCAGCAACATTAGCATCTGCGACCAACTACTCTGTCCGGCCTCCAAACCCTCGCCCAACAAACGAATCAACAAAGCCAACGCAGCAATTTTAGGCGCACTCCCCAAAAACAAGGTGACAGCCGTTGGCGCACCCTGATAAACATCAGGCACCCACATATGAAAAGGCACTGCGCCGAACTTAAATGCGATACCCGCCACAATAAATGTCACCGAAAACAGGAACAGAACATTGGTGTGCAACCCTGACTGTGCCTGGAAGTATTCTTTCAGATCGGCAATATTCAGACTGCCACTCATGCCATACAACATAGAGATGCCATACAACAACAAACCAGATGCAATCGCACCCAGCACAAAATATTTCATCGCCGCTTCAGATGCCCGACTATTATCACGCCGCATCGCCACTAAGGCATACATCGACAAAGCCAACAGCTCCAGACCCAGATACAACACCAGCAAGTTATAACCAGACACCATAATCATCATGCCCAGAATGGCCGCCATGCCCAGCACAAAGAACTCACCACGCCACATGTTCTGTTCCCGCAGGTACTTGCGGGCATAAGCAAATGCCAAACTGGATATGAGTAAAATGCTGATTTTTAAAATATTACCCAAGCCATCGACAATGTACATACCACCAAGGCCTTTAATGGTTCCCTCACTATCAAAGCCCCTTCCCAGTACCAGCAAAGCGGTTGTCCACAAAGCGACCTGTGTCGCCAGATAAGTAACAAGTGGAGCATCTTTGGCCACCCAAAGATCCAATAACAAGATAATGCATAAAGCCCCTAATAAAAAGACTTCAGGCGAGGCGATGGCAAAAGCTGTCATATCAAAATTCATTCCACAGCCCCTTGTGCTCCAAGCTCACCCAATGGCGCAATCACTTCTAATAGATTCCCCACCGAAGCTTCCATCATATTCGTCAGTGGGTGCGGCCACAGCCCCAACCACAACACAGCGATAGCAAGAATGCTCAGGATCATGAACTCGCGGCGATTAAGATCTTCCAACTGATCAACCTCACTGCTGGTCACCTTGCCGTACAACACCCGCCGCACCAGCCACAACGTATAAGCCGCACCAATAATCAGAGTCAGGCCCGCCAATCCGGCAATCCAGATATTCGCCTTAGCCGTGGCCAGAATAACCAAAAACTCACCCACGAAACCTGAAGTACCGGGCAAACCAGCATTGGCCATCGCAAACAAGACAAAAAACGCAGCAAACCATGGCATACGACTGGCAACACCCCCGTAAGCTTTTATTTCCCGGGTGTGCATTCGGTCATACAGCACACCTATACACAAGAACATCGCGCCGGAAATAAAACCGTGTGAGACCATTTGCACCATACTGCCTTGCAATGCCATTACCGCACCGGTGGATCCGCCGCCAATCAGGTAAGCGGACTGCAAGCGGAAAACCAGGAACAAACCCAAGGTCACAAAACCCATGTGTGCGATCGACGAATAAGCTACCAGCTTTTTCATATCATCCTGTACCAGGGCAACAAACCCGATATAGATCACCGCAAACAACGACAGGCCAATAACCAGCCAGTCCATTTCACGTGCCGCATCCTCAACAACCGGCAGCGCAATTCTCAGAAAAGCATAACCACCCACTTTCAAAGTAATCGCCGCCAGAATCACTGAACCGCCGGTAGGTGCTTCAACATGCGCATCCGGCAACCAGGTATGCACCGGCCACATCGGGATCTTGACCCCAAATGCCAGTAAAAAGGAGAAAAAGATAAGTAACTGCGCTTCTAAAGGCAACTCCAACGCATACAGGTCGGTCAGCGTGAAACTGCCACTTTTTGAATACAGGTAAATCAGGCTGATTAATAAAAATACCGACCCCAGGAAGGTGTACAGAAAGAATTTGATCGTGGCATAAACCCGGTTAGGCCCGCCCCACACACCAATCACCAAAAACATCGGAATCAGCATGGCCTCAAAAAAGATATAAAACAGCATGCTATCCATAGCGGCGAACACACCATTGACTATGCCTTCCATGATCAGAAAAGCGGCCATGTATTGCGCCACTTTGTATTGAATGACTTCCCAGCCAGCCAGGATCACAATAACCGTAGTAAAGGTATTCAGCAGAATCAGAGGGATCGATATACCATCCACACCCAACATGTAATTAATTTTTATACCAAAGGCATTAATCCACGGGACACCCTCGGTATATGCCATCTTGCCAGCCGCCGAGTCATAACCCAGTAATAACAAGCTGGACAGAAAAGTTAGCACCGCAAAAATCAGTGCACCTTCTCTGGCACCGGAGCGATCGCCCAAAACCAGTACAGCAACACCTCCCAGAACCGGTAGCCAGATCAGGAAACTCAGTATTGGCCAATCGGTCATCAATAGACCCTCCGGCAGATTTCACAACGAGTTATGACAGTCAACACTTTAACCTTTACGAAGAATATGCAAAAAGAATCCACGCCACCATTAACGCGAGGCCCAGCACCATTGAAAATGCGTAGTGGTATAGATAGCCGGTCTGTAAACGACTCACCAGCCCGGCCCCCCGTTTCACCAAACTTACTGTGCCATTGACAAGTAACCCATCAATCAACAACTTATCACCCAGCGACCAGAGGCTATTACCCAGATAGAGTGCGCCATTGGCCAACACCTTCTGGTTAAAAACATCCAGATAATATTTCTCAGTCAGTAACTGATGCAGCCAACCGAAACGATCATAAAACCAGTCAGCCAGCTCATCATTTTTCATGTACATGTACCACGCCAGCGCAACACCAGCCGCCGCCAGCCATAAAACCGGACTCAGGAATCCATGCAAGATAAACCCAAGAATACCATCGTAACTTTCACGTAACTCCGGAATGGCAGAATGCTTAGAGCCGTCCACCATAATAGTGGTTACGTCACGGAAACCTTCTTTCGCCGGAATCAACACTTGATTAAAGAAGTCACCCAGCGCCACCGGATCGATCAAATAACCCGCCAGCACAGAAGGAATCGCCAGCAAGATCAGCGGCGTAGTCACTACTTTCGGTGACTCACGCAGGTCAGCCAAAGTGTTGTCATCCATGCGTTCATCACCGTGAAACACCATGAAAAACATCCTGAAGGTATAAAAAGCCGTGACAAAAACACCCAGCACCACCATCACATAAGCGTAATTCGCCATCACCAGATCAGACTTATGCACCGCCTCAATAATCAGGTCTTTTGAGAAGAAGCCCGAAAACCCGGGGAACCCGATCAGCGCTAGCGAACCCAGCAAAGCTGTCCAATAGGTAATCGGCATGTACCGCTTCAATCCACCCATTTTGCGCATATCCTGCTCATGGTGCATGGCGATAATCACCGATCCAGCCGCCAGAAACAGTAGCGCCTTAAAGAAAGCATGTGTCATCAGGTGGAAAACTGCCGCTGAATAAGCCGAGGCTCCCAGCGCTACCGTCATGTATCCCAATTGTGACAGCGTCGAATAAGCGATCACTCGTTTGATGTCATTCTGCACAATGCCAACCAGCCCCATAAAGAAGGCGGTCGTTGCACCCACAGTTAAAATAACATTCAGCGCAATATCAGAAAGTTCGTACAAAGGTGACATCCGCGCCACCATAAAAATACCCGCAGTCACCATGGTCGCTGCATGGATCAACGCAGAAATCGGCGTCGGGCCTTCCATTGAGTCTGGCAACCAGACATGCAATGGCACCTGAGCTGATTTGCCCATCGCACCAATAAACAACAGTACCATCGCCAGATCCAGCGCATCCACACCATCCAAGGCAGACAATGGCCCTACTGATAGCGGGAAAATACCTGGAATATCAATCTTGTGTGTTTCAAATTTTTCAAAAGCAACCGTATATTCCAGCGAATCGGCGTACATCAGAATAACGGCGATACCCAACAGGAATCCCAGATCACCTATACGATTGACAATAAATGCCTTCATATTGGCATAAACCGCAGTGTCTTTTTCGTACCAAAAGCCAATCAACAGATAAGACACCAGACCCACCGCTTCCCAACCAAAGAACAGTTGCAGGAAGTTATTGCTCATTACCAGCACCAACATGGCAAAGGTAAACAATGAGATATAGCTGAAGAAGCGCTGATAACCCGGATCATCACGCATATAGCCAATGGTATAAATGTGCACCATCAGTGACACAAAGGTCACCACCAGCATCATCAGAATCGTTAGATTATCAATCAGGAAACCGATTTCCATTTTGATATTATCAACCACCGCCCAGGTGTATACGGAGCCGTTATAAACATCTCCACCATCGAGTGTGATATGTTTAAAAACAAATAATGACAGTAGAAAAGCCAGCGCCACTGAACCTGTTGTTACCCAATGCGCCAGGTTGCGTCCGATCTGCTTCCCGAACAAACCGACAATAATCGCCCCGAGCAATGGCGCAAGTGGAATAGCTAAATAAACTGTCTCCATGCTCACCCTTTCAACTCGTCAAGTTCCTGAACATTAATTGTGCCCCGATTACGGAATAACACCACCAGAATCGCCAGGCCAATGGCGGCTTCTGCGGCAGCCACAGTCAGAATAAAGAACACAAAAATCTGCCCGCCCATATCATTCATATAGTGTGAGAAAGCGATAAAGTTCAGGTTGACGGCCAGCAGCATCAACTCGATGCACATCAATAACACCAGCATGTTTTTTCGATTCAAAAACATACCAGCGATACTAATAGCAAACAAAATAGCCGCCACCACCAGATAATGAGACAAACCAATCATTTCTCTGCCTCCATCTTCACCAAGCGCACCCGGTCTTCGCGCCGGACACGAACTTGATGATCGATATTTTGTGATTTAGGATTGGGCCGCCTGCGCAAAGTCAGTGTAATCGCCGCAACAATAGCAACTAATAAAATAACCGCTGCGATCTCGAACGGGTACAGATACTGCTGATAAAGCACTTCGCCTAAGGCTTTTGTATTACTGTAATCAGAATCATGACGTTGCGCCTGCATATACTTATCAGCATCAAAGCCACCACTGTTCAGCACCAGAATCATTTCAGTAACAATGACCAGGGCCACCACCAACCCCACTGGCAGGTATTTAATAAACCCTTCCTTCAAATGATCCTGGTTAATATCCAGCATCATAATCACAAACAAAAACAGCACCATGACTGCACCGACGTAAACCAGCACCAAGACGATACCAAGAAACTCTGCTTCCAAGGTTATCCAAATGGCCGCACTGGTAAAAAAGCAAACGATCAGGCTTAAAGCTGCATAAACAGGATTACGCACCGTCACCATACTGACGCCAGCCAGCAGCAACACGGCCGAAAACAAATAAAACAACAGCAGTTCAAAACTCATCCGTCATCCTCATTAACGATACGGCGCATCAGCAGCTTTCATCGCTGCAATTTCAGCTTCATGATTATCACCCACCGCCAGCAATTTCGCCTTGGTCATGATGTTTTCACCACGGTTCTCAAAGTGATACTCAAAAATACTAGTCTCAACAATCGCATCCACCGGGCAAGCTTCCTCACAAAAACCGCAGTAAATGCACTTGAACATATCGATATCATAACGAGTGGTACGTCGCGTGCCGTCTGGTCGTTCCTGAAGCTCAATTTTAATCGCCAGTGCCGGGCAAACAGCCTCACACAACTTACAGGCAATACAACGCTCCTCGCCATTCGGATAACGTCGCAGCGCATGGTGGCCACGAAAACGCGGTGACTGAGGTGTTTTTTGTTCCGGATACTGCACGGTAATTTTACGCTCAAACAAATAGCGTCCGGTTACCCGCATCCCTTTCAACAATTCAATCAGAGAAAAGGATTTAATATAATGCTTTAAATTCTCACTGACATTAATACCCATTACTTACTCCTTATTCCCATGGTCGCCAACCTAAGCCCACTGCAACCATTTCTGCAAAAATCCAAACGATAGTCAACGGAATCAATATTTTCCAACCCAGTCGCATGATCTGATCATAACGATAGCGTGGAAAAGTGGCACGAAACCAAAGATAGAAAAACAGAAAGAATGCTGTTTTCAGTAAAAACCAATGCAGACCATTGCCAAATACAACACCCAATACCGGAAGATCCGTTAAAAAGTCCAGCCCCTGAAACGGTGATAACCAGCCACCCAGAAACAACAGTGACGTCATCGCAGAAATCAGGATCATATTGGCGTATTCTGCGAGGAAAAATAGCGCAAACGCCATTCCCGAATACTCCACATGGAAACCTGCGACGATTTCGGACTCACCTTCCGCCACATCAAACGGTGCACGGTTAGTTTCCGCCACACCCGAGATAAAGAATACTACGAACAAACCAAATAATGGCCAAACAAACCAGGAAAAAATACTACCGGACTGCGCTAAGATAATTTCATTCAGATTCAGACTGCCAGCGGCCATCAACACACCCACCAACGCAAAACCCATAGCAATTTCATACGAAATCACCTGCGCACCTGCCCGCATCGCCGACAACATGGCATATTTAGAATTCGAGGCCCACCCCCCCAAAATAATGCCGTATACACCCACCGAGGTCAGCGCCAATAAAAACAATAAACCGGCATTCACATCCGCTAACATCATGCCATCAGCGAATGGGATCACTGACCAGGCAACAAAGGCAGGAACCAGTGTCAACATCGGCGCAATCAGGAAGATATAGCGATTCGATTTAGTCGGAATAATAACTTCTTTAAACAACAACTTGACGACATCAGCAATCGGTTGCAGCCAACCTTTTGGCCCAACCCTGTTTGGCCCCATGCGCACCTGCATGTAACCAATAATTTTACGCTCAGCAAAAGTGGTATAAGCAACGGCCAGAATCAACGGGATCAGGATCGCCACAATCTTCAGCAAAATCACAATAACATTTTGCACTGCTGCGGGGATGTCACTCCAAATCGCGGTAAGAAACTCCATGGCTATATCCTGTCCAGGTCAATGTAACCGTACGACTCACCCAACGTATTCGCAGCAGTGGTTCCGGATTGAATCCACACACAACCCGCTGGCACTGACTCATCAGCTGCTATCGGCAACTGCACAGAGCCTCCACTCTGAGTCGCTTTAATCAAATCACCCGCTTCAAAATCTAACCGTTCCATATCCAGTGGATTCAAGTGAATCAGTGGCACAGGAATCATATCCTGCAACGCCTTCGCACGGCGCACCAACATATCATTACGGTACATATGTACATCACCGATACGTTGCATACGATCTTCGGTCTCAGTAATCTTCAACGGAGCCACGATCGAATACTGATTATTGGGTTTGATCAGCTGTAATTCCAACTTAAGCTCAGCCACCACCTCCCCGGCACTAACATAATCAAACTCAGGTAATTCCAGCTTGTTTCCCAACACCCGCAAAATTTTCCAACCGGGACGTGCGTCACCCGGTGGCTTAGTAACACCCTCAAAACTCTGCCAACTACCTTCCGCATTCACAAAAGTACCGGCACTTTCCGCAAAAGTAGAGCTAGGCAATAAAACAGTAGCAAACCCACGCATCTGCTCATTGGCAAACGGCGTAATAGCAATCACATCAGCAGCATTACTAAACGCCGTATTCGCCTGAAAAGGATTGGCAAAGTCATCTGATTCCGCATTCAACAACACATAGGTCTTGAGTTTAGTGGAAAGCATATCGCCCACATGCAAACCTTCGACAGCCGCTGCTTCAGCGCCATACGTGCGATGCGGCAAAACACCCGCCAACGCAGCTCCAACGGTGTTGGAGGCTTCCTGCAAATAACCGCAGACGGAACCTGTCAGTGCCGAAATAACTGAAGACAAAGCGCGTAGGGTTGCCATCTGTGGGTGCTGCATAGCCATATTGCCCATCAACACCATAGAATGCTCAGCATCCAATAAGTGTGCAGCAATCTGCTTTCCCTGATCCGTCACTTCAGCGCCATCACAAATATCAGCCACATCATCCGGCAACGATTTACCGGCCAGCTCACTAATCGCTCTGACAATAGTCGCCATGCCCGCCACCATATCCAACGGCTTCACCACGACCTGTTCCACGTCGTAGTTAAAGTCCACCAATCTCGGATTCAACGCCATGACAACACCACCGGCTGCAACGGCCTTTTTCAGTCGGTGATTTAATAGTGGCTGCTCCTGTCGAGCATTAGAACCCAGCAGCAAAACAGCTTGCTGGTTTTCTAAATCTTCAATACTCACACCCAAAGCAGGTGCCGGAGATAAATTAGCCTGATCCGAAAAATCAGCCTGTCGCAAACGGTGATCAATGTTAGCAATACCAGCACCACGCATAAGCTTCTGGAACAGGTACAACTCTTCCAATGTTGAAGTCGGGGAAGCTAAAGCGCCGACCTTGTCACTATCGACATCAGACAACATGGCAGCAACAATATCCAACGCATCCTGCCAGCTCACAGCATGCCAATGCCCATCGCGTTTAATTTGTGGTTTTAATAAGCGGTCATGGCCACTCAAACCTTGATAGCTAAAACGATCACGGTCTGAAATCCAGCACTCGTTAATAGCATTATTTTCTTTAGGCACAACACGCACCACCTCACCATCGAAGGTGTGTACGGAAATATTTGAGCCAACAGAATCGTGCGGTGCGATGCTGTCATGCGAACGCATTTCCCATGCACGAGCCTTGTAACGTGACGGCTTAGCCGTCAGTGCGCCCACCGGACACAAATCAATCACATTACCGGATAATTCAGATTTCATGGATTTGGAAATATACGTACCAACTTCCACATGCTCACTGCGGCCTGTGGCACCCAACTCACGCAACCCGGCAATCTCTTCACCGAAACGCACACAACGCATGCAATGGATACAGCGGGTCATTTCAGTCTCAACCAATGGCCCGATATCTTTGTCCTGAACAACGCGCTTCATCTCAACAAACTGCGAGCTGCTATTGCCATAACCCATCGACACATCCTGCAATTCACACTCACCACCCTGGTCACAAATAGGGCAATCCAGTGGGTGATTGATCAACAGGAATTCCATCACATCAGCCTGCGCAGCTTTGGCTTTTTCTGAGTTCGTCCAGACTTTCATCCCGTCGTTAACCGGTGTAGCGCAAGCAGGCAATGGCTTACCCACTTTTTCCACTTCCACCAGACACATCCGGCAATTAGCCGCTACTGATAACTTCTTGTGATAACAAAACCGTGGCACCGTGATTCCGGCAGCATCAGTGGCTTCAATCAACATGGAACCACTCGGTGCATGTAGCTCTTCACCATTGACCTCAATGGTCACCATTCCGGCTGGTTGTGTCATGAAGCCTCCTTCAACGTGGAGACAGTGGCGGCTTGCGCTGAAACCATGCTGCGACCATGCTCAACGTAATGCTCAAACTCAGGCCGGAAGTGCTTGATAAAACTCCACACCGGCATGGCTGCCGCATCACCGAGCGCACAAATCGTGCGACCCTCAATTTTATGCGCGACATCTTCCAATCGATCAATATCTTCCGGTCGGCCTTTACCGGCAACAATACGTGTCAGCATACGATATAACCAGCCAGTGCCCTCTCGACAGGGCGTACACTGACCACAGGACTCAGAATAATAAAACCGTGAAATACGTTGCAGGACTTTTACCATATCCGTGGTTTCGTCCATAATAATAACTGCACCAGACCCCAAATAAGAGCCGGCTTTCATGATCGAGTCGTAATCCATATTCAACGTCATCATGGTTTCGCCGGGCAAAACAGGCACAGAAGACCCACCCGGAATAACGGCTTTGAGTTTATTACCATTGCGCACGCCACCGGCCAAATCCAATAATTCAGCAAATGACATGCCCATCGGCACTTCATAATTACCCGGTTTATTGACATGACCCGACACCGAGAACAACTTCTCGCCGCCCGCATTTTTCACGCCTAAATCAGCAAACCAACGGCTACCATTGCGCAAAATGACCGGAACAGATGCCAGGGATTCGGTGTTATTGATAGTCGTTGGCCTACCATACAAGCCGTAACTGGCCGGGAATGGAGGCTTGAAACGCGGCTGTCCTTTTTTACCTTCCAGCGATTCCAGCAAAGCCGTTTCTTCCCCGCAGATATAAGCACCAGCCCCCAACGTGCCGTGCAAATCAAAGTCCACGCCGCTACCCAGAATATCTTTTCCGAGATAACCCGATTCATAAGCTTCTTTAACGGCCTGTTCAAAACGCATGAATGATTCATCCATAAACTCGCCGCGCATGTAGTTATAACCCACCGTCGCGCCAATCGCGAAACCGGCAATCGCCATACCCTCAACCAATGCATGCGGATTAAACCGCAGAATATCGCGGTCTTTACAGGTGCCCGGCTCAGACTCATCCGAATTGCAGACGATGTATTTCTGGCCCGGCATGTTCGCAGGCATAAAACTCCATTTCAGCCCAGTCGGGAAACCCGCCCCGCCCCGTCCGCGTAAACCGGATTCTTTCAGCTCATCAACAACATCTTTAGGTGATTCTTTATTTTCGAGAATTTTTTTCCATGCCTGATAGCCACCTACTTTCAGGTAGTTTTCCAGTGTATGTGACTGGTCGCCGAACTGACGGGTGATGAAACAAACCTGATTTGTCATAAATTCACTCCAATCCGTCCAGAATCTCATCCACCTTCTCAGGTGTCAGATCGGTGTGATACACATGATTAACCTGCATCATCGGCGCACCACAACAAGCCGCCAGACACTCCTCTTCCTTCTTCAGAAAGAAACGCCGGTCAGGTGTTGAATCACCCCACTTAATGCTTAATTTATTTTCTATGTGCGACAGAATTTCATCGGAACCACATAACATGCATGACACATTGGTACAGACAGAAATACTGTATTTGGCGGCGGCTTTCTCATCCAACTCAAACATGGAGTAAAAACTTCCCACTTCATAAACCGCAATAGCCGGAATACCCAGGTACGCAGCCACCGCATCCATTTTGGGCACCGACAAATAATGATCTTCATGCATCACTGCCCGCAACGCGCCCAGCACAGCAGATTCCCGCCTATCATCCGGGTAACGCGCCAGCCATTTTTCCAACTCAGCCAGCTCAAACGTAGTCAGCAAGTCTGTGTTACCGGCTTTCTTGGCATGCCCCATCTGATGTATCGTTTTCGTTGTGATTTCAGTACCTGTCATTACCTGTCAACCTCCCCGAACACAATATCCTGGGTTCCCAGAATCGTCACTACATCCGAAAGCATGTGGCCTCTCACCATTTCATCCATCGCGGACAAATGCGCAAAACCCGGTGCACGTACCTTTAAGCGGTAGGGCTTATTTGCCCCGTCAGACAAAATATAACAACCAAACTCACCTTTGGGGTGCTCAACTGCTGCATACGCCTCGCCTTCCGGCAAACAAAAACCTTCGGTCATCTGTTTGAAATGATGAATCAGTGCTTCCATGTCCTGCTTCATATCAGCGCGGGACGGAGGGGCGATCTTATGATCATCAATCATCACCGGCCCCGGATTTACACGTAACCAATCGATGCATTGTTTAATAATGTGATTGGATTGGCGCATTTCCTCCACACGCACTAAATAGCGGTCGTAACTATCACCATTCGTACCCACAGGGATATCAAAATCCACCTTATCGTAAGCTGCGTAGGTCTGCTTCTTACGCAAGTCCCATTCAAAGCCTGAACCGCGCAACATCGGGCCTGTAAAACCTAATTGCAAAGCGCGCTCAGGCGATACCACGCCGATACCCACCAAACGCTGCTTCCAGATGCGATTATCTGTTAATAAAGTTTCATACTCATCCACATAAGTCGGGAATCTACGTGTGAAATCTTCCAGAAAATCCAGCAAACTGCCTTCACGATTTTCATTTAAACGATTGGCTTCTTTCGCGCTGCGATAACGGGACTTTTCAAACTTAGGCATATTATCCGGCAAATCACGATAAACGCCACCCGGGCGGTAATAAGTCGCATGAAGACGCGCACCGGATACCGCTTCATAAGCATCCATCAGATCTTCACGTTCACGGAATGCATACAGGAACATAGTCATCGCCCCGACATCCAGCCCGTGTGCACCAATCCATAACAGGTGATTCAGAATTCGGGTAATTTCATCGAACATGGTACGAATGTATTGCGCACGAATCGGCACTTCGACATCCAATAACTGTTCAATAGCACGCACATAGCCATGCTCGTTACACATCATCGACACGTAATCCAGCCTATCCATGTAACCGATGCTTTGGTTATAGGGTTTGCTCTCCGCTAGCTTTTCTGTGCCACGGTGCAACAAACCAATATGCGGATCAGCACGCTCAATGACTTCTCCGTCCATTTCCAGTACCAAACGTAATACGCCGTGAGCTGCCGGATGTGTAGGGCCAAAATTCAAGGTGAAATTACGAATTTCAGGCATTAGCCTTCCAACTCCTTTGCCGGTGAGGAACGTTCATTTTTACGAATCACCCGTGGTACCAAAACTCTTGGCTCAATGGACACTGGTTCGTACACCACTCGCTTCTTTTCAGCGTCGTAACGCATTTCCACATGGCCCGACAAGGGGAAATCTTTGCGGAACGGATGCCCGACAAAACCATAATCGGTCAGAATTCTGCGCAAATCAGGATGCCGTTCAAACATAATGCCAAACAAATCAAACGCCTCTCGCTCATACCAGTTAGTCGAACTCCAGATACCCACCAGCGAGGGAGCTACCGGAAAATCATTGTCATTACACCAGGTACGCAAACGAACTCTCAGGCCTTTCTCCATCGACAACAAATGAACAACAACCGCAAAACGCTTGCCCTTAAACTCAACAGCCGCATCATCATCAAAATCAAAAGGATCATCTTCAGTAACCGCACGACTAAAGCCCGACGAAGTAGCCGAGGACACATCCCATTCGGACTGCCCATACGTCAGGTAGTCAACACCACACAGGTCAATCAACTGATCAAAACAAGTATTTTCATTCCGGCGCAGAAAATCAGCCACCTCCAACCAACTATCCACCTTCACTTCCAGCGTTAGTTCGCCGGCATCTGACAAGACCATCGAATCAAGCTTCTTGCCAATCGATTCCTGTAAAAATTCATGTAAAAGCTGAAGCTGCGCCATTCAATTAATTACCGTGCGATTGTGTTGGTTCGTCGGATTTTATTCTGGAGCTGGATGATCCCATACAACAGCGCTTCTGCTGTTGGCGGACAACCCGGCACATAAATATCAACCGGAACAATCCGGTCACACCCCCGCACAACGGCATAGGAATAGTGATAATAGCCACCACCATTAGCACAGGATCCCATAGAGATGACCCAACGTGGTTCTGCCATTTGATCATAAACCTTGCGCAAAGCCGGTGCCATTTTATTAGTGAGGGTTCCGGCAACAATCATCACATCAGATTGTCGGGGGCTGGGGCGAAACACAATACCGAAACGATCCAGGTCATAACGCGCCGCACCGGCATGCATCATTTCTACCGCACAACAAGCCAAACCGAAAGTCATCGGCCACATAGAGCCGGTTCGCGCCCAGTTGATCAGCTTATCCGCACTGGTGGTGACAAAACCTTTGTCGAGAGCACCCTCTATTCCCATTCCAGCGCCCCTTTTTTCCATTCATAAATAAAACCGATCACCAGTATTCCCAGAAAGACGGACATAGCCAACAACCCCGTTGTTCCAATTTTGTCGAGCACAACCGCCCAAGGAAACAAAAAAGCAATCTCCAGATCGAAAATAATGAAAAGGATAGCAACCAGATAATAGCGGATATCAAACTGCATGCGGCTGTCTTCAAACGCTTCGAAGCCACATTCAAACGGGGAATCTTTTGCTGCGTCAGGACGACGTGGAGCCATTATCAAGCCCAGCCCTAACAATACCACAGCAAGCCCCACGCCTACGGCAAGAAAAATCAAAATGGGTAGGTAAGCTTCCAGCATGCCAACTCCTAGCGCTGCTTTAGGTATCAAATTCAGTGATACTTAAAGACTATATAGTAGAGAACGAAAAAAAACCAACTTCTATTTAAGGATAGGTTACATGCAACAAACTTTACCAGTTGAAAACTACTGCCATACTGCTTACTGTGTGAATTCAGCAAATTAGGCAGATAACTGTTAAGATTTGGACTGTAATTAATAAAATGATTTCAACTTCATGGAGATAAGACGATATGAGCTTAATGGGCACACTCGGCAAAGTAGCAATGGGCGTTATGATCGCAAAAGGCGTTGGCAAGATGATAGGCGGCGGTAGCGGTGGCAGTAGTAGCGGTGGACTGGGCGGTCTGCTGGGTGGACTGACCGGTGGCGCTGGTGGAGCTGCGGGCGGTGGACTAGGTGGATTACTGGGTGGTTTAGCGGGTGGCAGTTCAGCCGGAGGAAGCTCAGCTGGTGGAATTGGCGGCCTGTTAAGCGGATTAACCGGACAAGGCCAAGGTGGCGCTGCGGGCGGTGGACTGGGCGGACTCATTGATTCACTCGGTGGCAACCCCGGCCAGGCAACACCTTTCGGCACTAATGCCAATGCTGGAAACACTCAAAGCAGCGGTGGCACTAAAGACTTTGGCGACCTGTTCAATACTGCATTGCAAGGCGAAGAACCTGAAGTTAGTGAAGCGGATGAACAAAACGCTAAACTAATGCTGCGCGCGATGATTAACGCTGCGAAGGCTGATGGCAATCTTGATAGCGAAGAACAAGCCAAGATCACTGAACACCTTCAGGATGCTACTGAAGAAGAAGTCGAGTTTGTTCGTCAGGAGCTACAGGCACCTGTTGACATGGAAGGCATGATCCGTGATGTACCACAAGGCATGGAGAAACAGGTTTACCTGATGTCTCTGTTGGGCATTTCACTGGACACTAAAGAAGAAGCGGTTTACCTGGATCAGTTGGCGAAGGGATTGAATATCTCCAACGAAGAAAGTAACCAGATCCATGACCAGTTGGGCGCACCTAAACTGTATAACTGATTACAGTGATTTTAAAACCTGACTGGTAGCTCTTATCAGTCAGGTTTAGTGCAACGCAGCTTACGCCGCCGCCAATCCCCGCACACCATCAGCCACATATTGCACAGACAATGCTGCCAACAGCACACCTAACAATCGGTTAAAGATCATCTTACCGGTATCACCAATGTACTTATCCAGTGCTTCAGCTGCGATCAGAACCACAGCGGTCAGCAACATCAAAGCAAAAATCAAGCCCAATAAGACAGCAGTACCTGACCAATAATGACTATTCGCTGTCAATTCGGAAGACAGAATAATTGTCGCTGAAATGGTGCCCGGCCCAGCCAGCAATGGAATGGCCAATGGAAAAACAGCAAGATTAGCAATGTGCTCTTTAAGCGCAGATTCGGACGCCTGGGCTTTGCGCTCTTGCCGCTTGGCGTACAACATTTCAAAAGCGGTATAGAATAGCAGCAGACCACCCGCAACCCGGAATGCGTCGACAGTAATTCCCATCGCATCAAGAATGCCCGTGCCGGTCATCGCAAACAAAGCCAGAATCAGAAAGCCTACCACTGAACCTCTGATGGCAATTGAGCGCCGGGCTATTGTCGTCATCCCCGCCGTTAATCCGAGGAAAATAGGTGAGTTGCCCACCGGGTCAATCATCACGAATAAGGTGACAAGTGCATTCAGGATGACATCAAACGACGGTAGTGTTTCCATTTTTTGTACTCACTAAAATTTAATTACAATCTATAACACACTATTTTCGTGTACACTATCATAGTGCAAAAAGGAGTACACTATGCGAAACATCACACTGAGTGCTGACGAACAACTTATTGAAATCGCCAGAGATAAGGCCAGATCTAAAAAAACCACGCTGAACGCCGAATTCCGCAAATGGATACAGCAATACGCTAAGACTGACAGCGAGAGTCGCGAACGCTTAAAAACATACCGCAGCCTGATGGAAGAACTCTCCTCCGTTAATACAGGTAACCATAAATTTTCACGGGAAGAAATGAATGAGCGACGCTAAGTTTTTCCTGGATACTAATATTATCGCCTACACCTTTGACCAGAGAGATACCCGCAAACAAGGCATAGCCAAAGACTTACTGGAACAAGCCCTAACCGGCAAAGGCTCTATCAGCTTACAAGTTGTTCAGGAGTTTCTGAATATAGCACTTCGTAAGTTTGAAACACCTTTGACTTCTACTCAGGCTCAGAAGTATATGGATGCTGTATTGATTCATCTTTGTGCTTACTTTCCGGATATGGATACCTTTACACGAGCCTTGAGCATCAAGGAGCGATGGCGGTACAGCTGGTACGATTCACTGATCATTACAGCGGCCTTAGACTTGGGCTGCGAGATTCTTTATAGCGAGGATTTACAACATCAGCAACAAATTGAAGGACTGAAGATTGTAAATCCATTTACCTAAATCCCACAGCCATTGCAAGCTTCAATCCAACACCTTAGGCACCAAATACAACCCCTTCTCCACCTCCGGCGCAACCGACTGATACTTCTCACGCTGATTAGTCTCAGTCACCACATCGTCACGCAGGCGCTGAACACTATCCAGTGGATTCGACATCGGCTCCACACCCGTCGTATCCACCGCATTCAGCTGATCAACCATCGCCACGATACCGGACAACTTAGCCGCATAAGCCGAAACATTTTCATCCAGAATCGCTAAACGCGCCAGCCGCGACACCTTTCTCACATCATCATCAGAAACAGACATCGCCCTACCCCTTCAACTTTTCTTTCAACAATTCATTCACCAAAGCCGGATCAGCTTTACCCTTTGAAGCCCGCATCGTCTGACCAACAAAGAAACCAAACACCTTTTCCTTACCAGAACGGTACTCCTCTACCTGTGACGGGTTTTTAGCAATAATCTCATCCACCATCGCCTCAATCGCACCGGTATCAGTGACCTGCTTCAGGCCCTTAGCCTCAATCACCGCATCCGCATCACCATCGCCATTCCACATGCCTTCCAATACATCTTTAGCCGCCGTCGCAGAAATCGTCTTATCCAGAATCCGCTTGAGCATGCCAGTCAACATATCCGCAGTCACCGGCGCATCATTAATAGCCGCCTCATGCTTATTCAACAGCGCAGACAAACCACCCATCACCCAGTTAGCCGCTAGCTTAGTATCGCCGCACCCAGCCGCTACTGTTTCAAAGTAATCAGCCACTTCACGGCTAGCCGTCAGGTCATCCGCCTGCTCACCACTTAAACCCAATTCATCCATGAAACGTTGCGTTCGCGCTTCCGGCAATTCAGGCAACGAAGCACGCGCCTCATCCAAATCAGCCTGCGTGATTTCAACCGGCAATAAATCAGGATCAGGAAAATAACGGTAATCGTTAGCATCTTCCTTGCTGCGCATCGAACGGGTTTCATCACGATCCGGGTCATATAACCGTGTTTCCTGAACCACTGCCCCGCCCGACTCAATAATATCAATCTGGCGATCCACCTCATGGTGAATAGCACGCTCAATAAAACGAAACGAATTCAGGTTCTTAATTTCAGCACGCGTACCGAATTCATCACCCGGATGCCGAACTGACACATTCACATCGCAGCGAAACGAACCTTCCTGCATATTGCCATCACACACACCAAGGTACTGAACCAGCGTATGCAGCTTCTTCACATAGGCCACCGCCTCTTTCGCCGAACGCATATCCGGCTCAGAAACAATCTCCAGCAGCGGCGTGCCCGCACGGTTCAAATCGACACCCGTCTGGCCATCAAAATCCTCATGTAACGACTTACCCGCATCTTCTTCCAGGTGCGCACGCGTCACACCAATGCGCTTAGTCTCACCATTTTCCAGCTGAATATCCAGATGCCCCAGCCCCACAATCGGCAGTTCAAACTGACTAATTTGGTAGCCTTTAGGTAAATCAGGATAAAAATAATTTTTCCGCGCAAAGACTGAACGTGGCGCAATTTCAGCATCAATCGCCAGCCCGAAGCGCAGCGCCATTTTCACCGCCTGCTGGTTCAATACCGGCAACACACCGGGCATCCCGAGATCAACCAGACTGGCTTGTGTATTCGGCTCGGCACCATAAGCGATGGACGAACCCGAAAAAATTTTACTGTTCGTTGATAGCTGGGCATGAATTTCCAGACCAATAACCGTTTCCCATTCCATAGTGAACGCTCCTTAGGAAAATTGGGCTGGCGTTTTCAAATGCCAGTCACTGTGTTGTTGATATTGATGAGCGATATTTAACATGCGCCCTTCCTGAAAATAATTACCGATTAACTGCATGCCTACCGGCAGACCTTTATCATCAAAACCAATCGGGAAACTCATTCCCGGCAAGCCCGCCAGACTGGTAGGCAGCGTATAAGCATCAGCCAAATACATAGCTAACTGATCATCCACCAATTCACCTAACTTAAAGGCTGTCGTGGGAACCGCAGGCCCCATAAGCACATCAACATCCTTAAATACTTCGACAAAATCCTGCTTGATCAAACGACGTACTTGCTGCGCTTTAAGGTAATACGCATCGTAATAACCCGCTGACAAAGCATAAGTCCCCATCATAATCCGGCGCTTCACCTCATCGCCAAAACCCTCCCAACGACTACGCTCATAAAGATCGTTCAGATCCTGAGGATTCTCACACCGATGACCAAAACGCACACCATCAAAACGCGAAAGATTAGATGAACATTCCGCAGGCGCCACCACATAATAAGCGGCCACCGCCAAATGAGTATTAGGCAGAGTAACTTCCTTCACCACCGCGCCACGCGCTTCAAACGCTTTCACCGCACGCTCAATCACCGTAGCCACCTGCTGATCCAGACCTTCAGCAAAGAACTCTTTGGGCAGGCCAATTTTCAAACCCTCAATCGAATCACCCAATGTCGACGTATAATCCGGCACATCCTGTTGCGCAGAAGTCGAATCACGCGCATCAAAACCCGCCATTTCATTCAAAGCAATCGCACAATCCTCAGCGGACATAGCCATTGGCCCCGCCTGATCCAGACTGGAAGCGAAGGCAATCATCCCGTAACGAGAGACCCGCCCGTAAGTCGGCTTGATGCCGGTTATCCCACAAAATGAAGCAGGCTGGCGAATAGAACCACCGGTATCCGTACCAATTGCCAACGGCGCAAGACGCGCAGCGACTGCCGCTGAACCACCGCCGGAACTACCACCGGGCACATAATCCGTATTCCACGGATTACGCGTAATGCCATAGGCTGAATTTTCAGTGGATGAACCCATCGCAAATTCATCCATATTATTCTTACCCAACATAACGCCGCCTGCTGACTTTAGCTTCGCAGAAACATTAGCATCATAAGGGGCCACAAAATTAGCCAGCATGTTAGAAGCGCAAGTGGTTAGCACACCATCGGTACAAAACAAGTCCTTTAGTGCATAGGGAATGCCCGCCATAGCACCACTCAGCTCACCGGAACGAATACGATTATCAATCACCTGAGCCTGCTCACGGGCGGACTCTGGTGTAGACGTAATATACGTATTCAAATCCCCGTCAAAACGGGCAATACGCTCCAGATAAGCTTCAGTTACTTCCATTACTGAAAAGCCCCCGGACTGAATACCTTGTTGCAAGGCTTTCAGTGATAGGGATGTCAGTTCAGCAGAACTGCTTGAATCAGCTTGAGACATGATTTCTCCGAACGAACAATGCCCGCACAATGTGCGGGCATGTATGTATTAAACGATAAGGGCTACTATAAGTACGCATGAAAAAGTTATCAAGGACTCTGTACCCCAAAACCGCTTCACAGCAGACCTTATCTGTCCACCGTGTTATTTAACCAGTCAGTTAATCTGGCAAAGTACCGTATACAATAAAGTTACTATTGCCCACGCTATTAGACCGATGTGCCAGGACATTGACCAATACCAGATTGGCATCATTGTCCGGGCCGCTATATAGCACCTTAGCATCCATATTTAAGTCAGCTGCATAGTAGCCGTACAACGGATAGTTCGCATTTGAATTAATATTTTGAGGTGCTACTAACACTGAGCCTAACAAAACAGACATGTCACTACCCGGGCCGTTGGCAATAATAGTATTGCTGTTATTCAAATCACCACACAACATTAGCTGATGGTTTTGTGCCACCACCATCGGATCCTCCCCAAAAGCAGAGAATGTTGTAGAAGCAAAATCAAATAACTCAATTTTACTCAAATCGTCATAAAGCGTAACGGGTTGTTTGGTCATCACACCTAAATGGTTACGATGCCGGATAACCACATAATAACTGCCGGGATCTACATAAGGAACAATCAGGTCTCTCGAACCGGTCTCCGGAATAACAACGTCACCATCACGCTGCAAAACCGCAGCTTTGGCAGCAACCAGTTTTGTCGGATCCAACCGGTCACGTATTTCCAGCAACACCCAATCAACTACGGCATTCGAACCTTCCACCGCCAATAATGCATCAGAAACCTCTTCAGACCCCTCATAACCGAAAGGTGAGTAATTGCCCAGTGAACCATAACCGAATGTTAACTCAAGCGAACCGTATGGCTGCGTCTTAGGTAAAACATCAGATTGACGCAAACCATCACTCATCAGCCCTGTGGAATGAACGTAAGCACCCTGCAACATTGCCCGTACCTGTAAACGGACAAAAGGTGTAATCTCCGGATCAAGGTACTCAACAACACCATCCAGGTCATTATCCTGTGCATCATCAGGGTGCCCGTTACCATTAGGGTCAGCAAACTCATCCTTAGTCAAACGACCGTCCTCGTCATCATCAGCATCACGGTAATTATTAAAACCATCACCGTCTGAATCAAGACCATCATCAGGATTACCATTGCCGTTCGGGTCAGCCTCTTCATTAATGGTCAATAAGCCATCCCCGTCGTCATCATTATCCAGATAATCCGGGACACCATTACCATCGGTATCATCATCTAAAGGCAGCTTTCCATTATAGTTTTCATGCCAGGTCAACAGCAGATCACCATCATCATCCGTATCCAGGTAATCCGGCGTTTTGTCACCATCGGTATCGTCATCGAGGGCACCATTACCGTTGTAATCCTCTAACCGGGTCAAAATACCATCATTATCATCATCGTCATCTAAATAATCCGCCAGCCCATCAACGTCACTGTCGTCATCCAGAGGCAAGCCACCGTTATAATTTTCATCCATGGTGAGAATACCATCATTATCATCATCCGGATCCAATAGATTAGGAACACCGTCACCATCAGCATCGGCAGGGAAAGCTCCGTCACCACGCTCTATTTTGTCATTGATGCCATCGCCATCCGTATCAGGGTTATTAGGATCAGACCCCAAAACATCTTCTTCTTCGTTAGTCAGGCCATCCTTATCATTATCCCCGGTAGGCGCATTAAGATTATCCACATCGAGGTAATCAACAATGCCATCGCCTTCCGTATCGACCGCATCAGACGGAGACATGTCACCATTCGGATCACTGCTTTCATTTTTGGTTAACAAACCATCGCCATCATCATCAGGATCAAGGTAATCCGGCGTACCATCCCTGTCCGTATCATCATCCATCGGTGTGCCGGCATTATAATTTTCGTGAAGTGTCAACAGACCATCATTATCATCATCAGGATCAATGTAATCAGCCACGCCATCAGTATCGCTGTCATCATCTAATGGCAAACCGCCATTGTAGTTTTCCAGGCTAGTGGGAATAGAGTCATTATCATCATCAGAATCCAATGCATTAATATCGCCATCACCGTCCGTGTTAACCGGATTAGCAGGATCATCACCCACTTCAAGCTTATCGTTAATGCCATCACCATCTGTATCAGGATCATTCGGATTCGTGCCGAGATCATTCTCTAAATCATCAGACAGGCCATCCCCGTCAGCATCCTCAGCAACATCCAAAACAGTCACCGTAATCATCTGCTCATCACACTCAGCAGCAGCATCACACACCCTTACTTTGACCTCATAGGTATTATCAGCACCTGTATCCTCTGGCTTTTCAAAATTAAACGGCATGACCGGGCGCAGAGCACCGGCTGAATTTAATGAAAAATGCTGCGAATCAGCACCACCGGTCACTCCCCAAATCAAACCAGCACTTTCAGTCTCACCATCCACATCAGCAGCATTCAGATCAACAATAATATTCCTGTCATTTTCAGGAAAAGTAATCTGTACAGATTCAGCACTATCTCCATGGGTAATCACAGGTGCATTATTTTTTACCGTACGCAACGTTAAAATAGCCGTATCATCTTCATTAGGCTGGATCAAACGGTTATAAGGCGTGGAATCAGGATCTTCATTAAAAGCGAATAATATTTCAGCCGGAATACGATAACTTGCCGCATCGCCCACACTCAAACGCAGATTAAGCTCACGACTCTCACCAGCAGCGATATCACCAACCGGCCAATCTGCTGTCAACGTATCGTAAGCTTCATCAGGGTCATTCTTCACCAGGACAACACCAGCTGGCAATTCAATACCCACATCGACCATACGGGTGGCGATCGTTGAGGTGTTTGTCACTGTGTAAGTCACATCAACAAAACCATCAATGGTTGGATTGACTGTTGAGGCTGTTGCCGTTAACTCAAGATCAACCGCTGTTGTAGAAGTACTGGTCAGCCAGCGAAAAAAGGCTGCCGAATCATACGCCTGATCACCTGCATCAGCTAATGCCAACTTCACTTTATAGGACTCGCCCGGAACCAGATTGCCAATTGAAGCTGTAATTGGTCGGCTAAAGCCATCCAACTGTGTGCCACGATTACCATCACCATTGCCATTATCAACAAAATAGATCGAGTTACTGAGACTACAATCAGCCCCGTCAGCCTTGGAACCACTCACTCCGGCATTGATATTATTAACCGCAATAGGCAGATTGGTTCCCGGTACAAAAGCTGCATTTTTTGTGCCCACAACACCAGGGCCACTGACAAACAAACCGAAAACGTCATTAAATTTACTACAGGTATATTCCGGGTATTCTTCAGAACCGAATACCAAAACAAAATTCACTTTATCGCCTTCAGGAACAATATCAAACTCAACCACAACCGGATCAAATATAGCATCTGCAGATATATTAATCAGGTCAGCATCACGGTACTGAATGGTTGTATTAAACGTTTCTTTATCATTATCATTTGGCCCCAGAATACTGTTCTGGTTACCCGTGGTCATATAAAAGCCGTCACCAACACCCAATACAGGATCACCCTCAACAGCATCAGCTCCACCATAAAACAAACCATACTGCCCTTTAATTCCACTCTTGAATTGTATACCTTGCAACTCAAGCCCTGGCCCGTTCAATACCGCACCGATAGCAGCGACCGAAGGAGAGTCATTCAAGAAGATTTCAGCATGTACAGCCGGACTGGCGACAGCAAGAGAAGATATGAGGAGACAGCATCGTACGCCCCAATTAGTACGATATAGCATATTTTGTACCTTATTGTTATTTTTCTATTTAAATTCAACGACTATAGCCATTAATTCATATGTCAATTATTCAAAATTTCATGCAATGGCCCAATTGCATGATTGAGGTTACCGACCCCATAAAATTACATTTAGTCTCATAAATTTAGCTTATTTTACGACCACTAGCAACCTCATTCCGTGAAAATTTCTATTTTTTAGGCACAAATATTTCTAACCATCTGTCTGAAAATACCGCTCATCCCTTCCCCATTGCGGCCAGTATGCTAATAATAGGGGATAACCTCAAAACAATAAAAAAAGTCAACTAATAATGAATAATAAACAAGGGCTTAACAGACTTATAGCACTCTGCTATCTATTAGCGACATCAGCTATCGCCGGGCAAAATTCCTTTCATGGGGCACCTCAGACTGGTGCTTTATCATGGTGGAGTGAACATAGTAACCTCGCCCCCCCACAACAACTCCAACCTTGGAACGGACAACAGGCATTACCCTTTCAGTATGGGAGCATACCGTCTGTTTCACCCTACAGTAATGTACCTTCCGGCTATCGACAGGCACCCACCAGGCACATTTACCAGCCTGTCACTTACCGTGCCCCCAAACAAAAACCGGTATCTAAGGCATTAAGGTGTGAAAATATAAAATACATGGAGCGCGCAGATGATTGTGTTATGCGTTCCAGGGCAAACCTAACCGGGCTGCATGAGCAAATTCGTTATCTGAAAACGACCAATCTACGAAGAAAAGCTGCTGGACATGGGGCTAACGTGTCAAATGCAGCACTACTGGAAACTGCTCAGGCACTATTGACCAGAGAAGTTAATCCCTTTGCAAGCTCGCTCAACCAACAATTTTCTTTGTATGAAGTCAACTCAAAACGTAGCGCTAAAAAGAGTTATTTCACTGGTTATTTCACCCCGGAAATCCAGGTACAAAGCTACCGGGATAACGAATACCGTTTCCCAATTTACGGCAAACCGCCAGGTGGTACAAAGTTAACCCGCAAACAGATAGATCATGGCGCTCTGCAAAATCGTGGACTGGAAATCGGCTGGACTAACGACCAGATAGACCTGTACTTCGCTCAAATTCAGGGTTCAGCTATCGCACACTATCCAAATGGCAAAACACGTTACCTTAATTACGCAGCTAACAACGGACATGCTCCACACAATATTAGCCACTACCTGAAAAAGAAGAGCTATGCCAACGGCAACCTAAGCAATGCTAATGTTTCGCGCTGGCTACATCAACACCCGGAAAAAATTGATGAAGTGCTGCACCAAAACCCCCGCTATATCTTCTTTAATCTATCGGGAAATAAGACCAACACAGCAACCGGCACTAAAATTATTCCCGGACACACAGTGGCTGTCGATAAGAATTACATTCCAATGGGCAGTGTTTTGTTGGCAGAAATCCCACGCATTAATCATCAGGGCAAGCGTACCGGCAGCGACTGGAAAATGCTATTTGCTCAGGATAGTGGCGGCGCGATAAAAGGCCCCGGAAGAATTGATTTATACACTGGCGTCGGTGATGTAGCAGAACGACAGACCTACCAACTGACGGGATTGCATAAAACCTACTTACTGGTGCGCAAGCCGGGGTGGAATTAAAATAACTTATTAAGTAAACAACAAATCAATCAACTCAGCTCACGTTCACTTTAAACAGTTTATTTTAGTACCAACAGGGGAAAACACCTGTGGCTGTATCGTATGCACTTAAAACAGTTAAATGAATGGGCACTTCATGTTAAACCTTCTTGATTATATTTACACGATTGATGCGATCGATGTTCTGATCATCATAATGTCAATCATAGCTATGTTCGGGGCTACAATGCTGCTGCGGCCTCAGGTGGAGCACAGGGATACCGTCAAAATCCGTAAAATTCTCAAAAGAGCTGAACAAGATCAGAAATCTATCACTCAGCTCCTAGGCACCATCCAACACAACGCCAAAGATACAGATACCTTATCCAAACAACTTAAAATTCATCTGAATCAGGCGAGCAAGGAAAATAAAACCTGTCAATCACGCGCCGAGTCCGCCGAACTTACTATTAGTAAAGCCAAATCATCTGAACAGGAACTGCGCCAGATCTCGACAAAACTGGGGGAACGCATCCAGCACATCCAAACCTATTGGAATGAGCAGCTGGAGGATACTACCGGTAGCGTAAAACAAATTAAATCCAGATTGAATCAAGGACTGGTACAAATTGATGAAGGTCTGCTGCGTTTACGTGAACAGGAAAAAATGGCTCATGGTTTTACGCAGAAGCTATTACAGCATCAGAAAGAGCACATGGCCTCGCAACAAAAAAACACACGGGTATCTGGCGATGTACATTCTCAGTTAGAAAATATTCTGAAAGAATCGACATCTTCGATGGATGTCATTATGAAACACCAACAACAGGCCGATGGTTTATTTAACGCCTATGCCGAAAACATTCGCCAACTGGAGCAACAAGCCAACGAACAGTTTGCTGAAGTATTCCAGTCAACGGATATGGCACGCCAGGAAATGACAGCAGGATTACAGGAAAGTCGTCAGACCCTGGAAAAAATACGCCAGTACGAAATTCAGGGCAATCAGATGCGTGAGCGTATCAAGAAACAGTTTGATCAGGTAGACCCTCTCAAAGTTGAACGACTGGGCGAGACTGTCGGCCTTACTGATGAAATGTGTGTAAATCTGCAACAAGGCCTGGAAAATGCCCGCAACCTGCTAAGCACCCTGGAAGCAAAAACGACCGAGGTTATTGATGCCAGTGAAAAAAAACTGTCACCCATAAACCCAAAGGCCAATCATGATGCTGATGGCCGACCCCGCAATTTATTTTCACTGCGGGCAAATCGGTAAAAGCCATCCATGGCCACCCGAAGGGCGCTTTCCATGCAGATAAACACAACTCTTAGTGTAGCTGTTTAAAATATTTTAGCTGAAGAAATTACTTATCTTCCGGGTATGGATAAAACCTACAAATCACTGATTGAGTAACCGCCCACCATCGACAGGAATAACATGCCCGGTAATATACAGGGCATCCCGCACCAGAAACAAAACCGCTCCGGCAATATCATCCGGATCACCACTGCGCTTTAAAGTCGTTTTATCCAATAATTCAGTTTGTTGAGGTGCTTCCATGCCCTGCTCCGGCCAAAGTATTGCCCCCGGCGCAATACCGTTCACTCTGATCTCAGGCCCCAGTTCTTTTGCCAACGCCTTAGTCAACATCAACAGGCCTGCTTTGGCTGAGCTGTAAACAGAGTAATCAGCCAACGGACGAAAACCATGCACATCAACCATATTGACGATACAACCGTTATTTATTTTTAGCACATGCATGGCAGCCTGAGCCATAAAAAACGGCACCTTCATATTGGTACCTGCCAACTCATCCCATTGCTGCTCTGTCACATCACCCAGGGGGGTCGGATAAAATCCGGATGCATTATTCACCAGAATATCCAACCTGCCGGCATGCTCAACGACATGCGCAATTATCCGGGGCAGGATACCAATGTTTAATAAATCACCCTTCACCAATAAACAAGAGTCCGCCCGCTGTTCATTTAATTCGTTCTGTAACGCTAACGCATCCTCAGCCGAGCTGTGGTAATGAACCACCACTAGCGCTCCTTCTGCATGTAAACGCCGGACAATAGCCGCACCAATACGCCGGGCCGAACCCGTAACCAGTGCTACTTTACCTTCCAGAGACAATTTTTCCATCATCAAACCCGTGATTGATTATCGAACTAAGCATACACTATTGTTTATGTGACATTTATCAGGAAGTCTAATGCTAAAAACGCTACTCACCTTCACCTCTGCCTTGTTGTTTATCCTGTTTTCAGTTTGGTTTGCAGTGACCCAACCGGTTTGGATCACCAACAAAACAGCACAATCCGCTCAGCCGGATATAGACCCGGACACCCTGCGCTCACATGTGGTGATGCTCAGTGAAACACTGCCCGCACGGATTGGCATGGAAGCTGAACTCAAACCAACAGTTAACTGGCTAGAAGGGCAACTCTCGCCTTATGGGGAAGTACAATTCCAAACCTACGAAGCTGAAAACCAGAAATTTCATAACCTGATTCTCGAGTTTGGCCCCGACACAGGGAAAACACTGGTTATTGGTGCGCACTACGACACGCACGACGGATTACCCGGCGCGGATGATAACGCCAGCGGTGTTGCCGGACTCATTGAACTGGCGCGTTTACTGTCCACCACACCCTTACAACGTCGGGTGGTGCTCGTGGCCTATACACTGGAAGAACATGTTTTTTATGCCACACCGTTTATGGGCAGTTACGTACATGCAAAAATGCTGAAAGACAAAAACACCGAAGTCGACTTAATGATTTCGCTGGAAATGATTGGCTATTTCAGCGACGAACCCGGCTCACAATTATTTCCGGTGCCATGGCTGAAACATTTTTACTCTGATCGCGGGGATTTTATTTCAGTGATCGGTAATATGGCAAATATGGCAGCGGTACGCACTGTAAAAAGTAGCTTCCTGCGCAGTACCCGCGATGATTTGCCCGTTTATTCACTGAATGCACCGATGGCGCTGGTGCCTGGCATTGATTCCTCAGACCACCGTAATTTCTGGATAATGAACTACCCGGCGGTGATGGTAACTGATACTGCGTATAACAGAAATTTGGCATATCACACTCCACAAGACACCGCAGACCGTCTGGACTATGACAAAATGGCCAGCGTGGTGAAAGCGACGTACCAGTTGGTATTGGACATGAATCAGCACATGTGATGCGCAGGTACACAAAATATGTGATGATGGCCGGCGATTATAACCACTAAAATGGGCTAGCAAGCATGCCGGACATTATCATTATAAATAAGCTGGAAAAAACCTACGACTCAGGGCATCAGGCGCTTAAATCTGTCAGCCTGACGATTCAAGATGGCGAAATACTCGCCCTGCTCGGCCCCAACGGCGCAGGCAAAACCACACTGATATCCACCATCTGCGGACTGGTTAATCCTACGAGTGGCAGCGTTACTGTCGGTGGTCATGACATTATCAAAGACTACCGCATCACCCGCCAAATGATTGGCTTAGTGCCACAGGAATTGACGCTGGGCGCTTTTGAAACAGTCTGGGATACTATCAACCTAAGCCGGGGTTTATTCGGTAAAAAACCGGATGCTGCTTACCTTGATCAACTGCTAAAAGACCTGTCGCTGCACGACAAAAAGCACAGTGAAATTCGCACACTATCCGGTGGCATGAAACGGCGCGTGCTGATTGCCAAAGCCTTATCGCACCAGCCAAAAATTCTGTTTCTTGATGAGCCGACTGCCGGTGTTGATGTCGAGTTACGTAAAGATATGTGGCAGATTGTCAACCGCCTGCGTGAATCCGGTGTCACCATTATTCTCACCACCCATTACATCGAGGAAGCGGAAGAAATCGCAGACCGGATTGGGGTGATACGAGATGGCGAGTTACTGCTGATTGAAGACAAAAAGACCCTGATGAAAAAGATGGGCAAAAAACAATTAGGCATCGAGTTGCGCGAGACGATTACTGAAATCCCGACATCACTGGCGGAGTATGAACTGGAGCTGATCAATGGCGGCACGGAGCTGCTTTATAGCTACGACACCAAAGCTGATCAGACCGGCATAACACGCCTGCTGACCAGCATCAGTGACGCTGGCTTAACATTGAAAGATCTCCGCACTACGCAAAGCTCACTGGAAGACATCTTTGTTGATCTTGTCCATAGCGATAAACCAGAAGCAGGCCAATCATGAATTATCAAGCCGTTAAAGTTATCTACAAATTTGAAATGCTGAGAACCTGGCGCACCTTATTACAAAGCATTGCCTCGCCGGTATTGTCAACCAGCCTTTATTTTATCGTCTTTGGCTCCGCAATCGGTAGCCGGATCCAGGAAGTAGATGGCGTGTCTTATGGCGCATTCATCGTGCCCGGTCTAATCATGTTTACGCTGCTGACACAGAGTATTTCCAATGCTTCATTCGGGATATTCTTCCCCAAATTTACCGGCACTATCTATGAGTACATGTCCGCGCCGATTTCTTCATTCGAAATTCTGCTGGGCTTTGTCGGTGCGGCGGCCACCAAGTCATTTATTATCGGACTGATTATTCTGGTCACAGCCAGTATGTTCGTTGACCTTCGCATAGCGCACCCGATCTGGATGATGGCGTTTCTGATACTGACTTGCATCTCCTTCAGCCTGCTGGGATTTATCATTGGTCTTTGGGCGACTGACTTTGAAAAATTGCAGGTGGTACCGCTATTGATTATCACACCACTGGTTTTTCTGGGTGGCACGTTCTATTCCATCAGCATGCTGCCGGAAACATGGCAGATGGTCACCATGCTCAATCCGGTGGTCTATCTGGTCAGCGGCTTCCGCTGGAGCTTCTTTGAAATTGCGGATGTGAATGTGTATGTGAGCCTGTTTATTATTCTGGGTTTTCTGGCTACGTGCATGGGTGTGGTTTGGTGGATGTTTAAGACGGGGTATCGGTTGAAGAGTTAATACTTCCTTGTCGAAGCCTAATCCTGTAAATTTAGGGATCATGATCCCTAAATTTACAGGATTAGCATGTTAAAACGTCATACCCAGCAAGATATTCAAACTTACCTAAAGCATTTCCCGTCACTATTGATTACCGGCGCGCGACAAGTCGGCAAATCAACACTAGCCCTCAATCTGGGTATCGATAACTACGTTACGCTGGATGACATTGCTACCTATCAAAGTGCAAAAAGTGACCCCAAGGGCTTTATTAAAAGCCTGACAACACCGGTAATTATTGATGAAGTGCAACGCGCTCCAGAAATATTTATTGCGATTAAAGAAACCATTGATCAAGATCGCTCCCCTGGTCGCTTTGTGCTTACTGGCTCCAGTAACCTACAGGGCTTTCGTAATTTATCCGACTCATTGGCCGGACGCATTGGTATTGTTGATCTTTATGCACTGAGTCTGAGTGAACTCAACCAATCTGAACTAAGCCTGATCGATACACTATTCTCAGCGGATGAGCTGAAACAACCCGATGTCATTGATGTTGCGGATAACATCCTGAAAGGCGGCTTTCCGGAAATACAAATCCTGCCTAACGCTAAAACCCGCCTGCTTTGGTTTAGCTCTTATATCCGGACATACATTGAGCGTGACCTGCATGATGTCAGTACTATCCGTAACTTGGATAACTTCATGAAACTGTACCTAGCGCTCGCATTAAGAAGTGGCAATCTGATGAACAAATCGGACATCGGGCGGGATTGTCAGATTGACAGCAAATCACTGGATAACTATCTGTCAATACTCAACAACACCTACCAGATCAGGTTATTGAAGCCTTATTTTAATAATGAATTGAAACGACTGGTGAAAATGCCCAAGGTTTATATGCTGGATAGCGGCATATTGTGTCACTTATTAAAAATCACTCAGGTGCCTGAATTACTGAATTCACCCAGCAAGGGGCTGATTTATGAAACCTTTGTAATGAGTGAGCTTATTAAGGCCATTTCCTACTCGGAAAAGCCTGTTGATATTAGCTTCTACCGCACGAGTGACGGTAAGGAGGTTGATTTTATTCTGGATGATGGTCACTCGTTGGTGATTATTGAAGTGAAGTCTACCCACTCTGTGGCTGCCAGTGATTTTAAGCACCTGAAGTATTTTATTGATGTCCATAAAAAACCGGTTCGAAGGGCTATTGTTTTATATGCGGGGGAACGGGTATTGCCGTTTGGCGAGCATGATGGTGTGGCGTTGCAGGCTGTGCCGTTGGGGTGTTTGGCGGGTCAAACGGTAATCCCCCCTTAAAATGGCTCCAAAAGTAGAATTTTCTCGTCATCTATACACAGGAGATTTTTGGAATGAAAACATCACGTTATAGCGATAGCCAAATCATGGCTATTTTGAAGCAAGCCGAGGCAGGCACACCTGTGCCTGGATTATGCCGTGAACATGGCATGAGCAACGCCAGTTTTTACAAGTGGCCCTCTAAGTATGGTGGCATGGATGCTTCACTGATGGCACGCATGAAAGAACTGGAGGCAGAAAATCGCCAGCTCAAAAAACCATATCCAACCCTGCCCATTTAATGATAAAACAACAAAAAACTAAGGAGGAACGCCCCGCATGACACAAGAAAACATACTCGTCATCATGGCCGACCAGCTAACCGCACTCGCGCTTGGTTGTTACGGCAATCCCGATGTAAAAACCCCGAACATCGACCAATTAGCGAAAGACGGCGTGCAGTTCGACTCAGCCTACAGCAGCAGCCCCCTGTGCACTCCCGCCCGCTATGCTTTCATGACCGGCCAGAATGTATCCCAATGCGGTGGCTACGACAACGCGGCTTACATGCCATCCACCATGCCCACCTTTGCGCATTACCTGCGCATGATGGGCTACCGCACCTGCCTCGCCGGTAAGATGCATTTCGTAGGGCCTGATCAGTTACATGGCTTTGAAGAACGCCTGACCACCGATGTTTACCCCGCTGATTTTGGCTGGATGCCGGACTGGACTAATCCGGATGAGCGCATTGATCTCTGGTATCACAATATGTCCAGCATCAAACAGGCTGGTGTCGCATCAATCACTAACCAACTGACTTACGATGATGAAGTCGGTACAAAATCTGTACAGGCGATTTATGATCATGCCCGCACGGAAGACGAGCGCCCCCTGTGCCTGGTTACCAGCTTTATCCATCCGCATGACCCTTATGCATGCCGCAAAAAATACTGGGATTTGTACGAGGATGTGGATCTTGCCATGCCAACCGTTCCCCGCCCCGACCGTGATGAGAATGACCCGCACAACCTCCGGCTGGAAAAAGTCATCGCGCTGGATGCCGTGGACGTCAGCGATGAGGAAATCATCAATGCCCGCCGCGCCTACTACGCCAATATCAGTTATATCGACGAATGGATAGGCAAACTGCGTGAGACATTGGATGAATGCGGTCTGAGCGAAAACACCACAATTATTTTCACATCGGATCATGGTGACATGTTGGGTGAATTTGGTCTGTGGTACAAAATGAGCTTCCGCGAATGGTCGTGCCGGATTCCAATGATAGTGCATCAACCCAAACATTTTGAAGCACGCAGCGTTGAACAACCCGTCGCTCAGGTAGACGTGCTGCCTACCCTGCTTGACCTTGCCAACGAATTTACGGGTGCAGCGATCCCGGAAGCACTTGAGCCATTTAGTGGACGTTCCTTACTGCCTTTATGCAAAGGTGATGACAGCAACGATCCGAATGCTTGCATCAGTGAGTTTCTGGGTGAAGGTACCGGTGCGCCTATGTTGATGATCCGGCGTGGCCACTACAAGTTTATTTCCTGCATGACAGACCCCGACCAACTGTTTGATTTACAAGCCGACCCGAATGAATTGAATAACCTAGCCAGTGATTCAGCCACCGAACATCAACAGGCTTTATTAGCCGGTTTCAGGGAAGAAGCCTCAAAACATTGGGACGCCGAAGCATTACGGCAAACAGTGATCAAATCTCAACATCTCCGCCGCACATTGCATGCCGCTTTACGTATTGGCAAATATGAAAACTGGGACTATAACCCACCGAATGATCCATCCGAACAATACACCCGTAGCCACATGGATCTGACGCGGCATGACATTGCTTCACGTTTTCCGAGGCCCCCAAAGTTTGCACCGAAGTGGACATAAAATAACACCGAAACCACCTGCGCCATTGAGGGCGCGGGGCGCGGGTGCTTGCTCGTTACATGCGCCCAGGCCAGGGGCTACACAACAAACCAGGCAGTTCCAGCCCGGTAACCGGCTTGGACAAATGAAACCCTTGCAAGAAATCACAATCAAGCTCCAGAACCCGGTTCAGTTGCTCTTGATTTTCTATACCTTCGATAGTGACCGATAAATCAAGGCTTTTCGCGGCATTAATGGTGGAAGTAAAAACCTTCCATTGCACTTCATCGTTCACCATATTCCAAAGCAGTGTTTTATCCAGCTTAATGCCTTTAAATACGCCCTTCTGCAACCCCAGAAAAGAGGTGTGTCCCTGTCCATAATCATCCAGCACCAATGGAAACCCCATTTCTTTAATACGCTTCAAACTATCTTCAATGTAATTATTATTAGTCACCGGAGACGTTTCTGTTACTTCGAATTCAAGCCGGGACACCCTGTTTTCATGCTGGATTTCATTAAAAATACCCATTAATTCTGCAACATGTATAGAGTCGCCCATTTGATAAGGGGATAAATTCACAGAAATAACAATATCAGGGAAATCCATCAACCGGGCATCAATCACCAGGATTATTTTCTTCAAAACCCACTCAAACAAAGCACCAATCATACCTGTTGTCTCAGCCACAGTAATGAAATCATCAGGGTCAACATCCCCCAGCTCTGTCGAATAACACCGAACCAGTGCCTCAAGCTTTCTAATCTCAAGGCCTTCCGCCCCATAAATAGGCTGGAACACCACGCTAAAGTAATGATCAAACTGTTTACTTTCAATCATTCTGAAAATATCAAGTATACGTTTATTAAAAAATCGAATCCCAGGTTCAGAATTACTTGCGGGTGGATAGTTCAGGTAGTTTTGATGCTTATTTTCAAACATTGCATAATCAGCAAACCGGATTAACTCCTGAGCAGATTGAGTAGAATGATCAGACTTTGCAATACCGACACTCACACTAATATTGATAGAAGACTGCTCAAACTCATAGGGCTTTTCCAGTTCATCTTTTACTTCTCTTACCAGCTTTAGCAACTTTTCATTATCGTATTGACCAGTGACAAGTATCACAAACTCATCACCCCCAAAACGATAAAAATCAACACACCCTTTGAAGTCAGTTAACAAAGATAGCTTTCTTAGCCTCCCCCCTAGCTCAATAAGAATTTTATCCCCACTCTCATGCCCAAATAAGTCATTGACCTCTTTAAATCGATCAAAATCAATAAAAACCACATAAAAATTCTTACCAAATAGCTTAAAATCCCTAAAGCAAAACTGTAAATCTTTATCTAAAACATGCCGGTTATAGAGGCCTGTCAAATGGTCATCAATTGATTGCTGGTGGCTTTTCTCCGCCATGGGCATTATAAAAAGCACACAAGCAGACAGCGTACCCCCAAACAAAAGAATGGTAAGGATAATGGAATCTACTTCAAAGTATACAGGTGTATTTTCCGTGGCTAAAACACCAGGGAATGGCCAGAAAAAATAAGCCAACAAAATACTACAAAACAACCCTAAAAAAGTGAGGTAAAATGATTTGGTGAAGCTCAAAACAACCGGAATCAAACTAAGCCAAACCATGGTTGGGACTCGTTGCATACCATCAAGGCTATTCAATATAAATGCTAGATTGACTAAGGAAACCAAAGTCATTAAAACAATAATCAGTTGATAATTACGAAAACGCAACAAAAAAACCAACAAAACACTATTACACAAAACTTCCAAAAAATCATAAAAAGCAAGGGATTTGCTTCCAATAATGGCATAATATAAAGCAGAAAACAGCCCAAAAATTATAGCTGCAAGCAGCAAAGAACTCGCAGCAATTAATAGCATATAGTCAGATTGACGATAATTTTTATGGTGCCATATTTTAGGAATTTCAATTATTTTAGTCAGTAATGAAGGCATTAAAAATACTTTTGGTTAGTAGACTTTCTATTTACCGGGAGAACTGAGGACGACACTTACCTGCACAACACATTTGCACCGGCCCTCCTAGCTCTCATTCGTATTTATATCTGTCACATCTGAACCCATATATAGTTCATCAGAATGTTTTTTCTTTCATCATACGCTCAAGTAACGATGAACACAGCTATAAAATTCCGACCGCCATATCGGGTAAATCTAAAAAATCTCACAACCCTGCAATCAATCACCGCCCTCATCCGTCTTTATCTTTGTGGCGAGTCAATATACAGCGCCACATCCTTACTATTACACCGGAGATTTACATGAAAAACACAACACTTTTGGCTTCGACCCTTATGGGCATGATGGCTGTATCAACTTCTGCATTTGCTGTACCGGATGCACCTACTGAATGGGAAAAATGTGCTGGTATCGCCATGGAAGGTAAAAATGATTGTGGCGCAAAAGATGGCAGCCATGATTGTTCAGGCCAGTCAAAGGTGACTAATTCAGATGACGAGTGGGTTTACTTGCCTAAAGGTACCTGTGAAAAGGTAACGGGCGGTGTAGTAGTCGGTACCAAACCCGCTAAATCATAAATGCGGTGAGCAACCATCCTATAAAAGGTGCTGGCATGGGGTTACGTATACCCCATGCTGCCACCATTCTTGATACACAGGCCGATATTCCCTGGTTCGAGCTGCTAGCTGATAACTGGCTGGCGGAAGGTGGCATCAACCGCTATTTACTGGATGCGGTTACTGAACGGTACCCTTGTGTATTACATGGCGTAGGTTTGTCATTGGGCGCATTGGACCCACTGGATTTCGATTACCTCAAAAAAATCAGGCAACTCAAACACCACACCAACGCAGCCTGGTACTCGGAGCACTGTAGCTTTTCCGTGCACAACGGACTGCACACCCCGGATTTATTACCCTTGCCCTACACCGATGAAGCCGTGACGCACATCAGTTTCCGTATCCGGCAGGTACAGGACTTTATGGGCGAACGCATGTTGCTGGAAAATGTCTCCAGTTACCTCAGTGCACCGAATGTTGGCATGAGTGAAGGCGAGTTTCTCACAGCGGTTGCAGAAGATGCTGATTGTGACTTATTGCTCGATATTAATAATGCTTACGTATCAGAGTTTAATAATCAGCAAAGCTGTGCCGACTTGCTAGCCGCCGTTCCGACAGAAAGAGTGCGCCAAATCCATCTCGCTGGTTATGAAGATAAGGGCAACTATTTGCTGGATGCGCACAATAACCCTGTCGCAGAACCAGTCTGGCATCACTTTTCTGGCTATATCCAACAACATGGCGCTATCCCCAGCATGATTGAATGGGATAATGATCTGCCCGGTGTTGGGCGTTTATTTGAAGAGCAGAGGCGCATACAACATATTCTCGATGAAAATGCCGCAGGGGAAACCACAAGATGCACCTGAAACAATGGCACGATGCATTCGGTTATTTATTATCCGGTGGTCCCGCAGCGCTGGCGGCTTCCATTACGGGTAGCGCGGAATTTAGTGCCGAAGAGCGACTGAATGTCTACCGCAACAATTATCAACAGGGATTGATTAGTCACCTGCAACACACCTTTGAGCGCTGTAATGCACATGTCGGTGATGACTATTTTGCGCAACTGGCCATCAGCTACATCAACGAATACCCACCTATCATACCTAGCCTGCAAACCTATGGTCATCACTTTGCGCAGCATTTAAAAACATTGCTCAACACCCGCCCTGAATTAAGTAGCATGACTTATCTGCCTGACTTAGCCACCGTCGACTGGTTATGCGATGAAGTCTATTACAGCCCGCAACGTAAGCCATGGTCACAGCAGAATTTCCAGCAATTAGATGCCAAACAACAAGCTAACCTGACATTACTGTTGAGTCCGGATTGCCGCTTACTGCATTCACGGTGGTCGTTATTTTCACTGTGGGAGTTGCACAGTGAACAGCGTAGCCATCTGACAATGGCGTATCTGGAATCCCCTGAATACTTGCTAGTCCACCGCGACCAATACCGTATTAAACTCGAAAAATTACCACCACACATCTACTTCCTTTTAATGGCCGTACAAGAAGGTTTGCCCCTGTACCAATTGGCTGAGCAACACCCGGAAGGTATCAGCCACCTGCCTGCTTTAATCAGTCAGGGGTGGATACACGACTTTGAGGTCACTACGCCTGATGCTTGAACGCGATCAACTACAACAACTTTATCAATATGGTTTGTCTTTAACCCGCCATTCGCATGACGCACATGACCTGTTACAAAACGCGCTGGAAAAGTGGGTACGTGGTGGTAAACAAGGGCGCAACCCCTACGCCTATATCCGCAAAATAATGCGCAACCGTTTTATTGATGATTGCCGACACAATAACTTAATTGCCTTCGAGTCGTTAGCAGCAGATGAGCCGATAGCACTTGATGAACAATCGCTCGAACAACAACACATAAACAGCGATATGATAGAGCTGCTGCTGGAACACCTGAATGCAGCGGAGCGCGAGGTTTTATTTTTGTGGGCAGTACTGGAATACACAGCCAGCGAAATTGCCACCGAACTGGACACGTCCCGTGGCACTATTTTATCGCGCTTATTCCGGGTCAAAAAGAAAGCCCAACAATTGATGGCAACGCTGGAAAAGGAGAACCCGCTGCCCTTAGGAATTACCCCATGAAATCCACACTCAAGCAATCTGTCAACAAACACTACGCACACCAAAAAATGGATGAGCAGCAACTGGATCAGTTGGAAGCGCTTTATAAAACCGCAGTGGACACCCCCGCCACCAGCACCCGCCATACCTTATCGACGGTAAGAAAAATCTACCCCTGGGCAGCCTCCATTGCCGCCACTATTTTTCTGGCGATCAGCTTGCTGTTTTTCTATCTGCCCGTGGACAATGAACAACGGATTCTGGACATTGCGCAAGAAGTCGCTAAGGAGCACTTGCATCAAAATGCGCTGGAAGTCAGCAGCCAAAACTTTGATGTCGTACAAAGCTATTTCAGTAAACTGGACTTTCTGCCTAATGTCTCCAGTCGTTTCGGTGGGAGCAGTCAATTACTGGGCGGGCGCTATTGCTCGATACGCAATATCACCGCTGCACAAATTCGCTACCAGACTGCGGGCACGCCCAATACCCTGTACCAGGTGAGTTATGACCCCGAACACTTTGGTATTATTCCTGATATAAACAAAGGCGAAACACCGCTTAAACGTCATGTGAAAGGCGTACAAATGGAAATGTGGGTTGAAAAAGGTTTGTTCATGGTCGGGGCTAAAAACATACCGGTCACCCAACAATCCATGAAATGAATTTGTCCTATCAATAAACGGTGGGTGCGCCAGACAGAATCCTTTATGATTCTAATCACCACTTCTCCCGGACAATCACTATGCCCATCACACAACTGGATCACGTTAACTTATGCACCACGCAACTCAACACTATGATCGATTGGTATACTACCATTCTCGGATTGCATAACGGATACCGCCCTAACTCCCCCAGCACAGGCGCGTGGCTATATATTGGTGATGACCCGGTCGTGCACTTGGTTGAGATAGATGATTCAACGGCGATTGGCTCTGAGGCCAGCCTTAAACTGGAACACTTCGCTTTCTCGGGCACTGACATCGACGGGCTGGAAGCACGCTTACAAACCGCCGGACTGGACTATAAACGGTCTGATCGACTAGCCGCCAACCTTAACCGGCTAACCGCATGGGATCCGGATGGTAACCATATTCATATTGATTTTGTGACTGAGGCATAAGGCAAATTATACAATCAGACATCACCCTTCCAGATTCCGCACAAACGTATAAGCCCCTGACGCATCCTTCATGCGATACAAAGCAGCGGGTCGTCCACTGCCATCCGAATGTTTCTCACCGGTATCAATCAATAATTCAGCTTGTTCAATACGCCGCCGAAACGATTTTTTCTGGATAGATTTAGCAATCAACACCTCATGTAGGTGCTGCAACTCCGGTAGGGAAAATTTCTCCGGCAATGCGTAAGCGGGAACAATCGAATACAACGCCTTCTGGCGCAACCGCTCACGGGCATAATCAATAATACTGCGGTGATCGAAAGCCAGTTGCATACCCTCCAACTGTTCCAGGCTCACCCACTTCACATCGGCCACAGTGGCGACATGTGTTTCACAATCCTGATGCGCAATCAGCGCCGTATAACATATAGTGACTGACCAGCTACGTTTATCACGTGAATCATTGCCGAAGGTGTGTAACTGCTCCAGATAAGGCGGCGTGACTGCGGTTTTCTCGCGTAACTTCCGTAAAGCCGTATCTTCCAGCGTCTTATCATGCTCAAGATCCACAAACCCACCGGGCAATCCCCACAAGCCTTTATCAGGATGGTTAGAGCGTTCCACCAATAAAACCTTCAGCTGCTCCTCATGGTAAGTAAATAATACGGGATCAACAGTAATCATCGGTGCATCGAATTCACGCTTATCGTACTGAGCGATAAATTGCGCTTCGGATAGTGAGTTGTCAGTTTGTGGGGCGGACATATAGAAGCTCGGTTACAGTTATCTTTGAATATACTTACTTTACCGCACTTTGTGACTTAATGACATTTAACGCTTGACACTATAAGTGTCATTACGACCCGTATTTCGTAATGGCAAAATATTAGTGGATGATGATTTTGAATTGATTCGGAAACGTAGTGTTTCCTGATCTGTTCTTTCAGACAGGCAAGGAAACTATAAACACATTCAATTTGTCATAGTAGAGGCATTCACTAAACAATAAATCACGGAAACCCCTGCGTCACTATTTACAGTGATGCAGGGGATTATATGGAAATTCAGGTTATAGGGTATCATTATGAAAAATATAAAGATTTCAATGTCTCTCGCTTTAATAGCTATGCTGACATCTTTTTCGGCTGCCGCAGGAAACTGCATGGAAGGTGACAAGCTCCAGAAAACAACAGCCAACAGCAACACAACCCCCCTTAATGCAACAGTTAGTGATTCCATGGTTGAAAAACTAGCGGAGGCGCTGCGCTGGGAATTAAATAACTACGGGCCAGCTTCTTCCAACGACGACATTGACTATCAGGTAGTAGAAGTTATCAATGCTGAAAAAAAGGAAAGTGAGGCTGGTACAGGCTACACAATCAACGTTAAATTCAACACGGGATCTTCTCAGAATGAAGCAGGTATGATCGTTTACCAAGGCATGATCTCGGAAAGTACCGATGGCCACCTCAGCGTCACTGACTATAAATCTGAGGATTAAGCTCCATTGGCTGGCACCAAGTTTGCTGTTTGGTGCTAGTTGTCAGGGCTTGTTTCAGCTTCAAAAAAGCTAATACTCGCCAGCGCCTGATCCCTGTTTTCGCCGCAGTTTTCAACGCTGGGTAAAAACTGCCGACAGACATCGGGGTAGCCATCGGCTCCCCAGATACCACAAGCGAATGTGACGGGGTCTAAATTAGCGCACAACACGCCCGCTGGTTTGCCATTGGGCATATTAGGCAGTGGTGAAGAAATGGAGGGGGCTATGCAACAAGCCCCGCAACCGGATCGACAGTTCAATTACGCCACAGCCTTGGCGGCACGCGCCTGGTGCAGTTTTTTGTAACTCTCGATCAACTTCAGATGGCGATCCAGGCCTTCCAGCTTCATACTGGTTTTAGTCAAACCAAAGAACGTCACCTGGCTGTTCACCGAGCCAACCACATTGTTCATAGTCTCTTCGCCAAACATACGATTCAGGTTATCGATGAAGTCCTCAAAATCCAGATCTTCATCCAGCGCAATTTCAAGCACGGCGTGAACAGCCTGATAAAACAAACCACGCTCAACGGTATTATCGTTGTATTGCAAGAAATCACCGACATGCTCAAGCGCGACATCAAGATCACCCAACGCCAGGCAAATCAGAATCTTCAGCTCAAGAATCGTCAACTGGCCCCACACCGTGTTCTCATCAAACTCAATACCGATTAATGTTTTAATGTCGGTGTAATTATCCAGCTGGCTTTCTTCCAGACGCTCCAACAAAGCCGTCAACGCTTCATCATCCAGATCATGGATATTCAGAATATCTTCACGGTAATCCAGCGCCTTATTGGTGTTATCCCAAATCAGGTCTTCCACCGGATAGATTTCCGAATAATCCGGCACCAGAATACGACAAGCTGTTGCGCCCAGCGTATCAAACACCGCCATGTACGACTCTTTACCGATGCTGTCTAAGATGCCAAATAGCTGACCGACCTCTTCCTCACTGCTGCCAGAAAAATCCCATTCACAGAATTCATAATCATGGTTAGCACTAAAAAAACGCCAGGAAATTACACCGGAAGAATCAATGAAGTGCTCAACAAAGTTTTCTGATTCCGTCACCGCCATGCTATTAAACGTCGGACGCGGCAGATCATTTAAGCCCTCAAAACTACGGCCTTGTAATAACTCCGTAAGGCTACGTTCCAGCGCCACTTCAAGACTCGGGTGCGCACCAAATGACGCGAACACACCACCAGTACGCGGGTTCATCAGCGTCACACACATCACCGGAAATTGACCACCGAGTGAAGCATCTTTCACTACGACAGGAAAGCCCTGTTCTTCGAGTGCCTCGATGCCTTGCAGGATAGTGGGGTATTTCTCCAGCACTATCTGTGGCACATCAGGCAGGACAATTTCCTCGGCGATGATTTGTTTTTTCACGGCCCGCTCGAATATTTCCGACAGGCACTGTACCTGAGCTTCATGCAGATTATTGCCCGCACTCATGCCGTTACTCAGGAATAAGTTCTCAATCAAATTGGAAGGAAAATAGACGGTTTCGCCATCGGATTGACGCACGTAAGGGATGGAACAAATACCCCGCTCAACTAACCCCGAATTGGTATCAATCAGGTGGGAGCCACGTAATTCATTATCGACGTCATACAAGCCTAAACAATAGTCATCCAGAATATCAGCGGGCAACTCGTCATTTGGCCCCGGCTTAAACCATTTTTCATTGGGGTAATGCACAAAATCGCTGTTGGCGATCTCATGACCAAAATACTGATCGTTATAAAAGAAATTACAATTCAGCCGCTCGATAAATTCGCCCAGCGCTGAGCATAATGCGCTTTCTTTGGTCGAGCCTTTACCATTGGTAAAACACATCGGTGACGCCGCATCACGAATATTCAACGACCATACATGCGGTACGATATTCCGCCATGATGCAATCTCGATCTTCATGCCCAGATCAGCCAGAATCTCAGTCATGTTAGCAATGGTTTGCTCCAGCGGAAGGTCCTTACCCAAGATAAAGGTGCTGGAATCATCCGGCTGGTTCATCAGCATGGCTTGTGCGTCTTCAGCCAGATTTTCAACCGTTTCGATCTTAAACTCCGGCCCGGCCTGCACTACTTTTTTAACGGTGCAGCGATCAATCGAGCGTAAAATACCTTCGCGGTCTTTGTCTGAAATACTTTCCGGCAGCTCGACCTGAATCTGGAAAATCTGGTTATAACGATTTTCAGGATCAACGATATTGTTCTGGGACAGCTTTATGTTTTCCGTCGGAATATCACGTGCCAGACAATACACCCGAACGAAATAAGCGGCACACAACGCGGACGACGCCAGGAAATAATCAAACGGACTGGGGGCCGAACCATCGCCTTTGTAGCGAATCGGCTGATCGGTGATAACGGTGAAATCATCAAACTTAGCTTCAAGTCTGAGATTTTCGAGGAAGTTAACGTTGATTTCCATGGGATAGTTCCGCAGTGTCTGGCTGGCAATTGGTTGCGTACTATACCTTTTATACTATTTCCGGCACATTAAAACTTCCATGCTTACTGTAGAAATCGCAGACTTCTACGCTTGGGAGTGAAATCTTTTCATGCTCGTTACCGTGGAATGTCGCTGACTTCTACGCTTACGTACAAAATTGTTGGTGTATGTTAGAAAAACCTAATTTATTCATGGCAGTTACGGGTGGGATATGAAAGAATTCGCGACCTTGCTTTAAACAGTCATCAATCCTAATGTCCTACACACAACAACTCGCGCCCAATGGCGTTAAGAATGAAGTTCTCTCCGGAATGACCGTCGCACTGGCGCTGGTGCCTGAAGCCGTTGCTTTCGCGCTGGTTGCACAGGTTCACCCACTACTTGGCTTATATGCCGCCTTTATTATCGGCCTGATTACTTCCGTTTTTGGTGGTCGACCCGGCATGATTTCGGGTGCTACCGGTGCGATTGCGGTGGTGTTGATCGCTTTAGTTATCTCGCATGGTGTGGAATACCTGTTCGCAGCCGTCATATTAATGGGAATACTGCAAATTATTTTTGGTGCACTCCAATTAGGTAAATTCATTCGATTGGTTCCCCTGCCGGTGTTTCTTGGCTTTGTAAACGGACTGGCGCTGGTCATTTTCATTGCGCAGCTAAAGCAGTTTCAGATCACAGACGCAGATGGTATTAGTAACTGGATCACCGGCTGGCCGCTGATTGTTATGCTGGGACTGGCCGGATTAACGATGGCGATTATTCAGTTTCTGCCACGCCTGACCAAAGCGATTCCATCGACATTGGTAGCCATTGTTGTACTCAGCCTGATCGTGTTTTTCTTAGGCGTTGATACCCGCACTGTCGGTGATATGGCCTCTGTTTCCGGTAGCCTGCCAACTTTCCATTTCCCGGATGTGCCGCTTAATCTGGAAACGCTGTGGATCATATTGCCTTACTCGATCATTATGGCGCTGGTGGGCCTGATTGAGAGTCTGTTGACCTTGAATCTGGTCGATGCAATGACTGAAACCCGTGGTCAGGCAAACCGTGAAAGTGTCGCTCAGGGCGCTGCTAATTTTGTGACCGGCCTGTTCGGTGGCATGGGTGGTTGTGCGATGGTGGGCCAGAGCATGATCAACATTAACTCCGGTGGTATCGGACGTTTATCGGGCATCGTGGCAGCACTGGCTTTGTTGATGATTATCCTGCTGGGTGCGCCGTTGATTGAACAGATTCCGATTGCGGTTTTAGTCGGCGTTATGTTCATGGTGGTTATCGGTACCTTTAAGTGGAGCAGCCTGACACTGTTCGGAAAAATTGCACACAGTGAATTACTGATTACGGCGATTGTGACCATTACCACGGTTCTGACTGATCTCGCGGTGGCGGTTATTCTGGGTGTTATTTTATCTGCGCTGGTATTTGCATGGGAACACGCCAAGCAAATTGAAGTGCGTAAATACACCAATGAAAAAGGCAATACCGTTTACGAATTACAAGGGCCGTTGTTCTTTGCTTCCGTGCATAACTTTCAGGAGTTGTTCACACCGCGTGATGATGCTGACGATGTGATCGTTGATTTCCAAGGCTCACGGGTAGCTGATCATTCTGCGCTGTCCGCAATTGATGCGCTGGCTGAACGCTTTGAACGGGCGGGTAAGCGTTTGCACCTGGTTCATCTGAGTCCGGAGTGTCGGTTATTGCTGACTAAGGCAGGTGATCTGGTTGAGGTGAATGTACTGGAAGATCCGGTTTATCCGGTAGCGGCTGGTTTGTCGCTGGAAGAAATTGAAGCTTATGAGAAGCGTAAGGGTACGTCGGCTGCTCATTAAGTTTGTTCAGGTTTGATTAGAACGAAGCCCTGTTATTGCAGGGCTTTTGTTTATCAAGCCAGCTCCACATCAAACCCAACAATATTCCGGTTATCCTTGCTGAACTCCACCACCAGCAAATGAATCGGCTGATTCAAGTGACGGTATTTATCCGCATAAGCTTTGTCTTTAATTTGTTGTAAAGCACGCCCTTCAGGCACCAGCTCAACCACCTTGAACTCAAAAATATACACCTGATTATTAAACTTGAGCGTCATATCGATACGCCCTAAATTGGTACAATCTTCTACCGTCACATCAAGCCCAAGTGCAGCAAAGTAGGAATAAAACACACTGGCGTAATAACCTTCGTAGCTCTGAATTTCATTGTTGGTATACCAATGGTGCGGAATGCTGGCGAAAAAACTATGGAAAAGATGCTTCAAACCATCAAAGTCGTTCACCAGTAACAGGCGATAAAGCTGACCACTTTGCACAGCTTGTTCGGACTTGCCTTTCACTAATGCTGAGAGCAGATGTTCATTCAGACTTTGGTACACTTCACGGTTAGGATAACCCAGTGTATAAAATAGTTGGCCGCCCAGATTTTCTTCTTGTTTAATGGTCAGGTAGCCCGTCTGAAACAGCAATGCTTCGGTAGTAATGTCATCAACATCGAAGCTCGACAGCATCGAACTGCTACTGAACATATTATTCAGTTTCAGCGTCGGAATCTGGCGTTTGAATAACAGATCAATTAAGAAAGTAGGCGTGCCGGTTTCAAACCAATAATTCGCAAATTTGCGCTGATCAAACAACTGTAAAATATCAAACGGGTTGTACACTCCTTCACCTAACCAGTGATAACCGTTGTACCATTCCCGGATCTGATCACGATCAAGACCTTCCAGCTCAGGCGCAAATACCTGATCAATATCAGCATCAGTATAACCACAAATGGTGGAATAACGGGGGTCGAGGGTAATGTCCCTCAGGTTGTTCAGCCCGGAGAATAAACTAACCTTAGAAAACTTACTCACGCCGGTTAAAAAACTGAATTTGATATGAGCATCATAGTCTTTGATGGTGCCGTAAAAGCCACGCAGAAAATCGCGATTGGATTTGGCAACATCAGGGTATTCGAGCGCATCCAGAATAGGCTTGTCGTATTCATCGATGAGAATAGAGACCGGTTTCCCGGCCTTCTGGCTGACTTCGAGTATCAGGTCAGCAAAACGACCACCAATGTCTTCCAGTTGTGGTTTGACATCGAATTGTCTCTCCAAATGAGTGAGCTGGGTGTGAAGTGACTCCTGAAGGCTCTGGGTATTATTGAAGTTTTTGCTGCCGAAGCTAAGGCGTAACACCGGATATTTGACTGACCAATCCCATTGATCTTGTGCAGCCAGCCCCTGAAATAATGCCTCATTCCCTTCCAGCAACTCTTTCAGAGTATCCAGAAACAGGCTTTTACCAAAACGTCTGGGGCGCGACAAAAAGTAGTTTTTACCGTTATTAATTAACGAGAGCGCCAGGTCACTTTTATCGACATAGTAATGGCACTTTTCACGAATCTCGCGAAACGTCTGAATACCAACAGGTAGCTGTTTACGTTCTGTCATGGTTGATGTTTTGTCGTTTACTGATATGCATCTAGTTTAACATGGTTTAGATCAGCAAGCGTTTACACAACACAGTCCCCTAGCGCCCATAAGCCGCAGGCACCCCATAAACATTATTCCATTACCAGCGACCGGAACCAGTTGTGCTGCTTCATGGTTGCCTTTAGTGATGGTCATGTGTGTGCGGAAATATGTACCTGATCAAAGACGCCTAAACTGACCACAGAACGTATTAACTTTGGTTGGATTGAAATAAGCGTTACTGTAAGCTTCTGCTCTGAATTTTATGAAGCACGCACATGACATTATTTACCCTAAAAATGGCGGAAACAGCGCCGTTCATGCTTTTCGAAAACACGCTGCCGGATCAATGTGCTGAAGCAGCCTGGCTATTCACACAACCTATCCGCGAAATCGTTGCCATCCACCATCACCAACTGGATGCAGCATTGGCTGAAATTGACCGTGAGCGTGAGAAAGGCCATTACCTCGCGGGCTTTTTATCCTATGAAGCAGCCTATGCCTTTTCGCCCAAATTTGCTGACTTTCATAATCCGGCAACAGCTGAACGCCCCCTGTTGCAATTTTATGTATTCGACCAGGTATCACGCCCCACTCAGGATGAAGTGGATCAGTCATTTCTGCAATTCCCGGAATCCAACCCCTTCATAAAAAACTGGACACCCACCGAAACAGAAGACGAATACATCACAAAACTAAACCACATCAGGCAATACATCGAACAAGGTGATGCTTATCAGGTCAACCATACTTTCCGCGCCGGTTTCGAACTGGAAGGAGGTATTAACGGACTGTATCAAGCTTTACGTAAAGCCCAACCCGTTGCTTTTTCGGCCTTGTTACACCTGCCACAAAGCTCGGTATTATCCTTGTCGCCAGAGTTATTTCTAAAAAAACGTGGCAAGACCTTGTCCACCAAGCCCATGAAAGGAACGGCTGCACGTGGTAAGAATGCAAAGGAAGATCACCAAATTCTGGCGGCTATGAATGAGGACAAAAAGCTACATTCTGAAAACCTGATGATTGTCGACCTGATGCGCAATGATATTGGCCGGTTAGCAAAACCCGGTAGTGTGCAGGTCAGTAAACTATTCGAAATCCAAACCTATAAAACCCTGCACCAAATGATATCAACCATAAGGGGGGAAATAGACCAGAACACCCCTTTTGCGAAGATCATCAAACAACTGTTTCCTTGCGGCTCGATTACCGGCGCACCCAAAGTTCGCAGCATGGAAATCATCAATCAACTGGAAAACACGCCTCGCCATCTCTATACCGGGGCTATCGGCTTCATCACACCGGAGAATGATTTCACTTTTAATGTACCCATCCGTACCCTGCATTTCCCGAAAGGCAGCACACAGGGAACCCTCGGCATTGGTGGCGGCATTATCTACGAAAGTAAGGCGCAGGATGAGTGGCAGGAAGCTTTATTGAAAGCGCGTTTTCTGACTGGATTGAACCGGAATTTCAAGTTGATTGAGACCTTTCGTTATGATGCTGTGCGCCGGGAAATTCCACGTCTTGCAGCGCACTTAGCACGCTTACAGCATAGTGCGGCATGGTTTGGTTTTCCTGCTGGAACTGAAAGCTGCCACCAAGCGATTCAATCCTACATAAAACAACAAAACACAAAAGCCGACTTAAAAATCCGCCTGCTACTGGATTCCACAGGAAGCATCACCCTCAGCAGTGAACAGCTACCGAAAGACAATGCAGCGCCCACGGCTATCCCAACAATCACCATCAGCCAACACCGCATCGATGGCAGCAACCTATTCCGCCAGCACAAAACCACTAACCGTGATGTATATAACCGTGAATACCAACGAGCCGAACAGCAGGGTTTTTATGATGTATTGTTTTTAAATGAAGCCGGGGTTGTCGCTGAAGCCAGTCGCCATAATTTATTAGTGGAACTGGACGGTCAGCGCTATACACCGCCTGTCAGCGATGGTGCTCTGCCGGGCATTATGCGACAACAGTTACTGAATGATCCTGTGTCACCCGCTCAGGAAAAACAGTTAACTATCGAAGATCTGCACAAAGCAGAACGCGTATACCTGTGTAATTCAGTACGAGGTGTGGTTGAGGTGCAGCTTAAAACGGTCATGCCGTTATAAGAGATCACACACTTCCTGCCGTTCTCATTTGGTCTTTTGCACGTATTGTCCCATAATCAACTTAGACTAAAAAAACAAAGGCCAAAACATAGCTATGCAAATTACTAATCTGGAAAATGTACCGGGTAAAACCATCACCGAACACCTCGGCCTGGTACAAGGCAGCTCAGTTCGTGCGAAACACGTGGGCCGCGATATTATGGCCTCATTGAAAAACCTGCTGGGTGGCGAGCTGAAGGGATACACAGAACTGTTATCCGAGTCCCGCGAGGAAGCGATGGAACGTATGGTGCAACAAGCTGAGGCTGCCGGTGCTAATGCCATTCTGAATGTGCGTTTTTCAACCTCCAGTGTCACACAAGGCGCTGCCGAGATTTACGTGTATGGTACGGCAGTGATTCTGGAGTAAGCGCTTATGAATTTCCAGCTCTGGTATATTTTCGTCATGCTGATAGTGGCCTTTTTTATTGGCTCCTATCTGGAAAAACGCCACTACAAATCCATTATCCGCCGTGAACTCGAATTGAATTCGCTACCGGCTGTGTCATTACGCACACCACCGGAAGGTGATTTCCACCATGCGCTGGTACTGGGCAATGTGACCGTTTCCATCGATTACTTCAAACGTTTTCTGGCGTCACTACATGCCTTCTTTGGTGGCCGCATCACATCGTATGAATCACTATTGGATCGTGCCCGCCGCGAAGCTTTATTACGCATGAAAGAAGAAGCACGCCGCTATAATGCTGAGTTAGTGCTGAATGTCCGCTACGAAACAGCATCCATCTATAAAGGTAAGGGGAATAATATCGGTTCAGTCGAAGTACTCGCTTACGGAACAGCGTTGATCCCCGATGGCCAAATACAGTAACCCACAACCGCCGGAAGGCATTAATGTCACCAAGACTAATCCGCTGGTAACTTTCCTTAAATTATCAACAGGCATGGCGCTTGTACTGGCGATATCTGCGTGGATACTGGCTTCCGGAGCGGGCTGGCTAGCCTCACTGGTACCTTTTGAACAGGAACTAAAAGTCAGTGCGCTCTACCCGCAATCGGAGAGCGAATCACAAACGAATCCGGCATTACAAAACTACCTGGGCGATCTGGCAAAACGTCTGCAACCGGCGATGGATTTACCGGAAGGTATGACAATCACCATCCACTATCAATCCGAAGATGTGGAAAACGCCTTCGCCACCATTGGTGGGAATATCCTGTTATACAAAGGCTTACTAAAAGCACTGCCGAATGAGAATAGCCTCGCCATGCTAATCGCGCATGAAATGGCCCACGTGAAATTCCGCCATCCGATCCGCGCTGCCAGTCAGGGTATTGCGATTAACTCCGGCATCAAATTATTGATGGGTTACTCAAACGTAGATATTCTCGGCAATGCGGGCTTGTATACCCAATTGCATTTCAGCCGCAGCATGGAAACAGAATCAGATGTTCAAGGCTTAACCGCCCTGCACTCGGTATATGGCCATGTGTATGGTGCAACAGACTTATTTAAAACCCTGCACTCGCTGACTAACGATGGCGGGATCGCGCCAAAATCAGCGTTCTTTAGTACGCACCCACTGGATCAGCAGCGGATTGACGGAATTAATCAGATTGCAGATGAGAACGGCTGGGCGGTGGAAGGCAAGAAAGTTACGCCACTGCCGGATGAGTTTATGGGGTGGTTGGGGGAGTAGAAACCCACATCAATCCGCAGGCCCCGCCCCCCTGCGTGATGCCTCAGTCGCCTCTACATAAGTCCGTTTCGCAAAACCGTCCAACCGCTGCCAGACTTCATCTGAAATTTCCTGCCCCAGATTTCCAGCCTCGACACCATTAACATCAGCATCCACACAAGAACATTCAACGCGATCCACAGCCCCAGCCATCAGCAAGCTATCCGCAACATCCTGTCCAGCCATCAAACCGTCATGACAAACCAGCTCAACATCCGACCAACTCAAGGCCAATGCAACGCCATGCACCCGATTCATCAACACCAAATAAGGCAACAACAACAAGGGGCTAGCAACACGCTCCATAACCAGAGGTTGAGACCATGGATTCATACCCTGATCACATAAACACGCCCCCGTGAGTAAAGGACAAAGCAGACCATCTTCAGTTTGTGGCACCCAGCACCCTTCTGCCATCACCGGAGCCTGATACTTCGTCGGGTGTGCAGTCCGCTGTTCAAAATAATTCGCCAACACCGCTGCCGCACCGGGCAATTGATAAGCTGCCAACAAACGCGCCGCCTTGCCAGCCTCCTCAGCACATCCCCACTCAAAGCCCGCACCACGTGCTGCTTTTTTTGCATGTGCATCAATCTCACTCAGCGAATAAATCATTACATTACGCTCCGGGCCATCAGGTCAGTGGTGGGTAAACCCAGTCATCCGCCGACAGGTCCTGTAATTCATGAGGAAACGGCGCATGCTGGAACATGGTAATCCGCAACCAGCGATCAGAACGCGGATCAAATTTAGTCGCGCCAAAAAACGATAACTTCAGCCGCAACAAATCAATCGGCAACATCTCCGCAGAAATCAGATTATCCTGAATTTCCATATAAGGTGCTTTATCAGCCTGTTGCGTACGCCGCACCACATGGCGGTATTCCGGATGCGCCAACAGAAATTTGGCCAACGTGTCACTTTGATCATTCCAGTCAGCCAATGCACTGGCTAATTGATTTACATGCCAACCGATACATAAAGGTTGTTCCAGATCGCCACCTTCTTCTTCAAAGCGCTCACCCAGACGCGGCTCCAGTTTTTCTTCCGACACATACCAAAACCGGCTACGGCTATCATCCGCTGAAAAATCCAACTTCAAAGCCCAGCTATAATACTGATCCAACCAAGCCCGCATATCAGCCACAGTCATCTGTGCATCAATCGCCGGAAGGTATTGCTCATCCGCATTCATGCAACCCGTCAGACCATCCACCAACGCCGGATAAGGCTCCAGCATCAGCATGGTCAGCATCTCCTGACCCTCCAGCGACAATGACCGTTCGGCCCACTGGTACAAACGATCCCAGCCGTAATCGGGCTGGTGTTTAAACAGAATCAGATAAACCTGCAACCGTCGAATGTCTGACTTCACCCCCGTGATTTTAGGTTGCTGCAACGGGTGTTCAGACTGCCATTGCTGTGCATTGATCCAACTCCGTCCCAAAAACTGGCGGAACATTTCAAACGACTCATCATCTACCTGTTTGATCGACCGAACACGGGCAATGGCCTCCTCCCGCGCCATAATCCAGTTATTCAGCAAGATAGGATGGTTCATTAAAAACGGTGCCATACCCAGGCCGGTGGAATTACCCACCCCAATAGAGCGCCGTAATGACGGCTCCAGAGTCACCGCCTGATCGCCCCCCTTAACCACAGCCATGTGCTCGACCAAATCCAGTGTAAACGCACGAATCAGCCAAACATTCAACATCTCAGCCTGAAACGGCCCGGCCATTTCCTCGCGCTCCCAGATCAGATCCCTGTCCGCCGCGCCAAATTTTCCGGAACCATATACCGCCGTGGTTCGCATCAGATAACCCACCGATTCAAGCTGCTCCGGATCCGGCTGTTGGCCTGCGGCTAAGGTATCAGCTACATAGTTAAACAACCGCGCCGAACGGTTTGCACGCGACAAACTCAGCTCGGATGAACTCACCCGCCCTGCTTCCTGTTTAGGCACATTTTGTATCAGACGTTGTAAATCAGCTTCATCCGGCACACCATCAAACAGCGTAAACGTTGCGTCCCACGCCTCAGCAATCACCCGGTCGGAACGTTGCTCCGGCGGTAAATCATGTGCGAAAACGATTAACGAATACGTTCGCTCCGGCCCTTTGGCCTGATATACCGCACGCCCTACCCCTTGATTATCAACGTCCCAAACTGTGCGCCGGAAGGCCCAATTGTCTTGTTTCAAACGGCGTAATAATGTCCGCATGAAAGACAAACGACCTTGGTGGGCGCTGCCCATACGATCCAGGCGCATGACCTGTTCGGGTGAACGACGGGGAATATGAGTTTCAATGATTGGGGTATCGTGAGTCATGAATACTAACCTCTAGCTATACTGCACCAAAATTCTCCGAGAAAAACCGGAACCAGTTATTCCCCATAATCGCATGAACTTCAGTTTCACTAAAGCCTGTCTTTTGCAGCCCCGCTGCAATGTTCGGAAAGTGCTCATTCCCTTCAAACCACTCCGGCATATCCGGAAAGCCGGGGGCTGCTGCTGAACCTTCGCCGTAATCAATCTGCTTAGTCCAACGTCCGACACGCATCCATTCCACTACCGAATCCGGCTGATCCTGACATAAATCAGAACCCAACCCGATATGCTCAACCCCCATCACCTCAGCGGTGCGGGCAATCATTTCGCAAAAACTCTCCAGCGTACAGGCGCTACCACCGTGTAAGTGATGTGGGTACATTGAGAAGCCCAGCATACCGCCGGACGCTGCCAGCGCTTTCAACACATCATCTGACTTATTGCGTAAAGCAGGATGCCAGAAGGTCGGATTCGCATGCGTCACCACAATCGGACGCTCACTGATTTCAGCTGCCTCCAATGTCGAACGCTCAGCCGAATGACTCATATCCACCACCAGACCGACACGGTTCATCTCCCGAATCACTTCCTTACCCATACGGGTAATACCGGGATCTTCAGCTTCATAACAACCCGTCGCCAACAAAGACTGATTGTTATAAGACAGCTGCATAAACCGCGCACCCAGCGTATGCACAATTTCCACCAGACCAATATCATCCTCAATCGGTGACGGATTCTGGAAACCGAAAATAATCGCGGTGCGACCACTTTCTTTGGCTAAGCGCACATCTTCAGCGGTGCGACCATGCATAATCAGGTCAGGAAATCGCTCAAATAAACGATTCCATTCTTCGACCCGTGCCACCGTTTCACGGAAATTTTCGTGGTAAGCGATGGTTACGTGGACTGCATCCACACCCCCTTTGCGCATTTCCTGAAAGATTTTCTGGCTCCAGTTGGCGTACTGGAGGCCGTCTATGGTGTAGTTCACACCGGCATACCACTGTGCACATAGCTGGTCTTAACCGACGTATAAAACTCAGCCGCATACTGTCCCTGTTCACGTGGCCCGTAGCTGGAATCACCACGCCCGCCAAATGGCACGTGATAATCCGTACCTGCCGTCGCCAGATTCACCATCACACAACCGGTTTGTGCATTACGGCGGAAGTGCGTAGCACGCGCCAGTGATTCGGTGATAATGCCGGAGGTCAGACCAAAGTTAGTGTCGTTGACTGTTTCCAGCGCTTCCTCATAGGAATCGACTTTGATGACACAGGTAATCGGTGCAAACATCTCTTCGCGATTAATGCGCATCTTATTTGAAGTGTCCACAAAAACAGCTGGCGTCATGTAATAGCCTTCTGTATCACGCTCAACCCGCTCACCACCACACACATGCTCAGCGCCTTCATCTCTGGCCAGCATCATGTAATCCATGTTTTGCTGTAACTGGCTTTTGCTGACTACCGGCCCGATTTGCGTGCCTGCCTTTAGCGCATTATCAACGACCATTGCCTTTGCGCCCGCCGTCAATCGCTCAACGAATTCATCATGCACCGCACTGTGCACCACTAAACGCGATGAAGCCGTACACTTCTGGCCACTGCCACCGAACGCGCCGCCTAATGCGCACGCTACTGCGGTGTCCAAATTGCCATCATCCATCACTGCCAATGCATTTTTAGAACCCATTTCCATCTGTAACTTGGTCAGGTTACCAATTGCAGCGGCGGCGATGCCTTTGCCCACTTCAACTGAACCCGTGAAGCTAATCGCGTCAACCATCGGGCTTTCTACTAACATCTGGCCGATCTTGCCGCCGGAACCCATCACCAGGTTAAATAAACCTTTTGGCAAACCATTAGCCGTCTGGCGATCAATAATTTCTGCTACCGCTACGGCTGAGGCCGGAACTACATTGGCGGGTTTCCAGATAACGGCATTTCCAAAGGCCAACGCCGGGGCAATTTTCCAAACGGCAGTCGCTGTCGGGAAGTTCCACGGGGAAATAATACCTACCGTGCCAATCGGTTCACGCTGCACATAGACTTCAATATCAGGGCGCACGGAATCAGCCATGTCACCAATCTGACGCAGTACTTCGGCGGCGTAGTACGTGAAGAATTGCCCGGCACGATAAACTTCGCCTTTGCCCTCTGCCAGTGGTTTGCCTTCTTCGCGGGACAATAGCTCACCCAGCTCCGCAGAACGCGCTATCATTTCCTCACCAATAGCCTGCAAAATACTCTGCTTCTGCTCCAGACCGACTTTGGCCCATTTTTTCTGCGCCTGTTGTGCAGCATCCAACGCTTTGTTTAACTGTGCCTCATCCGCCTGAGCATACAAACCCACCACTTCACTCAGATCAGAAGGGTTACGGTTTTCAATAGTGTCGGCACCCGCCAGCCACTCACCGGCAATATAATTGTGTTTAGTCGTTGTCATGAACTGATCCGCAGATTTGTTAATAATTAGGCCAGAATGCGACCAGAAAATACTTCTGTCAATCTTAAAAACCTTAATCCAATTTCAATTTTTCTGAAATTAGATTAAATTCATACAATGAATATTAAACCCGATGCACTACGTACCTTTGTCACCGTGGCCAGTTGCGGCAACCTTGCTGAAGCCTCCAAACAGCTCAACCGAACACCCTCGGCTATTTCGATGGCACTGAAGCAGTTTGAAGAACACCTGGGCGCACCCTTGTTTGAGACTGACCGTAAATCCGCACTGACCGCACTGGGGCGTTTCACGCTGGAGGAAGGACAACGGGCTTTGAGTGATTTTGATGAATCAGTAGACACCATCCAACGCTACATAAAGGGGGAAACCGGAACAGTCAGGCTAGCCACCGTGCCCTCTTTCGCGACCCGCTTTTTACCGGCCATTATCCGGCAATTTCATACTGACACGCCCAACGTCCGCCTGGAATTACGTGATCTGGATTCAACACTGGTCACGAATGCAGTAAGAAGTGGCAGTGTCGATTTCGGTATTGCCAGTCACGTTGCTGGCTCACATGATTTGCGGGAAGAATTATTACTGGAAGAACCTTTTGGTGTGATTTGTCCCGTCACTCACCGGTTGGCCAAACAAGAACGGCCTGTTGACTGGGAATCGCTGAAGGGAGAAGTACTGATCAGTAACGGACTGGCCACCACCATTAAACACCCACAGTGCCAACATTTGCTGCGTGACAGCCATGTTCATATCCATAATACCGCTACACTGCTGAGCTTTGTGCAACAGGGTATTGGGATTACGCTGTTGCCACACATGGTGGTAAACAAAACACTGTGTTTTGTGCCACTGGCTGATGAAACGGTTCTACGTAGTTTATATTTTTTACAGCACCGTCAACATCATTTGAATCCGGCTGCTTTGTACCTGAAAACGATGATCGGCCAACATATTGCAGGCCAGCACGCTTGATTTATTGCTTCACCATCCACCCGGACTGAAAACCGAACTTAAAGGCTTCCTTTATCATAGTGAAACTAATAAATGGCGTTGTTTCACTGGCAGTTGTTTTGATTGGCTGATGCTCGGAAGAATTAGCAAACAGACTACCGGACAAGATGAATAAGGTGATGCTGATGATGGCTAACTTTTTCATTTTACTTTCCTCAAATGCTACCGTGTTGTTTTGAGAAGAGTATAGGGTAATCAATACATTAATAATGTGCTGTGGTTACCTTTTCATTGTTAACTGGTTCCGTTCCCCGGACGAACAAAGGAAACAGAACCCACAACAAACCATTTATTCAGGCTTGGTGTACATCTCAAAATTCTCGGTATAGTCATCAATATGCTCAGTCAGCATCTTTTTATATTCTTCGGTGAAATAACGAATCACTTCGGCGCGCTCATTTTTGAAAGCTTCCACAGTATCGAAATCAATAGCACTGATATAAGCGTTATAACGTGAAACAGCGAACATAGCTGATGCACTGACATCACCCGGTGTAACATCCCCTTTAACCTGATCATTTGCCAAGTTAATTATTGCATCAGCCCGCTTGTAGAAAGTTGTATCGTCAGCCATCTTTTGCCCCTATCTCTATAAAATGTTATCTAAAAAAAAGCCCGCTTTTAAAGGCGGGCTTTACTTTATAACGAACACGGAAATATATCACTCCCAAGCATAGAAGTCTTCGACTTCTACAGCAACGCGCCGGTAGGAACTACACCCCGCAAGCATAGAAGTCTTCGACTTCTACAGTAACGCGCCGGTAGGAACTACACCCCGCAAGCATAGAAGTCTTCGACTTCTACAGCAACAGGCATAAAGCCCGAAGAATAAACTTGGCAGGCGTACTATGACTAATCCCGCTTAGGGCCATAATACTCAACCAGCTCTTCATCACTCATGTGGCCATCACGCACATCATCACGTAACAGTGCTTTACCTAATGACAAACACATCAACGCCATGATCACCGTAAAGGGCAAAGCACCGATAATCATCGCATTCTGCAAAGCGCTCAATCCGCCGCCGCCAGCCACCAGCAAGGTACCAATCACCATTGTCATTAAGATGCCCCAGATAATTCGGTGCTTAACCGCAGTATCGATGCTGCCACCCGCCATAATGGTATTCAACACCAATACACCGGAATCCGCAGAAGTCACAAGGAACGTCATAATCAGCACTACACACATAATAGTCAGCGCATTTAATACCACCGGCTCCAAGCCTAAGAAGCCCATAGTCGCAAACAGCTTGTTCGTCGTAGTCGCTTCGATAATTTGTCCACCAGCCACACCGGTCAGCTCCAGATTAATCGCTGTACCACCCAACACGGTCATCCATAAGAAGCAAACTAACGAAGGAGCAATTACCGCACCCAATACAAACTCACGAATGGTTCTGCCACGTGAAATACGTGCGAGGAACAAACCAACAAATGGAGCAAATGCAATCCACCATGCCCAATAGAACGTTGTCCAGCCCTTCTGCCACTTTCCTAATTCGGTATCAACAGGGAAAGCACCGAATGAAAGCTCTGGCAGATGGAGAATATAATCCACAAATGCTGAGCCATAAGTGCTCATCGCAAAACCAATAGAACCAAACCCGATAAAAACACCAATGAGAACGATCGACAACACAAGGTTCAGGTTCGACAAGTACTTAACGCCACGGCCTACACCGGAAACGGCTGAAATAGTAGACAGTGTCATAATGACAACCAGTGCAGCAATCAATCCCTCTGTACTCGGTGTGGCTGCTTTACCTTCTTCACCAGCCTTCATGAGCCATTCCATGCCACTGACACTATAAACACCATCTACCAGTTGGCTAACACCAAAACCGATAGTCACAGCAATACCCAACACAGTCGCAACGACGCCAAGAATATCAACCAGGTGACCTATAAAGCCATTAGCCCAACGACCTAATACAGGTGTTAGCGCAGTACGAATAGTCAGCGGCATATCACGGCGGAATGCGTAATAAGCCATGCTCAGGCCGGTCACAACATAGATTGCCCAGGCATGAAAGCCGTAGTGAAGAAAGGTATAACGATAAGCACTTTCTACAGCAGCTGCTGTATTGCCTTCAGCATTGCCTAATACAATTTCAGGATTACTGCCCCATAAGCCCATAGGCTCAGCAGTCGAATAAACCATCAGGCCAACACCCAGACCGGCCCCGAACATCATCGCAAACCATGAAAAAGTTGAAAATTCAGGCTTCTCACCGGGTTTACCTAACAACCTTCGTCCACTGGATGGAATAATCGCGATAACAAAACAAAATACCATGAACACGCCAACAGCAATCACATAGAAAGCGTTGAAGTGATTCAACAGTTTGCCGTTATACGTCGACAGCATTTCCTTTGCCATATCCGGCATGACAGCGGCCCATATTACCAACATTGCCATACCGATCTTACTGATCAGGGCAATGGGTAAACTGTACCCTTGATAAAACCCTCCGGAAGATAAATTAATATCCACTTCGGTAAAAGGTGGTTTGGAACCCATATTATGCACCTCCTGCTATTTATGGTTTAAGACAGCCAACTAACGCTGCACTACCAAAGAACTGAGGAAGGGAGCATCATTACGCCATTGGCTTAGCAATCAATCATAAGGCATTTAATCAGTGCTAGTAAGGCTGGGTACAGCTTTTTATTAAAAAAACAAATAGCGCCTATCAGAATTTAGCAATAAATGCCGCCACAGGTCGGCCATCTTCCAGTGCATTGATCTCATTCAATAAAATATGGAAATCACCAAAAATATCAGCCAACTCACCTTGTTTGAGCAAAAATGCCGGATTACGTGGTCGCCCGATCGCTGTTTTTTCACAGCCTTCCATGAAAGTTTGGTACATCACCACACCTCCGGGCTTAAGCAGCCTTTTGATATAAGGAAATAAAGGCCGGTGCAGGTAACGCGCCACACACACCAAATCAAAGCTGCGATCCCCGAAACCCGTAAAAGGATCGCTACCGGTTTCCAAATCACATGGCAGCGTTTCAACCTCAACGCTACTGTGTTTAGCTAGGATCGCTACGCGCTGCAATGAATCCTCCGAACGATCCACACCGGTCATCTGCCAACCCTGTTGAGCCAGATAAACCATATCCCGCCCTGCCCCACAGGCAATATCTAATCCTCTGCCTGGTTGAATATTATTGGCGGGCGCTATCTCCTCAACAAACTTCTGCCATAATGGAGCCGGTCGCCAAAGTTGTGCTGACTGACTGCCAATTTCCAGCTGCCCTGCTGAATCCAGTTGCTGCTTCAATTGCTCAGTCCAGATGATTTGTTCTGCCACGACATGTCCTCGGTCGATTAAATAAGCCATTGCTGTCGACAGATCCTGCGCAGTACCGCACAAAGTTAAAGCCTGCTGACGTTTGGGTAATTCGTGCATGCGCTCAAACAACTGCTCAGCCGGTAGCGAACAAGCACCTTTTATATGCCCTTCGTAATAAGCAGCAAATGGGCGACAATCAATTAATGCAGGACTTTTCATTTTTTCGCTCACAACCTAGCTTTAAGGTGCATCAAATAAGACCTTTTAACTTAGCAAGGCCGTACGCATTGACCGTTGTTGCATCTTTGATGGCGCCATTTAAGATCATCGTCTCGAATTCTGTCAGGCTGAATTTTTTCGAAATCAGCCCCTCCTCCTCAACATCGAGCTTTGTTGAAGTTGCCGTTAATTCAGTCGCAAAATAAATATGATACCCCTGACTTGAATAGCCATAAGCAAGGTATTGGTGCCCGATATACGCCATATTACCGGCAATCAGGCCAGCCTCTTCTTCAAGCTCACCTTTAGCCAGAAGGGAATGATCCGCATCGGGGTTACTTTCCCAGGAACCTTGCGGCAATTCCCAAAACCGCTGCTCAACGGGATAACGGTATTGCTCGACAAGATGGATATGCCCATCCTGCACAGGAAGAATGACAACAAAATCAGGTTTATCGACAACACCGAAAATACCTTCTGAACCGCTGGGGCGCAGTACTTTGTCCTCTCGCACACTCATCCATTTGTTTTTGTAGACTATGGTGCTATTCAGGGTTTTAATTTCTTTCATACATATCCAGTATCGTTTTTTAATCAACGTTAACGCTGATATCGCTGGTATAAAGATTCCACGGAATAATCGAAAAGCTCTTTAAGCTTCACTTTTGCCTCTGCTGTGGAAACAACATCAAAATGCTTAGTGACAGACTTTCGACCAAACATTTTCAAAAATCCTGGTTTTGTGACCACCTCAAAGTCCAGCAACCCTTTATCTAACTCCATTGGCACAAACTGATAGCTAGAGTAGCTTCCCTCATAGTCACCCAATAAAAAGTAGAATCCACCGCCTTCACCTAACTCTTCTGTCAAAGCTAATTCAGAAACCCAAGGGTAATCGTCTATTAGCTCGCATAATTCTTTATGGGAATTGATGTTCTTCTCATGGTTCACTAATTCTGCGCCATCCGTTCGATGTTGATAACTAGCTTTCACTACCACCACGATTTTCTCCTTGCGCCTGCTTTCGATTGATTTTGATCTTTGAGTTACCAAAATGACTAGCTGATCAGTATACTCAGTATACCATTCAACTTCAGATGCCAGTTCAGGGAGCAGCCATTGGCCGACATCACATTACTCAGAAAAGTCCTGAGCGAGAATCACACCGTAGCCATTGTCGGACTCTCTGACAAGCCCCACCGGCCCAGTTATTTCGTCGGTAAATACCTTAAAGAACACGGTTTCACCATCATCCCGGTCAACCCCATGTGCGAAGAAATTCTTGGCGAAAAAAGCTACCCGACACTGGAAGATATTCCGACACAGGTCGATATGGTTGATTGCTTCCGACGCGCCGAACAAATGCCGGATCTGGCACATTCAGCAGTCGCCATTGGTGCTAAGTGCCTGTGGATGCAGTTATCAGTCATCAGCGAAGAAGCCAAAACTATCGCCGAAGCAGCCGGACTGGACGTGGTCATGGATCGTTGCACAAAAATTGAATATGCCCGCCTGTTTGGTGGGCTTAATTATGCCGGTGTTGATACTAAAATCATTTCCAGCAAACGTCCCCGTCATATCAATCTGTAGGAGCTGCACATGTCTGATCGTGAATTCGCCGATGAAACCAAATGCCTGCACGCCGGGCAAATTCCTGATGCTGTGACCGGCTCACGAGCGCCACCGATTTATCAAACCAGCTCCTATGTATTTGATAGCGCTGACCACGCCGCGAGCCTGTTTAATCTACAGACCTTTGGTAATGTTTATTCACGACTGAGCAATCCAACCACTGCGATGTTCGAAGAACGCATTGCCGCATTGGAAGGCGGACGTGCAGCGCTGGCTGTCAGTTCCGGGATGTCGGCACAGATGGTCGCCCTGTTAACCCTGGTAAATGCAGGTGAAGAAATTGTTTCAGCCCGCACTTTATATGGTGGCAGTTATTCGCAATTGGATGTGAATTTCAAACGACTGGGCATTACTACGCACTTTGTTGATCCGGATGATCCTGAAAATTTCCGCAAAGCCATTACGCCTAACACCAAATTACTGTATGCCGAAACACTGGGCAACCCAAACCTTAATGTGCTGGACATTGAAGCGGTGAGTGAAATCGCACATGAAGCCGGTATTCCGTTGGTAGTCGATAACACGGTTCCTTCACCCCTATTGTGCAAGCCCATCGAATTTGGCGCTGATATTGTGATTCATTCCGCGACCAAATTTATCGGTGGTCACGGCACCTCTATCGGTGGTGTGATTGTGGAGTCCGGTAAATTCCCCTGGGATAACGGCAACTTCCCCGGCATGGTCGAAGCCTCCGATGGTTATCACGGCGTACGGTTTTACGAAACCTTTGGCGACTTTGCTTTCACCATGAAAGCGCGCATGGAATATTTGCGTACCCTTGGCCCGAGCATGAGTCCGTTTAATGCTTTCAGCTTTCTTCAGGGGCTGGAAACACTGCATCTGCGCATGGAGCGGCATTGTGAGAATGCGATGGCGGTGGCAAAACATCTCGCGCAACACCCGCAAGTCGCGTGGGTTAATTATCCCGGACTGGAAGACAACCCTTACTATGACCTCGCCCAGAAATACATGCCTAAAGGTGCCAGCGCCATCCTGACGTTTGGTGTTAAAGGCGGCTTACCGGCGGGTGAGCAATTTATTGAAAGTGCTCAGTTTATGAGTCATCTGGCAAATATCGGTGATGCAAAAACCCTGATTATTCACCCTGCCTCAACGACACATCGCCAGCTCAATGAAGAACAACAAATCAAAGCAGGTGTCAGACCTGATATGGTGCGGATTTCAGTCGGCATTGAGCATATTGACGATATTCTTTGGGATATTGATCAGGCATTGGCCTCGGTAAATCAATAATTAACCTCCGGGGTAGAGGAGTACTTTTAGTGGTAAGGGCGAAATCGCCATTACCACTGGCTCAGAGACAACAACAATCAGTCGCTGCTAACCCTCCACTCCCCACCTCCATGCTCCAACACCAAAGGCTTCAAACCAAACGGTTCAGGCACAATATTTCGTTTTAAATCCATTATTTCAATACGCTGCGGCTTGATACAAACCACTACCACATCATCGGATGTCGGGCCATCAGGAAAAAACAAACGCCACTCAGGCTTCCAGTATTTCCGGCATAAAACAGGGTCACTGCTTACTTCAACAGCTCCATAAATAATCAGATTAGCGCCTGCACCGTCATCCCCGAATGCCATGGTTACTTTTGGGTTAGCACGCACCTCCGCAATCTTCCGCGACGTAGCGCCGGTTCCCACCCAGATGCATAGCTCACCCTCTATCCACTCGATAATAGGCTGCACATAGCGCGTACTGCTCCAACCATCAGCTCCTTGGCTAATAAAAAACCCATATTTGGCTTTATCCAATATTAGCTTAGTAATGCTTAAAGCATGTTCTAACGAGTTATCATTATTCGTTTGTTTGCGAGTCTTATATTTATCGAGTGCCCAGCGGATGAATTGCTTTTTCACAAGACCTCCCAGTGATGACGCATGCGCACCTTTGCGCCTAAACGCTCGAAGATTTTGCACAAGCCATAGAGTGTGCGGTCAAAAAAGATGAAGTCTTCCGCCAGATTATTAACGCCCGATAAGCTGGCTATATTATGGATAAGCTCCTTGCCATTATGGGTGTAATCAGCATGCTCAGCAAAATCAAAAAACGCCTCATGAAAAGGTTGCGTCAGCCAACGGCCAAAGGGTTGTAGCACTTTTTCATACACATCAGCATTATCGTATTCCATACCCAGTTCCTTGTAAGAACTCAATAATGCAACGGGGTCATCATCACGATATGCCTTTAACAAAACAGGCAACATCCCCGTGAAATGGGGTGATAATTCTTTGACACAACCAAAATCGATCAGGGCAATCCTACCATCTTCCTGAATCAGGTAATTTCCCGGATTCGGATCAGCATGCAGGCGGCGCAACTCCAATACCGAGTGCACAAACAAGTCATACAAACGTTGTCCCACCTCATCACGTAACGCCTGCGATGGGTTATCAGCCAACCAATCATCTAAGTGCCTACCCTTACAAAACTCGATAGTCAGCACACGCTCACTACACCATTCATCATAAATACGCGGCACCATCACCCCATCAACATGCAGATTCTTACGAAACCAATGTGTACTTTGCGCCTCAAGTCGATAGTCCACCTCTTCTTTTAAACGTTCATGCACCTCATCAATTGACTGCCTGACAATGGTAGAATTTGGCATCGCCAATGCTGCTTTACGCACCAGATTCATGTCACTTTCCATCGCCACATGGATACCGGGGTATTGAATTTTCACGGCTACTTCAGTGTCATCAGGCAGCAGAGCCGCATGTACCTGTACTAAACTGGCCGCAGCGAAAGCCGTCGATTCAAACCCGTTAAACAGGGCTTCCGGTGGTTTACCAAATTCATCCTGGATCACCTTACGCACCAACACACGGTTTAAGGGCGGTACTTTATGAAACGATTTCTCCAGTTCTTTGCGGTACTTCTCCGGCAAAATATCCAGTTCCATGCCTAACATCTGCGCCAGCTTTAAAGCTGTGCCACGAAGCTGAGTTAATGCTTTGAACAACAACTGTGCATTTTTATCATCCAGCAAATTCTTCTCTGTTTCCCGCTCCTTTTCCGACATAAACGGGCGTTTGGCTTTATGACGCAACTCGCCCATGCCCATTTTCAGGGCAGTGACTCCTGCGATACCTGCACGCGCTAAACGGGTTTCCGGCACCTGCGCTCTCATGACTCACCCTCCATAAAACGCCGCTTGGCTTTCGCCAAATCAGGTTCTTCAGTCATAGCATTAAGACTGCCCATGTGCTGTAACAAATGCGTGCGGAACAGGAATGAACACAAATCCAGCGTTTTCCCCACGACCCCACCCTTTAAGAGTTGCACCACGATATCCATGCTGCGATCTACTACCTGTGTGGTATTGGCGAAGCCCTCCGAAGTATCGCGTAGCCAGTAACCCAGAATGGCACTGACAAAATCCCAGAACAGGCGTGGCAACAAATCCTGATAGGGCTGTTCTGGGATTTCACCCGCTTCAATGGCAGCATCCAGCATATCTACTACCATCGCTGTAAATAACCGGCGTGTCTCCGCGAGGTGCTCATAACCTGCTACCGGTGTCGCGAAGGTCATTTCAAATACTTGTTGCAGGTATTCACGCGCTGGCAACCAAGCCTTTAGCTCCGCTTCGACCAACTGATGTAATTGCTCCTGAAGCGTGTATTCATGAAAATTCTCAATCGATTTCAATTCAGCCATCACCCGCTGCTGAACTAATTCACCATAGCCGTATAGCAATTTCTCTTTAGTCGGGAAGTAATTGTAGATCGTCGCATCACCGACTCCAGCGCGGCGGGCAATCTCACGCATAGATGCGGATTTGAAGCCTTTTTCGGTGATGACATCCACTGCGGCTTCCAGCAATTTGACGCGGGTGTGTTGCTTTTCCTGCTCGTTTACCTTCATGAGAAATCACCTTAAATATAATTACCCTATATATTTAGCTTAAAAATAGATTTTTATCAATAGTAATTACAAATAAAAGCTCAAAAAGATTAGTCACCACACTCAATTTTCATCACAGATGACCGACAAATGCTCAGCGAGAAAATCCATTAATGCACGTATCTTTTTATTGTGCTGAACATCCCGGTGACAAACTAAATAAATAGGCAATTCGGGTAATTCAAAACCAAGGTAAATTTTAACCAGACCAGCCGCTTCGCATATGCCTTTATGAGTGGCAACAATACCACCATCATTACAGGCCAACGCCACATGTAATGGCATAAAATCGGTTCGTAATTGAAATTGCTCGTTCGTGATTGGCCAACCCATTTGCTGGCCGCCTTCCTCAAAATGTCGATCCCGGTCAAAACCCAAAACACGATGATTAAAAAAATCTTCGGGGCTTGCCGGAGTGCCGTGCAGCTTTAAATACTGAGCACTGGCGTAGAAACCCAGCGGAATATCAAATAAATGGCGACAAACCAAATCCAACTGTGTGGGTGGAAACATTAGGTATTCGGTTGTTATTCCCCGGCAATGTTTATAATTTTGAGCCGAGCGCATCACGCATTTCTGAATCACAAGTAATGCAACCTATCACCGAAAAGGGCGCTATTCGCGTTGCTATGGAAACACGATTGCGCACAGCGAGTGAGCAAGGCGCAAAGGTGACGATTGTACGTGCCGGTGATTTTCTTGGCCCTAATACGCACATGACCTGGATGGATTTCATGTTCAAGAAAAAACATGACCAGGTGAAAATGGCATTCCCACACGGCGAAAATCACGTTCACTATTGGTCGTACCTACCTGACTTATGCACCAATGCCGCCCTATTAATGGACATACCACAATCATCATTTGAAGTTTGGCATGATCCGGGGCTGGCATTAAGCAGAACTGATTGGCAAAAAGCCTTCGCGGCCAACGGCCAAATATTGAAAACCACTCACTTTGCATGGTGGGGTTTTAAAATCATCGCGCCTATAGTGCCACTGATCAGGGAAGTCATAAAAATGAGATATCTATGGCAACTACCGGTTATTTTGAACGGGAATAAAATGAAACAGGCGCTAGGTGATCAATACAACACAACCGATTTGACGGAAATTTTACCGCAAATTATTCCGGCTTGAATAGATCACAATCACCCTTCACTGAATAACATAATGATGCAAAAAGCTTTGCTTCCTGAAAGAGAGGGGATCAGGGATGACAGGGCTTATGCTGATTTGATTCGGATGTAACTGTCGAACCGATCTGGATTTTCACAACCCAAATCAGAAATAATTCATTCGGGCAGAGGTTACTTTATCAACTTCAAAATCACCCTTATTCTTAGCTTCTTCCGGCTCTGGCTTGTCTTCAACTACTGTCTCAACGCTATCGACAACAGGCTCATGCTCCGGGGCTAAACTCTCTTGATCATAAGCCAGACAACTGCCACCGGGATCAACCATCAGCATGAAATCCTCAGCGGCCATTAATACTGGCTTATCTTCGCCACTACTACTAACGTATGAAAACTTTACAGCTTCCGCCTCTAACAAAGCAGCAATCGTATTTTCAATATCCCAACTGCGACAGCGGGCACTGGTCAGCTCACCATCAGAAAAGCGCATTAACACAGATTTTTTTGTATCCGTTACGAGTGTCAGCATACCCGACTCTTTTTGCATAAAAATAAGCCGAAATCGATTAAAAAGCTCAGACTTTGATACAAATTGATTATTAGCCACTAGCTCCCCCTCATACAATTAAACACGTACTGTCAAGTAACATACACGAATAATAGTACAGAAAGCTACCAAATCAATAAAAATGAATCATTCATTCCTGCGGCCGACGCAGTGACTATCTCCTAGAGCCCACTTAAACCAGCTCAGCCACGCTTTCTTCGCCGACGACGACCGCCACCGGCTCCCTCCTCATCACGCTGAGCACTTACCGTTTTCTCCGGTGGGCGTTCTACGATAGAGAACAAATGCGGGAAATCATCTGTTTTATTGGGGAAGGCCATCGCATCAACAAAATATTCCTGAAATTTAGGCTCTACTGCGGTTTCAATCTTCTCAATATCCCGCACCACACCCTCAATGGTTTTACGCGCCTGCTGATTCAACAACGCAATCCGTGCACCGGTACCAGCCGCATTACCAGCTGAAGCCACATTCTCCAGCACACAATCCGGAATCAACCCCAATACCATCGCATGTTTAACATCAATATGACTGCCAAACGCTCCCGCCAGGCGAATTCTATCTACGCTAGCCACACCCATTTTATCCATCAACAACTTCACGCCAGCATACAGAGCCGCCTTGGCCAACTGAATCTGGCGCACATCATTCTGGGTGACAGAAATGACCTTATCATCGCCACTACCATCATCATAAACCACATAAGACCATGTACGGTCAGAAGGAATGACTCTGGGCGTTTCATCCGCCAATGAGCCATCAATCACCCCATCCTGCGTAATAATGCCGGACAAAAACATCTCCGCCACCACTTCAATAATGCCGGAACCACAGATACCGTTAACCCCAATACCTTTAACAGATTCAGCAAAACCAGGGGCATCCGACCACAACTCAGAACCAATCACCTTAAACCGGGCTTCTTTGGTGGCACGGTCAATTAATACCCGCTCAATAGCCCCCGGTGCTGCACGCTGGCCTGAACTAATTTGTGCACCCTCGAAAGCAGGCCCGGTTGGACTGGAGCAAGCCAGCAACTGTTTATTATTACCCAGCACAATTTCAGCATTGGTTCCGACATCAACCAACAGCGTCGTTTCAACCTGTAACTGCGGCTCTTCCGATAACACCACACCCGCCGCATCGGCACCCACATGGCCCGCAATACAAGGCAAAATATATACCATGCCACCGGGGTGAATATTCAGATCTAACTCATTGGCGTAACAATTCACCGACTCATCAGTCGCCAACGCAAATGGCGCACCACCCAACTCAACCGGATTAATACCCAATAAAATGTGATGCATAATCGGGTTACCGACCAACGATAACTCCAGGATGTCCTCAACCACAAAACCACTCTCATCAGCAATCTGCGCTAATAAGTTATTCAGACCTTCACGCACCGCCTGCGTCATAGCCTCCGTGCCATCCGGATGCATCATCACGTATGAGACGCGACTCATCAGATCTTCACCGAAACGGATTTGTGGATTCATCATACTGCCGGAATGCAGCACTTTACCGGTGACCAGATCACACAGGTGCGCGGCAATTGTCGTCGAACCGACATCCACCGCCACTCCATAAACCCGCTCTTTAATACCCGGCCAGATACCCATGATGCGCGACTGTTGATAAACCGCAACAGTCACAGCCCACTTACCTTCGCGCAAAACCGGCTGCAAATCCTTTAAGAAGCCTAAATCACAAGTAAGCTCCGTGAGCTGCCACTCAAACTCCAACGCCTCACATAAACGCTGAAAATCCCCTTTCGGGTTGTGCATATCAGCTTCTTCAACCTCCACATAATGAAGTTGCACCGCTGTATCCAGGACAATATCCCGCAGATCAGCCGCCTTACGCACAATCTGTTTATGCACCTGGCTATCCGCCGGCACATCAATAACCAGATCACCCTGAATTAACGCATGGCACCCCAAACGACGACCTTTCGCTAATGGCTTACGCGCGGCTTCGTAGTGGCGTTCGGTTTGAGTGAACGCGTTGAGATTTTCAACTTTGGAGGTGATGCCATGTTTTGGGAAGGAGCCTTCCGAACATAAAATCTGACAGCGACCGCACAAACCCCGCCCACCACAAATGGAGTCAATATCCACACCCAATTTCTGAGCAGCTTGTAGCAAAGGCGTGCCCAAAGGGAAATCACCACGACGACCTGAGGGCATAAAAACAACTTTTGCAGTTTCTGAGGTATTAATAGTGTCGGTCATATTTTTCTCGGACAGATGTTTGTATTGGTTGTGCAAAAAAACTTTAAAGTAACCCCTCCCGGCCTCCCTGAGCCACGTTTTGTTTTGCAAACGTGGTTTGTAGGGAGGGGTTTATCTTGTATTAAGCCCGGCGACGGCGACGACCTTCCCGACTACCACGCGCACCCGTACCTTCAGCAGCCGGATCACGGTACTTCCGGATCCAGGCAGCACAATCCGGATCATGACCCATCATCACGTCACCACCCAGCACAGCCTGCATCACTTCAGCATGCAACGGACTGGTGATCGCAGAAGTCATACCCGCACCCATCGCCATCGTCAGAAACGCACTATTAATACCATTCCGGTTCGGCAGACCAAAACTCACATTAGACGCACCACAAGTGGTATTCACCTTCAACTCATTACGCAAACGACCTACCAGATCCATTACCTGGCGGCCGGACGTATTTATCGCTCCGATCGGCATAACCAGTGGATCAACCACTACACGGTCATGTGAAATACCATAATCAGCCGCCCGTTCAACAATCTTCTTCGCCACTTCGTAACGTACATTCGGATCTTGTGAAATACCGGTTTCATCGTTGGAAATTGCAACCACCGACGCATCGTATTTAGCCACCAAGGGTAAAACACGCTCCAGACTTTCGTCTTCGCCCGTCACCGAGTTCACTAATGCCCGCCCCTGATAAACACTCAGGCCAGCTTCCAGCGCATCCATAATCGAAGAATCAATACACAGCGGTACATCCGTAATACTCTGTACCAGCTGAATGACCTCAGCCAGAATCTTTGGCTCATCTGCTAACGGGATACCCGCATTAATGTCCAACATCTGCGCACCGGCCTCAACTTGTGCAATAGCATCGGCTTCAACCCGGCTGTAATCGCCTTTTTTCATTTCTTCGGCAAGAATCTTACGTCCCGTAGGGTTAATTCGCTCACCAATAATGATGAAGCGCTCTTCAAAACCGATTTTCACTTCCTGGTTTGGCGAAGTAATTACTGTAACTGTCATAATGTTTCTCCGGCACTGGCTTTAAGGATGAAGCCAAGACCAAAATGTCTGTTGTAAAAAATGAAAACGCTATTCACATTTCTAGTGTGCATTGCGTCGATAGGGTTAATCGAATTTAATCGTAGTCGAAAAACCTTTCTTAGCGCCGACTTCCACATGGCCATCAGTAACTGCATAACTCCATTGTGCGCTGCGTTTTAGTCCACCCAGTGGGTACATATGTAATCCACGAACACCGCAGTTAGGATCATTGGCTTTATATTCCGCCAAATCACGAACCTGCTTGTCAGGCGTTTGTACTAACAGTAGCTTGTGAATATTTTTAGCCTGTTTAGTTAATACCTGCATGGATGCACCAACACCACAAGCCTTCGCATGACCTAACAGTGATTTCAAAGAGGCCACGCCGGGAATTCCAATATCAATCGGCAGTTTATTGCCTTCCTGATTGAGTTTTTTATCCCAAGCTATAATAGGCTCCGCTTCAAAACAAAATTGAGTAACCAAGTGACAGGCTGCATCCGTGCGCTCAGCAAAACTATTTTTCCACGCCAGTGCCGCAGCAATCGATTCATCCGACATATCCGGACTACCTTCCGGGTGCGCCGCTAAGCCGATGGTTTTAATCCCGTACTTATCCAGCAAACCAGAATCTAATAGCTGCATCGAATCCGTAAAATCACCCACCGGGTTTTTCACCGCACCCGCAATGGCCAACACACGACTCACACCACACTCTTCGGTTACCCGCTTCAGGTTTTCTTCAAAAAACTGTAGGTTTGGGATACTACGCGCGGCGAAATGGGGCACCGGATCAAAGCCTTCACTCTGCAAGCGCTTAGTGACGGCAATGGTGTCGTTAAAATCAGAACCGGGCAAGAAGGTAATATAAACCGTAGTACCAGGACGTAAATGCTCACGGTAATCAGGAATCTTAGCCGCCGACCCGGGAGTCGTTTCGGTCGTAAAACCCGTCATAAAATCAATGATGGCCTGTTTTGTATCAGGCCTAGCGCTGATTGATGCTGTCATGATGGTGAATCTCTGCGTGAAAATTAAAAATACAGATAAGCGAACAGTGTACAATTAAGCCTGTTCTACTAACTAAACTATTAAGCATAAAATCAGAAGACTTAAGCTTCTAAGGACAAACCTTTATTACGGATCATGGCCTCTAACACTTCATCAGAATATTCGGCTTCGAAAGCACTCGCCTCCGCCTCCGCACTCTGTTGAATATCCATGCCCTCCTCACAGTCATAAGGCGTGGTTTTACGCACCCATTGCTCAACATAAGCATCCGTATCACCCATTCCGGCACGCATAGCTGCTTTATCAATCGCTTCCTGGAAACGCTCGCTTAGCACCCATTTGCCTTTGGAACGGCCTTGTTTGATAATGACTTGTGATGGAATATCACGCCAATAAACGACAATCTTTTGTGGCATAAACATATGACCTATGGGGAGTGGTTATCGGGAAATGAGGCGCACCCTTTCCCGCAATAGCCTATCAAGCAGCTGGTTGCCATTTGATAGATTGAACATTCAGACTGGACTCCAGCTCACCATAACCGGTGTAAACACGCTTAAATTCCAATCCCAGGTAATCGGCAGCCTTTTCCGCTGCCTCCGTTAATTTGGGGTTCTCCGTCTGCGCCAGATAAATCAAACGCTTATAACCAGAAAAATACATTTCGGTTAACTCCGGGTGCTTATCAATCTTAAGCCCCCGCACAATCAAACGATCAAAATGCAATACCAGAAAATCTGTCAGGTAGAATGTGCCCAACTCCTCTTCTGCTATCACATCAAACGCATCTACTCCGGCAAAAAAAGCATAACAATGCGCTCCCGGCAACCGCTCCAGACCTTCTTCCTCAATGATCCGGTCGATCTGACCACCCGTTCCACAATCGGCATAACCGATAAAAATCTGTTCATACTGATCACGGTATTTAGCAATCGCTTTGCGCAACTTGTCCGGAATCCATTCCGGCCGGTTATGCAAATCAGCATCCAAACACTGTAGTTTGACATGACTCCAGCCATTCAGTTTTTTTAGCTGATTGATTTCTCGCGCCAACGCCCCACAGGCAATAATCAGAACTGATTCTGCCTGAGGAATAAGAGCCTTATCAGGCAGCAGCACGACGCTCTTCAATCATCGAAACAGCAGTACTCGACGCAGAGGCCGCATCGCGACAATAAGCATCCGCACCAACGGCTTCACCAAACTCTTCGTTCAGTGGCGCACCGCCAACCAATACGATAAAGTCATCACGCAAACCTTTTTCGACCAGTGCATCAATCACCACTTTCATATAAGGCATGGTGGTTGTCAGTAAGGCAGACATACCGAGAATATCCGGCTTGTGCTCTTCAAGCGCCTCCAGGTACTTATCAACATCGTTGTTAATACCCAGATCGATGACCTCCATACCGGCACCTTCCATCATCATGGTAACCAGGTTTTTACCGATGTCATGGATATCACCTTTAACAGTACCAATAACCATTTTACCAATAGGCTTAGCACCGGTTTCAGCCAGCAACGGGCGTAAAACACCCATACCACCTTTCATTGCATTCGCCGCCAATAGCACTTCAGGTACAAACAAAATACCATCACGGAAATCGACGCCAACAATGGTCATACCACCCACCAATGCTTCAGCCAATACTTTTTCAGGTCCCCAACCACGCGCTAAAAGGACTTCAGTACCTTCAATGATTTCATCTTTCATTCCGTCATAAAGGTCATCGTGCATCTGTTCGACTAATTCTTCGTCAGATAGCTCGGAGAGTACAATCTCTTCATCATCATAATCTTCATCGGCCATGCCAACATCTCCACTTGTTATATCGTTAAAATCAATCACGTTAACCGAATCGCTTAATAAGCCTTATCCGGGAATGATGCTTTACGCTGCTCCATAAATGCTACCAATGCCTCATCAACCGCAGGATCCATCGCTGGCAATTCATAGTCGGCCAGCTTTTGTTTCATTTGTTTATTGGCACGCTGAGCACAGTCAAGCTCACCTTCTTCAGTCCACTGTTCAAAGCTGTTGCTATCAGCCAAGGGTGAACGGTAAAAAGCTGACTCAAAATTGGCCTGTGTGTGCGCGGAACCCAGGAAATGATTACCCGGCCCGACTTCACGGAACGCACTCATCGCCTGCCCGTTTTCACTCAGATCAACACCCTTCAGCAGGATGGCAATCATATTGGTCTGATCCGCATCCATGAGGAATTTTTCATAACTCATTACCAGCCCGCCTTCCAGCCAGCCTGCGGTATGCAGCATAAAATTAACGCCGGCGAGTGCCGCAGTCTGCAAGGTATTAGCGGCTTCATAAGCCGCCTGTGCATCCGGTAATTTAGAAGCACACAAACCACCACCACTACGAAACGGCACACCCAAACGACGTGCTAATGCAGCAGCGATATATAAAACCTGGCTCGGCTCAGGGCCACCAAAGGTGGGTGCACCCGATTGCATAGACACGGCACTGGCAAACGTTCCGAACACGACCGGTGCACCGGGGCGAACCATTTGTGCGAACGCCATACCCGCCAACGCCTCAGCCAAAATCTGAGTAGCAGTTCCCACCACAGTGACCGGTGACATTGCACCCGCCAGAATGAACGGCGAAATCACGGTAGCCTGCATATTCCGCGCATACACCTTTAACGCACCCAACATGGTGTCATCAAAAGTCATCGGGGAGTTAGCGTTAATCAGACTGATACAAACTGTATTGTTTTCAACAAACTCATCGCCAAAAACAATCTTCGCCATATCGACGGTATCTTGTGCACGCTCCGGTGCAGTGACCGAACCCATGAAAGGCTTATCACTGTATTTCATATGGCTGTATACCATATCGAAATGACGCTTATTCACCGGCAAATCAACCGGCTCACACACCGTACCACCAGAATGATGTAAGCCGGGACTCATGTAAGCCAGCTTTACAAAATTACGGAAATCTTCGATAGAGGCATAGCGCCGTCCATTATCCAAATCACGCACAAACGGCGAACCATAAGCCGGAACCAGAACCGTGCGTTTACCACCAATAATAGTGCTGCGCTCAGGGTTACGGGCATGTTGAGTAAATTCAGCAGGTGCATGCGCCTGAATCAGCGAGCGGCATAAGCCACGCGGGAAACGCACCAACACACCGTCTACTTCAGCGCCATTAGCTTTGAGGATTTCCAGCGCTTCGGGGTCATCACGGAACTCAATACCAATTTCTTCCAGCAACGTATCGGCATTATGCTCGATCAGTTCCAGTCCGGCATCATCAAGAATTTCCATGTATGGGATATTACGTTCTATATAAGGAGCCTGCGCTGCCAGTGGCTTGCGTGATGCCTGCCTGCCTGAACGGCCTCCTCCTGCTCTTCTGCGCTTTTCACTCATAAACAACCTGAACCTCGGAAATGAATAACCAAAACGACCTACCTGCAAACACCAGCCTGCAGGTCGTTTATCTGCTCTAAAAAACCAGCGTTTCTACGCCTGCTTCTTTCACTATAAAAGCGAATATAGAGCACGATTGACTGGGCAGTCAATCAAATTCATACGGTCAGTTCATAAAAACTTACAAACGCTTATAAACCGTTGATTTCAATAATCCATAACAAAACAATCTGACGACAAAATCAGCCGTATAGCATAGTAAAAATCAATCACTTCCGAATAGATCCCGGGTATAAACCTTGTCCGCACAATCCTCGATATCCGCCGTCATCCGGTTTGCCACAATGACATCACTGGCCTGTTTAAATGCTTCGAGATCATTAATGACTCTGGAATGGAAAAAATGCTCGTCTTCCAGCACCGGCTCATACACCACAACATCGATGCCTTTGGCTTTTATCCGCTTCATAATCCCCTGAATGGAAGAAGCCCGGAAATTATCGGAACCTGCCTTCATAATCAGGCGATAAACACCGACAACCTTGGGTTTACGACGAATAATATCGTCGGCAATAAAGTCTTTACGGGTGCGGTTAGCATCCACAATGGCATTGATAATATTTTGGGGTACATCCTGATAATTCGCCAATAACTGCTTGGTGTCTTTAGGCAAACAATAACCACCGTAACCAAACGATGGATTATTGTAGTGATCCCCAACACGCGGATCAAGACTGACGCCATTGATGATTTGCCGTGAATCCAGGCCATGTGTCGCCGCATAGGTATCCAACTCATTGAAATACGCAACGCGCATCGCCAGAAAGGTATTCGCAAATAACTTGATAGCTTCCGCTTCCGTTGAGTCAGTAAACAATACCGAAATATCTTCCTTCAACGCACCGTCAGTCAGCAGACCCGCAAAAATTTCCGCCCGCTCAGAACGCTCACCAATCACAATCCGCGAGGGATAAAGGTTATCGTATAACGCACTTCCTTCACGCAAAAACTCTGGCGAGAAAATAATATGATTGCTGCCGAGTTCTTCACGAATACAGGCCGTATATCCCACCGGCACCGTTGATTTAATAATCATCACCGCATCAGGATTCAGCGCAATCACATCTTTTATCACCGCTTCAACAGAACGCGTATTAAAATAATTCGTCTGCGGATCATAATCAGTGGGGGTTGCGATAATAACGAAATCAGCATCCTGATAAGCCACGGTTTTATCCAGCGTGGCCTTAAAATTCAGATCATCACGTTGCAGGAACTGCTCAATTTCCGGATCTGCGATCGGTGATTGGCGACCATTCAGCAACTCAATTTTTTCAGGCACGATATCCAATGCAACCACCTCATGCTTTTGAGCCAAAAGCATCGCATTTGATAAACCGACATAACCTGTTCCGGCAACTGCAATTTTCATAATAATTTCTTACCCACGTCGTTTTGATTTGCGGCGTACACTACCACTGGCAGAACCACCAGCAATTGATAAATCACCACCTAATTGTGCCACAGCGCCTTTGGACACCTCACCTAATTCCTGCTGAATGGCTTCCAAAGTGGGCTTCTCACCCGGCGTGTATAGGTCCATCACTTTACGCATCGACGCAATGTGCTCCGGTGATGTGCCGCAACAACCACCAATAATTTTAGCACCGGCATTCATCGCCATTTGTGTATAACGCGCCATTAACTCCGGCGTGCCGTTATAAACAATCTCGCCATCGACATACTCAGGGATACCACAATTTGCCTTAGCAACAATCAGTGGTTTTTCACCACCGTCCGGCACAGCATTATGGAAGTTCAGTACCGCCGCCACCACTTCAGAAGCCCCCACACCACAGTTCGTCCCACAAGCTACCGGATGCGGATTTAATTCAGGTTGCAGGTCAATAATATCCGCCGCCGTCAGCCCCATCATCGTACGTCCGTTGGTATCAATACTCAACGTATTAACTATCGGCAAACCAACACGGCCCGCACCTTCAACAGCCGCCTCTACCTCTTCACGGGAGGACAGCGTTTCCAGCCACAACACATCAGCACCCGCTTCAGCCAGCGCCTTAGCCTGTTCTTCAAAAATATCGGCCGCATCCGCCTTACTCAACGGGCCATTAGGTTCGAGTATGTCACCAGTCGGCCCCATTGAGCCTGCGATTACAATATCGCGATCAACCTTGGCGACTTCCTGCTTCAGGATTTCTATCGCCGCCACATTCAGCTCGTGCACACGATTTTCAGCTTGGTGTAACACCAGACGACGCCTGTTACCACCGAAGGTATTCGACAAAATAATGTCCGAACCTGCTTCCACAAAAGCGCGGTAGTGCGCAGCAATTCGCTCCGGATAATCGGCACTCCACAGCTCAGGCGCATCACCTGTCTGCAACCCCATCCCGAATAGATTAGTACCCGTAGCGCCGTCAGCCAGCAGAAAATCCTTTTCTTCTAACATGCGCAAAAACAAATTCGACATAATTTCACCTTAAAATATATTTGCTCGCATTCTGACACGAAAAAGTATGTATGCAAAAATTATCACGACGTTTAAAAATAAAACCCTGACCTTCACAGTAACTGCCTCTTAATCACACAACCTTAATTGTATGAACTGGAAGAACGTTCTGTGAGACACTATAGTTATCCACACTATTTAAGTACCAAGAAGAGGAGAATCTTTTGAATATTACCGATTTACTGTTAGGTCAGGAAAACCAAAGCGCTGTCAGCCAACTAGCTCAGAAGTTAGGCGTTAGTGAAGAACAGGCTCGTCAAATTGTTGCAGAAGTAACTCCGTCTTTGTCACGCGGCATGAAGCGCCGGGCTGATGACAAAGGCAGCTTCGGTGGCCTAATGGACGCATTAAACAACGGAAATCACTCCCGTTACATTGAAAAGCCAGACTTATTGGGGCGCCAGGAAACCATCGATGATGGTAACTCCATCCTCGGTCATATCTTTGGTAACAAGGATGTCAGCCGCAGCGTTGCACGTAATGCAGAACAAAATACCGGCATCGCTGGCACACTGATCAAAAAAGCACTGCCTATCGTTGCCACGATGGTGATGGGTACGTTAGGCAAGCAAATCTTTGGTGGTGGTAACGCCGCACCAGCAGCATCCCAGAGCGGCGGCCTGCTGACATCCCTACTGGATTCAGACCGCGATGGCTCAGTGATTGATGATGTTCTGGGCATGGCCTTCAAGATGGCTTTCCGTTAAAACAGCATTGCTTAACACTCAAAATGAAGAGGCTGCCCTGTGCAGCCTTTTTTTATTTTCAGACCAAGCACCTGATTTCCCCTTGCATCTGAAACCTCTGGCGTCGCGTAAAGGTCAATAGTGATACTTATAAAAGAATATTTAGAGGTTATTTATGTACAAATCAATTATCTATAGTCTACTCACCAGTGCCGCACTGCTGGCTACGGCCTTGCCCGCACAAGCTAAAACTGATTCACTGATAGTCGCGGGTGGTTGCTTTTGGTGTGTTGAATCTGACTTTGAAAAACTGGACGGTGTGACTAACGCTGTATCCGGTTATATCAATGGCACCACAAAAAACCCGACATACAAAGAAGTCTCCAGCAAAGACACCGGACACTTTGAAGCAGTGGAAATCACTTTTGATGATGAGAAAGTTACCCTGGATGAGTTAGTTGATTACTTCTGGCGCACCATTGATCCGACTGACCCAAAGGGACAGTTTTGTGATAAAGGCGGGCCTTATAAAACTGCACTTTTCTACCAGAACCAAGCACAGCAAAAGGCATTCAATACCTCACTGAATGCACTGAAATCAGATAAGCCTTTTGCAGCCCCTATAGTGACCGAAGTACTGGCGGCAAAAAAATTCTACCCCGCTGAAGATTATCATCAGGACTACGCAAAACTTAACCCCATACGTTACAACTACTACCGCAGCAGCTGTGGACGCGACAACAAGATAAAAGAACTATGGGGCGAAGTGCTCAGCAAAGATCACTGAAATACCACAACACCACAAAGCCCCAGTCACTCTTAAACGCCAGGACAAGGGGTGGGTAGTCGTGACTTGTCTGGAGGACAAGTATGTCTGAGCGAAAGCGAGTTTACGCCGGACGGAAGACAAGTTACGACTGCCCACCCCGCTATTACAGACCAGATGAAGCGTTCAACCAAGCCCCCGCAACAACCGGGGATACAAAACCCCCAACAAAATCCCCCGCAACAATAAAAACAAAATCATACAAGCCCACAACGCATGATTCCCCCAAACCGGCACCGTCAGCAAAACCATTCCGACATAAAACACCACCGCCAAAACGACTGTATTCCGCATATCCCGGGTTTGAGTGACACCGATAAAAACCCCATCCATCTGATAACTCCAGATAGCCAGTAACGGCGCAACAACAATCCAAATGAGGAATTCGTCCGCCACAACAATCACATCATTAATTTCGGTCATCAGACGGATAATCGCCGCACCACTAAACCAGTAAAACACACTGATCAAAAACGCCATAAACACTGCCATCACCGTGCTGCTTTTCACCGACAACCGAAAAGCGTTACGATTTTTAGCTCCGTAAGCACCACCGACTAAAGCTTCCGCTGCGTGCGCAAAACCATCTAATCCATAAGCAATCATACTCAGCATATTGAGCAAAATAGCATTCGCCGCCAGCACCACCGTGCCGAATTGCGCGGATTGTGAGGTAAAAAAGAAAAATGCCGCCGTCAGCACCAAAGAACGCACGAACAAGTCGGCATTGACCTGCATCATCACCTTCAAAACAACAGGACTCACCACACGTCCCCACAATGCCGTGGCTGACCCATTAAATGACGCTTTTATCACCTCCCGCAACAACCAAAGTCCCAGTGCCGCCGCCAGGCATTCCCCCAGAACAGAAGCCATCGCCACACCATCCGTATCCATGCCAAAGTACATCACAAACAACAGATCCAACAGGATATTACTGACATTCAATACCAACTGTAGCAACAAAGCAGATCGCATCCGTTGCAAACCAATCAGACACCCCAACACTGCATAATTGATAAAGGTAGCCGGAGCACTCCAGATACGAATGGCAAAATAGGTTTGTGCACTTTGGGTCACATCCTCCCCCGCCCCCATCAGCCAGAAAGCCATCTTGCCCAGCGGCACCTGAAACAAAATCACCAGCGCACCCAATATCAGCCCCAGCACTAATGCCCGGAGCAATGCCAGGCTCACTTCTGCATCATTGTTTCGGCCTGTTGCCTGTGCAACAAAACCCGTGGTGCCCATGCGCAGAAATCCAAATGCCCAAAAGATGCTACTGAAGATAATAGCCCCGACAGCTACTGCCGCCATGTAGCGTGGATCAGGTAATTGCCCCATCACCGCCGTATCCACAGCACCCACCAAAGGCACAGACAAGCTGGATAGAATGACCGGCCAGGCCAAATTAAACACACGCCGATACCAGCCGCTGGTTGTATCGGGAAAATCAGCATGAGCCATATGTCATTTCTCTCAACTTAATCTTGAAAAACTTGAAATTGTTTAAACCCGAACACCCAAGGACAATAGCCTCTTTACCTACTGCGCAAGTTATAGACTTGCATGCTTGCGGGTGAAATCTTTTATGGTAACTAAGAGTGTATTTATTGTGAGCCACACGACAACACTACAAACCGCCCTGCAACAACGTATTTTGGTACTGGATGGCGCGATGGGCACCATGATTCAACGCCATAAGTTACAGGAACAGGATTACCGTGGTGAACGTTTCACTGACTGGTCTTGTGATGTCAAAGGCAATAATGACCTATTAACGCTGAGTCAGCCGGCTATTATCCGTGATATCCACGCCCAATACCTCGATGCGGGCGCTGATATTATCGAAACCAACACCTTCAACGCCACCACTATTTCCATGGCCGACTATGAAATGCAGAGTCTGGCATATGAAATCAACGTGGCCGCCGCTCGCTTGGCACGTGACACCGCAGATAAATTCAGCACAGCAGACAAACCACGTTTTGTAGCAGGTGTACTCGGCCCGACCAGTCGTACCTGTAGCATCTCACCTGATGTTAATGATCCGGGCTACCGCAATACCAGTTTTGACGAGCTGGTGGTGGCTTATAGCGAAGCCACACGCGGCCTGATTGAAGGTGGCGCAGACGCTATTATGATTGAAACTGTCTTTGATACCTTGAATGCGAAAGCAGCCGTGTTTGCAGTGAAAACCGTGTTTGAAGCCGATAACACGCAACTGCCAGTAATGATTTCCGGCACCATCACCGATCAATCAGGCCGCACGCTATCCGGCCAAACCACTGAAGCGTTTTATAACTCATTATCACACGCAGATGCCATCTCCTTTGGCCTCAACTGTGCACTAGGGCCGGACTTGTTACGCCAGTACGTTGAGGAATTATCCCGCGTCAGTAGCAGTTATATCTCAGCACACCCGAATGCCGGTTTACCTAATGAAATGGGCGAATACGATATGGGTGCCGCAGAAATGGCCGTGCATATCAAAGAGTGGGCAGAACAGGGTTTTCTTAATATTGTGGGCGGCTGCTGTGGCACCTCACCGGAACATATCGCAGCGATTGCGCAAGCTGTGGAAGGTATTGCCCCCCGCCGGTTACCCACACTAAAACCAGCCTGTCGTTTATCCGGGCTGGAACCGTTTACCATTGATGAGGACAGCCTGTTCGTGAATGTGGGGGAACGCACTAATGTCACCGGCTCTGCCCGCTTCAAACGACTGATTAAGGAAGGCGATTACACCACGGCATTGGAAATCGCGCTGGATCAGGTCGAAAACGGTGCACAAATCATCGATATTAATATGGATGAGGGCTTGCTGGAATCGGCTGAAGTAATGGATCGTTTTCTCAAACTGATTGCGGGTGAGCCTGATATCGCCCGTGTGCCGGTGATGGTTGATTCATCGAAATGGGCAGTGATTGAAGCCGGATTGAAATGCATTCAGGGCAAAGGTGTAGTGAATTCGATTTCACTGAAAGAAGGCGAAGCAAAGTTTATTGAACATGCCAAACTGGTACGTCGTTATGGCGCAGCGGTTATCGTGATGGCCTTCGATGAAGACGGACAAGCTGATACTCAGAAACGTAAAATCGAAATCTGTCAGCGTGCCTATCAGGTACTCACAGAAAAAGTCGGCTTCCCACCACAAGACATTATTTTTGACCCGAATATTTTCGCCATCGCAACCGGTATCGAAGAGCACAATAACTACGCCGTTGATTTCATCGAAGCCACGCGCTGGATTCGCCAAAACCTGCCGCACGCCCATGTATCCGGCGGCGTATCCAATGTTTCATTCTCATTCCGTGGCAACAACCCGGTGCGTGAAGCCATCCACAGTGTATTTCTCTATCACGCCATTCAGGCCGGTATGAACATGGGCATTGTTAACTCAGGGCAGATGGCAATTTATGATGACCTGCCGGATCAGCTGAAAAATGTGGTGGAAGATACCGTCTTAAACAAAAGCCCGGAAGCCACGGAAAATATGCTGGACATCGCCCCCGACTACCAGGGGGATGGCAGCGCCAACGCTAAAAAGGACGATGATGAATGGCGTAAGTTATCGGTGGAAAAACGCCTGGAACACTCACTGGTTAAGGGCATTGATGCCTTCGTCATAGAAGATACTGAAGCCGCAAGATTGGAATTAGGCCGACCGATTCAGGTGATTGAAGGCCCGCTCATGGATGGCATGAACGTAGTCGGTGACCTGTTTGGCAGCGGTAAAATGTTTCTGCCACAGGTAGTGAAATCGGCGCGGGTCATGAAAAAAGCGGTCGCTTACCTGCAACCGTTTCTGGAAGCCGAAAAAGAAGGCGGTGTTGTTGAAGCTCAGGGCAAAATCCTCATGGCGACGGTCAAGGGTGATGTGCATGATATTGGCAAGAACATTGTCGGTGTGGTTTTGCAGTGTAATAACTACGAAGTGATTGACCTTGGTGTAATGGTGTCTGCCCAAAAAATCCTGCAAACGGCACGTGAAGAAAACGTAGATATTATTGGCTTATCCGGGTTGATTACGCCATCACTGGATGAAATGGTGCATGTCGCCAGTGAAATGCAGCGCCAGGATTTCTATGTCCCGTTACTGATCGGTGGCGCTACCACTTCACAAATTCACACCGCCGTTAAAATTGAGCCTAAATTCACCAATGACATTGCAGTGTATGTTGCGGATGCTTCCCGCGCTGTCGGTGTCGCCAGTAAATTGCTATCTGCTGAGCAAAAACCGGATTATATCGCTGAAATACGCGAGCAATATGAAACGGTACGCGTCAAACGTGCAGCAAATCAGCGGGAGCGCAAACTCATCACCCTGGAGCACGCACAAGCCAATGCGCTCCGGCTTGGCTGGGATGACTATACACCGCCAACACCCAAGCTAATGGAAGCTGCCCAACAATCTGAACAATCTGAACAACCCTGTTGTACCGCACATCAAGTGCAGAACGGCATTACCCATCAACGTAGCATTCCGGTAGGCGCTGAACTGATACAACAACAAGGTGGTTGTTTACTTAACTTCGCTGATTACCCATTGGATGAACTAGTGCAGCGCATCGACTGGACACCATTTTTTCGCAGCTGGGAATTGGCCGGACGTTACCCTGCCATTATGCAGGACGAAGTGGTGGGCGAAGAGGCGACGAAAGTTTATAACGATGCGCAGGTCATGCTGAAGCAACTGATTGATGAAAAATGGCTGACTGCCAGAGCGGTTGTCGGCTTCTTCCCGGCCAATTCACGGGGTGATGATATTCAGCTTTATCAGGATGAAGAACGCAACACGCCTCGGGTAACACTGCATAATTTACGCCAGCAAATGGACAGAGGTAACCAGTCACCCAATTACTGCCTGAGCGACTTCATTGCGCCGGTGACAACGGGTAAAACTGATTGGATCGGCGCATTTGCCGTGAGCACCGGCTTCGGCATTGAATCCCGGCTGGAACAATTTCGGGCTGAATACGATGATTATTCGGCGATTATGCTTGAAACATTGGCAGACCGGTTAGCTGAAGCACTGGCCGAACGTATTCATGAGCGGGTACGCAAGGAATTCTGGGGTTATGTTCCGGATGAAGCCTTGGATAATAAAGCACTGATTAGCGAAAAGTATCACGGTATCCGCCCGGCACCCGGCTACCCGTCCTGCCCGGATCATACGGAGAAAGCTACGTTATGGGAGTTGCTGGAAGTAGAAAAACTGACGGGCATGACATTGACTGAATCTTTTGCGATGTACCCGGCATCTTCGGTGTCTGGTTGGTATTTTTCACACCCTGAGTCGCGCTATTTCGGGCTAGGCAGGATCACTCCGGCACAGGTTGCCAACTATGCGGCACGTAAAAAAATGGATATTGATGAGATGAAACGCTGGTTGAACTCAGTGATGGTGGATTGACAGATCACTGCACTCCCGGCAACTATCTGAACAGTGACCGGGAGCTATTTAATTCGCTAAAAACTATAGATGCTTGACATAATCTTTGAGGAATTGGACAAAACGATCGCCTGTTTCTGGGTGACGTGAGCCGTATTCGACATTGGCTGCCATATAACCCAGCTTGGAGCCGCAATCATGACTCTTACCGGTAACATGGAAGGCATTAACCTGATATTCGCGCATCAGCAAACCAATGGTATCAGTTAATTGAATCTCATCCCCAGCGCCCAATGGGGTTTTACGCAACCAGTTCCAGATATGCGGGGAAAGCACATAACGCCCAACGACAGCTAAATTAGAGGGTGCCGTCTCTATCGAGGGTTTTTCCACAATCGCAGTCATCGGCACAGAACCACCCGACTCCAACTCATGGCCATTAATATCAACCACACCGTAAGCGGATACCTTTTCTTTCGGCACCGGCTCTACCATGATTTGGCTAATACCGGTTTCATCATATAAACGCAGCATTTCCGCCAGATTATCCTTACGCAGATCACTGGCAGCATCATCAATCAATACATCAGGCAATAAGACCGCTACCGGCGCATCACCAACGACCGGATGAGCACACATAATTGCATGCCCCAGGCCTTTCGCCTCACCCTGACGCACATGCATGATGGTGACATCTTTCGGACAAATAGAACGAACTTCATCCAGAAGCTGACGTTTAACCCGTTTTTCCAACATGGTTTCCAGCTCAAAACTGGTATCAAAATGGTTTTCAATAGAGTTTTTACTATTGTGAGTTACCAGAACAATTTCTTTGATGCCAGCCTGAATACACTCGGTCACAATGTATTGGATCAGCGGCTTATCAACGACAGGAAGCATTTCCTTGGGGATAGCCTTGGTCGCAGGCAACATGCGTGTGCCTAACCCAGCCACAGGAATTACCGCTTTACGGATTTTATGTTTGCTTTGTTCAAGCATTTTTTTTCCTTTTCATAAAATTATTGCTCACGGCAAAATTAGTATTATAGACGCTATTGACTGTTATCCGGCAAAAACACATGACATCGATCAATACATTGGCTCACTATTTAGTTGAATTATGCAGCAAGACGGTACAGGAATAAAAAAACAGTGACAAACAGACAATTAACACTCCTTGCCATAAACAGCAGGGGCTTTGGGAGCGTTACGATAAAGTGACCCGACATCTGCCTTACATAACTCCACCAACACAGCAGGCTCCAACTCAAGTTCCAGTCCACGCTTTCCGCCGCTGACAAAAATGCTATCAAACTGCAACGCTGAATCATCCAACACTGTTGGCAGAAGCCGCTTCTGCCCCAAAGGACTAATTCCACCCACCAGATAGCCGGTGATGCGTTCGGCTTGGGCAGGATTCGCCATTTCTATTGCTTTAGCGCCCATGGCTTTTGCTGCAGCTTTCAAATCGAGTTTTTCTACAGCAGGAATAATGGCAACCCCTAGCTGGCGTGGATTACCATCCATCATCACCAACAAGGTCTTAAACACACGCACAGATTCCAGCTGCAATGCCTCAATGGCCTCTAAACCATACGCACCGGATTGCGGATCATGCTTGTATTCATGGATTTGAAAAGTAGCGGAAGATTTCTTGAGTAAATTGATTGCGGGCGTCATTTCATCAATTCTTTCCTTTTAAAAGACTGATTCCAGTATGCAGCAACAATACGAGGGAGCCAAATAAAAAAAAGCCCGGGAGTCATCATTGATAACTGCCGGGCTGATAATATCGACTTGGGGCCGACTTGTAGAGAGAGACTTGATGTTACACATCAAAGTGTAAACTAAGCGTTACACTGACAAAAATTCAGCCAGAATTCAGCGAATAATGTCACTCCACAACCTCAAGAAATTCAATAAAAGCAGCGTACTAACACCACCAATCCCACTAAACATTACGAGACAAATCAAATAACTCACCATACTGACTAATAGCGTACCGATCGGTCATACCCGCAATATAATCCGCAATAGCTCTGGCCTGCCCCGCATCACCTTGTTTTTGTTGAAACTCACGGGCAAACCGCCGATGCTTTGCCGGTAACAACCGGACATCCTTCATAAATGCACCAAATAAGGCCTCAATAATCTGCTGCGCCCGCCAGGTCGAACGATAAACTGTCGGGTGGAAATACAGGTTTTCGCGTAAAAAATGTTTAAGCTCATTTTTTTGTTGACGCATCAGCTCACTGTATCGCATCAATGGCGCATCATGCTGCCGCACATCAGCCAGGCTCTGTACACCGGACTCCTTAATAGCCACAAGACTGGTTTCCGTTAGGTCAATCACCATTCTACCAATCAGACGCCGCAGAATTTCATGCACCTGCCTGCGTCCACTTAAATCAGGGTACAAACCTTTCACTTCCACCCAGGACTCATGAAAAACCGGCACTTCATTTAATTGCTCAAGTTCAATCAACCCGGAACGCAAACCATCATCGATATCATGATTATTATAGGCAATTTCATCAGCGATATTGGTTAACTGCGCTTCCAACGAGGCCTGTGTTTTATTCAGAAAACGCTCTCCAACATCACCCAGTGTCTCGGCATACTTGACGGCACAATGTTTTAAAATACCTTCACGCGTCTCAAAACACAGGTTCAGACCGGAAAATTCGGCATACACATCTTCTAACTGGTCAACCACTCTTAATGACTGCAAGTTATGCTCAAACCCACCGTATTCGGCCATGCACCTATTCAGCGCATCCTGTCCGGCATGACCAAAGGGCGTATGCCCCAAATCATGAGCCAACGCAATCGCCTCCACCAGGTCCTCATTCAGCTGCATATTACGGGCCACCGAACGGGCAATTTGCGCCACTTCCAAGGAGTGAGTCAGACGAGTTCGGTACAGATCACCTTCATGATTAACAAACACCTGCGTTTTATATTCCAAGCGCCGGAATGCTCTTGAATGAATAATCCGGTCACGGTCTCGCTGAAAAGCAGTACGGTATTTTGGCTCCGGTTCGGTAAAACGCCTCCCCAAACTGTGCTCCGGATTAGCGGCATAAGACGCTGACATGGTCATAACTCTCTCGCTAAAACACGTTGCAGAGCAGCCGGATCAAAATCAGCGGTGATCACTGACTCCCCAAGCCCCTTCATCAGAATCAACCTCAGCGTTCCATCCAGCACTTTTTTATCCACGGACATGTAGCGCATAAAATCAGAGCTACTCATACTTTCCGGAGGTGCTACCGGGAGACGTGCTTTAATCAGCAAACGACGGATAAACCCGACATCCTCAGCATCCAGCCAGCCCATTAACGACGAATGTTCCGCCGCCATGACCATACCCGCCGCCACCGCTTCACCGTGCAACCAATTACCATAACCCATCGCTGATTCAATCGCATGACCAAAAGTATGACCAAGATTCAACAAAGCACGTTGATCTGCTTCAAACTCGTCCGCTGCGACCACTTCCGCTTTATGCTGACAGGATCTGAAAATAGCTTCAGCCATCACATCAGGGTCGCGAGCCAATAACTTATCCATCTGCTCATCCAGCCAATGCAAAAAATCCACATCGCGAATCAGGCCATATTTAATAACTTCCGCCAGTCCGGCACTTAACTCCCGGTCATCCAACGTGCTCAGCACATCCGTATCAATCAGCACACATTGCGGCTGATGAAATGCACCAATCATATTTTTGCCCAAGGCATGATTAACGCCGGTTTTACCACCAACTGATGAGTCCACCATTGACAACAAAGTGGTGGGGATTTGAATAAAATTCACACCTCGTTGGTAGCTGGCAGCAGCAAAACCACACATATCCCCCACCACACCGCCACCCAGTGCCAACAACGTTGTTTTGCGATCGGCGTGTTGCTCCAACAAATGGGTATAAATCAGATTCATGGTATCGAGGGTTTTAAAAGCCTCCCCATCCGGCACCACCACAGCAGAATGCTTTAGTGATGAAACGTTCCGCTCCAACTGGCCAAGGTACAGCGGAGCCACTTGATCATTCGAGACCGTGACACAACTCGCGCCCTGAATATAGGGAAGTACCCACTCAGGTTCAGACAACAACCCCCGACCAATATGAATCGGATAACTACGATCACCAAGATCAAGTTCGAGTGTTTGCATGCGATTTGTCCTGTAATTTTTTTAGTTTGTGTATGATATGGCGGGAAATGGTCGAAGCACGCTGCCGTCCGGTAGGAACCACCAAATCAGCCACTTCTAAATAGTGGCTTTCACGGGCTCTGAGTAAGTCGCGTAAGGTTTGAAGCGGATTTTTCGTCTGCATTAGCGGACGATTTTTATCATGACGGATGCGTGAGTAAAGCTGCTCAGCAGAAGCGCGTAGGTACACTACCTGTCCGGCACCTTTAATAGAGAGTCGGTTATTTTCCCGCATGAGGCTACCACCACCCGTAGCAAGCACCATGTCATCAAGCTGGCTAAGCTCTTCAATAACGTGTTCTTCACGATCGCGAAAACCATCTTCGCCCTCAATGTCGAAGATGGTAGGTATACTGACCCCTGTACGCTCTACAATAACATGATCAGAATCGTAGAACGTCAATTGACAACGTCGCGCCAATTGCCTGCCGATTGTTGACTTTCCCGCGCCCATGAGTCCAACCAGAATAATATTCTTTTGCATTCTGGTTTTATGCCAGCAGTAGGCGCGGGAATCAAGCTTTATCGTCCGGCAACCTTCCTGCCACTGCTATCAACAATCTTCGGTGTTACGAAAATCAGCAGTTCACGTTTATTCTCACTTTTATTCGTTTTGCGGAATAAACGCCCAACTACCGGCAGATCACCTAAAACCGGCACCTTGGTTGTACCATTAATATTAGTCTCTTCATGTACACCACCCAAAACAATGGTCTGGCCATTTTCTACCAAAACCTTGGTCTGAATCTCCCGGGTATCAATACTCGGTACATTATTAAACACCTGACCAATCGTATCCTGATTCACCTTCAGATCCATAGAAACATGCTCATCAGGCGTAATCTGTGGCGTTACCTCAAGGCTTAGCACAGCTTTTTTGAAAGCTACGTTAGTAGCACCACTCGAACTGGCCTGCTGGTAAGGAATCTCCACACCCTGCTCAATAACGGCTTTGGTCTGATTCGAAGTAATCACTCGTGGTGTTGCAACGATCTCTCCCTTGCTCTCAGCTTGAAGTGCTGACAACTCAAGATCCAGCATAAAGTCTGATGTCAGAATAGAGAAACCAAAACTTCCCGCAGAGCCGATCACCGGCAGATTCACATTCAAGCGATCCGTAATGCCCGGCAATGTCACATTACCCGAACCATTGCTTGAAGCAATCGACGTGTAATAAGCATCAGAAGCACCATTCAGACCTGCCGCTCCCAGACCAATAGAGTCATTATTAATCCAGCGTGGCGCTGCACCAAAACGTGCACCCAACTCCTTACCAAATTCATCATTGGCGATAACAATGCGTGATTCAATCAACACCTGCTGCACAGGCACATCAAGCACTTTGATCAGGTCACGTATCTGTGCAATCTGCTCTGCCGTATCTTTCACCAACAAGGTATTAGTGCGCTCGTCAGAAGAAACACTGCCACGCTTGGATAACAGAGAATGACCTTCTTCTCCCGAAGCAGAGCGCTTTTCAATTAGCTGGAGCAAATCCGCCGCCTTAGCGTAATTAACCGGAATATACTCTGTGATCACAGGCTCCAGTTCAATCTTACGTTTAGCAATCTCCAAGGCCCGGGCATCTTTGGCATCCAGCTCAGCACTGGGAGCAACCCAGATAACTGTGCCATTCTCACGCATCCCGAGATTTTTAGATTCCAGCACAATGTTCAGCGCCTGATCCCATGGCACATCTTTTAATCTGACAGTGATGCTGCCGTTGACTGAATCACTTACCACGATATTTTTATCGGTAAAGTCAGCCAGCAATTGCAACACGGCCCGGACTTCGATGTCTTGAAAGTTCAAGGAAAGTTTTTCACCATTAAATGTGCGTTTTTCCTGTTCACCTAACTTCAGTTTTTTCTTAGTCGTATCAATCTTATCAATATGGACGGTATATACATTACGACTCTTTTCCGTCCGGTATTTAAAACCGGTATTACCGATAATTGATAAGTGACCGCTTCCACCACGCTGTGAAATCTGAATGCCAGATACCGGTGTGGCGAAATCCAATACATCCAGACGTTTACGCCAGTTAGCCGGCACATCCAGATCATGCAACGTCAGGTTTAAAATGTTCGCACGTTTATCATCCGACACATTAACATTGCCATGTGGCAAAGTGATGATTACACGTCCGCCGCCATTAGCATTACGGCGAAAATCAACACCACGTAAAGCATTAACTGCTGCCGGAGACTGTCTTGCAGGCTGTTGCTGCTGTGCACGTTGTTGGTGTGCACGTTGCTGCTGTGCGCGTTGCTGCTGTGCGCGTTGCTGCTGTGCGCGTTGCTGCTGTGCGCGTTGCTGCTGTGCGCGTTGCTGCTGTGCACGTTGCTGCTGTGCGCGTTGCTGCTGTGCACGTTGCTGAGCCGACACATCAGGTACAAAGGGCACATGATCCAAAAGTGGCACAGGTTGACGCGCAACAGGCCTTGCCTTTGGAGTATGTCGTGGTGCAACCATCTGTTGAGCAGGCTGATGACGTTTCTGACCACTCTCAGCCGGATTACGATACCAATCATAGGATTGATTCGCACCCGCTTGGCTTACTGTTCTTTGGTTCTGAGCAGCTTGTTGTTGAGCGGCAGTATAACGTTTGGCCGGAGGCATGCCCGCCGGCGCATTAAAGACCAGGACAAGGTCATCACCACGTGCTTCAACGCTGTAGTCCACAAATGTCTTTAGCGAAACCACAACACGAGTGTGCCCTTTGTTGTTGGCAGAGCTAATTGACTTTACAACACCCGCACCAAAAGCATTACGACGGGCTTTTGGCAAGACCTCGACCTGTGGAAAGTCAAAAACAATGCGGGATGGATTTTCCAAAACAAATCCATTAGGGATCGCGACAGGCCGCTGAAAATCAAGACGAACCTCTGTCGTATTCGCAGCTCCCGGCTTTACATCAATCACCTGTAACTTATTTAGTACGGCTGCCGATGCTGTATTCAGATAACACCCTAACAGCCCACAGGAAAACCAAAATGCGGTTTGCTTTATTTTTTTCATTATTGCTAACCTTCTACAAAACTTATATTTTTTTATTGGGGTTTGAAATTGCCAACTCGTTCTCGCGCTTCTCATAGCCCCCAAAACCATTCTCAACAATTTCGGATAACATGATGCTGGCATCTTTTATTTCAAGAATCTTGCCATGATTCCTGCCGATATAATTACCTTCCTTCACTCTGTGCACTGAACCACCAGGGACGCGAACCAAAGCCCACAACTGCTCTTGTTTAAATACGGTTCCGACCATCTTCAAACCATCCAACGGGAATTTCTCAAGAAACTCCGGCAACCGGTTTTCATCAATCATGACGGAATTCTCCATCGGTTGATCTTTATCCGGTGACAAAATAGCAACATCAAACGGATCAAGGTCATGGCCCGGATAAATAAAGCGCACATAAGGCTTAATAACAGGGATAGGCTCAATCGGCCTTGCTGGCCTGGCCTTTACTTCACTTACGTAGCTCGCCAGATCAGACATATCATGATTACAGGCACTCAGTCCGCTCACCAAACCCAGAAACAACAATGACCTTACCGAGGCACTGAGGTCAGAGTTTTTTATTCGCCCTAATTTACTTAAATTATTCATAGCTAAAAACATGCCTCATCATTTATCAGTCAGTAGCTCATCACCAGAGCCACTATCTTCCAAATATCGATAAGTCTTAATCAACGCTGCCATGCGCAAGCGCTGGGAAGCACTATCGAGACTGGTATTCGCATTCGCAGCAGTAGTCTTCGCACTATCATTCTCAGGATTCAAATTGATATCATGTATCGTAACAATCCTGGGCAACCCGGAAATATCACTCACAAAAGTCGCCAGTTCTTTATAAGTACCTAACGCAATCAGCTTAATCGGCTTCTCAGCGTAAAACTCCTTGGATATTTCATTCAGCGGCTCAAAGCGTACAATTTCAAGACCGTTACTGACACCTTTCTCCGAAATATCAATAATCAACGAAGGAATTTCAGTGCGACTTGGTAGTTGCTGCATCAGGTTACCAAACGAGCGCTGCATTTCAGACAATTGCGCTTCATAAGCTTCTAACTGACTGGCTCTTCGTTGTTTTTTTTCGAAGGTAGAGCGCAGTTCCACTTCTTTATTTTCTACCCGCTTAAGTGATTCAATGCTATCAGTAATCACCAGCTTGTAGCCTAAAAATAAGATAAACGCCATAATTAAGAATAAAGCCAGCGCCTTAATCGGCCACCCGGCGCCGCCGGGGTCTTCTGCGAGGTTATTAATATCCTGAAGATTCATTTCTGGCCCTCCTTGCCTTTTAACAACTGCTTCACATCCAATTTAAAGTCCCGCAAAGGTGACTCACGCCCACCCTCCTTTGCAACCGAGATAATATTCAGATTAGATGAGGTCAACCATTCCGACTGCTCAAGCCGGTTCATGTACCCGGATACCCGCGCATTTGATTCCGCCTTGCCCACCACATTAACTGTGGTACCGCTTTGCTTAAGGTCAGCCAAATACATACCACCCGGCAATGCCGTCGCCATTTCATCAAATAAATGTACGATAGCCGGGCGGGTGCTTTGCAGATTTTCAATCACTTCCATCCGACCCAACAATGCTTGCTTAGTAGCATCCAGCTTTTTAATTCTGGCTATATGCTTATCCAGGGTTTTAATTTCATTAGTCAGGTAATTATTACGCTGCTCCTGACGCTCAATCGATGACTGTATATAAGTATGACCCAGGAAAACCAGCGCCGCAGCCAACGCCCCCGCAAATCCCAAGAGCGCAAAAAACTGCTTTTTCTTTTGCTGCCGCGCCTTGTCACGCCAGGGTAATAGATTCAAGCCATCCATTTAATCCAGCCCCCGCAAAGATAGGCCTGCCGCAATCAAGAGCGCCTGCATATCATTAGTGAACCGTACAGGGCTAACCCGGGAACCCAGCCCAACCTGCGTAAAAGGATTGACCACTTTTACCGGCGTGCCGATCACAGACTGAATCTGTTCATCAATACCCGGAATCCGTGCGCAACCACCAGAAATCAGGATCTGACTAACAGAATCATGTTGGCTTGAGGCAAAATAAAACTGTAGAAAACGATGCAGCTGCCGCACCATGTTGCCCTTGAAAGGATCCAGCACTTCGGCGATATAGTTCTCTGGCAGGTTACCTTCTTTCTTGGCTAAACCTGCTTCCTGCCATGTCAAACCATAACGATGCATAATTTGTTCGGTCAATTGGCGGCCACCAAATGATTGCTCTCTGGAAAATGTCAGACGACCCTGCTCAAAAACAGTAATACTGGTCATACTTGCACCAAAGTCTACTACCGCTACAGAGTCATACTGATCCAACTCAGTAGTTAAACAACGTAAGACTTTTTCTAAAGCATGCGTTTCGGTATCAACAATTTCCACCGAAAGACCCGCCATTTCAGCCGCAGCCAAGCGCACTTCAACATTTTCCGAGCGTGTGCCTGCCAGCAAAACATCAAGCATCTCAGGATTATTCCGCGAAGGCCCCAGCACCTCAAAGTCATAGCTCACTTCATCCATAGAATATGGAATATGCTGGTCAGCTTCGATGGCAATCTGAGCTTCCAGTTCTGCCGTCGGAATAGAGGCTGGCATGTGAATAATTTTATTAATTGCCATTGAAGTAGGAATCGCCAAAGCACAGCGTTTCAGACGACTACGACTATCACGCTGCGCCTTACGAATAGCTTCACCGACCGGCTCAGGCTCGATAATATCCTTCTCATTAGAAACACCTTCCGGCAAAGGAGCCACCGCATAACTCTCAATGCGGTATTCTCGGCCCTTTCTGGACATTTCTACCAGCTTGACAGCAGAAGAACTGATATCGAGACCCAGCAGATTTTGCTTACGTTCAAGAAATGAAAACACATTAAAACCCAATTAATTATTTTGTTATACATTAAGCGGCACACAAGGAACTACTGGCTCACATAGTGAGACAATACGAAAAAATACGACTTGAAAAACTTCTGATCGCTTTTCCATGTGCTCCGACCCAAATGGGGCTGGCACTAAACCTGGAAATAGTCTACTCTGGAGGGCATGTGGAATGCGCTTGTTTCGGATAAGCGGAGAAATATGGGGCACTAGAAATTCACCTGAAAATACAATTACTTTAAATACCACCACATTCCTGTTAACACGTATTTTTAATAACTATAAACATGGCCAACCGGCCTGAACTAATACAAACTATGCGCTTTCTTGGCAAAATAATCACCCTGGGCTTCAGTAGCTTTTTTACACTATTCACTATCGGCCTTACCACTTTGGTAGCGGGGTATTTCTACTATTCTCCTCAGCTACCCGATAGTAAAGACCTCCATCACATTGAACTTCAAGTGCCGTTACGCATTTACTCAGCTGACGAACGGCTCATTGCTGAGTATGGCGCAAAACGCCGCAGACCAGTCACACTCAATCAGGTTCCGGACAGGCTACGCCAGGCTTTTATTGCCATTGAGGACGCCCGGTATTATGAACATCAAGGCATCGATTTCAAAGGCGTTGCCCGCGCAGTCTATAGCGTAATATCAACGGGCCGGGCCTCTCAGGGTGCTAGCACCATTACCATGCAGCTAGCCCGGAATACGTTTCTGGATAGCAGAAAAACCATAGAGCGAAAACTCAAAGAAACCTTGCTGGCTTTTAAATTAGAACGGACGCTAAATAAGGACGAAATTCTTGAGTTATATTTGAATAAAATCTACCTGGGCAATCGTGCCCACGGTATCGCTGCTGCCGCAGAAACTTACTACGGCAAAGACCAACTTGAGGAGTTAAGCCTTGCACAAATGGCGATGATCGCCGGGCTGCCAAAAGCACCTTCACGCTACAACCCTATTGCCAACCCGCAACGTGCCATGGTACGTCGTGATTACATCCTCAAACGCATGCTTGAACAAAAATATATCAATAAGGGGGAATATTCAGCCGCTGTACGCGAACCCAATACCGCCAGAGTCCACAAGCCTGAGATAGAAGCTAACGCACCTTATCTCGCCGAAATGGTGCGCTCCGCCATTGTTAAAAAATACCAGGATAAAGCTTACACTCAAGGCTACCATGTCTACACCACACTCGACCCTGAACTGCAACAGCATGCTTCAGACTCATTACGTAAATCACTGGCAGACTATGACAGACGCCATGGTTACCGTGGGCCGGAAGATCAGCTGGACCTTGATGCCTATGCCGGACGCGAGGAGTGGCTGGACAAACTATCCACCTACACCACTGTGGCAGGTATGCAAATCGCACTGGTTATCAAGGCTGATGCCAAACAGGCCGAGTTACTGCTGTTAAACGAAGAAACCATCAACCTTGATTATGACGCAGTTAGCTGGGCTAAAACCTTCGTTAACGCCGACCGCAAAGGGCGCAAACCACGCAAGGTCACTGATGTCATTTATCCCGGCGATGTCGTATGGGTACGCCAGAAACCGGACAAAGCAGCTACCGAAAAAAAAGCGGATGACCCTGAAACCAAACAGGAACCTATCTGGCAGTTAACTCAGGTACCTAAAGTCGGTGGCGCACTGGTTGTACTTGACCCAGCTAATGGTGCAATCCGCGCCATCATGGGTGGCTATGACTATTACCGCTCGAAATTCAACCGCGCCACACAAGCGATGCGCCAACCCGGCTCGAGCTTTAAGCCTTTTATCTACTCAGCCGCTATGACCAAGGGACTCGGCCCTGGTAGTGTTGTTAATGACGCCCCCATTAGTGTTCCCGGTACAGATTGGAGTCCGAAGAACTACGGTGGCGGCTATATCGGCCCCACTACCATTGCTGAAGCATTGGCAAAATCACGTAACCTGGTATCCATTCGCTTATTGCGCACCACCGGCATTCCCTACTCCATAGACTACGCCATGCGCTTCGGCTACCAACGCAAATACCTTCCCCCCAATCTCACACTGGCTTTGGGCACCGGACTGACGACTCCCCTGCAAATGGCTACCGCCTACTCAAGCTTTGCTAATGGCGGCTTTAAAGTCGACTCACACTTTATCAAACGCATAGAAAGCAGTACGGGTGATTTGATTTATGATGCAAGTACGGATATCAAATATGCATGCGGGGATAACAAAAAATTCTGCTTAATTGATCCTGCTACCGGCAAAACGGTAACAAAAACCAAGAACAAAAAAGAGCCTAAAAAGAATGCGGACGAAGATAGCGCCAAAACTGACAACAAGAATGAAGCTAAAACAGACCCAGCACAAGAAACTGAAAGCATAAAAGCTGAAACCCAGCCAGAAGGCATACAAGTACCGGCGGCCACTCGTATTATGGACTCACGCACCAATAAAAACATCGTCGGCATGATGCAAGGTGTAACACAATTTGGCACGGCAGCACGGGCTGGACGGGTATTAAAACGCACAGACATCGCAGGAAAAACAGGCACCACCAATGATCAGAAAGACTCATGGTTTTGTGGTTTCACACCTGACTATGTCACTGTCGCATGGGCAGGCTTTGACGATATGGCTGAATTAGGTGAGGGCGAAACCTCGACGAAAATTGCTGTGCCCATGTGGGTGGATTTAATGCAGAAAGTACTGAAGGACATACCCCAAAAACCATGGATAAAGTCCGGCAAAAAATTGCAAAGCGTCAAAATTGATACGGATACCGGCGAGGTAGCCACCGATGCCTCCGACAATGTTGCAGAAGAAGAATTGGCTGACATCCAGAAGACCGAACAGAAAACTCAACAGTTTGAATTCACTAACTCTCAGGTTGCAACACAAGCAGCACAACAACAACAACAACAACAACAACAACCGTTTAGTGCTGCGCCACAGCAACCAGCAGCAAATGCAGCACCTCCTCCTCAACCTGTCTCGCCTGCGGAGTCAGTAGAAATTCCCGAACAGATTTTCTGATGCATATACCAGAAAAAAGCACCCGACAATTGGTGGCTGAAGAAGCAGCACGGTTAATTTATGATGAAGGCTACCGTGATTACCGGCTGGCCAAGCAAAAAGCAGCGGTGCGTATGGGCGCATCCACTCAAAGTAAAAGCCAGCCAGGTAATGATGAAATTGAAGCAGCGCTTCATGATTACATCAGCTTGTTCGCAGAAGAAGAGCAAATCCCTATATTACGCCGGCACCGTGAAATTGCCGTGGAAGCACTGGTGTTCCTGAAGGACTTCAACCCCTACCTGACAGGTGCTGCACTGGAAGGTACTTCCGGCCCTCTATCAGCAGTCACTTTATTCCTGATTGCTAACCGTGCGGAAGATGTGATTTTCTTCATGGAAGAAGAACAAATCCCGTTCCAGACGCATGACCGCAAAGTACGCTTCAGCAATAAACAGGATTATTACCCTTTACTAAGGTTTTATGCGGACAATATTGAAGTAGAATTGATGATTTTCCCTGATACAGGCCAGAATAAAGGCGGCCCCATCAGCCCGATTACAGGGAGAAGTAGCAAACGTGCTGATCTGAAAAAAGTGAAACAGCTTTTAGCAGAAATGCCAGAAAGCTAATAAGATAAAACTATTGAAGCAGATTTAGAAAAAACCTGCTTCCTACACATCAAGCCCTCAGCACACGACCAAACTCATGCACTGCATCAACCAATACTTTGACGTGATCCGGATTGATGTGTTGATGAATGCCATGCCCTAGATTAAACACGTGGCCGGTTGGCAACCCAAAATCTTCAATAATGCGCTTCACATTGGCACGAATTGCTTCAGGCTCAGCATATAACACACAAGGATCCATATTACCCTGCAACGCAACGCGACCACCAACGCGATCACGTGCCTCAGAAATATCGATCGTCCAGTCCAGGCCCAATCCATCACACCCTGTATCAGCCATACTTTCCAGCCACTGTGCACCGCCTTTAGTGAACAAAATAACCGGCACTTTACGACCATCATTCTCACGTACCAGACCATCAACAATCTTTTGCATGTAATTCAGTGAGAAATCACGGTATGTCTGCGGCGTCAGCGCTCCACCCCAGGTATCAAAGATCATCACTGCCTGAGCACCTGCCGCAATCTGAGCATTCAGATACAGTGTGACGCTATCAGCCAGTTTATCCAGTAATAAATGCATGGCAGCAGGGTCTTCATACATCAGACCTTTGACTTTGCCGAAGTCTTTGGTAGAACGCCCCTCAACCATGTAAGTGGCCAGAGTCCAAGGGCTACCAGTGAAACCAATAAGTGGCACACGGCCATTCAGGTCACTGCGAATAGTACGCACAGCATTCATCACATACTGTAACTCGCCTTCCGGATCAGGCACGCCCAGTGCTTTAATCTCCGCCCTAGTTCGCACCGGACGCTCAAATATGGGCCCTTCACCTTCGGAAAAGTAAAGGCCTAAACCCATCGCGTCAGGAATAGTGAGAATATCGGAGAACAGAATCGCAGCATCAAGATCAAAACGCTCAAGTGGCTGAAGCGTTACTTCAGAAGCCAAGTCAGCATTTTTGCACAAATCCATAAAACTACCAGCTTGTTTGCGGGTAGCTTTATACTCAGGCAAATAACGTCCGGCCTGGCGCATGATCCAGACAGGCGTAGTATCTACCGGCTGTTTTAGTAACGCTCGTAGAAAACGATCATTTTCAAGATGAGACGCAGCGTCACTCATATCAGCACTCCCGTTGATAAGCAGCTGGATTTTGTGGTTGAATAATTTGTTGGGGACAGCAGACTAATCAGCCTGCCAGTTGAGCTTTAATCAGACCGCTGACTTTACCCATATCAGCCCGACCCTGAGCTTTGGGCTTGATCCATGCCATGACCTTGCCCATATCCTTCACCGACTCAGCACCTGTTGCACCGATTGCTTCAGCTACCAGCGCCTGTACTTCGTCTTCAGTCAGTGCCTGCGGCAGATAGTCTTGTATAACAACAATCTCTGCCTGCTCCAGATCAGCAAGGTCAGTACGTCCTCCGTCAGTATACTGACGAATGGATTCCCTGCGTTGCTTGACCATTTTATCTAATATCGCCAAAACGGCAGTATCATCCAGCTCAATACGATTATCGACTTCCTGTTGCTTAATAGCCGCGAGCACCAAGCGAATAGCGCTAAGACGCTCTTTCTCCTTAGCACGCATAGCCGCTTTCATGTCAGCAGTCAGTTGTTCTTTGAGGCTCATGGGATAATGCCTATTCAGTTCTTTTAGTACAAACGTACTCTGCGATTCAGATCACGGGAGATACGCTTCAGATTACGTTTTACGGCAGCAGCACGCTTACGCTTACGTACGGCGGTTGGCTTTTCATAGAATTCGCGGGCACGAACTTCAGCAACAACACCGGCTTTTTCACAAGTACGCTTAAAACGGCGAACAGCAATTTCAAAAGGCTCTGAATCTCTCACTCTCACGTTTGGCATAAATTCAATAATCTCAATAGTTTAGTTTGTTTCGGAAACAGCCATCTCCTGACAGCTATTTTCAGTAAGAGCGCGATTATACCGACGTATCAGATAAATGCAAAAGAAGCATCAACATTTTCATCATTTTTCGACAAATTCGCCATAAAGCGTCAACGAATGATCAGTTATTTTGAAGCCATGCTCCGCTGCGATTTCCATTTGACGCTGTTCAATAATCTCATCGTAGAACTCAACGACGCGGCCGGTCTTCACACACACCATGTGATCATGATGTTCATCAGAAGCCAGTTCAAACACAGCTTGTCCACCTTCAAAATTATGGCGGTGTACCAAGCCACCGGCTTCAAACTGAGTGAGCACCCGATAAACGGTAGCTAAACCAATTTCATCCCCATTGGCCAGCAACACCTTATAGATGTCTTCAGCGCTAAGGTGCAGGTCGGTTGAATTGCCTAATAACTCAAGAATTTTCACCCTGGGTTGCGTGATTTTCAACCCGGCCCGCCTAATATCTTGCTCTTCCACCCTGCACTCTCCTCACCGAATAGTTTATGATGTAAATCTATTTAATAAAAATCCAGATTAAAACTTACCATGATAATACGTTTAATTTCAGTTTTCGTTTTGTCCACTGCCCTGCTCAGTGGCTGCAGCATTTACAAAATAGACATCCAACAAGGTAATTATATAACTCAGGAAGCGCTTTCTCAGATAAAACCGGGAATGAACAGGGGTCAAGTACAAGAAATATTGGGGACACCGCTGTTGACTGATGACTTCCGCCAAAATCGTTGGGACTATGTATTCTCCCTACAAAAACAAGGAGAGGCCAGCAAAAGAAGCAGCATCGCCGTCTTCTTTAATGATCAGGGCATTGTGTCTGACATCCGTCAGGACTAAAGACAAAAAGAGGGTGGGTGAGGCAGTCTTTGCCTCACAGCTCACACATCATGCGCTCAATAAACCAACCTTCAAAAGACGCTGAAGGGCAGTTTCTTTGTGCCGGAAAGCATCTCTGGCCATTTTTCGCCGGATTCAATCATCCCCCTTTTTTCATCGCTTTTCCGGCAGCCGCACGTTGCTTGCGTACTTCTTTAGGGTCAGCGATCAGCGGTCGATAAATTTCAATCCGGTCTTTAGCACGCAGCACCGTTTTCATAGGCGCCAATTTACCAAACAAACCGACCTTCATAGTATCCACATCCAACTCAGGGTAACGCGCCAGCACTCCGCTGGCATCAATACCATCACGGATAGTCAGCCCGGCTTCCACCTCCAGCTGAAACAATATCTGCTCATGTGGTAACGGGTAAACTACTTCAATAGTGATCATCTCAGGCATGGCGCGTCACCCCTTACCATAGACTGATCGTGCCCGCTCAACAAAGGAATCAACCAGTGTATTCGCCACCTGATTAAACACCGGCCCGATCGTCATACTCACCAACCGGCTGGAAAATTCAAAATTCAACTCCAGCGATACTTTGCAAGCACCCGGCCTCAACTCGTCAAAACGCCAAAAACCATGCAATTGCTTAAACGGCCCGTCTACCAGGCTCATTTCGATCACTTTTCCGGGTTGCATTTTGTTCAATGTCGTGAATGTTTTATTGACCACGCCTTTAGAAATTTCCACACTGGCTTTGACCTGCTCAGCATTACGGCTAAACTCCTCAGAACTGCGACACCACGGCAAAAAATCCGGGTAATCCTCAATACCATCGACCAGCGCATACATCTGCTCCGGCGTATAAGGAACCAGAGCGTTACGACTGATTTGTGCCATACAAATCTTCCTTTCTTAAATTTTCCACACCATTAAAACAAAAACAACGCGCCCATTCATTCACACTGAGAGGGTAACGCGCTATTATTCTGACGGGGCCTGAAAAATCTTCCCCCTCAAGCATGAAAGTCTATGGCTTTCACATATTTCACTAACAGTGTAATGCAAATGGCCAAACAAAAGAAAAAATCCTCCCATGGCGGAAAAACAATCGCACTGAACAAGCTGGCACGTCACGAATACTTCATCGACGATACCTTTGAAGCTGGTTTGGTACTCATGGGCTGGGAAGTAAAAAGTATCCGCGAAGGACGTGTCCAGTTACGCGATAGCTTCGTCATGTTTAAAAATGGCGAGGCCTGGTTATTTAATGCTGTTATCACGCCGCTATTATCTGCCTCAACGCATGTTGTGGCTGAAGCAACGCGCACCCGCAAGTTATTGCTACATACACACCAGTTAATACGCATACAATCCTCGATGGATCGCAAGGGCTATGCGGTAGTTCCGACAGCAATGTACTGGAAAAATAACCGGGTAAAGCTAGAAATCGGCATGGGCAAAGGTAAACAGAAGCACGACAAGCGCTCCACCGAAAAAGAACGCGACTGGAACCGTGAGAAGTCACGCATGATGAAAAAGTAAGTCTGCATGAAGAACATAAATGATGCGGATAACCCGTTAAACAACCTCTGTATTGTCATGATCCAGACCTCACATCCCGGCAATATTGGCTCAGCTGCACGCGCCATGAAAACAATGGGTATTCGTGACCTGAGGCTGGTAAAACCGAATAAATTCAATTCGCCGGAAACCACTGCGCTGGCCTCCGGGGCTGATGATATTCTGAATAATGCCAAACATTATGAAACGCTCACTGATGCATTGAGCGACTGTCAGACAATTATTGGCACCAGCGCCCGATCTGAACGCACTGTGAGCTGGCCGCAACTCGATGCGCGGGAATGCGGTGAGTTTGCTGCTAAACACCTGTCACAGCAAAAGATTGCATTGGTCTTTGGGCGGGAACGCAGCGGCTTAACCAATGAAGAACTGGAACACTGCCATTCGCTGGCACATATTCCTATGGCGGCTGACTTTTTTTCACTCAACATTGCGGCGGCGGTTCAGCTGTTTTGTTATGAGTGCATGATGGCCACTAAAGCTATTGCCCCTGAAAGTACAAACAACACACCCGAAGATCCGGATGAAGCACCGGCCACTAATGAAGCCTTAGAAGGGTTTTATGAGCACATGGAAACAACGATGATCGAATCACGCTACCTTGATCCGGAAAATCCTCGCTTACTCATGCGCCGTTTTCGCCGCCTGTTTGGGCGAGCAAAGCCGACAAAAAATGAAGTGGGCATGCTCCGTGGAATGCTTTCTGCCTTTCAAGGAAATAAATTTCGCCGCAGGTCGTCATAAACACTTGCAAAGTATTAAAAGGTCGTTAGAATACGCATCTTCTTAGCCGCAATAGCTCAGTTGGTAGAGCAACTGACTTGTAATCAGTAGGTCCCGCGTTCGATTCGTGGTTGCGGCACCATTTCAAAGAATGAGTTGTATTCAGCTTCGCAATTCATTCTGAGCACGGGGGATGGCTGTCCCCCTTGCTCAACCTTTAAATCAACAAACGAACCTTACTCGATTCGTCACTTTTATTATTCTATTAATAATACTAAGTAACTACCTGATTGACCACCCAAAAAACCGATAAGCGTTCATTTTCTGAACATTATTACCCTACTGCTTTGCAACATTACCACCACCCTTTTTTATTTTGTAGTACCCCAAAACGCAAAACGGGCCAGCACTTACGCACTGCCCCGCCCGAGAGGATAAGGAAATAAAACCCCTCTAAGTGAAAACCTTAAAACTTACCAGCTCCAGCTATAACCCGCCTTCGCGCCAACATCACCGGCATCAGAATAAGACAAACCAAGATCCAACTGACCTTCAGTACCGTTTACGTGCTTAAACTGACGAGCATAACCGCCCGCCACCGCATAAGAACCATCATAAACAGCCGTACCCAGAGCTACAGCCTGAACTTTACCCGGTGCAATAGAGACAGTCGGCATAGCCATTGCTGAAGCAACACCATTACTGGCATAACGACGCGCTTCATCAGCCACTTCCTGATCACGCGTATCAACGTACTCTTTCAGATTACTAACGCGAGTGTTAACAGAAGTAATACGCTGGTCAGTATAACCTTTTGAAGCAGACAGCGTAGCAGCATCACCAGCTTGCATCTGACCAACATTAGCCGCATCAAAAGCACCCGTACCCGCAGCAACATTATGGATCTGAGAACCCAGACCACCATTAGCATTCAACGTCAGACCACCATCAACATCATACTGTGCTGAGTTAGCACCCAAGGCCAAAGCAACATCAGCAGTAGACTGAGCCGCCGCCGCGTCACGGATACCCTGAGTACCCAGATCCACCGCATAATCCGCAGTATTTTGAGCAGTAGTCACCAGACCACGATTCACTTCCGCATAATCCGCAACATCAGAAATCATGCCACGATTAACCTCAGCGTAATCAGCGACAACACCGATATTTTCAGCATTCAACGCAATACCATCAGCATTAAAATCAATAGCCACCGTATTATCCTGGATGAGACCATAATTACGATCAATCAGACCCCGATCCTCAGTAATAAGCCCAGAGTTCACAGCAATAGCACCGGCATTAGTCGCGATACCCTGAGTGTTACTTGCTACATCTGTCTGTAAGCCAGAAACACCATCAGCGTTAACACCAATCGCCGCAGTATTACCCGCCACCGCTTGGTTAGTTGTCCACAACTGACTGCCGTTTACCGCTTGTTGCCCACTTTCGATCAACTCACCGGCAGCAACATTATTAAGATAAGTGCCAGTACCATCATTAGTATTCAACACGACACCAGTCCCATCAGCATCATACTGTACAGAATTAGCACCCAGTGCCACCGCTTGCTCAGCAATCGCCTGAACATCGAACAACTGACCACCGTTTACCGCATCCATAGACCCGTCATCAACCAATCCGGCAGCAACATTATGGATCTGCGAACCCACAACCTCAGTTACAGCAACACCATCAGCATCAAGAACAGGATTACCATCACCATCCAAAACATCAACAGTCGTAGAATGCAGGACAACAGCACCATCAGTACCGTACTGAACAGCATTAGTACCTAATGCCAAAGCCGCATCAGCCGTAGATTGTGCAACTGCCGCATCATCAACACCCTGTTGCGCCACTGTAGCCGCATCGCCTACCTGAACAGCCATATCAGCCAGCTCAACAGTATGACCATCAACAACAGTCGTTAAATTAGTAATATCACCTTCATTAACCGTTACACGACCATCCAGAGCTGCAATATCAGCATCATTGGAAGCGATACCCGCAGCATTAATCGCAATCCCGGACGTATTAACAACAATATCCGCTTGAGCCTGAGTCATATCACCTTGAAGCGTAGTGATAGAGCCTTCATTTGTAGTCACCCGTCCATCAATAGCAGCAATATCGGTTTGATTTTGCGCTACATCTGTCTGCAAGCCAGAAATATCGGTTTGATTCTGCGCTACATCTGACTGAACATCAGAAATAGCGGAAGCATTCTGATCAACACCCGCTTGAGCAGCCGCAGCATCATCAACACCCTGTTGAGCCAAAGTTGCAGCATCACCCGCAGCGGTCGCCGCATCAGCAACCGCTGCATTAGTTGTAAACAACTGAGAACCATTAATAGCTGAAGTACTATCAGCACTTACATCTCCATCCGTGACATTGATGATTTCACGAGTAATCCCTGAATCTGCATTACCAAAAGAAACGACGTTATCCAGCCCACCATCGGATGAGTTATCACCAATCGCAACTGATCTATCGCCTACAGCACTGCTGTTGAAACCGATTGCCACCCCCATTTGATCACTATTGGCCCGGAATCCTATCGCCACCCCACCACTAGCCTCTACCGTCACCTCAGCACCCACCGCAACAGCGTTATTAACATCGGCCATTGCACTCTTCCCGACAGCCACAGAATTACCATTCGCATCAGATTCGTCACCCAACGCAGTTGCTGTTGAGACTGATGCATCCGCACCAGTCCCCAACGCCAAGCCAAAAGCCTGCCCACTCAAACCAAGACAAACAGCAGCACTCAAAGCAGCAATTTTAAAATTCTTTTTCATATCTAAACCTTATTTTGTTATTAAGAACCCTAACTTTGTATGATTTCCACAACACAAAAAACAAAGACCGCTCCCCATAAAATGACGAACGGCCTTGATTTACATAACAAAATAAAACTGCTAATTGATAAACGGAACTACACCACCGGCAACGCCTCCCCCAACACCCTTAACTCATCCAGATCAGGATGCACATACTGAAAAGTAGTGCGTATATTCGTATGCCCCATCTGCCTCTGAATCACCTTGATATTACTAACCTGCTTGGCCGCCACCGTGCCAAACGCATGGCGGAACCGATGCGAACTTACATCAATCCCGCTTCGCTCCCCCACCCGCCGGAAAAAACCAGACATCTGCCCCACATCCATGACCTCCCCTTTATAGCTATCATTAAACAAAGTGACATTAAAAATCTGATCACCCCCCAGAGCCACCCGCTTTTTAACAGCAAATGCCATCATTTGGAGATTTTGCAAATCAGCTTTGCAAATTGACGGCAGAGGCACCACCCATTCCCGCCGGGTCTTACTACTGCCAGATCTAAGCGTGATAGATTCAGCGACAAAATCAACATCCCCCCACCGCAACCCCACCAACTGCCGCCGCCTGATTCCACTATAAAAAAGCAACCTGATAACAGCCTGCCAAAACCACCCTGGCTTAAAAACCTCCCCTTCCGGACTCCCCATAAACTGGATTAGCTTCCTGATATCCTCAACTGAAATCAGCTTATGCCCATGATGATAATCCGGCACACTACGCAACCGCGCAACCGGAGACCGATCCAGACAAATGTCCGGATCATCAACCGCAAAATTACAAACCATCTTTAAATGACGCAGATAATTATTCCAGGTCGCTGGCGCAACCTCACGCACTACCAGTAGCTCATTCCGCCATACCTCAAAATCAGATTGATTCCAGGTAAGCAGGTCGCCACCGATACCAGACCGCAACAGTGAGCGTTCAACCACACCCAACTGCTTCAGAGTGGAATCCGAAGGCATCCGGTAACGGCTGTACTGGCTGATAACATCGCGTAACAATAACTGGGGTTTGTGTTGTTTCATACTTAATTGCCCTTCTATTAATAGAGCAACCTTGTCGATATTTATATCAATAAGGTTAATTAGTATGCAAACAGCTATAAGGTAATGGATAAAGCTAAACCTGAGTGTAGTACAAGCAGAATCACTTCTGAGCTGTTTTCTTCTGCTCTTCAATCCTTGATAGCCCCACCCTTCTTAATCGCGATCACGAGCCTCTCAGTAACACCGATCTAACACGCGCCTGCAAGCCCTCTTTGCTTTTGATCTGGTCTAACCGTTGAAACTCCCTACCCTGCGTAAGCACACACCAAACCTCACAGCCATAGATTCAGCCATTGAAAAGCAAAGCGAGCAATGGCTGAACAGTCGCGAAGATGCTTTACTCAGTTCGTACATTCGTTATGACGCGAGTACTTTTCTCAGCGATAGCTGAGAGACGATAAAGTCCTTATGAAAGATACGTGCAGGGTTTAAAGATTATTACCCGTTGGGGTTAAAGCTGTATAAGCCAACTCCACCCAAATGGGCAGCGTTACCCGTTGGGGTTAAGTTCAAACCCGTTGGGGTTAAGTTTTTTCCGTTTGTGGATAACCATTAAAATAAGTGCACAACAACACAAAATAGAACTATTGAATGAGGGTATTCAGAACAAAGAAGGGATTTTACAGCAAAACAGAGGGTATTCAGAGGGGCTTGCTAAATTTTGGACGCAACTATCCTACAGCGGGGTATCAGAGTAGTGCCAGCTTGATCTCAGCCAGTGAAGATTGACGGATATAGCCGCTACCTGCATCCATATCGTATAACTTTTCCATTTCAGCCATCACCGCCAGGAACTCCGGTGACTTAGGATCTGTTTTTTTCTTAACAAGATTGAGTAACCAGCGCTTTGACAAACCCAGACGGTGAATGAGGTTCAGGTGGACGCAGCGCACCACCGGCAAGCCCTTATAACAAGTCTCCCCTGCCTCATTCTTATACGTCTCATAGGGCTGCTTACCGCTGGCACTGTGGATTAACTGAAGATCAACCATTGTTTTAATGGCTGTGTTGACACTTGACCGGGACAAACCGGTGTATTCCATGATTTTACTAATGGCCAAACCACGAAACACCCCTGTTTTCACGCTTTTAATACCGGAACGCAGAGACCCGCTAAAATCAGTCTGGTACAACAGCACAATCCAGACTTTAACCATGGCCACCCTGCCCTCTGCCCTGATCTGGCGATGGCAATCATTCCAGCGTTTACAAACTTTGCGTTGCTTAGTTTTGCTGTCAATCGCCGTAGCGCGGAAAAACAATGATTTGAATTGCTTGGGGTGAATAACCGCATACAACAACCGGTCAATCATTTCATGAACCAGTTGCGGACGCCGCTCACTACCGTCTTTTTCTTTTTTGTCATCAGCCAAATAAGGAGAAATAAATTCAGGCATCAGCAGCATATTGGCTGTGTAGCCGTTTCCGGATACATCACCATGCAGCTCAATCAACTCAAGCAGACTACGCTCCTGCTCGTTTGTGTCCAACCGATCAAAGCCCCGGAACTTCTCGATAGGGATGTTCATAATGGCTTGTAGCTTCTCGTGCATTTCATCAGGAGTACAACCATCAAAGACACGGTTACGCGCTTTTATTATGCCTTCCCGCGCCCGCTTCAACCGTTCGTACAAACGGGTGATATTACGTTTTTGCCGCTTCAGTTCTTCCAGGAGCTTTTCATTCATGGGCCGGTTATTTTTTACCGCCCGCTCCTTCAGCATACCCTCACGCACCCCTATTTCACGCACTGACCCCTGATAAGCTTTTTCCAGCTTATCAGTGTCAGGACAGGCAGCTGCTCTGACAACAGCCTGACGCATACGTTTAAATGGGAGGTTATGAAATAGAGACATGGCCTAATTAGCCACCTTAAACGACAAGCACCGGCGCACCGCAACCGGCACCAAATAACCTTGATCGGCAGCAGACCGACAGCTCCAAAACCTGACAACCGGAATATTGCTTGCTTGACGAAAACGGAATGGATAACGCGATGAGGTGATAACAACCTCAGAATCTGATGCTCTACGAGAGCAGGTATTACATAAATGAGCCGCATCGAGGGGATAAATAACCCTTACTGGCTTATTTTTAATTGAATTTATCTGAGTTGCTGGCATAATAGGCCCCTATTCTTTGATTAAACCAACGCAGGGTTCCAGCCCTTTGACCGTTGGTTTTTTCATTTCTGGAATCCGAAAAGCCTTTTGACCTCCGAACCCCACCCTTTTTGAATCCCTCAGCTGCTTCTCTGCAACTGGTGAACCCAACGCTACGACTAACCACAAAATTAAACAACCTGACCGATTTACAAACTACTGACGAACGGTCATGTTTGAAATCCGTCCCGATCTGTGATATGGAAATCACCTTTTCAGAGCCAGGACCTGGTACACCTGCTCACGCTTTTCGGGTGTAAAAAAACTATTAAAACCCTGATGAAACAAAGCTTTATTAAACATTTCACGGTCAAGCCAATACACATCATTCTCCGGCTCAATCCGCTCACCCCACCCTCTGATTTCATCCAAAGCACCCGCCAGAACATCAGCGGGCATGTTGAAATAATTAAGAAACCAACCGGAAGCGATAGAAACATGTCGCCCCTGCTTCCTGATTTGCTCGGATGGTACACTCGGCACATGGGCGTCCTTGCCCGCCGGTGCGTCTGCCGTGGCTGCAACAGACCGACCCTTTTCCGCTAGAAAAAAAAGCCTTCCTTTACTCCGTAATCCGTTCGGAGTGACACTTGCTTCAGCTTCGCAAGAATTCATTATTAAACCTCAGAATCTTTAGGTGGGAGCTTCATTCCCAGGGCAATGGCCACACAATGAGCTTGGCCTCTCAACCCTTTAGCTCGTCCGTATAAAAGTTCTTTCACCACATTTCTACTAAACTCATTACTCAGTGCCCAACCGTGAACAGATATGCCATTGCTACGGAAGTAATCAATGACATCTTCCTTTGTGTTCGTAGTCTTGCCATCTGCAATGGGTATCAGGTTCTTCATCAAGCACTCCTGTGCTAGAGTTGGTTAAAACGTGTTGTTGTGATGATTATGTATCCGTTTGGATTCATATGTCAACAAAAGGATACAAACGAACATGAACAATGAAACCCTCGTTGCTATCGGAAAACGCCTAAAGATTCTGAGGGGCACCCTTTCACAATCCGAGTTCGCCAAAAAGCTCAGCTTGACCCGACAAACAGTTATCAGATACGAATCAGGTGATAGAGCAATGGATGTAATGGTGCTATTGAAATTAAAGGAGGAATTTAACAGCGATTTCTTATGGCTGCTGACAGGCGCAAGAAGTGAGAACACTCGCCTTGATGATATGGAAAACGCACTGATTGATATTTATAGGGATCGTGAAGAAAACAAGAAACTGATAGATGCAATTATTGAATTTATTAAAAATCAAAGCTAAGTGCAGCTTGGGCTGCACTTAAAGCAAATTTATTCCGCCTCCCCTCCTGCACTCATTCTGGAGTGATAGAAATATAGGTAAAGCAAACCAAAAGGCGCGACGAGAATAGCCAAACCCCAGCATAGATACATGGTAAAAGCCTTAACGAGAAGCACGACGACAGCATTCCCAAAGAAGACATTCCCACCCATCACAAAACCAACAACTTTTTCATAGACAAACCGAGAGTATGGATATAAAAAAGTCGTGACAATGGCAAACATTGTCACGCCGACAATGCTGCTATCTACCTTGCCTTGAGAGAAAAACAAAGCAATCCAGAGTCCTGCAAACAACAACCCAAAAAATAGCTGCCTGAAGTAATAAGCACGCGACAACCCACCAAACGTTTTAGCGACCACTGAATTCATAGTTAAGCTCTCCACTGACATCGACAAAAGAAACCGAATGTTGACATATGAATCCAAACGGATACATAATCATCACAACAACACGTTTTAACCAATACTAGAGCTTAACATCAAGCATGTTGAATATATAGGCATATAGGGTTGTGTTGGCTCGGCAGCTGGATGATCAGAGGTGATTTATGATTTCTTTATTGGGTATCAAAACCTTCATTCCGATAGTCCTGATAGCAATGTTTGCTATCACTTCGGACTCGTTCGCGCAAAATCAAACGCTTTTAAAAATGACTGCTATCAACGCCACCGGCTCAGGAGTGTTTGACCCGGTTGATTGGCTAATCGAAAGTGATGGGTACAAGCAACAATCAAACCGATGGCAGTGGAGCACATCCGTGCCCGCAGGAAATTACAGCATTACAGCCACCTGGAAGGGCAAAACAAAGCAGGAATCAATAACCATTTCCGGTGAACCGGCAACATTGATCATTCAATTTAACTAAGGAGGGGAACATCAACAGCAGCAGAAAATTAACACCCTGACCCCGAAGCTACCAACGACGGGGCAGGATTTCACTAACGACACCAAACTTAAAGGTATGTCGAAAATGCAAAGCAATCATAACGAAATTGCGCACATCGTGCGCAATATTACTGACATATCACCTTCTCCGGTGATTCAAACCATGGATAACGGCGATGGAACCCTCACCGTTACCGAAACCCGCACACTCACCGTAAAACGCACTTCCGGGCCGTCACAGGCTAAACATTACGGGGTAAATCATGCTGAAGACCTCATTGATATGCCATCCCCCCCACCGCAATGGCCGCTCTATTTCATCATAGCCGCGTGTGTACTCGGTATGTCAGCAGCCGCTATTGATGTGCTGGGTGACTTCATTGTTTTGATGGAACAAAACCCCAAAGAAATGATGGTTGCACTCGGTTTGTTGATCGGTGCAGCTGGCCTTGTCCTTAGTGCTGTTCGCAAAGGACAAGGGTGATCCATGACTAAGAAAACCAACTCAAGGTTACGCCAGCTGGTTGACAAGCAAGCCAAACTGGAACGCGAACTGTTAAAGCTGAAACAAGCTAAAGCCAAGCTGAGTAAGGGAGCTAAATCATGAACACTACCCTACCCGCTGGTTTTCCATTAGCGCATCCAGGGCAATCTCTAATAGATTGTGAATTCCCTTCCATGACCCGCCAGGAACAAACGGCTCTTATGTTGTCACTGGCATCAATGGGTTATTCAGTAACCATCCGCCCCACTGAAAATTGCACGGTCACGGTCAAGGCGGTTAAGTCATGAAAATACTAGGATTTATCTTCGTTGTTTTATGGGGTTTGTACCTTGTAGTCACCGCAAACCAATTATGGATAGTTCATGGTGGTGCACTATGAATAAATTTGACTGGTTTATGGCCGGTGTTGCCACAATAGCTTTTGTGGTTCGAATAGTACTTGAGTGGATGGGCTATTTTGAGGTGCCAGTATTATGAAGAATAAACCACAGGAACCACCTAAGAATGCAGTTAAGCGTTTGGTGCGTGAGGCCCGCCAGTTGTGCGAGAAAAAACGGGCATTTAAGGAGGCAAAATCATGAAATACGATCATAAACATTCAGACCTTCCCTATGCCCTGCGCTCAGAAATAGAGCCAATCGACTGGGATCTGGTGGCTGAAATATTCCCAAGCTGTTTTAGTGCACTCTGCTGGATTCTATGGGCTGCTTTTTTAGTAGCCCCTTCCCTCTTTGGCTTGCATTACGCCGTAATGTTTAGCCTGGGCGACAACCTTATTTTTGTCATGATGGGGTTTGTTCTCTGCCTCACAATCAGTGTTTGCATCCGCTCCGGACATGGTGTCCGTGCTGTGTTCTTCGGAACCGGCGTCTTTCTACTTTCTTACTGGTTTTAGGAGTAATTATTATGGAACCAACTTTTGATGCTGGCATTGCTTACGGCGACTACCGGCAAAAAAAATTCATTTACAACATTGCCGCCCTCGTAGCATTCACTATGAGTTCTTATTTTGTGGTGGGCTATCTTGCCGGTGATTTACTGTTCTGGGATTGGGATATTGCGCAATGGATGAACGGCGGCGTAGGTATCGGAATTTGCTTTGTAATGACAGGCTATCAATATGTTCTTTATGCCAGAGGCGACATCAAAGGTGGTCGCAAGGCTACACTTGTAGCGGTGTTAGTCGCTGTCGGCTTTTCAGTGCTTTCAGAAGTCGGGCAAGGCATGGCGCGTGATCACACTCGCATGGAAACAATTTCGCTTGAATCGCCCGCTTATAAAGCACTTGTAAGTAGCATTGATAAATCAACAAGCGTTACCGGCCACCCCTATTCTTCCGAACTGTCAGAAGCCAAAATGAAACTGGCACGTTGTGAGAAAAACGTGCATGCGGGCGTGTGGTCAGATTGCATTGAAAGCAGCGCAAGGCTGGCCAGTGTCCAGGATATGATTCAAAACTACTACCAGCAGAATCAAACAAACGCCTTAGCAATAGCTAAAACAGCTAAAACGATGGAAAAAGACGAAAGCAACTACCATCCTCTCGTAAATCTGATCATGTCATTTACCATTTTTGGCTTTAGTCTTGGTGCGATTAAATCCAGCTTTATGTTATCGCTGACGCTGATTGGTTTTTTTGAATATGCTTTTCATTACTTAGGCCGCCAGGGTGCAGAATCCAGAAATGAATTATTAGAGCATGGCTATGATGTAACTCGAAAAATGCGCAAGATTCCCAACAAATACAGGGTTGCGGCCAATGATGATAAATCACCCTCTTCTACTCCCTCTTCTACTGGTTCAGCAAATAAATCCACATCCGCCACTTCTCAAGTTTCAGCCGGTGTTGGCAACCAGGGGTTCACGCTAAACAGGGAAATGGAAAACGAAAGCTGGTACAAATCCCTCTACTCGTTTGTAAAACGCAGGGTGGTTGCTGGTTCGTTGGCTCCAACTGTGCGACCTGTTACGAATGAGCTGGGTAAGCTAATCACTACACACGGACAGAGGCTGGGCATTGATGAGAAAAGAGTGAATAAACCGCTCAGGCAACAGATAGCAACCAGCATGCTTGATAAAATGTACAACGAAGGTGTTATTGCTGAAAATCAGGAAGGAGGATACGGAAAAGCAAAATATGTAGTTAACCAATAAAAAAAGCGGCGCACCGTGAGCAGTGCGCCGCTTTCCTTGAAGCTTTCATAAAATTGAAACAACAATCGACAACAGCAAACACCCCACTCCAAAAACAGCCATACCTAACCCGGCTGTTTTATTGTTCATTACATCAACCACCAACTTTTTTAACTGTTCCAGGTAATCATCCTGCTGCTGCTGGACGGCAATACTTGCAACATCCAGAGCATCATCCATAGTTGCACCTGCAAAACCTTTAAGCTCAGCAATCTTGGTCTCGTAAGAGACTTCCAGATCCGATAACCGTTCAGCGTAACGCGCCTCTACTGCCTGTCCTATTCTTTGCTCTGATTCCTTAATTACCACCTCAAAACGCGAGGCATACGCATCAAGCACAACATCATGGAAAGCCAGAAAGCCGAGGACAGGATCATCCTCAGCCATCTTAATACCGTGCTTGCCAAATAAGTCATTGATTATTTGCTGACGGTTAACCATTTTTAAGCTACCTTTTTCCGGCTTTTAACTTCAGCCACAGGATTTGAGGTTGGTAGGTGATTAGCTATTTGCTCAAACAACGCCTTCTTAAATTTCATCAGCCGTGATTTTTCCATGAAACTAAACTCGTCACTGACTTTAGCTTCATTAAACGTCAACTTTTGCTCAAGCATTGTTTTCAGATCACCGGAGAATAATTCACTCTGCTGCGGTATAACAATAACCGAATCCACCTTAGATGAGTTTTTCTTGAATACATCCATATCCATAAAAACCTTCCCTTTATAAGCCACCTCACCAAAATACTCATTTTGCCACACAACGATTTTTGCAGCTCCTGAAAACTGCTGAACAATCGCAGAGAATCCAGAAACCGTATCAGTTAAAGCCTGCCCCCCTGTCACAACGGTATGTATATAAATATCGTGTCCCATTTCCTTTAACATATCAATAGCATCATTTTCGATGATATACGCGCTTAGCGGTATAAAACTGGAAGCTCCATTATCAACGATAATGTTTCTATCCATGTTATCCGCTGCAATTTGCATTAACTCATCTAATGCCTTTGGATTGATATTATTGTTTTTCATCAACTGAAGATGAGAGGCATTCAACGCACCGAAGGTACTGAAAGTAGCATTCACAGGATCAGTATCAATGCAAAGCGTATCAACCCCGCTTTCTAAATAGTACTGAGCCAGCATAGCCGCCACCAAACTTTTACCAACCCCGCCCTTACCTTGTAGAATGAAATGTATGCTCATAATGATTTCCTTTTATTTAAGTATGTCTTTTGATGCGTGTGGATCATATTCAAACGTTTTCTTTTTCAATGCTTTTTTTGCATGGGCAAAGCGATCCGTGTCCTCCCCCTCAACGCCTGCCGCAGCTTCTTCAGGAGAGGTGTCAGTCTCTACCTCTTCTACCCCGCCATGCACCGGGGCAGATTTCGCAGCTTCAGATTTTTTGGAAGATTCAAGCACTGGTCGCAACCCCTTCAGGAAAGTCTCATAACCCGCCGTAATCGTTCCATTGGCCTTTAAGCTTTCCCACAACTCTTTTTTTGTAGGAGGAACATCAAGACTCATCAACTCCCTGATTTCATCTGCCATCAACATTAATTGCTTGCGACAAGACAGGCGACCCTCCCTTTCTTTCAATCTCTTTTTGTGATCTTCGACCAAACCCATAAATCACCTTATGCTTAGAAATAATGATGTTTTGTTGAAGCTGCAATGCAGCCAATTTGCAGTTTAAACAAAAACGCAGAAAAATCAACCTAAATTTGCTGTTTTAGTGTTTTTTTTATGTTTTTTACTTGCTACTTATTTGCATCTACCATAAACTTCAAACAAATATCATCCTTATGGCAACTAAACATCATATAAACGTCATGCTTATTCTATCCGGGACATCGGAACACTAATCAAATCGCAAAAATAGCGGTGAAGGTACGGTGTTTCGGACAAAATTTAGAAAATGGGAAAGTGAGGAATGCAAAAATGGCAAGCGATCTAATCAGAGAAGATGGTGACTACCAGTTGTCGTACAACGTCAACTGCCTGGACAATCTACCTGAATCCAGTATTTTTTTGACAAACATCAACCCGAATGAAAACAAAGAATGTGCAGGTTCGGCGGGCAAACATGATGGTAAATGGCGCGTTGTAGTATCGGCACCGTATGACGAAAGAACAAACGCAGATACAAGACTGATCGGAAAGTTTGACACTCAGGATAAAGCTATTGATCAGCTCTGGGGCGCACGACATACGGCATTTTGCTAACGACAAAAAAAAGGGCAGGGTGGGGAAGGGCAGAGACACCCGGCATGGTACTGTCAGGAGAGATAAATTATGGCAACACTAACTTTAAGATTAGACGAAGAACACCAAGCAACACTGGAAGCAATTATGACGGCCACCGGCAGCAGCACAGCCAGTGGCGCGTTAAGACTATTAATAGCGGAACGCTCAGACTTAGTTTCAGATAACCAACATTACAGATCAAAAGCCGCTCAGTATCACTACAAACTGAAAGAGCTAAGACAGGCAATTAAAACAAAAACTGAGGCAGAAAAGAATTTACTAAAACTGGCCAGTGAAGAAAATACTGAAAATCCGGAGAATGAAATGCAATCATTCCCACCCAGATCCACCGCGTCCTGACACGATAGACGCATTTCCTCCTAACCAATAACCAACCATAAATTGATTGATGTCATCATAGCCACCAAACCCGCACCAGCCAAACAATACCAGGTAACTTTTTTTAGTTGCCTTATTTGATTGGCTTGCTGGCTCTCAAACAAAGAGAGTTGTTGTGTAAACAAATCCCTTAGATTTTCTTCATGTTTTCCCCCGGTCAAACTAATGGCATTGATAGTTCGCATTGCCAACTGCTCATTAACTCGCTTTGAAGCCTTTAACTGATCAGACTGACTTTCACGCACCAATTTAATTAAAAAATCTGAAGAGCTATCAAGGATAATATCATGCAGGTAAAGCACAATTAATAATGGGTCATCTTCGCTGATAGCAATTCCGTAACGCTTAAAAACTTCCTGCCTCAGAACATCGGCTTTAATCACTCTTTTTTTTACTGGCTGATCATCCTTAGCTATCATCACTCAACCCCATAGCAACCCCAAGCTGATCAAAAATAGCATCTTTGAATTTTTTGATTCTTCTCTTAATTATAAAATCAAACAGATCACCTTCATACAAAGCAACCTCATTAAACGTCAGATGATATTTCATCATCAAAGCAATCGCATTCCTGAATAATTCTTTTTGCTCACTGACATTGACAATCCCCGCTATTCGATCCTGATATTTTAAAAACCGCTCTGTCTCTTCAAAAGGTATTTTATCAATGCCTGCACCATCCTCTGCAACCAACCCAAAATGCTCATTTTTCCAAACGGTGAATTCACAGTTTTCAGAATGACTAGCAATCAGTTCAACCATGCTATTCATTGTATTATCAAAATCAGCACCACCGACAACAACTGCATGGAAGACAACCTTAAACCCCAAGTCTCCCAAAACATCAATGGTGTCATTTTCAAGCAGGTAGCCATTAAAACCTGAAAAGCTGGCAGAACCACCTACATCAATAATAAAATGTTTTGTCTTTCCTTTGTGGTTAGCTAAAACTCTTATGAGCTTATCAAAAGCTACCGGGTCAATATTGCCGTCATCCCTGAGTATTTGTAGCGAATGAACATTTAACGCTTTAAAAGATGCAAACGTTTTTTGACCTGGGTCAGTATCAATGCAAAGCAACTGCTCATCATGGTGCTTTAAATACTGAGCCAGCATACTCGCTGCGAAGCTTTTCCCCACCCCCCCTTTTTTCGTCATTACCAAATGTATCGTTGGTTGTTCCATAAATCACCTTTATTGTTTTAATTAAAAAGAGCTGAATCCGGCAACTTGCCCGGAGTATCTGTTTTTTCTGCTGTTATGGTAGAAGAACCTCCCAGTCCAAGAGGTTTTTTGGGCTGATCTAATTTATCTATTAACTCAGTATTTTTAGCTGGCTTTACTAATAAAACTCCAGTCACTTCATTTTCGTGATAAGAATGATTATTTTTTTTCTCAGTAATAAATTTACTAACGTAGTTAGTAAATGTCCGATAAGCCACCGGCATCTGATCGGCTTCTTTTAAAGTTAGCCATATTTCTTTTAATGTCCAACGCTCGTTAATTGCTTGCTCAATTTGCTTTTGCTGAGCCACAAAATACCGCTGCCCCGCATTAGTGCCGTTGGAATTAGCTCTTTTTTTAAGTAGCTCGCCTAGATCACTCATAAAACCCCCTCTATTGCCAATATAAGCAACCTTATGCTTTAAGGCTCAAAAATACGCTCTGAATAACAACTATTATACCTCCATTAACTTAATACATCCTTGCTTTGCAATACCAAGCCCTTATGTGCTTTTATTTACCTTGTCGGGCAAAAAGCAAAGAAATGAAAGCACGTGCTAAAAAGAGAACCGTAAAGAATAGATACAAGACTGGCAAGATAGGCATTTGTGCCACCGCCGCAAGCGAGCGGGTGTCAAAATGCTGGTAACTTATTCGCCTTCGGCTCAACGTATCTTGTCCTGCCGGAAGCTGAAACAGAGGCAGCTAAGCTGCAAAGTGTATTGCAATGGGTTCCGAAACCAGAATAAAAAAAATAATAGTTCGGGTTCGGATAAGCCCTGAAGAGAAATACGAACTTCAGGGTTTATCCGCTTCTTGCGACCTGTCCATTCCGGCACTAATGCGGGAAACAGCATTAGGCTATGCACCAAAAAGCAATATTGATGCCCAGCACCGTTTAAATGTAGCAAAGCTACAGGGTGATATTGGCCGCATAGGTGGATTGCTGAAATTATGGCTATCTACAGATAGCAAAAAACAGGCTGCGTTCGATCTTGACATAACAACACTGATAAAAGAACTTCGCACCACCCGCCAGATGGTGGTATCTGAATATGAAGATTTAATGAAATGATAGTACGCAAGCCAGAAAAGGCAAAAGACGGAAAAAGCGACTTCAGGCGCTTAACTCAGTATATCACTCGTCATTTTAAAGAATCAGAAACAGCCGGTTATCAGGCTACCAACTGTAATTTCACCGATCCTGCAAAAGCAATGCAGGAAATCCGGGACACACAAGCCAGAAACACGAAAACCACCAACGAAAAAACCTATCACCTGATAGTTTCATTCCCCCCTGGCGAAAACCCAAGCAGAGAACAGTTACAGGACATTGAAAAAGAGCTGTGTGAATCAATTGGCTACAAAGACCATCAGCGTGTAAGCGCATTACATGATGATAAAGACCATTTACACCTTCATATTGCTATAAATAAAATCCATCCCGAGACATTTAACGCCCATGACGAGTTCAGAGACTACAAAAAGCTGAATGAAAGAGCGGGCCAGCTGGAAATTAAGCATGGTCTAAAAAAAGTATGCGCTAAAGAAAAATCGGCAGATCAGGAAAAAACCTACCACCGCAGTGATGACATGAAAGCCCACACATCACAACAAACATTCAGTGAATGGATAACAGAAAACGAACAACAAATCACTGAATCGATTGATAAAGCGGAAACATGGGGTGAATTGCAAAAAAACCTTGCAGCTTATGACCTTGAGATAAGAAAACATGGCAACGGCATGGTTTTATCATCAAGATCAGAGAAGGCATTTAATAAATTAAGCGATCTTGGCCGGGAGTATTCAAAAACAAAGCTTGAAAATCGCATAGGTGCATATCAGGCCCCCGCCGAATCTGCGAAACAAATTAATCCTTCAGTAAAATATGCAAAGGCACCATTCAACAAACCGCTAGACAATGAGTTATGGGAGAAATTCCAACAACGCCAACTGCATAAAAAAACAATGTTGGCTGACATAAATCTAAGGATGGCCACCGGCAAGCAACGACTAAAAATGGAAAACAAGCAGCACCGCCTCTCTATTAAAAACGATAGGCTATTACCGTATGCACACAAGGCAAACGCCTATAGAAAACTAGCAAAATCTATAAAAAGAGAAGGGGAAATACTAAAAAAACAGCTAAACGCTGAAAAGACGCAGGTGTATCAGGAATACCCTGAAAGGAACTGGCAGAGCTTCCTTATTCATCAGGCGGAAAATAACGATAAGGCGCTGGAAATGCTACGCCAGGGCAAAAAAAACAACTGGCTGGATAAAAAAATAAGCCTGTCCGGTGAGCAAATAAAAGAAGGTGAATCAATCATAGCTCACATGAAGCCATCGGTAGGTAAAAATGGAATAGTTGAATATGACCGCAAAGGTGTTCGTATCCGTGACAATGGCAAGATGCTGGCCAGTGATAGCGCGGACAAGCCTGCTGTACTCGCATTACTCAGAATGGCACGCCAGCAATACGGCGACCACCTGAAGATCACCAGTGAGGATGAAGCATTTAAGCAAACAGTGCTTGAAGTCGCTGTTGCTGAAAAAATGGAAATAACCTTTGATGATCCGGAATTAGAAAGAAAGCGCCAGGTGCTCACAGCAGCAATTACAGACGCTGACAAAGAAAAATCAACAACACCGGCCACAAATAAAAATAAAACCAAGGGCATAGAGCGATGAGTAATAAAATAGCGTCCGGGGTAAATCAAAAAACCCAGAACACACCTCTTAGAATTTTCCTCACCAGTATTTTTTTGGTTCTCGCACTAACCTTAGTCGCATCAATAACCACTCAATACCTATCGGGCCAGCTTCCCGCCCGACTGATCGGACACCCTATTTACCAGCACTGGCACAATCCCTGGTCGTGGATTGAATGGTCATGGCACTACCGCCGCCATTACACCAAAACCATCGACATGGCTTTATTTATATTTGTAGCTGGCATGAGTATCACGCTGGTTTTGTTTGCTGTTGTCCGCGTTATGATACGCCGCACCAGCACCGGTTTAGACGGTCTGCACGGTACGGCTCACTTTGCAACCCGCAGTGAAATAATACAATCCAGGTTACTGCCGGAACCACGCCCCATCTGGAAATTTTGGGATACGCTTGTAAAAGGCAGTGGTATCTATGTGGGGGCATGGCGTGACCCGCAAACCCAAAAGATTGAATACCTTCAACACAATACAGGTGAGCATGTATTGTTATTCGCACCCACCGGAGCGGGTAAGGGCGTGGGTAACGTATTGCCGACATTGCTTTCATACCCTGAAAGTTGTGTTGTCTACGACCTCAAGGGCGAAAACTATCACCTGTCAGCCGGTTGGCGCAGAGATCACGCCAACAACATCATCCTCAAATTCGACCCGACAAACGCTGATGAGTGCTCACGTTTCAATCCGCTGGCAGAGATTCAGATAAACACAGAACTGGATGTTAGAGATGCCCAGAACATCGCCGGAATGATTGCAGATCCGGACGGTAAAGGACTGAATGATCATTGGGGTAAGACCAGCTATGCACTGCTCACGGCACTCATACTCCATGTTTGCTATGTCAAATACTCCGAATCATCCACCGCCAACATGGGAGATATTGAAGATGTTTTGACAAGTGTAAACCCTGAAACCGGAGAGGCTGACATAGAGAGCATTTTCAAGGAAATGACGAAATACCCGCACTATGCAGACGGCAGCACGCACCCGCTGGTAAAAACCGAAGCCATCAAAATGATGAACACAACAGAGAAAGAGCGCAGTTCTATTATGTCCACTGCACTCTCATTCCTCAGTCTGTACAAAGACCCCATTGTAAAAAGCAATGTTAGTGAATCGCACTGGCAAATAAACGACCTGATGAATAATGAAAAAGCGGTAACGCTGTACCTTGTCATACCACCCCCAGACCGGGACAGACTACTCCCTTTAATCCGCCTCCTGATCACCATGATCACCAAAAAAGTGACCGAAAAAATGGTGTATGAGGACGGACGCGCAAAACAGAGTTACAAGCATGGCCTGCTGATGCTTCTCGATGAATTCGCCTCAATGAAGAAACTGACCGCCGTTGAAGATGCTTTATCGTTCTCACGGTCGTTTGGTGTGCAGTTTTACCTGATTGTCCAGGACACCGACCAACTGATAAAACCTGAAATGTATGGGCGCGAAAACGGTATTTTAGGTAATTGCCGTGTGAAAGTGGCTTATGCCCCGGACAACCAGAGCACCGCAGAAACCTTATCGAAAATGACCGGCATCGCCACCGTGATAAAAGAAACATTCAGCGAATCCGGCAAACGCCGCAGCTGGGTATTAAGCAACACATCCCGCTCATTCTCAGAGCATCAGCGGCCACTAATGACAGCGGATGAGATAAGCCGGATGCCACGCCCGCTGGTAAAAGATGGAAAGGTTATTGAATCCGGCCAGATGTTAATTATGGCATCCGGCACCGCACCCATATTAGGCGTACCGATTTTGTATTTTATGGACCAGGTACTAAGCGCCCGGTCTAAATACTCATCGAGCAACATTACAGGCGCAGAGCGCATAGAACGTCAATCATCAAACACCCCTGAACAACTAACCAATCAGGAAACAGTTATCCGGGATAAAGATGTGGAGCGGGCTTTCATGGAACACGAACCAACTGAGCCAGAGCTACCTGAAGAACCAGAACAACAAGAGCCGGAGCCGGAACGATGAGATTACCATTTATAACGATAACCACTTTTGTACTTGCGGTGCTCATTACCTACTTTGCAGGTATCCGCATCAACCTCAGTGATTCATTGCCCGGTAAAGTCTGGCTGCTATCTGAAATGAAAGGCCAGATCCAGCGGGGAGATATTGTATTTATCTGCCCTACTTCCACCCCTGTATTTGATCAGGCCAAAAAACGCGGCTACTGGTCAGGCTCATGGGCATGTTCATCCGACCACCCGCCTCTCCTGAAACCAGTATGGGCCATATCGGGAGACAGAGTGCAGGTAACGAGCGCAGGAGTACGTGTAAACGGCACTATCGTTGCAGACTCAAAGCCCCTCAAAAAAGATCGTTCAGGCCGTTTTCTGCCTGACCTGAGAGGCACCCACAGAACTATTGAGGATGGTCAGGTTTGGATAATGAGCACCCAGCATCCGTTTTCATTCGATTCACGGTATTTCGGGGTACTGCCCCGTCAACAGATTTTAGGCAAAGCCACCCTGTTGTTTTAAATGCCATCAAAACCAAGTTGGCCATACCGCCATCGAACACAGGTTTGATAGCAAAGGCTGAACCAGGAGCGCACCGGCACAGGCCGGATTGATAGCAAAAATCAAAAGGCTTCTGACCAAGAGAACACAAAATTATACTAATAAGGACAAAATAATGAGCGAAATAAAAAGATTAATCATCGCAGAGAAAAGAGAAGTCGCAGGAGCTATTGCCCAGGCATTGAATGGAAAAACCACCGCAGCAAATGACGGAGCATTTACCATTCCGGGCGGCAAAGTAACATGGTGCTCCGGTCACTTGTTAGAACTCATCAAGCCTGAACACCATGACGCAAAATACGAAAAATGGAGTCTCGCGCAATTACCGATGCACTGGCCGATAGCATACAACCCCATCCCCCGCACCGAAAAACAACTGAAAGTGGTGGTTGCACTGTGCAAACAAGCCGATGAAATTGTAAACGCCGGTGATCCTGATCCCGAGGGGCAACGCCTTGTTGATGAGGTATTGGAGTACGGGAAAATAACCGGAAAACCTGTAAAGCGGCTGCTGATTAACGACAACAACCCCGCCGCCATTCTGGATGCAATCAATAAAATGGTGGACAACAAACAATTTCACGGCCTGTCAATGTCTGCGTTAGCACGAGCGCGTGCTGATCAGTATTACGGATTTAACCTTACCCGCTTGTATACCAAGATTGCTCAGAGTATGGGTGTGGAAGGCACATTATCTGTTGGTCGTGTTCAGACCCCGATTTTAGGTTTAGTAGTGCGCAGGGACATCACCCACGAAGCCCACGAAAAAGCACCGTTTTATGTCATAGCTGCATTAGTGAATATGGGCGCAACACGGTTAATTGCAAAATACATCCCTGTCGATGATGACATCACCGATGACAACAACCGGATGACAAACAAAGCACAGGCGCACACCATCACCGATGAAGTTAAAGGCCAAACTGCCACCATTACATCAACCAATAGCCAGGACAAACAAAAGGCACCACCCTTACCTTACAACTTGCTGGCACTTCAGGCTGATGCAGCAAAAGCACATAACTATGATCCCGGCGATGTATTGAAAATCACTCAATCCCTCAGAGATAAATACAAAGCAATCACCTACAACCGCTCAGATTGTCGATTTTTGAATGATGAGCGGCACGCAGAAGCTCCCGCACTGATTGAAGCATTGACCCCACAATTCGGGATGCTGGCAAAAGAAGCGCAACCCGCCCTGAAATCAAAAGCCTTTAACAGTGAAAAAGTAACAGCACACCACGCCATTATCCCCACCGGAAACATTCCGGAACTGGATAAACTGCCGGAAAAAGAACGCAATATATACCAGATGATCGTGCTGAACTATCTGGCTCAGTTCTACCCACCGGAACAATGGCGAACCACCGAGATCATTATTAACGTTGGTGAGCGCCAATTTAAAACAACAGGTCGGGTCGATAAATCACCCGGCTGGAAAGTGCTATTTGGCAAAAGCACTGAAGATGATGACTCTGAATCTGACGAGGAAAGCGTTAATTTAGAATCACTGACACAAGGTGATTCGGGCACAGTGAACACCAGTGAATGCAAAGAAGCATTCACCAAGCCCCTGCCCTATTACACCATGTCCGCTTTGTTGCAGGACTTACCCAGAGTTGCAAAGTACGCAAAAGACCCGAAGATCCGGCAGCTATTACTGGATAAAGACGCTGACAAGCAGGACGAGGCCGGAGGTATCGGCACCCCAGCCACCAGAGACAGCATGATTCAAACCCTTTTCACACGCGGATTTATTGAAAAAAAGGGTAAGAACCTGGTATCAACTCAGCTTGGCCGCGAGTTTATAGCCGCCCTTCCCGAATTTGCCACCACACCCGACTTAACCGCCCTTTGGCATGAAAAACAAAAAAGCATTGAAGCGGGTGAGTTGGATTATCAGGAGCTGGTTGATGAAGTCATCGCAACAGTGACAGAAGAAATCAGACGTGCCAAAGCTGAAGGATTGCCGTTAAAAGCGAGTGTGGGCGATTTTCACCCCTGCCCTGACTGTAAAAAACCACTCAAGCGCCGACCCAGTAAAAACAAGAAAAATGGATTCTGGTGGGGCTGTAGCGGTTTCGGTGATGGTTGCAAGTTCACCTGTTTTGACAAAGACAACAAGCCGGATCTCATCCCTAAAAAAGCAGTGGAACTATCAGAACACTCCTGCCCTGAATGCACAAAACCATTGATACGCCGTGAAAGCACTAAGAAAAAAGGTAACTTCTGGTACGGCTGTAGCGGGTTTAGTGATGGTTGCAAGTTCACCTGTTTTGAAAAAGAAGGTTCGCCGGACATCAAGGATAAGGAAAATGCTCAAAAATCTTGATTTTAGGAACATCGCCCTGATTACATCAGCCGGATGCGTGGCTTGGCTGGTGTTTAATTCAGTAAGTCACTATTCCGCTAATGCCCTGTTGTTGCTGATTCCGGTTTTTTGGGCAAGAACCACCAACCGGCTGGCCGCTGGCCTTCTGCTCTTTTTTTATATGTCAGTGGTTAGCCGGGGCTTACCGGAGTCGGCTGTTGTTTTCTTTGGGTCGCAAGCCGAATACTTAAAGGTATTTTGCCTGGTTGTTCTGGTGTGTATGGCCTTTGGTGTTCTGGGTGCTGTTTTATGGCACCCGGAGCCAAAAACCCGTATTTACCGCCTACCATTGTTATTGATTGCATGGACAATTCCGCCCATCGGCTTTATTGGTTGGGGGAACCCATTGAATGCCGTTGGCTGGATACTGCCCGGCACTCAATGGTTCGGGCTTATATTAGCTGTATTGCTGATGATGGCGGTTTCCTACAGGGCAGCATTTGTTGTTATTCCTTTTTTCCTGATCGTTTTTAATCAATCGGTTGAGCCACAATTACACCAGGACTGGGAGCAACAGCACACAAGCTATATTTTCAGCTCCGCTGAAAAAAACACGCATGTCGGAGAGTTTTTAAGGCATCACGAATTAAGTTACCGGATGCAGCAGTCAGACAAGCCTGTACAGCTTTATCCTGAAACCGTTGGGGGTGAGTGGAACAGGATGGCCGGTATTTTCTGGCAGTCAAAGCTAAAATCAGCAAGAAAAGAAGCAGTTTTAATCGGTGCGAAAACGGTTGGTGACGGAAAGACCCATAACAGTATTGTCAGTGTTACAGCGGCATCAACCAGCATCGTTTACAGGCAAAGAATTCCTGTGCCATACGCAATGTGGAGTCCCTATTCAGAAACTGGTTACTCAATGGACTGGCAATCGCCACCAGTAGCTGAAATTCAGTCAGAAAAAGTATCATTTTTCATCTGCTACGAAACACTGATTGCACTGCCCTTTTTGCACTCTTTTTACTACAAGCCCACGCAAATAGCGTCGATTTCATCGGTCTGGTGGGCATCCTCTTACATAAAGCACGCTCAGCAAGCAAACATGAGGTCATGGGCCAGACTGTTCGGTGTGAGTTATAGCGAGGCATACAATGGTTAAGCAAACAGGTCTGTTTATCATGCTGATATTTACCCTCTGCCCGGCTTCTTTTGCCAGCAATCAGTATGACTCAATCATTAAGGCTAATTCTGAAAGAACAGGGATACCGTTTGCACTCATCAAGTCAGTAATCAGGCATGAGTCATCATTCAGGCCGCGCATCGTATCACCCAAAAAAGCTCAGGGTTTAATGCAGTTAATACCAGCAACCGCAAGGCGGTTTAAGGTCAGTAATGCGTTTAGCCCACAGCAAAACATCAGGGGCGGAACTGACTACCTGAAATGGTTATTTGATAGATACAACGACTGGCGTTTAGTGCTGGCCGCGTACAACTCCGGAGAGGGAACGGTTGATAAATATAACGGCATACCGCCCTACAAAGAAACCCAGGATTACGTGAAAAAAGTTTTGACCAGTCGTTTTGATTATGTAGATAAAGCACCGCCAATAAAAACGGGAGCCACCCAACCTACTGCACGGCCAACTAACGATTCAGCACCTGATAGTCCATCCCCGGCACCCAAAACATCACCAGAAATTAAATCATTGAATAAAGACTATGAATTTTTTGATTCTGTTTTGAATAGCTCAATGGTGGTGATCTGGGAGCCACCCGAAAATTACTACATCCAATAACAATAGAGGTACATTTTATGGAAGACACAGCAATTTTAACCAACCTTAAAAACCTGAAAAAACTTCAGGACAGAGAGGATGCCTTAAAAGAAAAATTAGCAGAAAAATCAAATCCTGATGATTCTAAAACACCGGAACACATCGAACTAACCAGTGTTGTTGACGAGTCAGATGCTTTAGCAGAGAAACTTCATCAGGAGCTATCTATAAGCCACGATGAAATTTTAGCAATAACCGCCCTGCCTGAAAGTGAGATTGAAAAGGCGTTAGCCTTACATCAAAAGCAAAATATCGAAAACCAAAGCGTGATTGATGAGGCAGTCTTAAGAGAGGCAGTAAAAGAACATACAGAACCAACACTTCGCCAAAAAGAAAAAGCCAATGCTGAAGAAATAGAACGGTAAAGCTACATTAGCCTGTGCGTGCTTCGCACCGGGCTATTACAGGTTTAGTGGGTAGCAGCTAAGTTAGCTTCTTCAGCAACCGGCTGGCATTGCCGACTGTCTTTGCCGCATCGACACTACTGAAATCGCTGTCGATAGAGTAATCGGCTTCTATCCGCTCTTTATAAATATCATTAAGGATGTAGCCCAACCCTTTTTCAAACCGATCCGGGCTATCAACTAAGCTTTGGATAAATGCCCGGTGCATCCCAACCCCTTCATGCTTTCCAATCGTAGTATATTTTTCACGACAAGCATGGTAAGCCGCGTAGTAAGCACGGCTTGCCGACGCTCTGTTGCTGGGTTCATCTTCATTTAGTAGTTGTTGGGCAAATTCCAGTAATTGCTGAGGATGGATGCTCATTCACCGGCCACTGCCCTGAAACCCACATGATACTTCCCACACCGCAAGGCAGGCGTATCAGCCTCCGCTTTTCTCTCTGCCAGCGCCCAACTCATATCAACCACATCAGCCCCGGCAATACGAATCCACTTCACAACAGATGGCTCTTCATCATCACTCCACACATCTTCCCAAACCATCTGCCCGACTACCCGCGCTTCAAAATCTTTAATGACAGACTTGGCCATCACATCAATTTCAGTCATTTCCTGGTCGCTAATTCCGGCCTTCAGAAGCACCTGTATGTGTTCTCGTAACTTAACCATCTCAATATCATCTTCCAGATTAGGGGTCAGACCCTTAAGCTGATGGTAGTAACCACTAGCCTTCTCCGGTCGCCCAGAGTAAGCAGCTACACCCATTATTTGGCGAAGTGCGGTTGTTTCTACAGCATGGGCCAGCGCCCTGTCGTACTGCTCGAAAGCCTCATCATACAAATTCAGATTAGCTAAGGAACTCCCGAAATTAAAACGGAATGGATGATCATCCACCAGATTCAGGCTTTTTTTGTGGTAGTCAATTGAAGCATCCACATTACCTTTGATGCTATTGACCACCCCTAACACTAAGTAAGCTCCTGCCGCATCCACGGACTTCAATTGGATAGCTTCGGATTCAATCCGTTGAAGTGAAAACTGATTAGCAGGGTACTGTTCGGTAAGCATAACTAACCGACCGATTAATTGGTCCATCTTTTTCTGTGGCTGAATAGACATGAATCACACTGTTGTTCAAATGGTGCCATTGAGTATAGAGCATCTCAAAGTATCGAACAAAGCATAAAACTAGTGGTGTTGCTTCGCTGCATCCCTTCGGGACATGCCTTTCCTATCCTTCACCCCTCCGCGTTGCTCCGCCCTCCGGTTGGCTTTATGGTCGCTTCGCGGTTTTTCTTTACGCCCTCACCCGTCACCCGACCTTTGCTAGGGACTACACGCCCCACGCGCCCCACAAGGGTTTCCCCAATCTTCCTACATTACGCTTCGCTGCATTCCGTGCAGACCGGGTGATTCCCCTCCCTTGCGGCTTGCTACCCCCGCACTTCGCCAGTGGTGCAGAAGTTCCCGCGATGCAGAACTTCAGAACTGAAGAAGCAGAGCAAGATTTTCAAACCCCCGCCGACCTCAGATGGCACGGCAAACCGGAGATAGACCGATGGAAACACAAGTAAAAGAAATATCAGGCGACTATGGTACGGATCTATACACCGCCCGCAAAATGATAAAAGAAGAAGCTAAAGCCCTGAGTGATGCGGATTTAGTATCTATTATTTTTGGGTTATCCGTTGTTGATTCTAGGCAATGGCTGCACCAACTAGGCGGATTAAGAAAAATTGTTGAACATTCTTCATTAGGTGGTGCAGTGGGTGAATTTTGCAACAGATTACTGAAAGAGCGCATGGTATCCGGTGAAATTTTGGAAGATCCGGATGCTGTTCGTTTTTACCTTACGTCCCAATTAAGAGACAGAAAAGCCGAGGTTTTTTGTTGCGTTTTTCTGGATAACCGACACAGAGTAATCGCCTTTGAAGAAATGTTTTACGGAACCATTAATAGTGCCAGCGTACACCCCAGAGAGGTTGTTAGAGCTGCAATAAAACACAACGCCGCTGCCGTAATTCTTGCTCATAATCACCCGTCCGGCATTGCTGAACCAAGCCAATCAGATGAGCGCATCACCCAGCGTTTACAGGAATCATTGTCTCTTATTGATGTACGGGTTTTAGATCATTTTGTGATCGGTGACAATGTTGTTTCATTTGCTGAGAGGGGTTTACTGTGAGAGCAATTATTGAAGAACCCGAGAAATTAATCAGCGTTTACCCAATGAAATCAGAGGGGCAAGATTCCCGCCTAATAGAGAGCAGATTCGAGGAACCAGACCACTATGACATTGAAGTCATCACCAGAGATATTGACGGCAATGTGACAACGCACTTTGAAGCTGACGAGCTAACACTAGAGCAAGTAACAACAGCAGCAGAAAAAGCACAACACGACCATCCGGATTTTGAACTTGAGTGGGTGTACGGATGAAAGACTTATTTGAAAATATAGAAAGCCTTCCTCCTGAAGTGCGGGCAGTTTGCGAAGAGATCACAGAACCACAGAGGGAATATTCCATCTGTGCTGACTATGTGTTGCGGCTTGAGCAGTGCGGCTACACTTGTTCCTATGGTCTTGATGGTGCACTGTACGACCTGAAAAAAATGGACGATAGTCATGCAAATTAACTTATTGCTACCTGACACCGCCCAAACAAAACAAGCATGGTTTGATGATATAAAAAAAGACTGGTTATCAACTGGTGGCACTGATAACCCAGTGACCGGAAGTCGCGCCAAAGTCGGCATACCTATAGCTCAAGACGCAAACGGATACCCTTATTATTACTATCACGCACACGTAGAGATAATAAGGGTATTACCCAACCATAAGTATATTTGCGTGGTTGATTACCCCGTCACGTACCCGCCCATCTGTACAGACGTTAATGGGCGCATTCTGGTGTTGAATGCTGATGAGTTATCAGCACCACAAAAGCCAGACAGGGAAACCGTGAGGTAAGAAGCGGAACATCAAAAGGGGCTTGCATTCCCTTTTGATGTTATTTTAAGTCGCTTCGCGGCTTGTTCCGCCCTGAACCCCGCATCCCACCCAAAGCAACCGAATCAACCTTACATAGGAATACATATCATGACTTACATGGCACCATCACCGGATGAAATTAAAAGCTTAATACATCAACGGTTTGAGCTGTCTCGCTCAGAGGCGGGCAAACTGGCGGACGTATCAGGTGGAGCAATTGGAAAATGGTCAGCAGGTAAAGGGACATTACCTTATTCAGTTCTGGCATTAATAATTTACAAAAAAACTGGGGTGATGGTTAACCCGGATACCTGGAGGGATCAGCTACCGAAAGAGCCGCAGTGAAAATCAATGCACCTCATTCTGCTTGATGCAATGCCCAGATTCTTTTAACCTGGCTAACGCTGCACCCTGCTATTTTTGCGGTACGTGCAATCGTTACGCCTGACTCACGTAATGCGATAATTTGCTGGTGCGTATTGGTATCGGCCTTCCGGCCTTGATACTTACCCTGCTCCTTTGCACGTTGAACGCCTTGCTGCTGTCGGTCTCTTCGAGTTTCGTAGTCATCTCTGGCCATTTGCAAAGCAAGCTTTAATAAAAGCTCCTGAACCGCATCAATAACAACTCGCGCCACTCCTGTTGAATTGACTGAAAGCTCTGTCAGATCAACTACTCCGGGCACACTTATCCGTGCCCCTTTGTCCCGTATAGACTCCACTAATTTTTCCGCTTGCGGCAGAGGTAAGCGGCTGATGCGATCAATGTTTTCTGCAATAACCACCTCACCCGCTTTTAAATCACTAATCATTCTAAGAAGCTCTGGCCGGTCAGCCCGCGCACCTGATGCCTTTTCCCGATAAACCCCGGCAATGTAATACCCAGCTTGAACGGCAGAATCTTCAATAGACTCCTGACGGCTCAGATCCTGCTGATCAGTACTAACACGGAGATAAAGACGCGCAATTTTCATTTAGGATAGCCAAATAGAGTATAGGTCAATTGGCTAAGTGTAATTGTGTGGCCAATAAATAGATAGATCAATGTAAGTTGGCTACTGTTTTTTTAGCTATCCTATTTGGCCATACCCTATCCCCGCACTGACAAGTGCAACTCCATAGCGGTTGGTTTCGCCCTCCATAAGAATCCATTTTTAAAAAATGGCTTACATGAAGACTCCCGAGCTGCCGCCCCTCTAGGTTCTTGATGTTTGCCATACCCGCCCCGCTCAGTACCCTAAGCTATCCACAGTGGCAACCAGCGCAGCAATACTCGCAGCCTCCAGTTTAACCGCCAAGATCCATTGAATGCACCTAAATAACTGAAAATATGAATAAAAAAAAGAAATATCAGCCCGTCCATTCCCTTTTTAACCCCAGGGTTAGACCATCATTTCATCTTCCGCCACTCCCAGGGAGCTTGGGCCGCATTATCTGCCCACAGCCCCACCCTCTGACTTCTCGCGGTAGATTCCACCGCAGCATACAATTGCCGCTCACTGCTCGTTTGCTCATTCTGATAAGCCTTGTAGTGCCAAGCCAAACCAGCCTTAACCACTTCCAGATTTACCAAACGCCCATCAAAAACGATGGAGCCGATAACACGACCCCACCGATCTTTCTTTTTGTAATCCACGCAAACCATTTTGCCTGCAATGAGATCACTTACAAATTGCTTAGACTTCTGCCCGAAAGCCTGCTTACGTTCCGGCGCATCAATACCCGCAAAACGGATCTTATGTTGTTGTCTGCTTTGATCCAGCACATTGACAGTATCGCCATCCACCACCTTGATAACCTTACCTGTTATTTTACAGGCATATTCAAGCTTGGAACCACCACCCCCCAGCACCACATCATCAGGTTTATTGCCATTCTGGAAGCAACCAGCAAGGAAGAAAGCAACAAAACCAATCAATATAACTCTCACTGCTGGTACGCCTTTAAAATACCCTGATCAATATCGACTTTACCGCGATACACCCCCTTAGCCTTAACACTGGGCATCACCGGCATCGTAACCACTGGCAGAGCGGGCGCAGGAACACGCCTTACAGGCTGCTTATTGCACCCGTACCGATGTTGATGCTGCAACACCCTATAAGCATGAGTATGAGTCTCTTTTTTAGTACAACCAGGAATACCCGAATGTGTATGCACCCACTTAGGTACAGTCGGCTTTTTAAGATTCACAGGTTGTTGAATCACCTGCTTCTTAACCGGTACGCTAATAACAGGCTTGGGAACCTCACGCAAAACCGGCATAGCCTCAACAATCGGCACCACAGGTTTAACCGGCTGTTCTAAAACAGCCACATGCTGCGAAGCTCCACCCCAGGAACTACACCCGGAGAACAGCACACTGAGTAAAACAACCGAAGAAATATTTTTGGAAATCATAAATCACCTTTATTTTTATAATCCGCGTTAATCCGTGAATCCGGAATCACGCAATTTGCTGTCAATTCGTGATAATCCGCCAATGCGGAATCACACATTTTACTATCAATACAGCTTGCGCCGGCGAGTTCCAGGCACAAACTTTGCTATCATTTCCCCGCTCGATGCAGCTGTGGCCAACTTGGTTTTGATGGCATTTCAATACGGCTCCAACACCAGATCCTGATTAATGAGCACATTGAACCGCATACCGGGACGAATAATAATAGTCGGTGCACGATCAAGCTTGCGCTTTACCAGCTCCTGCCCCACTTGCGACCAGCCCTGCCCCATAGAAGCCGCCAACTGTTGGGATGCCTCATCATCCCCTGATTGCGACAGTTGAGCCGCAGCGGAAATCAAAGACAACAGCGACGACTCTTTAAATTTATCAAACGTGTGTCTATCCACCTGATCATGCAGCCCGCTAAACCCGCCCAGATCAGTACCTACCATAGAAGACAAATCAAGCGTAGAAGCATCAGGATAGTTAATGCGATACCAAAGCACCGCAACCCGCTCCTGCCCTTCCTCAACATCAGAGGAATAACGCCCCACCAGCTCAGAACCTTTTGGTATTAAAACAGCAGAACCCACCGCAGAATCTAAAACATCCTCACTCACTTGAGCGAGGATTTCCCCCGGTAAATCTGAATTAATACCGGTTTTCAAAATCGCGGGAATAACCGTACCCACCGTTAAAACATAATCACTTTTTGGCGCTTGGCGTGTTGGTAAATCACTCCGCCGCAGAGTACGGATAGAATTATTACTCGCATAACCGCCCGCCACACCACCACTTGTGCCTCCTAATCGTGCAGCCACCTCTGTTAGAATCCGCCCTTGCTGCTCCATAGCAACACGCTGTTGTTCTTGCGCCTTTTCAACAGCTCGTTGGTTTACTGTGCCGGAACCGGTTCCGCTAAAACCCTCGCCTTTCATACTATCCTGTGCCGCACCCGCCAAGCCATTCTGAACTGCAACAGGTGCCGCCATCGCCTTAAGAAATGATGCATAAGCCAGCTGACGCGCCCGTTCGAGCCGCTCCGCCGCCGCCAACTCTGCCGGACTAACAACCGGCTCAACCGGTAGCTTTGCAGTCGGAACATCATTAAACTTTACCGGCTCTGGTGCAACCACAGGCGGCTCACTCTTTTCAGTAGTAAACAACCCATGACTTCCACCCATTAACTCTGAAAGTGTTAACGAGACGCTTTGCGGGCTGGTTACTTGCCCATCCTCAATATTCCCCAGTAAATTATCACCCTTTTGTCCCGCTTTTAGCTGCACCTCCTGCCCGCTTTCAGTTTTTTTAGCGGTTTTGCCTTTTTCAGCGCTAGTCCAGACAAACAGCATCAGCAGACATACTCCCAAAAACACTAAAATAATCAGCGGCTTTTTGCTCAATCTCCGTGTATTAAGACCAGGAGCAACAACCGGATTTAATTTACAGTCACTCATCACACACCACCCGCAATAAATGAGTTTTTATAAACAGGGCGTAATGCTTTCAGCATAGCAACCGCTTTCTGACGATTAGCAGCCCCCAAAAACAAAGCCTTACCGCGTTCGGTATTAATCACCGCCACCTTTAAACCATGTTTTTTCAGCAAGGTAATAGCATCACTCAGTACCTTATCCGCCTCACCGGTCAGCAACTGCACTCCAACATTTCCGAGCGGGAACCGCGCCGCACTCATTCCATTGGCCTTAGCTGGCTTTTTAGGGTTTACTGCTTTTTTAGCCGGACGCCTCACTATCGGTGCATTCAGCGTCAAATTACTCGTGGTGCCAATGGGGTACAGTTGCCCTTTGCTCATCTGGTACAACCGATCAAAACGCCACTCTTTCAGGCGCAACCCCAGACGCAATACCTGAGTATTGGTTTCCTTATCATCAGAAATCAAATCCAGCTCATAAACCAATTCACCAACTACCCCATCCGGTTGAGCAATAACGCCATATCCTGCACTTCTCAATCGCTGATATAAATCACCTCCCAACAATGCACCGGAAGGCGGACGGAAGACAAAGCGGCTTTTAGCCGGGGGAAGATTAGCAACCAACAGACCCATTAAATCCATGCTAATCGCTTGAGCAACCACCGGATTTAAACCACGTATCTCATAACTGGCGTATGGTTTTTTCATTTCTTCCCGCCAGATCCGGATATTTTCAGCCTTAGCATCATCAACTGTAGACGGCTTTTCAGGATTAAGAGCACACCCATTCAGCGCCAACAAACACAAAGCTATCAGTAAATTACGAACCACCTTGCACCCCCTTAATCCTGCTGACAGTGACCTTTTGTTGAGTCTCACCAACCCCCATAATCAAAGTAGCGGTATCAAACAGGTTATCCACCACATACCTGTTACCATCAACCCGATAATTAACAATTCTGCCGCCTTGGTGACTGGCAACCAACAGCGCCGGTGCTTCACGCCCCGTCAGATCAGGAAACTCTAAAACAGTTTGTCGCCCATCGTTATAAACCCGCATTGGCCGCCAGTAACAAGCCTCACAGCCCGCTAAACCATAATTAAAATCTAACTGGGAAAGCCGCGCACTGGTGCCGGTGATAGTTTCTTTTTCTTGCTCCACCTTCGCTTGTGCCTGTTGTTTTTGCTGGATACCTTGATTTTGCTGCTGGTAAACCTTATTTTCTTCCCAGTATTCACCCCATGCTTTTTTTGTATCATTCGGATAAACCCATGCAATTTTTGTAACGCGCCCGACATGCGTAGACACTAAACGCACATCATAATGATGCTGATCAGTAACAATAATGAGATTGGTCTCAAGGTTAACGCCACGCGGCTTAACCATAAGAAACGTTTTTTTACCTTCCCCCACTGCCGGATGTATCTCCCAGCGTGCAGAATCACCTAAAGCAATACCGGCCTTTGAAACCACCTCACCATCCTTTAATTCAATCGTGCAAATTTTCATGATTGAACAAATAACCGTAGGTTGGCCGCTACCGTAAAGGTGTAGCGTTCTATCCCCGTCCTGAACCGGATACCGATCAGCATCAGCAGCCTTGTGTGACAAATCCAAAATATTGAAATCTTGTTGAGTCAGAGCGGGAACATGCTGTTGCTCGATCTCATATAAAGAAGGTGTTGAATAATCTGCTGGTGCAGCTTGATTAGCCGCAGAACCCGGACTCGCCAGGGCGAACAGAACAACCATCCAACCCCATTGTAAAAAACCACCCATAACATCATTCCTCTTTTTATTATTATCAGCACGTTATTACATGCCCTTATGAAATACTTATTGGCTTAATTCGCGCTGCCAATCAATTTGAGTCAAAAACAAGCCCGTTGGATTAAGTAATAGATTTTCTTCACTGACTGCCCCACCCAGCAACACGCCAATAGTAGCGGTCATATTATCGGTAGACTTAAGCTCACCACCCCGCGAATAAATCCGCTCTTCCCATTCCACCCGCCATGTCTGGTTTGTTATTGGCAATACCTGTTTGATTTCAACCGCTACAATCTCAATTTGCGACCGGTCAAAAGGTTTGTTTTGCTTATACCAGCTACTCACTTGTTGCATCGCCGCAGACTGACCACCCGGCAATAACGCATAAACACGTTTAATCATTTTACGTTGCAGAGTGGTATCAGGAGTAACGCCCCGTAAATCACTGATAAACTGTGCAAGATGAAACCGCAAAACATTAAGCTCAGTAGACGGATCGGTCATGCGCTCCGGAGAATAAACCCCCACTGTGCCACCCTTGCCATCAACCTCAACAATATACGGAATTAAACGCGGCTGACTGGCAAGCCAGCCCGCTGCACCTACAGCTACAACTGCCAGCAATAAACTGACGCAACCAAACCAGAACCACCGGTTTGCTGTTGAACGGTGAGACTCGGCCCAATCATTCCAGCTGCGGCGTGTATCCAGGTGAGGCGGTTTTTTAGAATCAATCATATTTAACCTTTATTTTTATTATCGTTGAGGGAAGCTTTTAGCCCGCCCTTTCCTGGGCTTTGGATCTTCCGGATTATCAGTACTTTTCCCATTAGCACCTTCCGAATACCCATTTTTAGTTGTGGAACCACCCGTACCGGCACTCAAAGCGCCACCAACCGCAGAAGCTGCTGTTTTACCTGCCCCCAGTCCACCAACCCCTGAACCGGGCGCTGGTATCGGCCCATTTTTATCTGACAGCCCCCCACCGGAAGATGAGGAACCAGAACCACGACTGCCCTTACTGGTGTAATCACCCGCCACATCAACATCACCCAATCTTTCACTCCGGATAGTTGCCGCCATTGAGCCACCAAAGCTACCAGAGGATGCCTTCATGCCTCCCGTAACCCGTCCTGCTGCTGTAGACTTCGCGGCATCATAAAGATTACCCGCTGCATTCGCTGCGCGGTTGATAGCACCTGATGCCCCGCTGGCAGAGCTACCCGCCTGAGATCCTGCCATTTTCCATGCTTCAGAACCGGCCATCGCTGCACCCGCCGCACCCATAGCGGCACCACCGGCCACGCCTGCCGCAGCTTTGGCAACACCACCTACACCGGCACTGCTTGATGAGTTACCATTGATCAAACCACCTACTATCTCAGGGACTTTGATCACTAACACCAATAAAATAATAGACATTCCAATCAATTCACCAGTACCAGAACCTTCAGAATAAGACTGTTGAGAAGCCCAGTTATCGACAAATCGTTGGCCTGCACCAACCACCAAATACAGAACAAATAACTTAATTCCCGATGCCATCCAATAGCGCAGGTAACTCATGGAATAATTACCTGTCCACGGATTACCCATAAAGCCTAACAACACCACCCCAGCAGCGGTGACAACCATCACCTCCACCTCAATAAGGAAAACAACCGCTGTAATCAGTGCGTAGATGACAATAATGATAAGCCCTATAAAACCATTCACTATTTTTGCTCCCATGCCATCTGAGCTTTCCGTGACTTTATTATATATTTCCAAACCTACTTCAAAAATTTGCCCCACCGATCTGACTTCACCGGTATTAGCCTGCCCTCCCATCCATATCCAACCATCCAGCACCGTCCCTGAAATATCCTGAGCGTTATCAATCAACCAAAAAGCCAAACCTACAACCATACTGAACTTAACGATTTCTATCGCTAACTCTTCTAAACCGGCACCTTGCAGAGTTAGCTGAATAACCAACCAAGTTAAGCTCAAGCCCGACAATCCAAAAAGAATAATTTTTGCAATTTCAGAAAGTGGGCCATACCAATCCCTAACAGACTTATAAAACTCAAGCTGCATTAAATCAACAGAATTGGCATTAACTTCAACAGCCAGCGCCTGCTCACTAATAATCACTAATATCAAGAAAAGAAAAAAAGACTTATTATTATTCATTATTCGCTCAGTTTATTTTTTTATTTATTACAACAGCGTTAAAAATTTACTACTCACCACGCATTCTTTTTAACTTCTCCTGTAAGGTCATACCCTTACCAGAAAAACCATCAATCTCTCTATGCGGAGTAATAAACTTTTTCCAGCCTGCATCCTCTCTCGCTTGCTGATCGGCTTCGGCGGCAATAGCCGCACCCTGCATATTGCTTTGCGCCATCACCAACTGGCGTAACTTTTGCATCTGAGTCACTTGTAAAGTAGCGATTGTACTGGCCGCCATGAGCAACTTATTCCTGCCATCTGATGTCCTTATCTGCTCCTGAATCACATCTAAGTGTGAGGACTCTTCATTAAACATATCCATCTGAAGATTTGCGGATTTCATCGCACCTTCCACTGTATCGAGAGTGGTTTGAAGAAGCGATTGATAGCGGGTAGCTTTCTCCTCCACTGTTGAATCTTTCAAAAAATCTTCATACTTAGAGATACTATAAAATTTATCATTCATCTCCTGTTCAATATTTGCTGAAGCATAAGTGAGCGCCATCCCAGTTCTTGTGTTATTGGCTAGACTCTGAAGCGCATGAGAAGCGTTACTCAAAAATACTTCAGGAAGAACCCGGTTTTCTTTAAACATCAACTCATAAGTCTTAATTAGCTCAGCAATTTGCTCAGCCTCTTTTCCTAAGATAGCCACCAGCTCAGCGTTATTCATAAGCTGGGTAATTTCAGTTGAACCAATAGGATTAGCCGCCCTCACTGAAATACTTCCGTTCATTGCCACAGCCACCGCTAAACTCAAAACAACTTTCTTAAAAACCTTCATAGTTCACTCCTAAATAATCAAGCCAGTTTAGATAAAAATTAATACTATCATTATCCCATAACTCTTTGATTGTAGCCAATGATTCCTTATCGGAACGCCCTGCAAAAGCTAAAGCAATATCACCCAATTCAAAATTAACAATCCGCTCACCCTCATTGGATTTAATAAAATATTCACGCTTCTTAATCATTCTTGAAATAGCGGCAATTTCAGCCGTAGCCAAACCCATTGATTGATAAATAGGTGTGTTTATCTCTGATTGAGCTTCAGTATTAGCCAGGAATATTTTTGTTACACATGACTCGGTAAGAACATCTAAAATCCCGGATGCTGAAGCATCACTTAAAGACTGGGTAGCCAGTACAACAGCACAGTTAGACTTCCGCAGAACCTTCAGCCACTCACGTATTCTTGCGCGGAACACCGGATGAGACAGCATTAGCCATGCTTCATCCAGGACCAACAACGCCGGTTGCCCTTTCAAGGACTTTTCAATGATTTTAAAAAGGTACAACAACACCGGTAGCTTGATTCTATCGTTGCGGTTCATTAAATCTTCGATTTCAAACACATTCCAATCCGACAAACTCAAACCGTCTTCAACACTATCCAGCAACATGCCCGCTTCACCGGACTCAGTGTAAGCAACCAGCGCCTCTTTAAGAGGCTCATCCTGTACAGATACCCGTAAATTGCTAAGCGTTCGCTCTGCCTTCCCTTCAGCCATTTCAACCAGCGCACGGTGCAACTCGGTGCGCTGATGCGGCTCCACCTTATCCATTTGCAGCTCAATCAGACTTAAACACCAGTCTTCCAAAAGGCCAAACCAATCAGGTTTATCAAGATTAGACAAAGGCGCAAAACACAAATCACCCTCATTACCATCACCGGAAATAGCGAAATGCTTACCCCCTACACCCAGCGTAAGCGGTAACAAACTATTACCCTTATCAAAAGCAAAAACAGTTGCGTCTTTATACCTTCGGAATTGCGCCGCGATAAAAGCCAACGCGGTAGATTTACCCGCCCCGGTCGGCCCGATCATCAAGGTATGGCCCACATCATCCACATGCAGATTTAAACGGAATGGCGTACTACTATCAGTAGTGGCCATTAGCAAAGCGGGAGAATCATCAGGGTAAAAAGGACAAGGACAAAACGCCTCACCGGGCCACACAGCGCCCAGCGGCAACAAATGAGCTAGGTTAAAGGTGTGGATTAATGGTCGTCTGACATTTTGGACACCGTGACCACCCAGTGACCCAAAAAACGCCTCAGTCGTATTGATACTCTCAATGTGAGCACTAAACCCAAGATCATTAATAACCCGCCTACAGGCTTTCGCCCGCTCCTTAACAACACCCGCATCCTCACCCATCAGAATCAGCGTAGGCGTATAATAACCAAACTTGATTTTCCCGCCGCTGGCATCCGCCAGTGCTTCATCAGTTGCGGAAACCATCGCCACCGCATCCATATTAACCAATCCGGAACCCGACTTACGGAAAAACTGAGAAACCATCCCCCGCACCATCTGACCCCACCCGCGCCGCAACCCCTTCAGGGCTGATTGTGCGTGTTCAGCATCCAGAAACAAAAACCGGCTATTCCAGCGATACGGAAACGGCAACCCATCCAACCCGGCCATAATTTGCGGCCAGCTTTCTGAAGGGAAGCCTGAAATACTAACAGTATTAATATACTGTTCCCCCAACAACGGATTATCGCCGGGACGAAACTCATAGGAGCCTAAAAACGCATCCAGATGAGAGAGTAAGCCTGTTTCCGCCTGTGGCATCCGCAATGGATGAAACAAGCCGGTAAGGTTGCGATGCAGCATAGAAAGTAATGCTTCATTTTGAAGAACCATGATTTCCAAAGCCGATCCAACCCGCTCAAAAAATGTATCGCATGACTGATTAAACTGATTCAAAAGCTGATCCAGATCATGATCAGCATCACCACCACTGTTTCCGTCATAAATCAGCATATCAATCGCTTTATGCTGTGCCATTTTTGGCGGCAGCCATGTCAGGGTAATAATGTAAGACGTGATGAAATAATCAGTGCCGGTAAATTGTTTCACCCGCTCACGCTCTATCAACAGACTAACCGGATCAGGGAAATGGCTGCTGGACTCATCCGGATAACCATCCGCCTGAACCCGCACCGCATCAACATGTAACACCCAACCGGAACCAAACTGATTCAATGCCGAATTTAAAACCGCTGATACGTGATTTAATGCCCCCACTGAAGCAGTCGATAAATCATTCCCCCGATAATACGCCGCCTTCATTAGCGAACCATCTTTATTGAGAATCGTGTCATCCGCCACCAAAGTCGACCAATTCAACAAATCCGGCAAACCTAATTTTTTAGAACGAAAAGCCCGTAACTTCATAACCATTTTCCTTGATGCCTGACACCAGGTGCAAAAGGAGTACTCCGCGCAGGATAGTATTCCTGCAAATTCACGTAACGCGGATAAACCAGACTCATTTGCGGATCAGCTTTAGCCAGAAGGCGCAATACGCCAAACCCGACAACCCATAAACCAACACCAAAAAACATTGAAACCAGTGTTTGCATCAGAAAGATGAGAAAAGCACAGCTCACTAACAGAATGATCAGCCACTGGCGTTCACACCCCATCAAAAGCTGTGGGCGGTAGAGCGCCCGGTGGATCACCAGCCGCTGAAGATCAGCATCACCCATTACATCAGCGCCGACTGGCCGCCCAACGTATTAATGATTACCTGGATACCACCACCCGCGATAAGACCCAGCACCAGCATCATATTCACCGCTTTCTTGCCGAAGTCGCCCAAATCCCCACCAAACGCCATCATTATTCCCCAGATGACCATCGCAATAATGGCGATGAAATAACCGATGTACTGCAAACTATTCATCAGCTTTTCAAGCGTGGACTCCCATCCAAAGCCTTCAGCAGAACCTGCAAAAGCGGCACCTGCCAAAAAATACAAACCGATCAAAACGCCGATTTTCACCATTGAGTTTTTATTTATTGTTGTCATGACTTACTCACTATTTATTGTTTTGATTAAAGAAAAACTGTTTTGTACTGACCATCCTCATAGCCATCAACCCGCATCAACTCAGTGATAACACGCCCTGAACTACTGCCAGTCGCCTTATTAATAACTACCACCAAACCAATCACTTCACCGATCAACTCAGGTATGCCGACCACTACGCCACCCTCAGCCACTAAATGCTCAACCCGCTTAAGTGCAGCCACTGCATCATTAGCATGTAACGTCGCCACACCACCGGGATGACCTGTATTCCAGGCTTTAAGCATCACTAACGCTTCAGCACCACGCACCTCTCCCACCAAAATCCGGTCGGGCCGTCCGCGTAAAGTACTATGCAGAAGCGATTGCATACTGACGCCAATATCATCATTAGCCTGAAGTATTAAATGATCTGCGGAATTACACTGAAGCTCTGCGGTGTCCTCAATAATCAGCGGTCGGCATCCGGGATCGGACAGTGAAATTTGATTAATCAGCGCATTGGTGAGCGTCGTTTTACCGGAACCGGTTCCACCCACTACTAAAATATTTAATTTGTCAGCAACAGCCGCTGCCAATACAGCCCGCTGCCCTTCGGCCATTACACCTGTCCGCACGTAATGCGCCAGATCAAAAACCTGCACCGCACGTTTACGGATAGCAAAAGCAACACCCGGCGACACAACAGGAGGCATCCAACCCTGAAACCGATGACTACCCAGCAAATGAAGAGAGCCGCTGAGCATTGGTTTTTCAACTGAAACAATCGTATCGAGAGAGGCGGCGATGCTATTGATAAAAGCGCGTGAATTAGCCGGGGACATTTCCCCTTCTAACTTCTTACCGTCACCAAAGTACTCAACCCAGATATTGCCATCCGGATTTAAGATAATTTCTTGGACATTTGGGTTATTGAGAGCATCTTCTATAATCGGCCCCATTTCGACCAGTAGTTTTTTTTTGAGTCGGAGGTCTTGATTATTCATAGCTTATTTTATTTTTATAATGATGAAGCTTTAAAAGATCGGGCGAGTGGAACGATGAAAAACCACCCACCCGAAACCGGGTGTAAACACCCTTGCCGAAGTAAAGGTGCAGTCAAGGCTGGAGGAGATTCTGAATTATAACCATTACCTTATAGCTGTTTGCAGAAGAGAGTAACTAACAAACAAATAATTCAGAAGATGAAGCCTTGAACCGCCCGGCTATCATGCCACCTCATGAAACCTGACAGCAACCACCACCAATATTTCTAAAACAAAATCCACCCAGTTTGACAAATCATTAAAACAATGCTTAAGAACTGGAATACCTCTCCAAAACACACCAATAAAACCCCAGTAAGCAGACCCAGACAAGAAACCCTGAAGTCCAACTCATAATCAGCAGAGGAACTACACCCAACTGATCATCAATAACCAACCCCAGCATAAAAAACAACCCCATTAAAATCACAGGAACCACCGGCCAACCCACCATCATTAGCACTTCCCCCGATTTAAACACCGTTGCGCCCTATCCCAGTCCTCAACTAAAGGCCACAAAACAGATAAAGCAATTCCGCTTTTTCCTGCCAGATTCAGCAACACATCAAGCTCAGCATTCGCCCCGGATGATAACCATAGACGATATATCCCCGCGTCCTCATCTTCAGACAAAGACTTTTTACTATAGCCCAGCACCTCAAATTGATTTTTCATGGCCTGAAAAGCCAGCTTGCTCATATCAAACAGATCCAACATACAAGCGTAATCAGCACCTGCCTTGTAAGCCGCTATTTCATTATCAGTAAATAACCCAATCTCCCGCACCCGACTTAATACCTGTTGTGCTGTGCACCACTGGATAACAGACAGCAACGGAAAACCTGTCTCCCGCCAGACCTCAACCCAATCAGACATTACCGGCCCCGCATCCATAAAGCCCAAAACCTCAACCTCACCACTATTCAGCGCCGCTGTCCTCTCATCCATCAAAAGCCAGATAACACGATCAGTGAAGCTTAGGAACTGTTGTTCACCAGTAGATAAATGCGCCAAACCTTCCCCCACCGATGAATAAAAGCGCTTCTGAAAAATTAACTTTTCACTATTATCAAGGCTGGCAAAAAACAACTTTTGGTTGCCACTCAGAAACTGGACAACCGGATACACTTCAGTCACTGGCATCTGCATCATGATTTGCCTCCTTGCTGGCGCAACTCATCGCGTTTAGCCACCGCCGCCCCTATTAGCGCATCCAATCCATCAGCGGTTGTAATCCTGTCAACAACGCTTTCAGCCTCCGCAAACACAGGGTTCTCATTCTTCCCCATTTCGACCAACAGCGCCCTTGCATTACTCCATGTTAAAACGCTTGTCTGTGATTCAACAACACCTTCCCCGCCAACCGCAGAATCCTGAACTTCAGGGTCACGGTCGTTATTCAACTCACTCTCAGCACTTCCATCCTCACCATCAGGCCAGGTATATTGCTCAATATCACCACCCGCCTGAATATGCACCATCAGCACTGACAAAGTTGAAACATCCAAATCCCAGCTCGTAGCCATCAGATCAAGAAGTGACTGAGTAGCCAGATCAACATCAACTCCCACAGAACTATCAATACGATTGAGAGCAACCCCGAATAGATCAGAACAATATTCAGTTCTCGTTAAGCTCGGACACCGTGTCCCACTCGATAGCCAACAGAATAAATAATAACCATCCTCCTGAAGCTTGCTCAACCCCTCAACTACCCGCACCCCCAAGCCCGCATCCAGTGCCATCGGGATAAAATCATAAAGATAAGCCGCCTGAAGCCATCGATTGATAGTCCGCCCAGTCGGCATATTGCCTTTATTGTCCTTCTTATCCGTTGACTCGTCCGTATAGCCCGCCGCTTCCTGAAGCCATGCGGCCAGTTGAGGCGCAGACAAAACCCGCCCAAGCTGTTTTTCCCAGGCGGCTTTAACATCCCTCATCCACAAAGCCCAATCAATAAAAGGCAGATCACCCCTCAACAAGTTCTCAGCACCCGCAGCATAAGCCGCTTCAGCCTCACCCATAAACGGCTGAAAGTCACAACGCACCGCCTGAAAACGCTCATCACCTTCAGCTAATGCAGCTTTAACAATGGCCAACCGCGTATTACCACCACCCTGTGTAATCGTTTTACCGCTATCCGGATCAGTTGTTACAGGGATAGGGTGATCAAGATCACCTTTCTTAAGGATTGATGCTTTGATAGCCTCATACTTCGGATTCAAGCCCCGCCGTGGGTTATAGCCATAACCGATCTCATCCGGATTCAACCGCTGCGAACAACGTACCAATGGTGCTCTATCTGCCACCCCATCCTTATCTGCTTTTTTTGAAGTGAAAGCCGGAGCAAACAATTTTTTGTTTTTCATGCTCCGATCTCCTGCATCCGCTGGATGTCTGCCCCGGAAAACATCAACCGACGCCCCACCGATACCCTGAAATAAACAGATTCCTGATTAGAATTATCGTAAACCCTGAAATCATACGACTTAGCCTGCCTGAAATTAACGGCAGTATATTTGCCCATGAATTGCTTTAGCGCCGCATCCGGCGTATCAGCAGAAAAATAATCCTGAAACTCAAAATCTTTTGCATTGGCCGGACGAATAGAAACAACAAAACTTTTCATGCCGCCACCTTCTTCATCACATCAGGAAATAACTCCCCCACCAATGCCATGAACTCCTGACTCGCCTTCTTCCTACGTGCACCAAGGAACACCACCGGCCTCCCCTGCTCATCTGTTTCTTTCCAGGCAACAGAATGAGAAATAACACTTTTAACCAAATTAAATTGAATGCGGCCCTTCCCCAAAGTTGAAAAGTCCAGAACCTCAAGCGCCGCCAGCATATCCTGACAGCTTCTTGTTTGATCAACCGCCCAGAGTACGCCAGTAACAGGAGGTACAGACAAACCTAACGCCTCAAAGGGTAGCAACCGCTCAAGAAAAGCAACCGTCCCTCTCTCCAACTCATTCACCGAAAGGCTTGTTGTCTGAATCGGCGTTAAAACCCGGTCAGAGGCCAATACAGCAGCTTCCTGAAGGCAACCCGAAGCCCCTTGAGTGTCAATGATTATAAAATCGTATTGCTGGCGTAACTCGCTCAACTGGTTTAGTAACCGAATACGACCATCCGGCAGGTTTTTAGCATCATCAGAAAGAGAACCTTCAGGATCATCTGAATAAATCAGATCACCGAACGCAGTTTTAGAAATACACTCAGACACCGGCACTTCCATCCTGTAAAAACTGGATAAACCATAATCAGCTTGGTGAGTGATAGGGAAATAAGATGACAGAGCGGGCTGAAAATCCGCGTCAATCATTAAGACACGATAGCCTAAACTGGAAAGATAACCCGCAGTATTAGCGGAAAATGTTGTTTTACCTACGCCGCCTTTGGTATTAACCACGGCAAACACTTGCTTTTTCATTTGATCAGCTCCTGATTAAAATCACGAAGCCAACACACAACACTAAGATGGATAAAAATCCAAAAAATAATCCTGAAACGGACACCAAAAACAAGAAAAAATCATTAAAATCAATAAATTAAAATCAATTTAGAGCTTAAAAACAGAATGACTTGTAATCAGTAGGTCCCGCGTTCGATTCGTGGTTGCGGCACCATTTCAAAGAATGAGTTGTATTCAGCTTCGCAATTCATTCTGAGCACGGGGGATGGCTGTCCCCCTTGCTCAACCTTTAAATCAACAAACGAACCTTACTCGATTCGTCACTTTTATTATTCTATTAATAATACTAAGTAACTACCTGATTGACCACCCAAAAAACCGATAAGCGTTCATTTTCTGAACATTATTACCCTACTGCTTTGCAACATTACCACCACCCTTTTTTATTTTGTAGTACCCCAAAACGCAAAACGGGCCAGCACTTACGCACTGCCCCGCCCGAGAGGATAAGGAAATAAAACCCCTCTAAGTGAAAACCTTAAAACTTACCAGCTCCAGCTATAACCCGCCTTCGCGCCAACATCACCGGCATCAGAATAAGACAAACCAAGATCCAACTGACCTTCAGTACCGTTTACGTGCTTAAACTGACGAGCATAACCGCCCGCCACCGCATAAGAACCATCATAAACAGCCGTACCCAGAGCTACAGCCTGAACTTTACCCGGTGCAATAGAGACAGTCGGCATAGCCATTGCTGAAGCAACACCATTACTGGCATAACGACGCGCTTCATCAGCCACTTCCTGATCACGCGTATCAACGTACTCTTTCAGATTACTAACGCGAGTGTTAACAGAAGTAATACGCTGGTCAGTATAACCTTTTGAAGCAGACAGCGTAGCAGCATCACCAGCTTGCATCTGACCAACATTAGCCGCATCAAAAGCACCCGTACCCGCAGCAACATTATGGATCTGAGAACCCAGACCACCATTAGCATTCAACGTCAGACCACCATCAACATCATACTGTGCTGAGTTAGCACCCAAGGCCAAAGCAACATCAGCAGTAGACTGAGCCGCCGCCGCGTCACGGATACCCTGAGTACCCAGATCCACCGCATAATCCGCAGTATTTTGAGCAGTAGTCACCAGACCACGATTCACTTCCGCATAATCCGCAACATCAGAAATCATGCCACGATTAACCTCAGCGTAATCAGCGACAACACCGATATTTTCAGCATTCAACGCAATACCATCAGCATTAAAATCAATAGCCACCGTATTATCCTGGATGAGACCATAATTACGATCAATCAGACCCCGATCCTCAGTAATAAGCCCAGAGTTCACAGCAATAGCACCGGCATTAGTCGCGATACCCTGAGTGTTACTTGCTACATCTGTCTGTAAGCCAGAAACACCATCAGCGTTAACACCAATCGCCGCAGTATTACCCGCCACCGCTTGGTTAGTTGTCCACAACTGACTGCCGTTTACCGCTTGTTGCCCACTTTCGATCAACTCACCGGCAGCAACATTATTAAGATAAGTGCCAGTACCATCATTAGTATTCAACACGACACCAGTCCCATCAGCATCATACTGTACAGAATTAGCACCCAGTGCCACCGCTTGCTCAGCAATCGCCTGAACATCGAACAACTGACCACCGTTTACCGCATCCATAGACCCGTCATCAACCAATCCGGCAGCAACATTATGGATCTGCGAACCCACAACCTCAGTTACAGCAACACCATCAGCATCAAGAACAGGATTACCATCACCATCCAAAACATCAACAGTCGTAGAATGCAGGACAACAGCACCATCAGTACCGTACTGAACAGCATTAGTACCTAATGCCAAAGCCGCATCAGCCGTAGATTGTGCAACTGCCGCATCATCAACACCCTGTTGCGCCACTGTAGCCGCATCGCCTACCTGAACAGCCATATCAGCCAGCTCAACAGTATGACCATCAACAACAGTCGTTAAATTAGTAATATCACCTTCATTAACCGTTACACGACCATCCAGAGCTGCAATATCAGCATCATTGGAAGCGATACCCGCAGCATTAATCGCAATCCCGGACGTATTAACAACAATATCCGCTTGAGCCTGAGTCATATCACCTTGAAGCGTAGTGATAGAGCCTTCATTTGTAGTCACCCGTCCATCAATAGCAGCAATATCGGTTTGATTTTGCGCTACATCTGTCTGCAAGCCAGAAATATCGGTTTGATTCTGCGCTACATCTGACTGAACATCAGAAATAGCGGAAGCATTCTGATCAACACCCGCTTGAGCAGCCGCAGCATCATCAACACCCTGTTGAGCCAAAGTTGCAGCATCACCCGCAGCGGTCGCCGCATCAGCAACCGCTGCATTAGTTGTAAACAACTGAGAACCATTAATAGCTGAAGTACTATCAGCACTTACATCTCCATCCGTGACATTGATGATTTCACGAGTAATCCCTGAATCTGCATTACCAAAAGAAACGACGTTATCCAGCCCACCATCGGATGAGTTATCACCAATCGCAACTGATCTATCGCCTACAGCACTGCTGTTGAAACCGATTGCCACCCCCATTTGATCACTATTGGCCCGGAATCCTATCGCCACCCCACCACTAGCCTCTACCGTCACCTCAGCACCCACCGCAACAGCGTTATTAACATCGGCCATTGCACTCTTCCCGACAGCCACAGAATTACCATTCGCATCAGATTCGTCACCCAACGCAGTTGCTGTTGAGACTGATGCATCCGCACCAGTCCCCAACGCCAAGCCAAAAGCCTGCCCACTCAAACCAAGACAAACAGCAGCACTCAAAGCAGCAATTTTAAAATTCTTTTTCATATCTAAACCTTATTTTGTTATTAAGAACCCTAACTTTGTATGATTTCCACAACACAAAAAACAAAGACCGCTCCCCATAAAATGACGAACGGCCTTGATTTACATAACAAAATAAAACTGCTAATTGATAAACGGAACTACACCACCGGCAACGCCTCCCCCAACACCCTTAACTCATCCAGATCAGGATGCACATACTGAAAAGTAGTGCGTATATTCGTATGCCCCATCTGCCTCTGAATCACCTTGATATTACTAACCTGCTTGGCCGCCACCGTGCCAAACGCATGGCGGAACCGATGCGAACTTACATCAATCCCGCTTCGCTCCCCCACCCGCCGGAAAAAACCAGACATCTGCCCCACATCCATGACCTCCCCTTTATAGCTATCATTAAACAAAGTGACATTAAAAATCTGATCACCCCCCAGAGCCACCCGCTTTTTAACAGCAAATGCCATCATTTGGAGATTTTGCAAATCAGCTTTGCAAATTGACGGCAGAGGCACCACCCATTCCCGCCGGGTCTTACTACTGCCAGATCTAAGCGTGATAGATTCAGCGACAAAATCAACATCCCCCCACCGCAACCCCACCAACTGCCGCCGCCTGATTCCACTATAAAAAAGCAACCTGATAACAGCCTGCCAAAACCACCCTGGCTTAAAAACCTCCCCTTCCGGACTCCCCATAAACTGGATTAGCTTCCTGATATCCTCAACTGAAATCAGCTTATGCCCATGATGATAATCCGGCACACTACGCAACCGCGCAACCGGAGACCGATCCAGACAAATGTCCGGATCATCAACCGCAAAATTACAAACCATCTTTAAATGACGCAGATAATTATTCCAGGTCGCTGGCGCAACCTCACGCACTACCAGTAGCTCATTCCGCCATACCTCAAAATCAGATTGATTCCAGGTAAGCAGGTCGCCACCGATACCAGACCGCAACAGTGAGCGTTCAACCACACCCAACTGCTTCAGAGTGGAATCCGAAGGCATCCGGTAACGGCTGTACTGGCTGATAACATCGCGTAACAATAACTGGGGTTTGTGTTGTTTCATACTTAATTGCCCTTCTATTAATAGAGCAACCTTGTCGATATTTATATCAATAAGGTTAATTAGTATGCAAACAGCTATAAGGTAATGGATAAAGCTAAACCTGAGTGTAGTACAAGCAGAATCACTTCTGAGCTGTTTTCTTCTGCTCTTCAATCCTTGATAGCCCCACCCTTCTTAATCGCGATCACGAGCCTCTCAGTAACACCGATCTAACACGCGCCTGCAAGCCCTCTTTGCTTTTGATCTGGTCTAACCGTTGAAACTCCCTACCCTGCGTAAGCACACACCAAACCTCACAGCCATAGATTCAGCCATTGAAAAGCAAAGCGAGCAATGGCTGAACAGTCGCGAAGATGCTTTACTCAGTTCGTACATTCGTTATGACGCGAGTACTTTTCTCAGCGATAGCTGAGAGACGATAAAGTCCTTATGAAAGATACGTGCAGGGTTTAAAGATTATTACCCGTTGGGGTTAAAGCTGTATAAGCCAACTCCACCCAAATGGGCAGCGTTACCCGTTGGGGTTAAGTTCAAACCCGTTGGGGTTAAGTTTTTTCCGTTTGTGGATAACCATTAAAATAAGTGCACAACAACACAAAATAGAACTATTGAATGAGGGTATTCAGAACAAAGAAGGGATTTTACAGCAAAACAGAGGGTATTCAGAGGGGCTTGCTAAATTTTGGACGCAACTATCCTACAGCGGGGTATCAGAGTAGTGCCAGCTTGATCTCAGCCAGTGAAGATTGACGGATATAGCCGCTACCTGCATCCATATCGTATAACTTTTCCATTTCAGCCATCACCGCCAGGAACTCCGGTGACTTAGGATCTGTTTTTTTCTTAACAAGATTGAGTAACCAGCGCTTTGACAAACCCAGACGGTGAATGAGGTTCAGGTGGACGCAGCGCACCACCGGCAAGCCCTTATAACAAGTCTCCCCTGCCTCATTCTTATACGTCTCATAGGGCTGCTTACCGCTGGCACTGTGGATTAACTGAAGATCAACCATTGTTTTAATGGCTGTGTTGACACTTGACCGGGACAAACCGGTGTATTCCATGATTTTACTAATGGCCAAACCACGAAACACCCCTGTTTTCACGCTTTTAATACCGGAACGCAGAGACCCGCTAAAATCAGTCTGGTACAACAGCACAATCCAGACTTTAACCATGGCCACCCTGCCCTCTGCCCTGATCTGGCGATGGCAATCATTCCAGCGTTTACAAACTTTGCGTTGCTTAGTTTTGCTGTCAATCGCCGTAGCGCGGAAAAACAATGATTTGAATTGCTTGGGGTGAATAACCGCATACAACAACCGGTCAATCATTTCATGAACCAGTTGCGGACGCCGCTCACTACCGTCTTTTTCTTTTTTGTCATCAGCCAAATAAGGAGAAATAAATTCAGGCATCAGCAGCATATTGGCTGTGTAGCCGTTTCCGGATACATCACCATGCAGCTCAATCAACTCAAGCAGACTACGCTCCTGCTCGTTTGTGTCCAACCGATCAAAGCCCCGGAACTTCTCGATAGGGATGTTCATAATGGCTTGTAGCTTCTCGTGCATTTCATCAGGAGTACAACCATCAAAGACACGGTTACGCGCTTTTATTATGCCTTCCCGCGCCCGCTTCAACCGTTCGTACAAACGGGTGATATTACGTTTTTGCCGCTTCAGTTCTTCCAGGAGCTTTTCATTCATGGGCCGGTTATTTTTTACCGCCCGCTCCTTCAGCATACCCTCACGCACCCCTATTTCACGCACTGACCCCTGATAAGCTTTTTCCAGCTTATCAGTGTCAGGACAGGCAGCTGCTCTGACAACAGCCTGACGCATACGTTTAAATGGGAGGTTATGAAATAGAGACATGGCCTAATTAGCCACCTTAAACGACAAGCACCGGCGCACCGCAACCGGCACCAAATAACCTTGATCGGCAGCAGACCGACAGCTCCAAAACCTGACAACCGGAATATTGCTTGCTTGACGAAAACGGAATGGATAACGCGATGAGGTGATAACAACCTCAGAATCTGATGCTCTACGAGAGCAGGTATTACATAAATGAGCCGCATCGAGGGGATAAATAACCCTTACTGGCTTATTTTTAATTGAATTTATCTGAGTTGCTGGCATAATAGGCCCCTATTCTTTGATTAAACCAACGCAGGGTTCCAGCCCTTTGACCGTTGGTTTTTTCATTTCTGGAATCCGAAAAGCCTTTTGACCTCCGAACCCCACCCTTTTTGAATCCCTCAGCTGCTTCTCTGCAACTGGTGAACCCAACGCTACGACTAACCACAAAATTAAACAACCTGACCGATTTACAAACTACTGACGAACGGTCATGTTTGAAATCCGTCCCGATCTGTGATATGGAAATCACCTTTTCAGAGCCAGGACCTGGTACACCTGCTCACGCTTTTCGGGTGTAAAAAAACTATTAAAACCCTGATGAAACAAAGCTTTATTAAACATTTCACGGTCAAGCCAATACACATCATTCTCCGGCTCAATCCGCTCACCCCACCCTCTGATTTCATCCAAAGCACCCGCCAGAACATCAGCGGGCATGTTGAAATAATTAAGAAACCAACCGGAAGCGATAGAAACATGTCGCCCCTGCTTCCTGATTTGCTCGGATGGTACACTCGGCACATGGGCGTCCTTGCCCGCCGGTGCGTCTGCCGTGGCTGCAACAGACCGACCCTTTTCCGCTAGAAAAAAAAGCCTTCCTTTACTCCGTAATCCGTTCGGAGTGACACTTGCTTCAGCTTCGCAAGAATTCATTATTAAACCTCAGAATCTTTAGGTGGGAGCTTCATTCCCAGGGCAATGGCCACACAATGAGCTTGGCCTCTCAACCCTTTAGCTCGTCCGTATAAAAGTTCTTTCACCACATTTCTACTAAACTCATTACTCAGTGCCCAACCGTGAACAGATATGCCATTGCTACGGAAGTAATCAATGACATCTTCCTTTGTGTTCGTAGTCTTGCCATCTGCAATGGGTATCAGGTTCTTCATCAAGCACTCCTGTGCTAGAGTTGGTTAAAACGTGTTGTTGTGATGATTATGTATCCGTTTGGATTCATATGTCAACAAAAGGATACAAACGAACATGAACAATGAAACCCTCGTTGCTATCGGAAAACGCCTAAAGATTCTGAGGGGCACCCTTTCACAATCCGAGTTCGCCAAAAAGCTCAGCTTGACCCGACAAACAGTTATCAGATACGAATCAGGTGATAGAGCAATGGATGTAATGGTGCTATTGAAATTAAAGGAGGAATTTAACAGCGATTTCTTATGGCTGCTGACAGGCGCAAGAAGTGAGAACACTCGCCTTGATGATATGGAAAACGCACTGATTGATATTTATAGGGATCGTGAAGAAAACAAGAAACTGATAGATGCAATTATTGAATTTATTAAAAATCAAAGCTAAGTGCAGCTTGGGCTGCACTTAAAGCAAATTTATTCCGCCTCCCCTCCTGCACTCATTCTGGAGTGATAGAAATATAGGTAAAGCAAACCAAAAGGCGCGACGAGAATAGCCAAACCCCAGCATAGATACATGGTAAAAGCCTTAACGAGAAGCACGACGACAGCATTCCCAAAGAAGACATTCCCACCCATCACAAAACCAACAACTTTTTCATAGACAAACCGAGAGTATGGATATAAAAAAGTCGTGACAATGGCAAACATTGTCACGCCGACAATGCTGCTATCTACCTTGCCTTGAGAGAAAAACAAAGCAATCCAGAGTCCTGCAAACAACAACCCAAAAAATAGCTGCCTGAAGTAATAAGCACGCGACAACCCACCAAACGTTTTAGCGACCACTGAATTCATAGTTAAGCTCTCCACTGACATCGACAAAAGAAACCGAATGTTGACATATGAATCCAAACGGATACATAATCATCACAACAACACGTTTTAACCAATACTAGAGCTTAACATCAAGCATGTTGAATATATAGGCATATAGGGTTGTGTTGGCTCGGCAGCTGGATGATCAGAGGTGATTTATGATTTCTTTATTGGGTATCAAAACCTTCATTCCGATAGTCCTGATAGCAATGTTTGCTATCACTTCGGACTCGTTCGCGCAAAATCAAACGCTTTTAAAAATGACTGCTATCAACGCCACCGGCTCAGGAGTGTTTGACCCGGTTGATTGGCTAATCGAAAGTGATGGGTACAAGCAACAATCAAACCGATGGCAGTGGAGCACATCCGTGCCCGCAGGAAATTACAGCATTACAGCCACCTGGAAGGGCAAAACAAAGCAGGAATCAATAACCATTTCCGGTGAACCGGCAACATTGATCATTCAATTTAACTAAGGAGGGGAACATCAACAGCAGCAGAAAATTAACACCCTGACCCCGAAGCTACCAACGACGGGGCAGGATTTCACTAACGACACCAAACTTAAAGGTATGTCGAAAATGCAAAGCAATCATAACGAAATTGCGCACATCGTGCGCAATATTACTGACATATCACCTTCTCCGGTGATTCAAACCATGGATAACGGCGATGGAACCCTCACCGTTACCGAAACCCGCACACTCACCGTAAAACGCACTTCCGGGCCGTCACAGGCTAAACATTACGGGGTAAATCATGCTGAAGACCTCATTGATATGCCATCCCCCCCACCGCAATGGCCGCTCTATTTCATCATAGCCGCGTGTGTACTCGGTATGTCAGCAGCCGCTATTGATGTGCTGGGTGACTTCATTGTTTTGATGGAACAAAACCCCAAAGAAATGATGGTTGCACTCGGTTTGTTGATCGGTGCAGCTGGCCTTGTCCTTAGTGCTGTTCGCAAAGGACAAGGGTGATCCATGACTAAGAAAACCAACTCAAGGTTACGCCAGCTGGTTGACAAGCAAGCCAAACTGGAACGCGAACTGTTAAAGCTGAAACAAGCTAAAGCCAAGCTGAGTAAGGGAGCTAAATCATGAACACTACCCTACCCGCTGGTTTTCCATTAGCGCATCCAGGGCAATCTCTAATAGATTGTGAATTCCCTTCCATGACCCGCCAGGAACAAACGGCTCTTATGTTGTCACTGGCATCAATGGGTTATTCAGTAACCATCCGCCCCACTGAAAATTGCACGGTCACGGTCAAGGCGGTTAAGTCATGAAAATACTAGGATTTATCTTCGTTGTTTTATGGGGTTTGTACCTTGTAGTCACCGCAAACCAATTATGGATAGTTCATGGTGGTGCACTATGAATAAATTTGACTGGTTTATGGCCGGTGTTGCCACAATAGCTTTTGTGGTTCGAATAGTACTTGAGTGGATGGGCTATTTTGAGGTGCCAGTATTATGAAGAATAAACCACAGGAACCACCTAAGAATGCAGTTAAGCGTTTGGTGCGTGAGGCCCGCCAGTTGTGCGAGAAAAAACGGGCATTTAAGGAGGCAAAATCATGAAATACGATCATAAACATTCAGACCTTCCCTATGCCCTGCGCTCAGAAATAGAGCCAATCGACTGGGATCTGGTGGCTGAAATATTCCCAAGCTGTTTTAGTGCACTCTGCTGGATTCTATGGGCTGCTTTTTTAGTAGCCCCTTCCCTCTTTGGCTTGCATTACGCCGTAATGTTTAGCCTGGGCGACAACCTTATTTTTGTCATGATGGGGTTTGTTCTCTGCCTCACAATCAGTGTTTGCATCCGCTCCGGACATGGTGTCCGTGCTGTGTTCTTCGGAACCGGCGTCTTTCTACTTTCTTACTGGTTTTAGGAGTAATTATTATGGAACCAACTTTTGATGCTGGCATTGCTTACGGCGACTACCGGCAAAAAAAATTCATTTACAACATTGCCGCCCTCGTAGCATTCACTATGAGTTCTTATTTTGTGGTGGGCTATCTTGCCGGTGATTTACTGTTCTGGGATTGGGATATTGCGCAATGGATGAACGGCGGCGTAGGTATCGGAATTTGCTTTGTAATGACAGGCTATCAATATGTTCTTTATGCCAGAGGCGACATCAAAGGTGGTCGCAAGGCTACACTTGTAGCGGTGTTAGTCGCTGTCGGCTTTTCAGTGCTTTCAGAAGTCGGGCAAGGCATGGCGCGTGATCACACTCGCATGGAAACAATTTCGCTTGAATCGCCCGCTTATAAAGCACTTGTAAGTAGCATTGATAAATCAACAAGCGTTACCGGCCACCCCTATTCTTCCGAACTGTCAGAAGCCAAAATGAAACTGGCACGTTGTGAGAAAAACGTGCATGCGGGCGTGTGGTCAGATTGCATTGAAAGCAGCGCAAGGCTGGCCAGTGTCCAGGATATGATTCAAAACTACTACCAGCAGAATCAAACAAACGCCTTAGCAATAGCTAAAACAGCTAAAACGATGGAAAAAGACGAAAGCAACTACCATCCTCTCGTAAATCTGATCATGTCATTTACCATTTTTGGCTTTAGTCTTGGTGCGATTAAATCCAGCTTTATGTTATCGCTGACGCTGATTGGTTTTTTTGAATATGCTTTTCATTACTTAGGCCGCCAGGGTGCAGAATCCAGAAATGAATTATTAGAGCATGGCTATGATGTAACTCGAAAAATGCGCAAGATTCCCAACAAATACAGGGTTGCGGCCAATGATGATAAATCACCCTCTTCTACTCCCTCTTCTACTGGTTCAGCAAATAAATCCACATCCGCCACTTCTCAAGTTTCAGCCGGTGTTGGCAACCAGGGGTTCACGCTAAACAGGGAAATGGAAAACGAAAGCTGGTACAAATCCCTCTACTCGTTTGTAAAACGCAGGGTGGTTGCTGGTTCGTTGGCTCCAACTGTGCGACCTGTTACGAATGAGCTGGGTAAGCTAATCACTACACACGGACAGAGGCTGGGCATTGATGAGAAAAGAGTGAATAAACCGCTCAGGCAACAGATAGCAACCAGCATGCTTGATAAAATGTACAACGAAGGTGTTATTGCTGAAAATCAGGAAGGAGGATACGGAAAAGCAAAATATGTAGTTAACCAATAAAAAAAGCGGCGCACCGTGAGCAGTGCGCCGCTTTCCTTGAAGCTTTCATAAAATTGAAACAACAATCGACAACAGCAAACACCCCACTCCAAAAACAGCCATACCTAACCCGGCTGTTTTATTGTTCATTACATCAACCACCAACTTTTTTAACTGTTCCAGGTAATCATCCTGCTGCTGCTGGACGGCAATACTTGCAACATCCAGAGCATCATCCATAGTTGCACCTGCAAAACCTTTAAGCTCAGCAATCTTGGTCTCGTAAGAGACTTCCAGATCCGATAACCGTTCAGCGTAACGCGCCTCTACTGCCTGTCCTATTCTTTGCTCTGATTCCTTAATTACCACCTCAAAACGCGAGGCATACGCATCAAGCACAACATCATGGAAAGCCAGAAAGCCGAGGACAGGATCATCCTCAGCCATCTTAATACCGTGCTTGCCAAATAAGTCATTGATTATTTGCTGACGGTTAACCATTTTTAAGCTACCTTTTTCCGGCTTTTAACTTCAGCCACAGGATTTGAGGTTGGTAGGTGATTAGCTATTTGCTCAAACAACGCCTTCTTAAATTTCATCAGCCGTGATTTTTCCATGAAACTAAACTCGTCACTGACTTTAGCTTCATTAAACGTCAACTTTTGCTCAAGCATTGTTTTCAGATCACCGGAGAATAATTCACTCTGCTGCGGTATAACAATAACCGAATCCACCTTAGATGAGTTTTTCTTGAATACATCCATATCCATAAAAACCTTCCCTTTATAAGCCACCTCACCAAAATACTCATTTTGCCACACAACGATTTTTGCAGCTCCTGAAAACTGCTGAACAATCGCAGAGAATCCAGAAACCGTATCAGTTAAAGCCTGCCCCCCTGTCACAACGGTATGTATATAAATATCGTGTCCCATTTCCTTTAACATATCAATAGCATCATTTTCGATGATATACGCGCTTAGCGGTATAAAACTGGAAGCTCCATTATCAACGATAATGTTTCTATCCATGTTATCCGCTGCAATTTGCATTAACTCATCTAATGCCTTTGGATTGATATTATTGTTTTTCATCAACTGAAGATGAGAGGCATTCAACGCACCGAAGGTACTGAAAGTAGCATTCACAGGATCAGTATCAATGCAAAGCGTATCAACCCCGCTTTCTAAATAGTACTGAGCCAGCATAGCCGCCACCAAACTTTTACCAACCCCGCCCTTACCTTGTAGAATGAAATGTATGCTCATAATGATTTCCTTTTATTTAAGTATGTCTTTTGATGCGTGTGGATCATATTCAAACGTTTTCTTTTTCAATGCTTTTTTTGCATGGGCAAAGCGATCCGTGTCCTCCCCCTCAACGCCTGCCGCAGCTTCTTCAGGAGAGGTGTCAGTCTCTACCTCTTCTACCCCGCCATGCACCGGGGCAGATTTCGCAGCTTCAGATTTTTTGGAAGATTCAAGCACTGGTCGCAACCCCTTCAGGAAAGTCTCATAACCCGCCGTAATCGTTCCATTGGCCTTTAAGCTTTCCCACAACTCTTTTTTTGTAGGAGGAACATCAAGACTCATCAACTCCCTGATTTCATCTGCCATCAACATTAATTGCTTGCGACAAGACAGGCGACCCTCCCTTTCTTTCAATCTCTTTTTGTGATCTTCGACCAAACCCATAAATCACCTTATGCTTAGAAATAATGATGTTTTGTTGAAGCTGCAATGCAGCCAATTTGCAGTTTAAACAAAAACGCAGAAAAATCAACCTAAATTTGCTGTTTTAGTGTTTTTTTTATGTTTTTTACTTGCTACTTATTTGCATCTACCATAAACTTCAAACAAATATCATCCTTATGGCAACTAAACATCATATAAACGTCATGCTTATTCTATCCGGGACATCGGAACACTAATCAAATCGCAAAAATAGCGGTGAAGGTACGGTGTTTCGGACAAAATTTAGAAAATGGGAAAGTGAGGAATGCAAAAATGGCAAGCGATCTAATCAGAGAAGATGGTGACTACCAGTTGTCGTACAACGTCAACTGCCTGGACAATCTACCTGAATCCAGTATTTTTTTGACAAACATCAACCCGAATGAAAACAAAGAATGTGCAGGTTCGGCGGGCAAACATGATGGTAAATGGCGCGTTGTAGTATCGGCACCGTATGACGAAAGAACAAACGCAGATACAAGACTGATCGGAAAGTTTGACACTCAGGATAAAGCTATTGATCAGCTCTGGGGCGCACGACATACGGCATTTTGCTAACGACAAAAAAAAGGGCAGGGTGGGGAAGGGCAGAGACACCCGGCATGGTACTGTCAGGAGAGATAAATTATGGCAACACTAACTTTAAGATTAGACGAAGAACACCAAGCAACACTGGAAGCAATTATGACGGCCACCGGCAGCAGCACAGCCAGTGGCGCGTTAAGACTATTAATAGCGGAACGCTCAGACTTAGTTTCAGATAACCAACATTACAGATCAAAAGCCGCTCAGTATCACTACAAACTGAAAGAGCTAAGACAGGCAATTAAAACAAAAACTGAGGCAGAAAAGAATTTACTAAAACTGGCCAGTGAAGAAAATACTGAAAATCCGGAGAATGAAATGCAATCATTCCCACCCAGATCCACCGCGTCCTGACACGATAGACGCATTTCCTCCTAACCAATAACCAACCATAAATTGATTGATGTCATCATAGCCACCAAACCCGCACCAGCCAAACAATACCAGGTAACTTTTTTTAGTTGCCTTATTTGATTGGCTTGCTGGCTCTCAAACAAAGAGAGTTGTTGTGTAAACAAATCCCTTAGATTTTCTTCATGTTTTCCCCCGGTCAAACTAATGGCATTGATAGTTCGCATTGCCAACTGCTCATTAACTCGCTTTGAAGCCTTTAACTGATCAGACTGACTTTCACGCACCAATTTAATTAAAAAATCTGAAGAGCTATCAAGGATAATATCATGCAGGTAAAGCACAATTAATAATGGGTCATCTTCGCTGATAGCAATTCCGTAACGCTTAAAAACTTCCTGCCTCAGAACATCGGCTTTAATCACTCTTTTTTTTACTGGCTGATCATCCTTAGCTATCATCACTCAACCCCATAGCAACCCCAAGCTGATCAAAAATAGCATCTTTGAATTTTTTGATTCTTCTCTTAATTATAAAATCAAACAGATCACCTTCATACAAAGCAACCTCATTAAACGTCAGATGATATTTCATCATCAAAGCAATCGCATTCCTGAATAATTCTTTTTGCTCACTGACATTGACAATCCCCGCTATTCGATCCTGATATTTTAAAAACCGCTCTGTCTCTTCAAAAGGTATTTTATCAATGCCTGCACCATCCTCTGCAACCAACCCAAAATGCTCATTTTTCCAAACGGTGAATTCACAGTTTTCAGAATGACTAGCAATCAGTTCAACCATGCTATTCATTGTATTATCAAAATCAGCACCACCGACAACAACTGCATGGAAGACAACCTTAAACCCCAAGTCTCCCAAAACATCAATGGTGTCATTTTCAAGCAGGTAGCCATTAAAACCTGAAAAGCTGGCAGAACCACCTACATCAATAATAAAATGTTTTGTCTTTCCTTTGTGGTTAGCTAAAACTCTTATGAGCTTATCAAAAGCTACCGGGTCAATATTGCCGTCATCCCTGAGTATTTGTAGCGAATGAACATTTAACGCTTTAAAAGATGCAAACGTTTTTTGACCTGGGTCAGTATCAATGCAAAGCAACTGCTCATCATGGTGCTTTAAATACTGAGCCAGCATACTCGCTGCGAAGCTTTTCCCCACCCCCCCTTTTTTCGTCATTACCAAATGTATCGTTGGTTGTTCCATAAATCACCTTTATTGTTTTAATTAAAAAGAGCTGAATCCGGCAACTTGCCCGGAGTATCTGTTTTTTCTGCTGTTATGGTAGAAGAACCTCCCAGTCCAAGAGGTTTTTTGGGCTGATCTAATTTATCTATTAACTCAGTATTTTTAGCTGGCTTTACTAATAAAACTCCAGTCACTTCATTTTCGTGATAAGAATGATTATTTTTTTTCTCAGTAATAAATTTACTAACGTAGTTAGTAAATGTCCGATAAGCCACCGGCATCTGATCGGCTTCTTTTAAAGTTAGCCATATTTCTTTTAATGTCCAACGCTCGTTAATTGCTTGCTCAATTTGCTTTTGCTGAGCCACAAAATACCGCTGCCCCGCATTAGTGCCGTTGGAATTAGCTCTTTTTTTAAGTAGCTCGCCTAGATCACTCATAAAACCCCCTCTATTGCCAATATAAGCAACCTTATGCTTTAAGGCTCAAAAATACGCTCTGAATAACAACTATTATACCTCCATTAACTTAATACATCCTTGCTTTGCAATACCAAGCCCTTATGTGCTTTTATTTACCTTGTCGGGCAAAAAGCAAAGAAATGAAAGCACGTGCTAAAAAGAGAACCGTAAAGAATAGATACAAGACTGGCAAGATAGGCATTTGTGCCACCGCCGCAAGCGAGCGGGTGTCAAAATGCTGGTAACTTATTCGCCTTCGGCTCAACGTATCTTGTCCTGCCGGAAGCTGAAACAGAGGCAGCTAAGCTGCAAAGTGTATTGCAATGGGTTCCGAAACCAGAATAAAAAAAATAATAGTTCGGGTTCGGATAAGCCCTGAAGAGAAATACGAACTTCAGGGTTTATCCGCTTCTTGCGACCTGTCCATTCCGGCACTAATGCGGGAAACAGCATTAGGCTATGCACCAAAAAGCAATATTGATGCCCAGCACCGTTTAAATGTAGCAAAGCTACAGGGTGATATTGGCCGCATAGGTGGATTGCTGAAATTATGGCTATCTACAGATAGCAAAAAACAGGCTGCGTTCGATCTTGACATAACAACACTGATAAAAGAACTTCGCACCACCCGCCAGATGGTGGTATCTGAATATGAAGATTTAATGAAATGATAGTACGCAAGCCAGAAAAGGCAAAAGACGGAAAAAGCGACTTCAGGCGCTTAACTCAGTATATCACTCGTCATTTTAAAGAATCAGAAACAGCCGGTTATCAGGCTACCAACTGTAATTTCACCGATCCTGCAAAAGCAATGCAGGAAATCCGGGACACACAAGCCAGAAACACGAAAACCACCAACGAAAAAACCTATCACCTGATAGTTTCATTCCCCCCTGGCGAAAACCCAAGCAGAGAACAGTTACAGGACATTGAAAAAGAGCTGTGTGAATCAATTGGCTACAAAGACCATCAGCGTGTAAGCGCATTACATGATGATAAAGACCATTTACACCTTCATATTGCTATAAATAAAATCCATCCCGAGACATTTAACGCCCATGACGAGTTCAGAGACTACAAAAAGCTGAATGAAAGAGCGGGCCAGCTGGAAATTAAGCATGGTCTAAAAAAAGTATGCGCTAAAGAAAAATCGGCAGATCAGGAAAAAACCTACCACCGCAGTGATGACATGAAAGCCCACACATCACAACAAACATTCAGTGAATGGATAACAGAAAACGAACAACAAATCACTGAATCGATTGATAAAGCGGAAACATGGGGTGAATTGCAAAAAAACCTTGCAGCTTATGACCTTGAGATAAGAAAACATGGCAACGGCATGGTTTTATCATCAAGATCAGAGAAGGCATTTAATAAATTAAGCGATCTTGGCCGGGAGTATTCAAAAACAAAGCTTGAAAATCGCATAGGTGCATATCAGGCCCCCGCCGAATCTGCGAAACAAATTAATCCTTCAGTAAAATATGCAAAGGCACCATTCAACAAACCGCTAGACAATGAGTTATGGGAGAAATTCCAACAACGCCAACTGCATAAAAAAACAATGTTGGCTGACATAAATCTAAGGATGGCCACCGGCAAGCAACGACTAAAAATGGAAAACAAGCAGCACCGCCTCTCTATTAAAAACGATAGGCTATTACCGTATGCACACAAGGCAAACGCCTATAGAAAACTAGCAAAATCTATAAAAAGAGAAGGGGAAATACTAAAAAAACAGCTAAACGCTGAAAAGACGCAGGTGTATCAGGAATACCCTGAAAGGAACTGGCAGAGCTTCCTTATTCATCAGGCGGAAAATAACGATAAGGCGCTGGAAATGCTACGCCAGGGCAAAAAAAACAACTGGCTGGATAAAAAAATAAGCCTGTCCGGTGAGCAAATAAAAGAAGGTGAATCAATCATAGCTCACATGAAGCCATCGGTAGGTAAAAATGGAATAGTTGAATATGACCGCAAAGGTGTTCGTATCCGTGACAATGGCAAGATGCTGGCCAGTGATAGCGCGGACAAGCCTGCTGTACTCGCATTACTCAGAATGGCACGCCAGCAATACGGCGACCACCTGAAGATCACCAGTGAGGATGAAGCATTTAAGCAAACAGTGCTTGAAGTCGCTGTTGCTGAAAAAATGGAAATAACCTTTGATGATCCGGAATTAGAAAGAAAGCGCCAGGTGCTCACAGCAGCAATTACAGACGCTGACAAAGAAAAATCAACAACACCGGCCACAAATAAAAATAAAACCAAGGGCATAGAGCGATGAGTAATAAAATAGCGTCCGGGGTAAATCAAAAAACCCAGAACACACCTCTTAGAATTTTCCTCACCAGTATTTTTTTGGTTCTCGCACTAACCTTAGTCGCATCAATAACCACTCAATACCTATCGGGCCAGCTTCCCGCCCGACTGATCGGACACCCTATTTACCAGCACTGGCACAATCCCTGGTCGTGGATTGAATGGTCATGGCACTACCGCCGCCATTACACCAAAACCATCGACATGGCTTTATTTATATTTGTAGCTGGCATGAGTATCACGCTGGTTTTGTTTGCTGTTGTCCGCGTTATGATACGCCGCACCAGCACCGGTTTAGACGGTCTGCACGGTACGGCTCACTTTGCAACCCGCAGTGAAATAATACAATCCAGGTTACTGCCGGAACCACGCCCCATCTGGAAATTTTGGGATACGCTTGTAAAAGGCAGTGGTATCTATGTGGGGGCATGGCGTGACCCGCAAACCCAAAAGATTGAATACCTTCAACACAATACAGGTGAGCATGTATTGTTATTCGCACCCACCGGAGCGGGTAAGGGCGTGGGTAACGTATTGCCGACATTGCTTTCATACCCTGAAAGTTGTGTTGTCTACGACCTCAAGGGCGAAAACTATCACCTGTCAGCCGGTTGGCGCAGAGATCACGCCAACAACATCATCCTCAAATTCGACCCGACAAACGCTGATGAGTGCTCACGTTTCAATCCGCTGGCAGAGATTCAGATAAACACAGAACTGGATGTTAGAGATGCCCAGAACATCGCCGGAATGATTGCAGATCCGGACGGTAAAGGACTGAATGATCATTGGGGTAAGACCAGCTATGCACTGCTCACGGCACTCATACTCCATGTTTGCTATGTCAAATACTCCGAATCATCCACCGCCAACATGGGAGATATTGAAGATGTTTTGACAAGTGTAAACCCTGAAACCGGAGAGGCTGACATAGAGAGCATTTTCAAGGAAATGACGAAATACCCGCACTATGCAGACGGCAGCACGCACCCGCTGGTAAAAACCGAAGCCATCAAAATGATGAACACAACAGAGAAAGAGCGCAGTTCTATTATGTCCACTGCACTCTCATTCCTCAGTCTGTACAAAGACCCCATTGTAAAAAGCAATGTTAGTGAATCGCACTGGCAAATAAACGACCTGATGAATAATGAAAAAGCGGTAACGCTGTACCTTGTCATACCACCCCCAGACCGGGACAGACTACTCCCTTTAATCCGCCTCCTGATCACCATGATCACCAAAAAAGTGACCGAAAAAATGGTGTATGAGGACGGACGCGCAAAACAGAGTTACAAGCATGGCCTGCTGATGCTTCTCGATGAATTCGCCTCAATGAAGAAACTGACCGCCGTTGAAGATGCTTTATCGTTCTCACGGTCGTTTGGTGTGCAGTTTTACCTGATTGTCCAGGACACCGACCAACTGATAAAACCTGAAATGTATGGGCGCGAAAACGGTATTTTAGGTAATTGCCGTGTGAAAGTGGCTTATGCCCCGGACAACCAGAGCACCGCAGAAACCTTATCGAAAATGACCGGCATCGCCACCGTGATAAAAGAAACATTCAGCGAATCCGGCAAACGCCGCAGCTGGGTATTAAGCAACACATCCCGCTCATTCTCAGAGCATCAGCGGCCACTAATGACAGCGGATGAGATAAGCCGGATGCCACGCCCGCTGGTAAAAGATGGAAAGGTTATTGAATCCGGCCAGATGTTAATTATGGCATCCGGCACCGCACCCATATTAGGCGTACCGATTTTGTATTTTATGGACCAGGTACTAAGCGCCCGGTCTAAATACTCATCGAGCAACATTACAGGCGCAGAGCGCATAGAACGTCAATCATCAAACACCCCTGAACAACTAACCAATCAGGAAACAGTTATCCGGGATAAAGATGTGGAGCGGGCTTTCATGGAACACGAACCAACTGAGCCAGAGCTACCTGAAGAACCAGAACAACAAGAGCCGGAGCCGGAACGATGAGATTACCATTTATAACGATAACCACTTTTGTACTTGCGGTGCTCATTACCTACTTTGCAGGTATCCGCATCAACCTCAGTGATTCATTGCCCGGTAAAGTCTGGCTGCTATCTGAAATGAAAGGCCAGATCCAGCGGGGAGATATTGTATTTATCTGCCCTACTTCCACCCCTGTATTTGATCAGGCCAAAAAACGCGGCTACTGGTCAGGCTCATGGGCATGTTCATCCGACCACCCGCCTCTCCTGAAACCAGTATGGGCCATATCGGGAGACAGAGTGCAGGTAACGAGCGCAGGAGTACGTGTAAACGGCACTATCGTTGCAGACTCAAAGCCCCTCAAAAAAGATCGTTCAGGCCGTTTTCTGCCTGACCTGAGAGGCACCCACAGAACTATTGAGGATGGTCAGGTTTGGATAATGAGCACCCAGCATCCGTTTTCATTCGATTCACGGTATTTCGGGGTACTGCCCCGTCAACAGATTTTAGGCAAAGCCACCCTGTTGTTTTAAATGCCATCAAAACCAAGTTGGCCATACCGCCATCGAACACAGGTTTGATAGCAAAGGCTGAACCAGGAGCGCACCGGCACAGGCCGGATTGATAGCAAAAATCAAAAGGCTTCTGACCAAGAGAACACAAAATTATACTAATAAGGACAAAATAATGAGCGAAATAAAAAGATTAATCATCGCAGAGAAAAGAGAAGTCGCAGGAGCTATTGCCCAGGCATTGAATGGAAAAACCACCGCAGCAAATGACGGAGCATTTACCATTCCGGGCGGCAAAGTAACATGGTGCTCCGGTCACTTGTTAGAACTCATCAAGCCTGAACACCATGACGCAAAATACGAAAAATGGAGTCTCGCGCAATTACCGATGCACTGGCCGATAGCATACAACCCCATCCCCCGCACCGAAAAACAACTGAAAGTGGTGGTTGCACTGTGCAAACAAGCCGATGAAATTGTAAACGCCGGTGATCCTGATCCCGAGGGGCAACGCCTTGTTGATGAGGTATTGGAGTACGGGAAAATAACCGGAAAACCTGTAAAGCGGCTGCTGATTAACGACAACAACCCCGCCGCCATTCTGGATGCAATCAATAAAATGGTGGACAACAAACAATTTCACGGCCTGTCAATGTCTGCGTTAGCACGAGCGCGTGCTGATCAGTATTACGGATTTAACCTTACCCGCTTGTATACCAAGATTGCTCAGAGTATGGGTGTGGAAGGCACATTATCTGTTGGTCGTGTTCAGACCCCGATTTTAGGTTTAGTAGTGCGCAGGGACATCACCCACGAAGCCCACGAAAAAGCACCGTTTTATGTCATAGCTGCATTAGTGAATATGGGCGCAACACGGTTAATTGCAAAATACATCCCTGTCGATGATGACATCACCGATGACAACAACCGGATGACAAACAAAGCACAGGCGCACACCATCACCGATGAAGTTAAAGGCCAAACTGCCACCATTACATCAACCAATAGCCAGGACAAACAAAAGGCACCACCCTTACCTTACAACTTGCTGGCACTTCAGGCTGATGCAGCAAAAGCACATAACTATGATCCCGGCGATGTATTGAAAATCACTCAATCCCTCAGAGATAAATACAAAGCAATCACCTACAACCGCTCAGATTGTCGATTTTTGAATGATGAGCGGCACGCAGAAGCTCCCGCACTGATTGAAGCATTGACCCCACAATTCGGGATGCTGGCAAAAGAAGCGCAACCCGCCCTGAAATCAAAAGCCTTTAACAGTGAAAAAGTAACAGCACACCACGCCATTATCCCCACCGGAAACATTCCGGAACTGGATAAACTGCCGGAAAAAGAACGCAATATATACCAGATGATCGTGCTGAACTATCTGGCTCAGTTCTACCCACCGGAACAATGGCGAACCACCGAGATCATTATTAACGTTGGTGAGCGCCAATTTAAAACAACAGGTCGGGTCGATAAATCACCCGGCTGGAAAGTGCTATTTGGCAAAAGCACTGAAGATGATGACTCTGAATCTGACGAGGAAAGCGTTAATTTAGAATCACTGACACAAGGTGATTCGGGCACAGTGAACACCAGTGAATGCAAAGAAGCATTCACCAAGCCCCTGCCCTATTACACCATGTCCGCTTTGTTGCAGGACTTACCCAGAGTTGCAAAGTACGCAAAAGACCCGAAGATCCGGCAGCTATTACTGGATAAAGACGCTGACAAGCAGGACGAGGCCGGAGGTATCGGCACCCCAGCCACCAGAGACAGCATGATTCAAACCCTTTTCACACGCGGATTTATTGAAAAAAAGGGTAAGAACCTGGTATCAACTCAGCTTGGCCGCGAGTTTATAGCCGCCCTTCCCGAATTTGCCACCACACCCGACTTAACCGCCCTTTGGCATGAAAAACAAAAAAGCATTGAAGCGGGTGAGTTGGATTATCAGGAGCTGGTTGATGAAGTCATCGCAACAGTGACAGAAGAAATCAGACGTGCCAAAGCTGAAGGATTGCCGTTAAAAGCGAGTGTGGGCGATTTTCACCCCTGCCCTGACTGTAAAAAACCACTCAAGCGCCGACCCAGTAAAAACAAGAAAAATGGATTCTGGTGGGGCTGTAGCGGTTTCGGTGATGGTTGCAAGTTCACCTGTTTTGACAAAGACAACAAGCCGGATCTCATCCCTAAAAAAGCAGTGGAACTATCAGAACACTCCTGCCCTGAATGCACAAAACCATTGATACGCCGTGAAAGCACTAAGAAAAAAGGTAACTTCTGGTACGGCTGTAGCGGGTTTAGTGATGGTTGCAAGTTCACCTGTTTTGAAAAAGAAGGTTCGCCGGACATCAAGGATAAGGAAAATGCTCAAAAATCTTGATTTTAGGAACATCGCCCTGATTACATCAGCCGGATGCGTGGCTTGGCTGGTGTTTAATTCAGTAAGTCACTATTCCGCTAATGCCCTGTTGTTGCTGATTCCGGTTTTTTGGGCAAGAACCACCAACCGGCTGGCCGCTGGCCTTCTGCTCTTTTTTTATATGTCAGTGGTTAGCCGGGGCTTACCGGAGTCGGCTGTTGTTTTCTTTGGGTCGCAAGCCGAATACTTAAAGGTATTTTGCCTGGTTGTTCTGGTGTGTATGGCCTTTGGTGTTCTGGGTGCTGTTTTATGGCACCCGGAGCCAAAAACCCGTATTTACCGCCTACCATTGTTATTGATTGCATGGACAATTCCGCCCATCGGCTTTATTGGTTGGGGGAACCCATTGAATGCCGTTGGCTGGATACTGCCCGGCACTCAATGGTTCGGGCTTATATTAGCTGTATTGCTGATGATGGCGGTTTCCTACAGGGCAGCATTTGTTGTTATTCCTTTTTTCCTGATCGTTTTTAATCAATCGGTTGAGCCACAATTACACCAGGACTGGGAGCAACAGCACACAAGCTATATTTTCAGCTCCGCTGAAAAAAACACGCATGTCGGAGAGTTTTTAAGGCATCACGAATTAAGTTACCGGATGCAGCAGTCAGACAAGCCTGTACAGCTTTATCCTGAAACCGTTGGGGGTGAGTGGAACAGGATGGCCGGTATTTTCTGGCAGTCAAAGCTAAAATCAGCAAGAAAAGAAGCAGTTTTAATCGGTGCGAAAACGGTTGGTGACGGAAAGACCCATAACAGTATTGTCAGTGTTACAGCGGCATCAACCAGCATCGTTTACAGGCAAAGAATTCCTGTGCCATACGCAATGTGGAGTCCCTATTCAGAAACTGGTTACTCAATGGACTGGCAATCGCCACCAGTAGCTGAAATTCAGTCAGAAAAAGTATCATTTTTCATCTGCTACGAAACACTGATTGCACTGCCCTTTTTGCACTCTTTTTACTACAAGCCCACGCAAATAGCGTCGATTTCATCGGTCTGGTGGGCATCCTCTTACATAAAGCACGCTCAGCAAGCAAACATGAGGTCATGGGCCAGACTGTTCGGTGTGAGTTATAGCGAGGCATACAATGGTTAAGCAAACAGGTCTGTTTATCATGCTGATATTTACCCTCTGCCCGGCTTCTTTTGCCAGCAATCAGTATGACTCAATCATTAAGGCTAATTCTGAAAGAACAGGGATACCGTTTGCACTCATCAAGTCAGTAATCAGGCATGAGTCATCATTCAGGCCGCGCATCGTATCACCCAAAAAAGCTCAGGGTTTAATGCAGTTAATACCAGCAACCGCAAGGCGGTTTAAGGTCAGTAATGCGTTTAGCCCACAGCAAAACATCAGGGGCGGAACTGACTACCTGAAATGGTTATTTGATAGATACAACGACTGGCGTTTAGTGCTGGCCGCGTACAACTCCGGAGAGGGAACGGTTGATAAATATAACGGCATACCGCCCTACAAAGAAACCCAGGATTACGTGAAAAAAGTTTTGACCAGTCGTTTTGATTATGTAGATAAAGCACCGCCAATAAAAACGGGAGCCACCCAACCTACTGCACGGCCAACTAACGATTCAGCACCTGATAGTCCATCCCCGGCACCCAAAACATCACCAGAAATTAAATCATTGAATAAAGACTATGAATTTTTTGATTCTGTTTTGAATAGCTCAATGGTGGTGATCTGGGAGCCACCCGAAAATTACTACATCCAATAACAATAGAGGTACATTTTATGGAAGACACAGCAATTTTAACCAACCTTAAAAACCTGAAAAAACTTCAGGACAGAGAGGATGCCTTAAAAGAAAAATTAGCAGAAAAATCAAATCCTGATGATTCTAAAACACCGGAACACATCGAACTAACCAGTGTTGTTGACGAGTCAGATGCTTTAGCAGAGAAACTTCATCAGGAGCTATCTATAAGCCACGATGAAATTTTAGCAATAACCGCCCTGCCTGAAAGTGAGATTGAAAAGGCGTTAGCCTTACATCAAAAGCAAAATATCGAAAACCAAAGCGTGATTGATGAGGCAGTCTTAAGAGAGGCAGTAAAAGAACATACAGAACCAACACTTCGCCAAAAAGAAAAAGCCAATGCTGAAGAAATAGAACGGTAAAGCTACATTAGCCTGTGCGTGCTTCGCACCGGGCTATTACAGGTTTAGTGGGTAGCAGCTAAGTTAGCTTCTTCAGCAACCGGCTGGCATTGCCGACTGTCTTTGCCGCATCGACACTACTGAAATCGCTGTCGATAGAGTAATCGGCTTCTATCCGCTCTTTATAAATATCATTAAGGATGTAGCCCAACCCTTTTTCAAACCGATCCGGGCTATCAACTAAGCTTTGGATAAATGCCCGGTGCATCCCAACCCCTTCATGCTTTCCAATCGTAGTATATTTTTCACGACAAGCATGGTAAGCCGCGTAGTAAGCACGGCTTGCCGACGCTCTGTTGCTGGGTTCATCTTCATTTAGTAGTTGTTGGGCAAATTCCAGTAATTGCTGAGGATGGATGCTCATTCACCGGCCACTGCCCTGAAACCCACATGATACTTCCCACACCGCAAGGCAGGCGTATCAGCCTCCGCTTTTCTCTCTGCCAGCGCCCAACTCATATCAACCACATCAGCCCCGGCAATACGAATCCACTTCACAACAGATGGCTCTTCATCATCACTCCACACATCTTCCCAAACCATCTGCCCGACTACCCGCGCTTCAAAATCTTTAATGACAGACTTGGCCATCACATCAATTTCAGTCATTTCCTGGTCGCTAATTCCGGCCTTCAGAAGCACCTGTATGTGTTCTCGTAACTTAACCATCTCAATATCATCTTCCAGATTAGGGGTCAGACCCTTAAGCTGATGGTAGTAACCACTAGCCTTCTCCGGTCGCCCAGAGTAAGCAGCTACACCCATTATTTGGCGAAGTGCGGTTGTTTCTACAGCATGGGCCAGCGCCCTGTCGTACTGCTCGAAAGCCTCATCATACAAATTCAGATTAGCTAAGGAACTCCCGAAATTAAAACGGAATGGATGATCATCCACCAGATTCAGGCTTTTTTTGTGGTAGTCAATTGAAGCATCCACATTACCTTTGATGCTATTGACCACCCCTAACACTAAGTAAGCTCCTGCCGCATCCACGGACTTCAATTGGATAGCTTCGGATTCAATCCGTTGAAGTGAAAACTGATTAGCAGGGTACTGTTCGGTAAGCATAACTAACCGACCGATTAATTGGTCCATCTTTTTCTGTGGCTGAATAGACATGAATCACACTGTTGTTCAAATGGTGCCATTGAGTATAGAGCATCTCAAAGTATCGAACAAAGCATAAAACTAGTGGTGTTGCTTCGCTGCATCCCTTCGGGACATGCCTTTCCTATCCTTCACCCCTCCGCGTTGCTCCGCCCTCCGGTTGGCTTTATGGTCGCTTCGCGGTTTTTCTTTACGCCCTCACCCGTCACCCGACCTTTGCTAGGGACTACACGCCCCACGCGCCCCACAAGGGTTTCCCCAATCTTCCTACATTACGCTTCGCTGCATTCCGTGCAGACCGGGTGATTCCCCTCCCTTGCGGCTTGCTACCCCCGCACTTCGCCAGTGGTGCAGAAGTTCCCGCGATGCAGAACTTCAGAACTGAAGAAGCAGAGCAAGATTTTCAAACCCCCGCCGACCTCAGATGGCACGGCAAACCGGAGATAGACCGATGGAAACACAAGTAAAAGAAATATCAGGCGACTATGGTACGGATCTATACACCGCCCGCAAAATGATAAAAGAAGAAGCTAAAGCCCTGAGTGATGCGGATTTAGTATCTATTATTTTTGGGTTATCCGTTGTTGATTCTAGGCAATGGCTGCACCAACTAGGCGGATTAAGAAAAATTGTTGAACATTCTTCATTAGGTGGTGCAGTGGGTGAATTTTGCAACAGATTACTGAAAGAGCGCATGGTATCCGGTGAAATTTTGGAAGATCCGGATGCTGTTCGTTTTTACCTTACGTCCCAATTAAGAGACAGAAAAGCCGAGGTTTTTTGTTGCGTTTTTCTGGATAACCGACACAGAGTAATCGCCTTTGAAGAAATGTTTTACGGAACCATTAATAGTGCCAGCGTACACCCCAGAGAGGTTGTTAGAGCTGCAATAAAACACAACGCCGCTGCCGTAATTCTTGCTCATAATCACCCGTCCGGCATTGCTGAACCAAGCCAATCAGATGAGCGCATCACCCAGCGTTTACAGGAATCATTGTCTCTTATTGATGTACGGGTTTTAGATCATTTTGTGATCGGTGACAATGTTGTTTCATTTGCTGAGAGGGGTTTACTGTGAGAGCAATTATTGAAGAACCCGAGAAATTAATCAGCGTTTACCCAATGAAATCAGAGGGGCAAGATTCCCGCCTAATAGAGAGCAGATTCGAGGAACCAGACCACTATGACATTGAAGTCATCACCAGAGATATTGACGGCAATGTGACAACGCACTTTGAAGCTGACGAGCTAACACTAGAGCAAGTAACAACAGCAGCAGAAAAAGCACAACACGACCATCCGGATTTTGAACTTGAGTGGGTGTACGGATGAAAGACTTATTTGAAAATATAGAAAGCCTTCCTCCTGAAGTGCGGGCAGTTTGCGAAGAGATCACAGAACCACAGAGGGAATATTCCATCTGTGCTGACTATGTGTTGCGGCTTGAGCAGTGCGGCTACACTTGTTCCTATGGTCTTGATGGTGCACTGTACGACCTGAAAAAAATGGACGATAGTCATGCAAATTAACTTATTGCTACCTGACACCGCCCAAACAAAACAAGCATGGTTTGATGATATAAAAAAAGACTGGTTATCAACTGGTGGCACTGATAACCCAGTGACCGGAAGTCGCGCCAAAGTCGGCATACCTATAGCTCAAGACGCAAACGGATACCCTTATTATTACTATCACGCACACGTAGAGATAATAAGGGTATTACCCAACCATAAGTATATTTGCGTGGTTGATTACCCCGTCACGTACCCGCCCATCTGTACAGACGTTAATGGGCGCATTCTGGTGTTGAATGCTGATGAGTTATCAGCACCACAAAAGCCAGACAGGGAAACCGTGAGGTAAGAAGCGGAACATCAAAAGGGGCTTGCATTCCCTTTTGATGTTATTTTAAGTCGCTTCGCGGCTTGTTCCGCCCTGAACCCCGCATCCCACCCAAAGCAACCGAATCAACCTTACATAGGAATACATATCATGACTTACATGGCACCATCACCGGATGAAATTAAAAGCTTAATACATCAACGGTTTGAGCTGTCTCGCTCAGAGGCGGGCAAACTGGCGGACGTATCAGGTGGAGCAATTGGAAAATGGTCAGCAGGTAAAGGGACATTACCTTATTCAGTTCTGGCATTAATAATTTACAAAAAAACTGGGGTGATGGTTAACCCGGATACCTGGAGGGATCAGCTACCGAAAGAGCCGCAGTGAAAATCAATGCACCTCATTCTGCTTGATGCAATGCCCAGATTCTTTTAACCTGGCTAACGCTGCACCCTGCTATTTTTGCGGTACGTGCAATCGTTACGCCTGACTCACGTAATGCGATAATTTGCTGGTGCGTATTGGTATCGGCCTTCCGGCCTTGATACTTACCCTGCTCCTTTGCACGTTGAACGCCTTGCTGCTGTCGGTCTCTTCGAGTTTCGTAGTCATCTCTGGCCATTTGCAAAGCAAGCTTTAATAAAAGCTCCTGAACCGCATCAATAACAACTCGCGCCACTCCTGTTGAATTGACTGAAAGCTCTGTCAGATCAACTACTCCGGGCACACTTATCCGTGCCCCTTTGTCCCGTATAGACTCCACTAATTTTTCCGCTTGCGGCAGAGGTAAGCGGCTGATGCGATCAATGTTTTCTGCAATAACCACCTCACCCGCTTTTAAATCACTAATCATTCTAAGAAGCTCTGGCCGGTCAGCCCGCGCACCTGATGCCTTTTCCCGATAAACCCCGGCAATGTAATACCCAGCTTGAACGGCAGAATCTTCAATAGACTCCTGACGGCTCAGATCCTGCTGATCAGTACTAACACGGAGATAAAGACGCGCAATTTTCATTTAGGATAGCCAAATAGAGTATAGGTCAATTGGCTAAGTGTAATTGTGTGGCCAATAAATAGATAGATCAATGTAAGTTGGCTACTGTTTTTTTAGCTATCCTATTTGGCCATACCCTATCCCCGCACTGACAAGTGCAACTCCATAGCGGTTGGTTTCGCCCTCCATAAGAATCCATTTTTAAAAAATGGCTTACATGAAGACTCCCGAGCTGCCGCCCCTCTAGGTTCTTGATGTTTGCCATACCCGCCCCGCTCAGTACCCTAAGCTATCCACAGTGGCAACCAGCGCAGCAATACTCGCAGCCTCCAGTTTAACCGCCAAGATCCATTGAATGCACCTAAATAACTGAAAATATGAATAAAAAAAAGAAATATCAGCCCGTCCATTCCCTTTTTAACCCCAGGGTTAGACCATCATTTCATCTTCCGCCACTCCCAGGGAGCTTGGGCCGCATTATCTGCCCACAGCCCCACCCTCTGACTTCTCGCGGTAGATTCCACCGCAGCATACAATTGCCGCTCACTGCTCGTTTGCTCATTCTGATAAGCCTTGTAGTGCCAAGCCAAACCAGCCTTAACCACTTCCAGATTTACCAAACGCCCATCAAAAACGATGGAGCCGATAACACGACCCCACCGATCTTTCTTTTTGTAATCCACGCAAACCATTTTGCCTGCAATGAGATCACTTACAAATTGCTTAGACTTCTGCCCGAAAGCCTGCTTACGTTCCGGCGCATCAATACCCGCAAAACGGATCTTATGTTGTTGTCTGCTTTGATCCAGCACATTGACAGTATCGCCATCCACCACCTTGATAACCTTACCTGTTATTTTACAGGCATATTCAAGCTTGGAACCACCACCCCCCAGCACCACATCATCAGGTTTATTGCCATTCTGGAAGCAACCAGCAAGGAAGAAAGCAACAAAACCAATCAATATAACTCTCACTGCTGGTACGCCTTTAAAATACCCTGATCAATATCGACTTTACCGCGATACACCCCCTTAGCCTTAACACTGGGCATCACCGGCATCGTAACCACTGGCAGAGCGGGCGCAGGAACACGCCTTACAGGCTGCTTATTGCACCCGTACCGATGTTGATGCTGCAACACCCTATAAGCATGAGTATGAGTCTCTTTTTTAGTACAACCAGGAATACCCGAATGTGTATGCACCCACTTAGGTACAGTCGGCTTTTTAAGATTCACAGGTTGTTGAATCACCTGCTTCTTAACCGGTACGCTAATAACAGGCTTGGGAACCTCACGCAAAACCGGCATAGCCTCAACAATCGGCACCACAGGTTTAACCGGCTGTTCTAAAACAGCCACATGCTGCGAAGCTCCACCCCAGGAACTACACCCGGAGAACAGCACACTGAGTAAAACAACCGAAGAAATATTTTTGGAAATCATAAATCACCTTTATTTTTATAATCCGCGTTAATCCGTGAATCCGGAATCACGCAATTTGCTGTCAATTCGTGATAATCCGCCAATGCGGAATCACACATTTTACTATCAATACAGCTTGCGCCGGCGAGTTCCAGGCACAAACTTTGCTATCATTTCCCCGCTCGATGCAGCTGTGGCCAACTTGGTTTTGATGGCATTTCAATACGGCTCCAACACCAGATCCTGATTAATGAGCACATTGAACCGCATACCGGGACGAATAATAATAGTCGGTGCACGATCAAGCTTGCGCTTTACCAGCTCCTGCCCCACTTGCGACCAGCCCTGCCCCATAGAAGCCGCCAACTGTTGGGATGCCTCATCATCCCCTGATTGCGACAGTTGAGCCGCAGCGGAAATCAAAGACAACAGCGACGACTCTTTAAATTTATCAAACGTGTGTCTATCCACCTGATCATGCAGCCCGCTAAACCCGCCCAGATCAGTACCTACCATAGAAGACAAATCAAGCGTAGAAGCATCAGGATAGTTAATGCGATACCAAAGCACCGCAACCCGCTCCTGCCCTTCCTCAACATCAGAGGAATAACGCCCCACCAGCTCAGAACCTTTTGGTATTAAAACAGCAGAACCCACCGCAGAATCTAAAACATCCTCACTCACTTGAGCGAGGATTTCCCCCGGTAAATCTGAATTAATACCGGTTTTCAAAATCGCGGGAATAACCGTACCCACCGTTAAAACATAATCACTTTTTGGCGCTTGGCGTGTTGGTAAATCACTCCGCCGCAGAGTACGGATAGAATTATTACTCGCATAACCGCCCGCCACACCACCACTTGTGCCTCCTAATCGTGCAGCCACCTCTGTTAGAATCCGCCCTTGCTGCTCCATAGCAACACGCTGTTGTTCTTGCGCCTTTTCAACAGCTCGTTGGTTTACTGTGCCGGAACCGGTTCCGCTAAAACCCTCGCCTTTCATACTATCCTGTGCCGCACCCGCCAAGCCATTCTGAACTGCAACAGGTGCCGCCATCGCCTTAAGAAATGATGCATAAGCCAGCTGACGCGCCCGTTCGAGCCGCTCCGCCGCCGCCAACTCTGCCGGACTAACAACCGGCTCAACCGGTAGCTTTGCAGTCGGAACATCATTAAACTTTACCGGCTCTGGTGCAACCACAGGCGGCTCACTCTTTTCAGTAGTAAACAACCCATGACTTCCACCCATTAACTCTGAAAGTGTTAACGAGACGCTTTGCGGGCTGGTTACTTGCCCATCCTCAATATTCCCCAGTAAATTATCACCCTTTTGTCCCGCTTTTAGCTGCACCTCCTGCCCGCTTTCAGTTTTTTTAGCGGTTTTGCCTTTTTCAGCGCTAGTCCAGACAAACAGCATCAGCAGACATACTCCCAAAAACACTAAAATAATCAGCGGCTTTTTGCTCAATCTCCGTGTATTAAGACCAGGAGCAACAACCGGATTTAATTTACAGTCACTCATCACACACCACCCGCAATAAATGAGTTTTTATAAACAGGGCGTAATGCTTTCAGCATAGCAACCGCTTTCTGACGATTAGCAGCCCCCAAAAACAAAGCCTTACCGCGTTCGGTATTAATCACCGCCACCTTTAAACCATGTTTTTTCAGCAAGGTAATAGCATCACTCAGTACCTTATCCGCCTCACCGGTCAGCAACTGCACTCCAACATTTCCGAGCGGGAACCGCGCCGCACTCATTCCATTGGCCTTAGCTGGCTTTTTAGGGTTTACTGCTTTTTTAGCCGGACGCCTCACTATCGGTGCATTCAGCGTCAAATTACTCGTGGTGCCAATGGGGTACAGTTGCCCTTTGCTCATCTGGTACAACCGATCAAAACGCCACTCTTTCAGGCGCAACCCCAGACGCAATACCTGAGTATTGGTTTCCTTATCATCAGAAATCAAATCCAGCTCATAAACCAATTCACCAACTACCCCATCCGGTTGAGCAATAACGCCATATCCTGCACTTCTCAATCGCTGATATAAATCACCTCCCAACAATGCACCGGAAGGCGGACGGAAGACAAAGCGGCTTTTAGCCGGGGGAAGATTAGCAACCAACAGACCCATTAAATCCATGCTAATCGCTTGAGCAACCACCGGATTTAAACCACGTATCTCATAACTGGCGTATGGTTTTTTCATTTCTTCCCGCCAGATCCGGATATTTTCAGCCTTAGCATCATCAACTGTAGACGGCTTTTCAGGATTAAGAGCACACCCATTCAGCGCCAACAAACACAAAGCTATCAGTAAATTACGAACCACCTTGCACCCCCTTAATCCTGCTGACAGTGACCTTTTGTTGAGTCTCACCAACCCCCATAATCAAAGTAGCGGTATCAAACAGGTTATCCACCACATACCTGTTACCATCAACCCGATAATTAACAATTCTGCCGCCTTGGTGACTGGCAACCAACAGCGCCGGTGCTTCACGCCCCGTCAGATCAGGAAACTCTAAAACAGTTTGTCGCCCATCGTTATAAACCCGCATTGGCCGCCAGTAACAAGCCTCACAGCCCGCTAAACCATAATTAAAATCTAACTGGGAAAGCCGCGCACTGGTGCCGGTGATAGTTTCTTTTTCTTGCTCCACCTTCGCTTGTGCCTGTTGTTTTTGCTGGATACCTTGATTTTGCTGCTGGTAAACCTTATTTTCTTCCCAGTATTCACCCCATGCTTTTTTTGTATCATTCGGATAAACCCATGCAATTTTTGTAACGCGCCCGACATGCGTAGACACTAAACGCACATCATAATGATGCTGATCAGTAACAATAATGAGATTGGTCTCAAGGTTAACGCCACGCGGCTTAACCATAAGAAACGTTTTTTTACCTTCCCCCACTGCCGGATGTATCTCCCAGCGTGCAGAATCACCTAAAGCAATACCGGCCTTTGAAACCACCTCACCATCCTTTAATTCAATCGTGCAAATTTTCATGATTGAACAAATAACCGTAGGTTGGCCGCTACCGTAAAGGTGTAGCGTTCTATCCCCGTCCTGAACCGGATACCGATCAGCATCAGCAGCCTTGTGTGACAAATCCAAAATATTGAAATCTTGTTGAGTCAGAGCGGGAACATGCTGTTGCTCGATCTCATATAAAGAAGGTGTTGAATAATCTGCTGGTGCAGCTTGATTAGCCGCAGAACCCGGACTCGCCAGGGCGAACAGAACAACCATCCAACCCCATTGTAAAAAACCACCCATAACATCATTCCTCTTTTTATTATTATCAGCACGTTATTACATGCCCTTATGAAATACTTATTGGCTTAATTCGCGCTGCCAATCAATTTGAGTCAAAAACAAGCCCGTTGGATTAAGTAATAGATTTTCTTCACTGACTGCCCCACCCAGCAACACGCCAATAGTAGCGGTCATATTATCGGTAGACTTAAGCTCACCACCCCGCGAATAAATCCGCTCTTCCCATTCCACCCGCCATGTCTGGTTTGTTATTGGCAATACCTGTTTGATTTCAACCGCTACAATCTCAATTTGCGACCGGTCAAAAGGTTTGTTTTGCTTATACCAGCTACTCACTTGTTGCATCGCCGCAGACTGACCACCCGGCAATAACGCATAAACACGTTTAATCATTTTACGTTGCAGAGTGGTATCAGGAGTAACGCCCCGTAAATCACTGATAAACTGTGCAAGATGAAACCGCAAAACATTAAGCTCAGTAGACGGATCGGTCATGCGCTCCGGAGAATAAACCCCCACTGTGCCACCCTTGCCATCAACCTCAACAATATACGGAATTAAACGCGGCTGACTGGCAAGCCAGCCCGCTGCACCTACAGCTACAACTGCCAGCAATAAACTGACGCAACCAAACCAGAACCACCGGTTTGCTGTTGAACGGTGAGACTCGGCCCAATCATTCCAGCTGCGGCGTGTATCCAGGTGAGGCGGTTTTTTAGAATCAATCATATTTAACCTTTATTTTTATTATCGTTGAGGGAAGCTTTTAGCCCGCCCTTTCCTGGGCTTTGGATCTTCCGGATTATCAGTACTTTTCCCATTAGCACCTTCCGAATACCCATTTTTAGTTGTGGAACCACCCGTACCGGCACTCAAAGCGCCACCAACCGCAGAAGCTGCTGTTTTACCTGCCCCCAGTCCACCAACCCCTGAACCGGGCGCTGGTATCGGCCCATTTTTATCTGACAGCCCCCCACCGGAAGATGAGGAACCAGAACCACGACTGCCCTTACTGGTGTAATCACCCGCCACATCAACATCACCCAATCTTTCACTCCGGATAGTTGCCGCCATTGAGCCACCAAAGCTACCAGAGGATGCCTTCATGCCTCCCGTAACCCGTCCTGCTGCTGTAGACTTCGCGGCATCATAAAGATTACCCGCTGCATTCGCTGCGCGGTTGATAGCACCTGATGCCCCGCTGGCAGAGCTACCCGCCTGAGATCCTGCCATTTTCCATGCTTCAGAACCGGCCATCGCTGCACCCGCCGCACCCATAGCGGCACCACCGGCCACGCCTGCCGCAGCTTTGGCAACACCACCTACACCGGCACTGCTTGATGAGTTACCATTGATCAAACCACCTACTATCTCAGGGACTTTGATCACTAACACCAATAAAATAATAGACATTCCAATCAATTCACCAGTACCAGAACCTTCAGAATAAGACTGTTGAGAAGCCCAGTTATCGACAAATCGTTGGCCTGCACCAACCACCAAATACAGAACAAATAACTTAATTCCCGATGCCATCCAATAGCGCAGGTAACTCATGGAATAATTACCTGTCCACGGATTACCCATAAAGCCTAACAACACCACCCCAGCAGCGGTGACAACCATCACCTCCACCTCAATAAGGAAAACAACCGCTGTAATCAGTGCGTAGATGACAATAATGATAAGCCCTATAAAACCATTCACTATTTTTGCTCCCATGCCATCTGAGCTTTCCGTGACTTTATTATATATTTCCAAACCTACTTCAAAAATTTGCCCCACCGATCTGACTTCACCGGTATTAGCCTGCCCTCCCATCCATATCCAACCATCCAGCACCGTCCCTGAAATATCCTGAGCGTTATCAATCAACCAAAAAGCCAAACCTACAACCATACTGAACTTAACGATTTCTATCGCTAACTCTTCTAAACCGGCACCTTGCAGAGTTAGCTGAATAACCAACCAAGTTAAGCTCAAGCCCGACAATCCAAAAAGAATAATTTTTGCAATTTCAGAAAGTGGGCCATACCAATCCCTAACAGACTTATAAAACTCAAGCTGCATTAAATCAACAGAATTGGCATTAACTTCAACAGCCAGCGCCTGCTCACTAATAATCACTAATATCAAGAAAAGAAAAAAAGACTTATTATTATTCATTATTCGCTCAGTTTATTTTTTTATTTATTACAACAGCGTTAAAAATTTACTACTCACCACGCATTCTTTTTAACTTCTCCTGTAAGGTCATACCCTTACCAGAAAAACCATCAATCTCTCTATGCGGAGTAATAAACTTTTTCCAGCCTGCATCCTCTCTCGCTTGCTGATCGGCTTCGGCGGCAATAGCCGCACCCTGCATATTGCTTTGCGCCATCACCAACTGGCGTAACTTTTGCATCTGAGTCACTTGTAAAGTAGCGATTGTACTGGCCGCCATGAGCAACTTATTCCTGCCATCTGATGTCCTTATCTGCTCCTGAATCACATCTAAGTGTGAGGACTCTTCATTAAACATATCCATCTGAAGATTTGCGGATTTCATCGCACCTTCCACTGTATCGAGAGTGGTTTGAAGAAGCGATTGATAGCGGGTAGCTTTCTCCTCCACTGTTGAATCTTTCAAAAAATCTTCATACTTAGAGATACTATAAAATTTATCATTCATCTCCTGTTCAATATTTGCTGAAGCATAAGTGAGCGCCATCCCAGTTCTTGTGTTATTGGCTAGACTCTGAAGCGCATGAGAAGCGTTACTCAAAAATACTTCAGGAAGAACCCGGTTTTCTTTAAACATCAACTCATAAGTCTTAATTAGCTCAGCAATTTGCTCAGCCTCTTTTCCTAAGATAGCCACCAGCTCAGCGTTATTCATAAGCTGGGTAATTTCAGTTGAACCAATAGGATTAGCCGCCCTCACTGAAATACTTCCGTTCATTGCCACAGCCACCGCTAAACTCAAAACAACTTTCTTAAAAACCTTCATAGTTCACTCCTAAATAATCAAGCCAGTTTAGATAAAAATTAATACTATCATTATCCCATAACTCTTTGATTGTAGCCAATGATTCCTTATCGGAACGCCCTGCAAAAGCTAAAGCAATATCACCCAATTCAAAATTAACAATCCGCTCACCCTCATTGGATTTAATAAAATATTCACGCTTCTTAATCATTCTTGAAATAGCGGCAATTTCAGCCGTAGCCAAACCCATTGATTGATAAATAGGTGTGTTTATCTCTGATTGAGCTTCAGTATTAGCCAGGAATATTTTTGTTACACATGACTCGGTAAGAACATCTAAAATCCCGGATGCTGAAGCATCACTTAAAGACTGGGTAGCCAGTACAACAGCACAGTTAGACTTCCGCAGAACCTTCAGCCACTCACGTATTCTTGCGCGGAACACCGGATGAGACAGCATTAGCCATGCTTCATCCAGGACCAACAACGCCGGTTGCCCTTTCAAGGACTTTTCAATGATTTTAAAAAGGTACAACAACACCGGTAGCTTGATTCTATCGTTGCGGTTCATTAAATCTTCGATTTCAAACACATTCCAATCCGACAAACTCAAACCGTCTTCAACACTATCCAGCAACATGCCCGCTTCACCGGACTCAGTGTAAGCAACCAGCGCCTCTTTAAGAGGCTCATCCTGTACAGATACCCGTAAATTGCTAAGCGTTCGCTCTGCCTTCCCTTCAGCCATTTCAACCAGCGCACGGTGCAACTCGGTGCGCTGATGCGGCTCCACCTTATCCATTTGCAGCTCAATCAGACTTAAACACCAGTCTTCCAAAAGGCCAAACCAATCAGGTTTATCAAGATTAGACAAAGGCGCAAAACACAAATCACCCTCATTACCATCACCGGAAATAGCGAAATGCTTACCCCCTACACCCAGCGTAAGCGGTAACAAACTATTACCCTTATCAAAAGCAAAAACAGTTGCGTCTTTATACCTTCGGAATTGCGCCGCGATAAAAGCCAACGCGGTAGATTTACCCGCCCCGGTCGGCCCGATCATCAAGGTATGGCCCACATCATCCACATGCAGATTTAAACGGAATGGCGTACTACTATCAGTAGTGGCCATTAGCAAAGCGGGAGAATCATCAGGGTAAAAAGGACAAGGACAAAACGCCTCACCGGGCCACACAGCGCCCAGCGGCAACAAATGAGCTAGGTTAAAGGTGTGGATTAATGGTCGTCTGACATTTTGGACACCGTGACCACCCAGTGACCCAAAAAACGCCTCAGTCGTATTGATACTCTCAATGTGAGCACTAAACCCAAGATCATTAATAACCCGCCTACAGGCTTTCGCCCGCTCCTTAACAACACCCGCATCCTCACCCATCAGAATCAGCGTAGGCGTATAATAACCAAACTTGATTTTCCCGCCGCTGGCATCCGCCAGTGCTTCATCAGTTGCGGAAACCATCGCCACCGCATCCATATTAACCAATCCGGAACCCGACTTACGGAAAAACTGAGAAACCATCCCCCGCACCATCTGACCCCACCCGCGCCGCAACCCCTTCAGGGCTGATTGTGCGTGTTCAGCATCCAGAAACAAAAACCGGCTATTCCAGCGATACGGAAACGGCAACCCATCCAACCCGGCCATAATTTGCGGCCAGCTTTCTGAAGGGAAGCCTGAAATACTAACAGTATTAATATACTGTTCCCCCAACAACGGATTATCGCCGGGACGAAACTCATAGGAGCCTAAAAACGCATCCAGATGAGAGAGTAAGCCTGTTTCCGCCTGTGGCATCCGCAATGGATGAAACAAGCCGGTAAGGTTGCGATGCAGCATAGAAAGTAATGCTTCATTTTGAAGAACCATGATTTCCAAAGCCGATCCAACCCGCTCAAAAAATGTATCGCATGACTGATTAAACTGATTCAAAAGCTGATCCAGATCATGATCAGCATCACCACCACTGTTTCCGTCATAAATCAGCATATCAATCGCTTTATGCTGTGCCATTTTTGGCGGCAGCCATGTCAGGGTAATAATGTAAGACGTGATGAAATAATCAGTGCCGGTAAATTGTTTCACCCGCTCACGCTCTATCAACAGACTAACCGGATCAGGGAAATGGCTGCTGGACTCATCCGGATAACCATCCGCCTGAACCCGCACCGCATCAACATGTAACACCCAACCGGAACCAAACTGATTCAATGCCGAATTTAAAACCGCTGATACGTGATTTAATGCCCCCACTGAAGCAGTCGATAAATCATTCCCCCGATAATACGCCGCCTTCATTAGCGAACCATCTTTATTGAGAATCGTGTCATCCGCCACCAAAGTCGACCAATTCAACAAATCCGGCAAACCTAATTTTTTAGAACGAAAAGCCCGTAACTTCATAACCATTTTCCTTGATGCCTGACACCAGGTGCAAAAGGAGTACTCCGCGCAGGATAGTATTCCTGCAAATTCACGTAACGCGGATAAACCAGACTCATTTGCGGATCAGCTTTAGCCAGAAGGCGCAATACGCCAAACCCGACAACCCATAAACCAACACCAAAAAACATTGAAACCAGTGTTTGCATCAGAAAGATGAGAAAAGCACAGCTCACTAACAGAATGATCAGCCACTGGCGTTCACACCCCATCAAAAGCTGTGGGCGGTAGAGCGCCCGGTGGATCACCAGCCGCTGAAGATCAGCATCACCCATTACATCAGCGCCGACTGGCCGCCCAACGTATTAATGATTACCTGGATACCACCACCCGCGATAAGACCCAGCACCAGCATCATATTCACCGCTTTCTTGCCGAAGTCGCCCAAATCCCCACCAAACGCCATCATTATTCCCCAGATGACCATCGCAATAATGGCGATGAAATAACCGATGTACTGCAAACTATTCATCAGCTTTTCAAGCGTGGACTCCCATCCAAAGCCTTCAGCAGAACCTGCAAAAGCGGCACCTGCCAAAAAATACAAACCGATCAAAACGCCGATTTTCACCATTGAGTTTTTATTTATTGTTGTCATGACTTACTCACTATTTATTGTTTTGATTAAAGAAAAACTGTTTTGTACTGACCATCCTCATAGCCATCAACCCGCATCAACTCAGTGATAACACGCCCTGAACTACTGCCAGTCGCCTTATTAATAACTACCACCAAACCAATCACTTCACCGATCAACTCAGGTATGCCGACCACTACGCCACCCTCAGCCACTAAATGCTCAACCCGCTTAAGTGCAGCCACTGCATCATTAGCATGTAACGTCGCCACACCACCGGGATGACCTGTATTCCAGGCTTTAAGCATCACTAACGCTTCAGCACCACGCACCTCTCCCACCAAAATCCGGTCGGGCCGTCCGCGTAAAGTACTATGCAGAAGCGATTGCATACTGACGCCAATATCATCATTAGCCTGAAGTATTAAATGATCTGCGGAATTACACTGAAGCTCTGCGGTGTCCTCAATAATCAGCGGTCGGCATCCGGGATCGGACAGTGAAATTTGATTAATCAGCGCATTGGTGAGCGTCGTTTTACCGGAACCGGTTCCACCCACTACTAAAATATTTAATTTGTCAGCAACAGCCGCTGCCAATACAGCCCGCTGCCCTTCGGCCATTACACCTGTCCGCACGTAATGCGCCAGATCAAAAACCTGCACCGCACGTTTACGGATAGCAAAAGCAACACCCGGCGACACAACAGGAGGCATCCAACCCTGAAACCGATGACTACCCAGCAAATGAAGAGAGCCGCTGAGCATTGGTTTTTCAACTGAAACAATCGTATCGAGAGAGGCGGCGATGCTATTGATAAAAGCGCGTGAATTAGCCGGGGACATTTCCCCTTCTAACTTCTTACCGTCACCAAAGTACTCAACCCAGATATTGCCATCCGGATTTAAGATAATTTCTTGGACATTTGGGTTATTGAGAGCATCTTCTATAATCGGCCCCATTTCGACCAGTAGTTTTTTTTTGAGTCGGAGGTCTTGATTATTCATAGCTTATTTTATTTTTATAATGATGAAGCTTTAAAAGATCGGGCGAGTGGAACGATGAAAAACCACCCACCCGAAACCGGGTGTAAACACCCTTGCCGAAGTAAAGGTGCAGTCAAGGCTGGAGGAGATTCTGAATTATAACCATTACCTTATAGCTGTTTGCAGAAGAGAGTAACTAACAAACAAATAATTCAGAAGATGAAGCCTTGAACCGCCCGGCTATCATGCCACCTCATGAAACCTGACAGCAACCACCACCAATATTTCTAAAACAAAATCCACCCAGTTTGACAAATCATTAAAACAATGCTTAAGAACTGGAATACCTCTCCAAAACACACCAATAAAACCCCAGTAAGCAGACCCAGACAAGAAACCCTGAAGTCCAACTCATAATCAGCAGAGGAACTACACCCAACTGATCATCAATAACCAACCCCAGCATAAAAAACAACCCCATTAAAATCACAGGAACCACCGGCCAACCCACCATCATTAGCACTTCCCCCGATTTAAACACCGTTGCGCCCTATCCCAGTCCTCAACTAAAGGCCACAAAACAGATAAAGCAATTCCGCTTTTTCCTGCCAGATTCAGCAACACATCAAGCTCAGCATTCGCCCCGGATGATAACCATAGACGATATATCCCCGCGTCCTCATCTTCAGACAAAGACTTTTTACTATAGCCCAGCACCTCAAATTGATTTTTCATGGCCTGAAAAGCCAGCTTGCTCATATCAAACAGATCCAACATACAAGCGTAATCAGCACCTGCCTTGTAAGCCGCTATTTCATTATCAGTAAATAACCCAATCTCCCGCACCCGACTTAATACCTGTTGTGCTGTGCACCACTGGATAACAGACAGCAACGGAAAACCTGTCTCCCGCCAGACCTCAACCCAATCAGACATTACCGGCCCCGCATCCATAAAGCCCAAAACCTCAACCTCACCACTATTCAGCGCCGCTGTCCTCTCATCCATCAAAAGCCAGATAACACGATCAGTGAAGCTTAGGAACTGTTGTTCACCAGTAGATAAATGCGCCAAACCTTCCCCCACCGATGAATAAAAGCGCTTCTGAAAAATTAACTTTTCACTATTATCAAGGCTGGCAAAAAACAACTTTTGGTTGCCACTCAGAAACTGGACAACCGGATACACTTCAGTCACTGGCATCTGCATCATGATTTGCCTCCTTGCTGGCGCAACTCATCGCGTTTAGCCACCGCCGCCCCTATTAGCGCATCCAATCCATCAGCGGTTGTAATCCTGTCAACAACGCTTTCAGCCTCCGCAAACACAGGGTTCTCATTCTTCCCCATTTCGACCAACAGCGCCCTTGCATTACTCCATGTTAAAACGCTTGTCTGTGATTCAACAACACCTTCCCCGCCAACCGCAGAATCCTGAACTTCAGGGTCACGGTCGTTATTCAACTCACTCTCAGCACTTCCATCCTCACCATCAGGCCAGGTATATTGCTCAATATCACCACCCGCCTGAATATGCACCATCAGCACTGACAAAGTTGAAACATCCAAATCCCAGCTCGTAGCCATCAGATCAAGAAGTGACTGAGTAGCCAGATCAACATCAACTCCCACAGAACTATCAATACGATTGAGAGCAACCCCGAATAGATCAGAACAATATTCAGTTCTCGTTAAGCTCGGACACCGTGTCCCACTCGATAGCCAACAGAATAAATAATAACCATCCTCCTGAAGCTTGCTCAACCCCTCAACTACCCGCACCCCCAAGCCCGCATCCAGTGCCATCGGGATAAAATCATAAAGATAAGCCGCCTGAAGCCATCGATTGATAGTCCGCCCAGTCGGCATATTGCCTTTATTGTCCTTCTTATCCGTTGACTCGTCCGTATAGCCCGCCGCTTCCTGAAGCCATGCGGCCAGTTGAGGCGCAGACAAAACCCGCCCAAGCTGTTTTTCCCAGGCGGCTTTAACATCCCTCATCCACAAAGCCCAATCAATAAAAGGCAGATCACCCCTCAACAAGTTCTCAGCACCCGCAGCATAAGCCGCTTCAGCCTCACCCATAAACGGCTGAAAGTCACAACGCACCGCCTGAAAACGCTCATCACCTTCAGCTAATGCAGCTTTAACAATGGCCAACCGCGTATTACCACCACCCTGTGTAATCGTTTTACCGCTATCCGGATCAGTTGTTACAGGGATAGGGTGATCAAGATCACCTTTCTTAAGGATTGATGCTTTGATAGCCTCATACTTCGGATTCAAGCCCCGCCGTGGGTTATAGCCATAACCGATCTCATCCGGATTCAACCGCTGCGAACAACGTACCAATGGTGCTCTATCTGCCACCCCATCCTTATCTGCTTTTTTTGAAGTGAAAGCCGGAGCAAACAATTTTTTGTTTTTCATGCTCCGATCTCCTGCATCCGCTGGATGTCTGCCCCGGAAAACATCAACCGACGCCCCACCGATACCCTGAAATAAACAGATTCCTGATTAGAATTATCGTAAACCCTGAAATCATACGACTTAGCCTGCCTGAAATTAACGGCAGTATATTTGCCCATGAATTGCTTTAGCGCCGCATCCGGCGTATCAGCAGAAAAATAATCCTGAAACTCAAAATCTTTTGCATTGGCCGGACGAATAGAAACAACAAAACTTTTCATGCCGCCACCTTCTTCATCACATCAGGAAATAACTCCCCCACCAATGCCATGAACTCCTGACTCGCCTTCTTCCTACGTGCACCAAGGAACACCACCGGCCTCCCCTGCTCATCTGTTTCTTTCCAGGCAACAGAATGAGAAATAACACTTTTAACCAAATTAAATTGAATGCGGCCCTTCCCCAAAGTTGAAAAGTCCAGAACCTCAAGCGCCGCCAGCATATCCTGACAGCTTCTTGTTTGATCAACCGCCCAGAGTACGCCAGTAACAGGAGGTACAGACAAACCTAACGCCTCAAAGGGTAGCAACCGCTCAAGAAAAGCAACCGTCCCTCTCTCCAACTCATTCACCGAAAGCTTGTTGTCTGAATCGGCGTTAAAACCCGGTCAGAGGCCAATACAGCAGCTTCCTGAAGGCAACCCGAAGCCCCTTGAGTGTCAATGATTATAAAATCGTATTGCTGGCGTAACTCGCTCAACTGGTTTAGTAACCGAATACGACCATCCGGCAGGTTTTTAGCATCATCAGAAAGAGAACCTTCAGGATCATCTGAATAAATCAGATCACCGAACGCAGTTTTAGAAATACACTCAGACACCGGCACTTCCATCCTGTAAAAACTGGATAAACCATAATCAGCTTGGTGAGTGATAGGGAAATAAGATGACAGAGCGGGCTGAAAATCCGCGTCAATCATTAAGACACGATAGCCTAAACTGGAAAGATAACCCGCAGTATTAGCGGAAAATGTTGTTTTACCTACGCCGCCTTTGGTATTAACCACGGCAAACACTTGCTTTTTCATTTGATCAGCTCCTGATTAAAATCACGAAGCCAACACACAACACTAAGATGGATAAAAATCCAAAAAATAATCCTGAAACGGACACCAAAAACAAGAAAAAATCATTAAAATCAATAAATTAAAATCAATTTAGAGCTTAAAAACAGAATGACTTGTAATCAGTAGGTCCCGCGTTCGATTCGTGGTTGCGGCACCAAGAATATCAAGGGGTTGTAGTGTATTACGCTACAACCCTTTTTTAATGGTGCTACCCCGGTGCTACCTGAGCAAATCATTTTTACTTGACCAACTTATAAACAACATCCACTCCAGCACTAATTTTTTTGGCGTTTCAGACCTATCACCCCCTCCTGTACTGATGCCGCTAAATCCGATTTTGAAGAACCTTAACGCACCACCGCCAACTCATCCCATCGCGTTGTATAATTGGGTGACTTCTTGTTCTGCTTCATCTGCCAACGTCCGGCAAATCCCTCTGCTCCATAACGCACCGTACTCTTGCCCATCTTCCGGTTAATCTCATCCAACGTTTCCATCAAAGGGTTGTAATCAGATTTCTGCATCATGACAGCGAATAAATCACCCTGCCGGTGCTGGCGGCTACTCAGATCACTCAGCATGATCCCAGCTTTCATGTAACGATAGCCTGGTTGGTGGTGCGTGACTGGTTTAAACGTTACCGTAAAAGTGGCAAGCCATGTTCTGGTCAAGTATAACCGGACACATTTCGAATCAACGCAGCTCCCCTACCTCCTCCCCTGCCCTATTTTTAGGCTCACTCATTCAAGGGATACCTTGCCTTGCCCAAAAACAATACAGTTAATGCACCTAAACACAAACAAGGAAGACCCATTATGAAAGCACGTATTTTAAGCACACTGATACTCGCAGGACTCACCAATCTGGCAGTGGCAGGCACAACACCTGTACAGCAAGAAAAACCACAAGCATCACCAGCGCAGCAGGCACCGGTAACACAACAGACAGCACCGGCAGCACAGCAAGCGCCTAGTAGCACAACAAACAGCTCCGGCAGCACAGCAAGCAGCACCAACACAAGCTTTACCACTGTTAACAGCACGCGAAAGACGCGCTCAACGTAGAGCGCAACGCCGGGCATCCGGTCAATGGACACGCATTGCACGTCCGGCAGTTCAGTAAAACCGCTACACGCCAGCTTCTGGCCCTTTCCGGGTCAGGGGTTGGTTCAATTCAAAAAATCATTATTTTCCCCACCTGCAAAACCCACCTTCTATCCACAATTAAATACCACTTATACAGTTCATCAGAAAATTTATAAAAATCACTATTACATTAAAAAGGCAAATATCTTAAAGAAAATCAATTAATTGACCAATAAAAATAAACAATAAAACCACTAAAGATATTTTATACGACTCAAAAATCCGCATTAAATTTCATCATTACTCGTGAAATGATGAAGAAAACCTTATGACACTTAAAAATTCATTAAATTGATTTTTCATAAGTCATCTGCCATGTAATGGAACATATTTCAGGAAACTCAATTAAATGAACAATAAGTCCTTTAAAAAAGCCAGCTTCACTTTAAAATACGGTTCTTTATCTTTAATCATTGGCAGCATTATTCTATCAGGGCAAGCAGTTGCTCACTCTGACGAATGCCATAGTGAGCAAGCTGTCCTCCCCTATGAAAAAACTGCTGAATACAGGAAAATTAATGGCAGAAAGAACAATCTGAAAAAACGCTCCTGGGGGGCAGCAGGGCAAAAATTGCTGCGTAAAGTAGGCACTGATAATTCGCGGGATGTTAATAACAATTCATTACCAAATCCACGCCAAATCAGCAATACGATTTCACGCCAGGAGGTTGGCGAAAATACCCGCAATGCCAAAGGTCTGAGCGACCTCTTCTGGCTATGGGGTCAATTTCTGGACCACGACATCACACTGGTGAAAACCGATCAGAGCCGGCCAGCTAATATCGCTATTCCGGAAGGCGACCCCAACTTCTCCCATTTAGACAACCTGCCTTTCAGTCGCAGTGAACTTGATGCAAGAAGAAACCGCGATCACCCCAATGTGCTAACCAGCTACATTGACGGATCAAATATATATGGTTCGGACACAACAAACGCAAAAAGCCTGCGCACCTTTCAAGGTGGAAAATTGATTTTGAATGAAGGTTTATTACCCAAAGATAGTGCTGGCTTTTATTTAGCAGGTGATGAGCGGGTAAATGAACATATCGGCCTGACGGCTATGCATACATTATGGGCACGTGAACATAATCGAATAGCCAACGCCATTGCCTGTGAATACCCGAGTTGGAAAGATAACCAACTTTATGAAGAAGCAAGGCGTATCGTTGTTGCTGAATTACAATCAATTACCTACAACGAATTTCTACCTGCTTTATTAGGCCGGGATACATTGCCAGGATATTGGGAATATACCAACGAACAAAACCCCGGTTATGACAATAGTATACAGGCTAATATCAGCAATATATTTGCAGTCAGCGCTTTCCGTTTCGGGGCATTCAATGTTACCCCCGGTATTATTACGCCTAGATAAAAATGGTAACGAAATTCCGCAAAAACATGTGCCTTTAAAATCAGCTTTCTTTCAGCCCGCTAAACTGGAAGAGGCAGGCATCGAACCCTTACTCAGAGGACTTGCCTCTCAGACAGCGCAAGCACTCGACCCCATGATCGTTGATGACATACGCAACTTCCTGATTCTGGCTCCGGGTGACCAACAAGGTTTTGACCTTGCTGCATTGAATATTCAACGAGGCCGGGATCATAAATTACCGGCCTATAACGATGTACGTGAATCTTTAGGCTTAAGACGTATTGATAGTTTTTACGACTATATCTGGCGCGAAGACTTTAGCACCAGACTATCGGACACTTATTCTCATCCTGATGACATCGATCTATGGATAGGTGGACTAGCTGAAAAAGAAATCAATAACTCCCTGACAGGAGAAACATTACAGGCCATTCTGCTGGAGCAATTCAGACGGTTACGGCATGGTGATCGTTTCTGGTATGAAGAGCAGTTCTATGATGAAAAGATTGAGGAAATAGACCGGACTACACTGGCCGACATCATTAAACGCAACACCCCGATTCAAAAGCATGAAATCCAGAACAATGTTTTTATTGCTTCAGAAATTCATGACCCGGTTGAAATCCACGTGGCTCCGAATGCAGCTCCAGTCATCAGGATCAACCCCAATGCGACTGACCCAGCCGGAGAAACCAGGAAGGATCATATTAGGGAGGCCATTCACGGTGGTTCTTTAGGCTAAAGACAGTTACTGGCCACCCGTTAAGTCCAAAGCTTTAAATCCTCATCGCCCCCATCCCGCTTATATAAAACGGGATGGGGGGAACCTCCCGCTTAACCATTGTCTTACTGAAGGGCACTTCCCTTTAAATACCCTTTAACCCGCTCTTATCACCGACTCAGATTAGCAAAATCCCGCTGATAACTTGCTAGTTTACCCACCAACTTATCTTTCTGCTTCTGGCTCAACGAAGCATGCAATTTAACCATTAATTGATACGTTTTCTGGCGATTAAACTGTAGGTATTTACGGTAGGTCGCTGTCCAGTTCTGTTCCGGATTAACAATGAGACCGCCAAACGCCGTTGCAGCTGCACCGATTCACTCCGTATTTTCAGAGCCTCATCAAAACGCTGGCGCATCAACTTACGCTGCTCCACACGCGGAGCCATCTCAAAACTCAGCTCAGCTACCCACTGTTTAACCAGATCCAACTGCTGATCATCCGGCTTACCGATCCACGTTTTCAAGCGATCGACCATCTTATCCTCACGTTCTTTCCGGCGTTCTTCGCGTGAAGGCTTAAGGTATTCATCCTCAAACTCACGGTTTTTCTTATCCATATTTTTTTTCAGCTGAGCAATCTGATCTTCATCCAACCCACTAACCACCTTGGTCAGACCAGGTAACAACTGCCGGGCGCTCACCTGCCACAAAGCCATCGCACGGTTATAAGCCTGCTGTAACTGCGCACTATTAATCGCCGGAGCGGCCAGCACCTTGCTTTGTTTATCAAGAAACTCGTTGTACACAGGTAGTTGACTGCTACGATGCCAGGCATGAAAAACATCCAGCGCCTTATCAAGATCAGTACTTTGCTGACCGGCCAGACTGACATACTTATTAATTTCCCAGCGCATGAGATTATCCAGAAAACGATAACCAAACTGCGCACTACTACAAGCGGCCAACAGCAACACTGCGAATAAACTGATGACAAACTTCTTATTTTTAATCATGTCCATGACTTCCTGATAACGTTCATACCTGAACTCATCCACCATCATCGCTTACGCATCAAACCGTAACAATTAGCCACCATTAATCATCGCCTTAGAAATTTCTCTATGCCGCTGCAAAGGTTTAACCATATCCATAGTCAATAACTGGCCACGCTCCACCACTACCCGACCATGGATAATCGACAAATCAACATTAAACGGCTGACAGAAAACCGCCGCAGCCACCGGATCATGCCCCGCTCCCGCATACTGAATCCGGTTCAGATCCACTGCGATCACATCCGCTGATTTACCTACTTCCAACGAGCCAATATCATCACGCCCCAAGGTCGCCGCGCCACCGCGTGTTGCCAATCGCAATGCTTCACGCGCCGACATCGCCGCCGGATCTCCGGCAAAGCCTTCCCGTCCACCTAAAGGCATGGTGTCGGAATAATGATGCGGTGCAATACGCTGAATCAACATAGCCTGCCGCGCTTCGGATAACATATTACTACCGTCATTCGAGGCCGAACCATCCACACCCAGCCCCACATTAACGCCCGCCCTGGTCATTTTAGGAATCGGTGCAATCCCACTGGCCAAACGCATATTACTGGTCGGGCAATGCGCAACACCGGTGCCGGTATGCGCGAAACAACCGATCTCATCATCATTCATATGCACACAATGCGCATGCCAAACATCGTGACCTGTCCAGCCCAGCGACTCAACATAATCAACCGGACGCATGCCAAACTTTTCTATGCAGAATTGCTCTTCATCCAGTGTCTCAGCCAGATGAGTGTGCAGACGCACCCGATCATATTGCCGGGCTAACACGGCACTTTCCCGCATCAGGTCAGCCGTCACCGAAAAAGGTGAACAAGGTGCCAACACCAAACGCAACATCGCATGATCCGCAGCATCATGATAAGTCTCAATCAAGCGCTGCGAATCTTTCAGAATATCAGCTTCATTTTCAACCACACTATCCGGTGGCAAGCCGCCTTTACTTTCCCCCAACGACATGGAACCACGCGAAGCATGGAAACGCATGCCAATATCACCGGCGGCACGAATCTGGCTATCCAATGTGCAGTCATTCGGGTAAATATAAAGATGATCACTGCTGGTAGTGCAACCCGACAACATCAGCTCAGCCAAGCCGGTCAACGTGCTGATATAAACACCTTCATCAGTCAGCCGCCCCCAAATGGGGTACAAGGTCTTCAACCAAGTGAACAAATCAGCATCCTGCGCCACCACTCGTGTCAGCGTCTGATACAGGTGGTGATGTGTGTTTATTAAACCGGGAAGTACAAGGTGATCCTGCATATCAAAGACCTGATCAGCCGTTTCCGGCAACGTATCACTAGCGCCCACCTGGCGAATGATATGATCCTCGATATACACCCCACCCTGCTGAATCTCCGTATTCTGATCATCAAATGTTGCCACCAACGTAGCATTTTTTAACAAAACACTGTTCATATCATTCACTCCATTCCATAAAAAAGGCCCTCTTGAGCGTACTCAAAAGGGCCAAAGTTACCCCAACCCATTTTTAGATAACGTGATAAACCGACTCAATCCAGATCTTTCGGCAACACCAAATTAAGTATAATCGCAATCGCTGCACTCGGTAACAATCCACTGGTTAACAGGATTTTCGCTGTGCCGGGCAGATGCTGTAAAGCTTCCGGCTCTAACTGCAAACCCAGACCAACAGCCAATGCGATGGCGAAAATCATCATATTGCGACGATCCCAATTCACATCAGACAACATATTAATACCGGCAGCAGCCACCATACCAAACATAATAATGACACCACCGCCCAACACCATAATTGGAATCGTTGAGATAGCAGCGCCTACTTTTGGCACCAGGCCACAAACAATCAAAAACAGAGCACCAATCGTCACCACGTGGCGACTCATCACACCGGTCATAGAAACCAAGCCCACGTTCTGGCTGAAAGAAGTATTAGGAAGACCACCAAAAATACCAGCAATAGCGGAACCCAAACCATCAGCATAAGTCGCACCAGAAATTTCTTTATCTGTAGCTTCGCGACCAGCGCCACCTTTAGTGATACCGGACACATCCCCGACTGTTTCGATCGCAGAGATAACTGCCATAAAACAGAAACCGATCACTGCAGCCGTAGTCAGCTCAAATCCCCAACGAAAAGGTTCGGGCTGAACAAACCACCCTGCTTTAGCAATATTGCCAAAATTAACCAAACCAAACAGCAGCGCAACGATGTAACCGACAAACAGACCAATTAACACAGCAGCAACTGACCACATACCCCTCATGAAGAACTTCACACCCAGCGTGGTGAAAATAACAACCAGCGCAATACTCCAGTTTAATAAACTACCGAAGGCTTCTGTACCCTTAGCTGGCACACCACCTGCTGCATACTGAATACCTACTTTCACCAAGGCCAGACCAATCATTAATACGATCAGACCGGTCACCAATGGTGGTAAAGCAAAACGGATTTTGCCAATGAATGTGCCGAGAAACATCTGGAAAATACCGCCAGCAATAACGCCCCCCATTAAGGCACCCATTGTTTCTATGCCCTGGCCCGCGACCAACGGAATCATGACCGGAAGAAAAGCAAAACTGGTACCTTGAACAATCGGCAATCTGGCACCTACCGGCCCCATACCAATGGTTTGGATCAAGGTGGCGATACCCGCAAATAACATCGCCATCTGAATCAGGTATAACATCTGAGGAAAGTCAGGTGAATTTGAACCAAACCCAAAACCTGCCGCACCAGCAACAATAATCGCCGGGGTAACATTACTGACAAACATAGCCAATACATGCTGTATACCTAGCGGAATGGCTTTGTGCATCGGTGGGGTGTAATTCGGATCACGTAGTTGTTCGGGCGTACCTATGGACATAGTAGCTCCCTCTTTAGTTGATGAACGACAGATAAACACAAGATAGAGAATACATAAACAATAAAAAATTGTATACATAAAATATAAAATGGTGTATCCACATTGTATTATCCCTTTTTGCCTTGTAACCGCTCAATCCTAACAAAAGGTGCAAAATTAAGCACCTAAAACAACTCAATCTCAAAATTGTCAACAATTAAACATAAAACCATTGAAGTTCAACGATTTAAGGCTATTATTGTCAACACAACGAACTATTCTCGCTTTTGAGGAATTATAAATGGCACTTCGCTCGGTCTGGCAATCACAAGAATCACCACAAGGTCCCATCACCATTGCGGATCGCCTGTTTCAGGATTTACGGTACTCTATTCTTGAAGGTGGGCTACCCGCAGGTAAAAAATCAGCGAACCCGAACTAGCCTCTGCCTACGGTGTTAGTCGCGGCTCTTTACGCGAAGCCATCGGTAAACTTGAAAATTGTAACCTCGTCACCCGACGTCCCGAATATTGGTGCGCGAATCATCAATTTCTCCGTCGACCAGTTAATGGAGATTTACCAAATACGCGAAGCTATGGAAGGCATGGCCGCACGACTGGCGGCAATAAATATGACTGAACAGGAACTACAACACCTACAGGAACTGCTGAAACACCAACAAAACACCACCACCACCCCGGGACAACCAGATAATAACAGCCTGAAACATGACCCTGATCTGGATTTCCACTTCTGTGTTATCCAAGGCAGTAAGAACCAGCGCCTGACCCGGATGTTATGCCAGGATCTCTATGATTTGGTTCGCTTCTATCGCCTGCGCCTGAACCCGGGTTTCACACCTAAAGCCCGGAATGAACATGAGCTGATTGTTGAGGCAATTACCCGCCGCGATGGTGAAATGGCTGAGGTACTGATGCGCCACCATATTCGTGCCTCACGCAACCGGGCGCAGACCCGGCTAGAAAATATGACTCCGGAAGAACTGGGGGTGCATGACAAAGTAGCCTGGCAGCCCTGAAAACCTTAATCTGCCTTAACGTAGGCCATCGACAATCTGATCGGCCAACTTGCTCAACAAATGGCTCTGGGCACGAACAATGGCCCCAACTGACTCATCCTCGACCTGACGTTCCAGATCAAACAAAGTAGCACCCGCACCCTTCCCTGTTTTCGCAAACTGTAATTGCCAACGCCCCCGCAATCGGGCTTTCCCAGCTGGCATACCATCAAACTGTGCCACCGTTACAACCACCTGATACAACGGTGTCTGTTCAAGCTCCCAAGGCACAGTCCGCACCTGACTATCCGCAAGCCGCATCTGTAAATGCTGGGCCAATGTACCAATAAACTCATCTTCCAGTTCACCGCCCCATTCATGCAACTCAGACACCTCAACCGAGTATTCATCTTTACGCAGCACAACACCCTGACGATCCAGCAAGCCGGGCAAGTACACAGGCCCGACACCTAAGGAAGGTACTGGCTTAGATAGCTTTACGTTTTTAACCGGAACTGTTGTTGACGATAACGTGTGGTAAACCGTTGCAGTACTTCCGGAACAGGCTGTCAGCAGCAACGTTAATAACCCAACGATCAATAGCATTGGACTGATCTGCCTAAATTGCTTCATCATTTCAACTCCCGCTTGCCCCGTAAAACAGATTCCGGCTGCCGCCCCAATTGCTCAGTCAATAAACGCACTGATCGCGCCATTCTGGTAACTTCTTCCATCATTTCTGCCACCTGATACTGAGTCGGTGAGTTTTGTGCCAACATACGATCAAGGTGCGTCAAAGTACCCTGCAAGCGCTGCATCGTTTTATTCAATTCAAACGTACTGCGGGAGAAGTCCGTACTGGCTTTGTTAATGGTGCCACTGGTGCTGCGTATAGCCGGCAACGTTTCCTGATCAACCTTATTCATCACCCGGGCAACGGCGGGCAATGTCTGTTTATCCACTCGCTGCATCACCTGACTGGTTTCCTCCGCCAGCTGATTAATCCCTCTGGCCAGTGTCGGCAAGGTCTGAGAATCGACCCGCTGCATAACCCGGCTCACATCACCGCTCACTTTATCAATATTGCCACTAATAGATGGCAGGGTTTTCTGATCCAGTTGACGTAATACTCTCGAAGCATCATCAGTGAGTGTAGGCAACGTATCCGATTCCAACTTGGCTAACAACCGACTGATATCCTCCATCGCCTGACGGGCGGCCACCACCGTCGTCTCGGTTTCACCCAGCACCTGATTCATGCTATCCACAGTGTCATCCAGCTTACGGCTTTGCATAAAATCACTGATACTCGCCAATGTGACTTTTACATCTTCAGCAACCCCCAACGCCAACGCTGATAACTCTTCAACCTGCGTAGAACTGCTGGGGAAAACAGCATGAAACTGACCACGCTCAATTTTAGAAGGCTCAGCCTTTTTCTCAATACCTAAAGCAACATACTTTTGTCCCGTCAACAGATTGCCGCTCTGCAAAGTAGCCCGCATGCCTTTGCCCACCATACGTTCCATAAATTCAGCACCACCCGGTGCAGCAATATCTTCTGAGAACCGTTGTGGCTCAATAGCAATCAATACCGGAATACGTATATCCAAACTATCCGGATCAAGGTGCATTTTAATCTTTTCTACCCTGCCCACAGGTATGCCCTGGAACTCAACGGGTGCACCTTCCGCCAAACCACGGAGAGAACCGTTAAAATACACCGTGTAATACAAGCGATTGTCAAAATGCTTTTCACGACTTTTAGCAAAATCAGCATGCAACTTAAATGAACTAAACTCTTCACTAGCGACCAGATTATCGCCCTCTTCACGCGGTGAGTCGAAAGCAACTCCGCCAATAATCAACGAAGTTAATGACTCCATACGAAACTCAGCACCCACTGAATTCACTTTGAACTCAGCACCACTGGCATTCCAAAACCGCGTATTGTTATTAACAAACTGGTAGTAAGGCTGATCAACAAAAATACCCAACTCAATCTGTCCTGATTCTTCGGACAATTTGTAACGAATCACCTCACCGACTTCCAGCTGCTTATAAAACAACGGTGAACCGACATCCAACGACCCCAGGGTATCAGTCAGCAGCGTAAATTCACGACCTGGCCTGCCGGGCCTTGTCACTGGCGCACCTTCCAAACCCTCATAACAAAACATCGAATCATCATTGTCCAACTGGTTTTCCGGACGCTCCGGAATCATGCCGACATAAGTACCAGAGAACAAAGTCCCCAAACCAGACACCTGAGCACCACGCACACGGGGTTTAACCACCCAGAATTGCGCACTGCAGTCCAGTTTTTGGCTGATCGACTGACTCAACGACAGCGTCACCAAAGGATTAAGATCATCATCCAGGGTTACTTGCTTGACCTTGCCAACCGTTACCGCCTTATAACGAACTTCAGTGCTTCCGGCGACAATACCCTCTGCACTGGGGAAGTACACCGTAATCACCTCGCCACGCTGCTGCCAGTACTGGAACAACAACCAGGCCCCAACCAGCAATGCAGCTAACGGAATCAACCACACAGGTGATGGCAAACGATGACGGCGCACTACAACTTCCGGCAGCTCGTTTATCTGCTCCGGCTCAACAGTGGTTGCCGTAGTCATTGCGTCATCAACCTCTGAATTATTATCTGTAGTCATCACTCATTATTCTTTTTCTCTTCAACATCCCAAATCAGGTGCTCATCCAGCGTGTGTGCAGCAATCATCGTTAATACCACCACGGCTGCGAATGACAACGTACCCAGATTAGTTTCCACCCTCACCAAATTACCGAATTGTACCAGCCCGGCCAAAATCGCAATCACAAACACATCCACCATCGACCACCGTCCTATGTATTCTGTCGCACGGTACAATAAAACCCGGTCGCGCTGTCGCCAGGACGATTTTCTCTGAATGCTAATCAACAAAAACCCCAGTGAGAATAATTTAAGTAACGGAACCACTATGCTGGCCACAAAAATCAACAGGGCCAGCGGCCATTGACCCGCCGCCACCAAATGCAATGCCCCACTAATAATTGTATCAGGCTGCCCGCTACCCAACATGTAGACACTCATCACTGGCATAAGGTTTGCCGGAATATACATAATCGCTGCCGCAATCAACAAAGCCCAGGTCACTTCAATACTATTATTAATACCTGTTTTTAACTTTACCCCGCAACGAGGGCAATACAAAACGTCATATTTCCCCGGCTTATTCTGCGTATCCGGCTTACGGCTAAGGCAACCACAAACACGGCAATGATGAAAATCATCAGCTGTAACAGTTATCGCACTATTCATCTTCATCATCCGGCTTCAGGCTATTCCAGACAACAAATGGATCCAATATAGCCGTAGCCGCCGCCATGCACACAATCAAAGCAGAAAATGACCAAAAGGCAGGCCCGAGCACCAACACCGCTAAATCCCCCAGCTTCACCACCGCCACCAGAACACCCAACATGAATACTTCCAACATACCCCAGGGCTTGAGCTGCTGCATCCAGCGGTATAAATGCCGGGCTAAGTGTGTTGATAAATTAAAACGAATGGTCAACATCACCCAGAGCAGAGTGAACAATTCAAAGAGAGGGAAAACGATAAGATTCAATAACAAAAGGACAGACAACACTTGAAAGCCCTGTTGCCAGAAGGTGATAGTCGCTTTCCACAGTGTAAGCTCCTGCGCCATTCCTTGTGCTTTAAGACCCAGTAAAGGGAAAAAATTAGTCAACACAAACAGGATGATACCTGCCAACGTTAAGGCTAATACACTGTCCAACATAAAGGAACGGTTCCGATACATAATCCCACCACACCGTAAACACGCAGCCTCATGCCCCACCAAAACTGCCTGGTATTGATGAAGTTTTCCGCACTCGCCACATGCAATGACTGAGGAAGGTCTATACCTCGAAACCACACTTATCACCAGCCAGTTTATTCAAAGCATAATTGTAACACCGAAATAGTGACTGTATCTGAATTACCACAACTATTCCGGCCCCAAAGAAACAAGGGAAGCACGATGGCTTCCCTTGTTTGTTTTATCAACTTTAACGGATTACTTAAAGCGGTAACGTAAACCCACTACTAATGACGTATCTGTGCCATCTTCCGCGTAACTGATCGTGTTGCCATTCTCGGTTTCAGTGATGGTTCTGCCACTGCCACTAATATTCTGAACGGCTAACGTAGTCGTCAGATCCAGTGTATTGTTTACTTCATAGATCAACGAAGAAGCCAACGAATTAGTGACAACATCATCACCGCTATCAGTGTTTTTGGTATAGCCTAAATTCCAGCTATTTTCCCAATCCAGGCGATCATCAACTTCATGCGTCAAAGACATTGCATTGTTGAAGTTGTAGCCGTTATCACCATCATTAATAATAGCATTAACCGTCGCTTCAGTAGAAAATTGAGTTTGGTTACTCAATGGCTGGTGATATTCTGCACCGGCAGTTAATAATGGCTTGTCTGTCAGGCCATCAAAGTTAGTACCTACATAACCCAGTCCAGCACGCACTTTCCAGCCATAACGACGCTGAGAAATACGCTCATCAATCAACACATCACGTGCTTTCAACGTACCGGCTGTGCTGATGTTTTGTTGTAAAGTAGCCAGAATGTCCGTAATCCACTTCAGCTCATAGTCTTCATTAAAACCATAACGGCTGCGGTATTCACTTTCACGATCAATAATATTAGCCATTTGCTGATAAACAGATCTTGCTGGCTTGTTTTTCAGAACACCTAACTGCACCAACGCCTCAACAACACGGATTGCCTTAGCCATCGGAGTCACGTTAACAACACGTCCGTAACCCAAACCTGCGCTAGCGGTGGTTTCCAGATCATCAAACGCATCATTGGCACGCACAGAAGCGCTACCGAACCAGAAAGCACCATTGCTACCCGGCGTAAAATAGTTATCGATAGTTCCACTGATAGCGGCGACATAGTTATCTTGACTGCCAGCACCCGCTGCACCCGAACGACTAATACGTCCATCAAGATTAGCCTTAGTGGTCACATCACGGCTTGGAGAACTGAATACACGGTCATAATCAGCACCGACATTGAAGTCGTATGCTGTCTGATCATCTTTACGACCATTGCTTACACTCAAACCACCAGTGAAGTAAGCTTCTTCATAAGCACTGGTCGCCTCATCATAGTCAAACAATGTTACTTCTGCTGCCTGCGCTACAGAAAAAGTCGATAAGGCACTGAATACAGACAGTGCAATGATATTTTTTTTCATTCGGAATAACTCCTAGTTATACTCAAAGCTTATTGAAATAGTAAAATTAAAAACTGGATGCGGATGAGACGCTATATGTAGTAAAAAAGTCACAGACTATTTTAATATTTATCAATTCTTCGTTAAACTTCTTATTTTTTGCACAATTTCGCGCACTAAATAAGCTCAGCGGGCGAATATGCAACATGAAGACAGAACACGAAATGAACCAATTAAAAAAACCTCATGACCACAAACACGGAGATGACGGCCTTGTCACCATCGGTTGGCGCGAATGGGTCGCCTTCCCGGAACTGGGTCTCAATGCAGTAAAAGCAAAAGTCGACAGCGGCGCACGCACATCGGCTCTGCACGCCTTCAATATCGAACGTTTCCAGGCTGACAAACAAGATTGGGTACGTTTTGAAACCCACCCGTTTCAGGGTAAAGACACACCACAGATTGCCTGCACAACACGCTTGAAAGACATTCGCTCGGTCACCAGTTCCAGCGGCCAGGCCGAAATGCGTTACGTGATTGAAACACCCATCATAATGGGTGACCGCACTTGGTTAGTTGAACTCACACTCACCGAGCGACGTAGCATGCGCTTTCGCATGTTATTAGGCCGACATGCCATGAAACACCGCGTCCTCCTCAATCCGGGACGTTCATTCCTGACCGGCACAAGAAAACAGCTATTAGCCACCTCGCACACAATACAAGCTGAGTTGACACCAATAACTGTGCAATAATGTTAGCAGTAATCATTAAACCTATTAACCCCATTTACCCCCACTCCCCCAAAGGATACCCATGAAAATTGCCATTCTTTCCCGTAACCGCAATCTGTATTCTACTCGTCGTTTAATTGAAGCTGCCGAGGAGCGTGGACATACCGTAAAAGTCATCGATATTTTACGGTGCTACATGAATATCGTCTCTAATAACCCGATGGTTTATTACCGGGGCAAGCCCATGGAAGGTTTTGATGCTGTCATTCCGCGCATCGGTGCTTCCGTCACGTTCTATGGCACCGCTGTTTTGCGCCAGTTTGAAATGATGGGCGTCTATCCAATCAATGAATCAGTGGCTTTAACACGCTCACGGGATAAATTACGTTCATTACAACTCCTATCCCGCAAAGGCATTGGTTTACCGGTCACCGGGTTCGCTAATAAGCCGGATGATGTTAAACAAGTCATTAAACTAGTCGGTGGTGCACCGGTAGTGATTAAGTTATTGGAAGGCACACAAGGTATTGGTGTGGTACTGGCCGAGACCGATAAAGCCGCCGAGAGTGTCATGGAGGGCTTCATGGGACTGAAAGCCAATATTTTGGTACAGGAATTTATCAAAGAAGCAGGAGGCGCTGATATTCGCTGCCTGGTCGTGGGTGGCAAAGTGGTCGCTGCGATGAAACGCCAAGGGGCAGAGGGTGAGTTTCGTTCCAATTTACACCGGGGCGGGTCTGCATCATTAATTCGCATCACACCGGAAGAACGTTCCACTGCGGTTCGTGCAGCCAGCATTATGGGCCTGAATGTTGCAGGCGTGGACTTATTACGCTCTAATCATGGCGCGGTAGTCATGGAAGTCAACTCTTCACCGGGGCTTGAGGGTATTGAGCAGGCCAGTAACAAAGATGTGGCCGGAATGATTATTAAATTTATTGAAGACCGGGCAAAACCAGGCAAAACCGCCACGAAAGGCAAAGGTTAACGGTAGGCGAGACGAATAAGAACCATGAAACAAGACACAATCACAGTGGGTGGGGTCACTGTAAAGCCGGGAGAACGAAAGTATATCGATCTCCCGCTACCTTCTCTATACACACACTCTCAGGTCATGATGCCGGTTCATGTTATACATGGACGCCGACCCGGCCCACGCCTGTTTGTCTCCGCCGCTGTTCATGGCGATGAAATCAATGGCATTGAAATCATCCGTCGCCTGTTGCATAGCAAAGCACTAAAGTCACTGAAAGGCACCTTGATCGCCGTACCGGTGGTTAATGTTTATGGCTTCCTCAATAAAACACGCTACCTGCCGGATCGCCGCGATCTGAACCGCTCATTTCCGGGTTCTGAACGTGGCTCATTGGCCAGTCGGCTGGCGAACTTGTTTATGGAAGAAGTTGTATCGCACTGTACACACGGCATAGACCTGCACACAGCAGCCATCGGACGCACGAACCTGCCGCAGATTCGGGTGACGTTGGAAGATAATACGGATCTCAAGAAAATGGCGTTTGCTTTCCGCGCACCGGTCATTCTGGACTCGAACACCCGTGATAGCACCTTGCGCTCCGCTACGATGGAGTACAATATTCCCACACTGTTGTATGAAGCAGGGGAAGCGCTGCGGTTTGATGAAATTCCGATCCGGGCCGGTGTAAAAGGTGTGCTGTCAGTCATGCGTGCATTGGACATGCTGCCTGCTGCCAAAGCAGGTAACACCCGTTACAACCCCGTGGTCAGCCCCCGAAGCCGGTGGATGCGCGCCCCACAGAGTGGCATATTCCGCTCAATCGTACCGATGGGGAAAATGCTGCATGAAGGCGATATTCTCGGCTACGTGGCTGATCCGTTCGGCACCAGCGAAGAAATCATCTATGCGTCACTGTCCGGTATTTTGGTCGGGCGTTCCACCTTGCCGTTAGTGCATGAGGGTGAAGCGCTGTTTCATATTGCAGAAACCGTTGCCGGCCATAAAACAGATCGCGCCATGCGCGACTTTCATCACGAAATTGATCCGGATCAGGAAAACCCGTTCAACTGATTAAAACCGATCAATCAACTCAATGACATCCGTGAAACGGGTAAAACTATGGTCGCCACCACGAAATACTAACTGGTGGCAATCACGGTAATAATCCACGGCTTTTTTCCAGTCCAGCACCTCATCTTCGCATTCCTGCATCAACAGTATGTTGTCCGGATTGGCCGGAGCCAGCAGATCGAGTGCATGTAATTCGTCGAGATGCTGTTGGGTGAATTCATACTGGGTATCGTCGTAGTAGCCGACTTGCGGGCCTAGTGCGGAACGTAAGACCAAAGGCGCATGCACCGCCGGATTGATGACTATGGCTTTCAGGTCGTAGCGAGCCGATAGTGCGGTGGCATAAAATCCGCCCAGTGAACTGCCTATTAATTTTGGCTTGGTGGGTGCTTGTTCCACCAGCGTGCATAACAGGGCGAAGGCTTCAGCGGGTTGGTGGGGCAAATCGGGGCAGGTCCATTCGTTTTCGCGACCGCGTTCGGCTAACCAGCGATGGAATTCCTGGGTCTTTTGGGAAAGGGGTGATGAGTTGAAACCGTGTATGTATAGGAACATTATTTTATCCGGGTTGCGGTGGAATTAAATCCCCCTCGTTCCCCCTTTTTCAAAGGGGGAGGCCCTCCAGTAATTATCTGTTTTAACTGGAAGGTTCTTTCCTTTGTATTATCTCGTTTTGAAAAAACGAGATGGAGGGACAGGGAGAATTTGGCTTTTAGGTTACCGTGTGCAAATTGACATCCTGTTGCACACAGACCTCTCTTAACTCTTCAGATGGAAGCTCATCCATAAACAAGTCACTGAGCTGCGATACATGCCCTACCCGCACGGGTGCATTACGGCCTAGTTTACTTTTGTCCGTTACCAGACAGATTTTTCGGGCGCTTTGCAGGATAGCTTGGGTCACTTTTACTTCACGGTAATCGTAATCCAGTAAAGTGCCGTCTTCATCCAGTGCCGAGATGCCCACCACCGCATAATCCAAGCGGAATTGGCGCACAAAATCCACGGTGGCCTCACCGATAATGGCGCGGTCGGAATGGCGCAACATGCCACCGGCAACAATCACTTCGAAGCTTGGGTTTTGTAGCAGGATATTCGCCACATTGAGGTTGTTGGTGACTACCATCAGGTCACAGTGATTGAGTAGTTCGTGGGCTACTGCTTCGGTGGTGGTGCCTATATTGATGAACAGGGAGCTGTTGTTGGGGATGTGTTGGGCACATAACCGAGCCAGGCTTTGTTTTTGGGTGGAAGCGATATGCTGGCGTTGCTCGTAACCTACGTTAGCTATGCCGGAGGCTAGTACTGCGCCGCCGTGTAAGCGTGAGAGTGCACCGCTTTCGCAGAGCTCGTTGAGGTCTTTGCGGATGGTTTGTGGGGTGACGCTGAATTGTTTGACCAGCTCGTCTACTAATACCTGGCCTTGTTGGCGGGCGGTTTTTAGGATTTGTTGTTGGCGTAGGGATAGGTTCATTGGGTGCTTTTTTCCTCAGAGACACCTAAGTCAATTTTTCCCTTGAATTTTTTAAGCTTCGATATTTCAGACTTTAGAACCAAGTCTTGTAGCGCCAGAGTAATTACTTCTGCCTCAGATGCAGTATTCGTGGCTAACATTGCTTCCCGCAGCAGATCTTTAGGAAGATCGAATGTGATTCCCATTTAAATAATCCTATTTACGGAAGGGATAGGGGTTTAACGGCAATTCAGTCAACTGCTGTACAGCATTGCTATTCAGCAACAACTCCAACACCTAAACTCAAAGATATACACCCTTCTATTGAATTGCAATTACCCATCGCAGCTCATAGACACAAACCACACCCAAAAAGAAATATAACGAACACAAATATTGATAAAACGAAATAAAACGAATATATTAATACATCAAACTAATCAACGGACTCAGCTAGTTTTGAATAAAAAAACAACAAATCAAATCTACGACATAGCTATCATCGGCGGCGGCATAAACGGTTGCGGTATCGCCCGCGACGCTGCCGGACGCGGGCTAAAAGTCTTCCTCGCTGAACAAGGTGATCTTGCACAAGGCACCTCCTCCGCCAGCACCAAGCTAATCCACGGCGGGCTGCGTTACCTGGAACACTACGAATTCAGTCTGGTCAGAGAATCACTCACTGAACGTGAAGTCCTGTGGAAAATGGCTCCTCACATTATCTGGCCGATGCGCTTCATCCTGCCGCATCACAAAGCATTGCGACCCGCCTGGTTTTTACGTTTGGGCCTGTTCATGTATGACTACATAGGTGGCAGGAAAAAACTTCCGCCCACCAAAACCATTGACCTGACCAGCGACCAAACCGGCACCCCGCTGATTGATGAATTCCGCAAAGGTTTTGAGTATTCAGACTGCTGGGTGGATGATGCACGGTTGGTAGTACTCAACGCCATTGATGCCAAACAGCGTGGCGCAGCTATTTTCACCCGCACCCAATGCATCACCGCTCAGCGTGAAAATGACATTTGGAATGTCACATTACGTGACATGAAAACCAACCAGACCCGAACCCTACAAGCACGAAGCCTGGTGAATGCCGCAGGGCCGTGGGTTGATAACCTGTTAGACAAAGCGAAGTTAAAACCACCTGAACAGAATAATGTCCGATTAGTACGCGGCAGCCATGTCATTGTGCCGAAGCTTTATGAACACGACCGCGCTTATATTTTCCAGAATGCCGACGACCGCATTATCTTTGCTATTCCATATGAGCAGGATTTCACCTTACTCGGCACGACTGACGCTGATCATGGTGATGACCTTGATAAAGTGAAAATCAGTGAAGATGAAACGCAATATATTTGTGACGCGGCCAGTGTGTATTTCAAAAAACCCGTAAAACGGGAAGATGTAGTCTGGACGTATTCTGGTGTACGCCCGCTATACGACGACGGTACCAGCGCAGCGCAGGAAGCCACCCGTGATTACGTGCTCAAGATTGAAGATGAAAACGATAAAGCCCCGATATTGAATCTATTTGGTGGAAAAATCACCACCTACCGGCATTTGGCAGAAGATGCCTTAGAAAAATTACGGCCTTATCTCGATAACAAAAAAACTGGCTGGACATCAGGCTCCACGCTACCCGGTGGTGATTTTGAAACTAATGATTTCGATATAATCACCAAAAAGCTACAAAGCGACTATCCTTTTATAGAAGCTGCGTGGTCTGACAGCTTGATCCGGCGTTATGGAACCCGTGCATGGCAAATGCTGGGCGATGCTAAAACGCCTGGCGATTTGGGTGAAGATTTGGGTGCTACGCTTACTGAAGCGGAAGTGAGATTTCTGGTTGATGAAGAGTGGGCACGAGACGCGGAAGATATTCTGTGGCGGCGTAGCAAGATCGGATTGCACATGACACCGCAACAAAGAGATGATTTTCGGGATTGGTTTGAGGGGAACGGGCATCTATACAACTTATCGGATCGCGCTCCGTAGCTCCCCCCATCCCCGGCTCTTACCCCACAAAAGGGGGAAGGGCGTTTAGTTGTGCCAGCGGCAAGGCTTAAGTGAAAACTTGCTTGTCTCCCTTCCTCCCCTTGTGGGGAAAGGGCCGGGGATGGGGGTAAAACGAAGTATGGCCTGCGCTGAAAGCAACAACAATTGGAGGAGATGTTAATGAGTTTAACCCTGGAACAAGTTTCCAAAGTGGTTGGGCGAGACACACATATTTATCCCACCAACCTTACGTTGGAAGCCGGTAGCCTGAATGTCCTGTTAGGGGCAACACTATCGGGCAAAACCAGTTTAATGCGACTAATGGCCGGGCTGGATAAACCCACTTCCGGGCGTATATTGTGGAAAGGCGAGGATGTAACCAATCAGCCTGTACAAAAACGCAATGTCGCGATGGTTTATCAACAATTCATTAACTACCCCTCCCTCTCTGTTTACGAAAATATTGCCTCCCCCTTAAGAATTCGTGGTTTTAACAAAGCTGAAATCAAACGACGCGTTGATGAGGCCGCTGACTTACTGCAACTATCGCCGATGTTACAACGCAAACCACTGGAATTATCCGGTGGACAACAACAACGTTGCGCGCTGGCGCGGGCTTTGGTGAAAGAAGCTGATCTGGTTTTACTGGACGAACCGCTGGCCAATCTGGATTACAAACTGCGCGAGGAATTGCGCGAAGAGTTACCGCGTATTTTTACGCAAGCCGGTGCGGTATTTGTTTATGCCACCACTGAACCAACCGAAGCGTTATTACTGGGCGGCGACACTGCCAGCCTCTTTCAGGGACAAATCACCCAGTTCGCACCGACATTGGAAGTGTATCGCCAGCCAAAAGATATAAATACCGCCAGAGTCTTCTCAGATCCACCAATGAACTACCTGCCACTCACCAAACAAGGGAACACGCTGTTATTTGGTGACGGACAAAACATACCCGCCAGCGGCCTTCTGGAAAACCTGCCGGATGCTGTTTATACCGCAGGGTTCCGGCCCAATCACGCTATGCTAAATCCACCTGTCGACCATGCCCTGACATTCACTGGCACAGTTAATGTGGTCGAAATCACCGGCTCAGAAAGCTTTATCCATCTGCAACATGGCACAGACCGCTGGGTTTCTCTGGCGCATGGCATCCATAACCTGGCGTCAGGTACTGACTTACGCCTTTATGTCGATCCGGCGGATGTCTATGTCTTTGACAGCGATGACCAGTTAATCGCCTCACCCACACTGGCGAGCACTGTATGAGGAGTCGATGAGATGGCTGAAATTCACTTAAAAAACCTGGCGCACAGCTACGAACCGAACCCGGCGAATGAAATTGATTATGCACTTAAGCAAATCGATCACGTCTGGGAAGATGGCAAAGCTTATGCCTTATTGGGTGCATCGGGTTGTGGTAAATCCACCCTGCTGAATATTATTTCCGGCTTAGTCCACCCCAGTGATGGCCAGGTATTATTCGACGGCGTTGATGTCACACATTTACCCACAGAACAGCGTCAGATAGCACAAGTATTCCAGTTTCCGGTGGTTTACGACACCATGACAGTCTTCGACAACCTGGCCTTTCCGTTACGCAATCGTGGGCATGATGAAGCTTCCGTGAAGCAGCGGGTCATGAAAATTGCCGACATGCTGGAAATGACAGAAGTGTTGAAGAAAAAGGCACGCGGACTGACAGCTGATGCTAAACAAAAGATTTCATTGGGACGTGGTTTAGTGCGGGAAGATGTCTCGGCCATTTTGTTTGATGAGCCGCTCACGGTGATTGACCCGCACCTGAAGTGGTTGTTGCGCATGCAGCTTAAAGCGCTGCACCAGCGGGTGAATAATACCATGATTTACGTCACCCACGATCAGACGGAAGCACTCACTTTCGCGGATCAGGTGGTGGTGATGCATGACGGCCATGTTGTGCAAATCGGCACACCACAGGAATTATTTGAACGCCCCGCACACACCTTTGTCGGCTATTTTATCGGGAGTCCCGGCATGAATTTCATTCCGGCTCAGGTGTCCGGCGACACGGCAAAGATCGGCGATGTCACTATCAAACTACCCTCGGGCTACCAACCCAATGCAAAGGATAAGGTTGAATTAGGCATACGCCCGGAGTTTGTCACCTTAAGCCGGACAAACGACAATAGCAGTATTCCGGTCACGATAAAGCGCATTGAAGACATTGGCCGCCACAAAATTGTGCGCACTGATTATGCAGGCCATGAACTTAATGTGATCGTTGCCGAAAATGAACCGGTGAGCAATGAATATACTTATCTGAGCTTTGATCGCGAACAGATCAATGTTTATGCCAATGACTGGCTGGTCAACAGGGAGGGCGAATCATGACTAAAACCTGGAACAATAAAGCCTGGTGGATGGTATTGCCGGTGGTTCTGCTGGTAGCATTCAGTGCAGTGATTCCATTGATGACCGTGGTCAATTACGCCGTTCAGGATACCTTTGGCAACAATCAATTCTTCTGGGCCGGATTAACCTGGTTTGAAGAAATCATGAACTCGGAACGCTTTATTAATGCATTGGGCCGGCAGTTCATGTTCAGTGGCATTATCCTAGCCATAGAGATTCCGCTGGGCATATTCATCGCTATGAACATGCCGAAAAAAGGCTGGGGTGTCCCTGTGTGTCTGGTGCTGATGTCACTGCCGCTGTTAATACCGTGGAATGTGGTGGGCACGATCTGGCAGATCTTTGGTCGTGTCGACATCGGCTTATTGGGTGCATCGATGGCGGCACTGGGCATCGATTACAACTACACTCAAAATATAATTGATGCCTGGCTGACTATTATTGTGATGGATGTCTGGCACTGGACTTCGCTGGTCGCGCTACTGTGTTACGCCGGTTTGCAATCGATTCCGGAAGCTTATTATCAGGCTGCTAAAATTGACGGTGCCAGCAACTGGGCGATCTTCCGTTATATCCAGCTACCGAAAATGTCGGGTGTGTTACTCATCGCCGTCCTGCTGCGGTTTATGGATAGCTTTATGATTTACACCGAACCGTTTGTAGTCACAGGGGGTGGCCCCGGCACGGCAACCACCTTCCTGTCGATTGATTTGGTGAACATGGCGATCGGGCAGTTCGATCTTGGCCCTGCGGCAGCATTCTCGCTGATTTATTTCCTCATCGTTTTACTGGTGAGCTGGATATTTTATACCGTGATGACCAATATGGATAAGGAGGGTTAAGTGATGAATACTTCGATCAAACAAGCACCACTTCCCTTCGGCCTGCCAAGGCTACGCGGACTTAGCGTGACCCGACAGGGCATCGTCATGACAGCTTATATCGTGTTTCTGTTATTGCCGATTTACTGGCTGCTGAACATGAGCCTGAAGACCAATGAAGAGATTTTGTCGACCTTCAGTTTATGGCCACAGAACCTGACCTTTGATAATTACATGACCATTTTCACCGACCCCAGTTGGTATAACGGTTACCTCAATTCGATGACTTATGTGACGATGAATGTGGTGATCTCGGTGTCGGTGGCGCTACCCGCTGCTTACGCCTTCTCGCGTTACCGTTTTCTGGGTGATAAGCACTTATTCTTCTGGTTGCTAACTAATCGTATGGCTCCGGCGGCTGTATTCGCCCTACCCTTTTTCCAACTGTATAGCTCAGTGGGTTTGTTTGATACGCATATTGCGGTGGCGCTGGCGCATTGTCTGTTTAACGTGCCGCTGGCCGTGTGGATTCTGGAAGGCTTCATGTCCGGTGTGCCCAGAGAGATTGATGAGACAGCCTATATCGACGGTTATAGTTTCGGGCGATTCTTCACCCGTATCTTCATGCCGCTGATTGCATCAGGTATTGGCGTCACCGCCTTCTTCTGCTTCATGTTTTCATGGGTGGAATTACTGTTAGCCCGAACACTGACTTCGGTCGTCGCCAAGCCTATCGCCGCCACCATGACCCGAACAGTGTCGGCATCGGGGATGGATTGGGGGGTATTGGCCGCCGCCGGTATTCTGACCATTATACCCGGCGCGCTGGTGATCTGGTTTGTTCGTAATTACATAGCCAAGGGCTTTGCCCTCGGTCGGGTATAGGAGAAGACAATGGACTGGATGGCATGGACATGGCAGACGGCATTGTTTTTTGTGCTGATTTTTCTGACGCTGGTGAGCATGGGGGTATGGAGCGTTAAAGCACCACAAGCCCCGCGCAAAGGGATTCTGATGATAGAAACCACGCCGGGCGATCGTTTATTTATTTCACTGTTAGGCAGCGCATGGATTTGTTTAAGCTGGCTGGCAATGTTTGGCTCGCCGTTGTGGTGGGCATTAGTTGTGTGTGTAGTATTCGCAGCCGCCGTTTTCAGGTGGGTGTGACCTTTATATCATCTTGGAGGAGGTATAATGAAAGTTAAAAAGTTAACCAGCGTTATCGGCGCCATATTACTGTTTGGCACCAGCCAAATGGCATTCGCCGATATGGACGCAGCAAAGAAATGGGTGGCCGATGAATTCCAGCCATCCGCATTATCACAAGACGACCAGATGAAGGAAATGGAGTGGTTTATTAAAGCCGCTGAACCCTTCAAAGGTATGGAAATCAATGTGGTGTCGGAAACGATCGCCACGCATGAGTACGAGTCTAAGACACTGGCGAAAGCCTTCGCCGAAATCACCGGCATTAAAGTCACTCATGATTTGATTGGTGAAGGTGACGTAGTTGAAAAACTGCAAACCCAGATGCAGTCCAACAAAAACATCTATGATGCTTATATCAATGACTCGGATCTGATCGGTACGCATTGGCGTTATCAACAGGCGCGCAACCTTACCGACTGGATGGCCGGTGAAGGTAAAGATGTCACCAATCCGGGTTTGGATTTAGAAGATTTTATCGGCCTGAGCTTTACCACCGGCCCGGATAAGAAACTCTATCAGCTACCGGATCAGCAGTTTGCTAACCTGTACTGGTTCCGTCAGGATTGGTTCTCGGATGAAAAGAACAAAGCTGACTTTAAAGAAAAGTACGGCTATGACTTAGGCGTACCGGTGAACTGGTCAGCTTATGAAGACATCGCTGAATTCTTTACCGGTCGTATGATCGATGGCAAGAAAGTTTATGGTCACATGGATTACGGTAAGAAAGATCCATCACTGGGCTGGCGCTTCACGGATGCGTGGATGTCAATGGCAGGGATGGGCGACAAAGGTGAGCCGAATGGTTTGCCGGTCGATGAGTGGGGTATTCGTGTTAATGATAAGTCCCAGCCTACCGGTTCCTGTACAACACGCGGTGGTGCGACCAACTCCCCTGCTGCGGTTTATGCCATTGAGAAATATGTCGATTGGTTAGGTAAATATGCGCCACCAAGTGCAGCCGGTATGGTGTTCGGTGAAGCTGGCCCGGTGCCTGCGCAAGGCGAAGTTGCTCAGCAAATGTTCTGGTATACCGCGTTTACCGCTGACATGGTAAAAGAAGGTATTCCGGTTGTAAACGAAGACGGCAGCCCGAAATGGCGCATGGCTCCTTCCCCGCACGGTGCGTATTGGGAAAAAGGCATGAAAGTCGGTTATCAGGATGCCGGTTCATGGACTCTGATGAAATCAACGCCGGTTGATCGTGCTCAGGCAGCCTGGTTGTATGCGCAATTCGTAACGTCTAAGACGGTTGATGTGAAAAAAGCACATACCGGCCTGACCTTTATCCGCGAATCGACTATCAATCATGACAGTTTCACTGAGCGTGCACCGAAACTGGGCGGACTGGTTGAATTCTATCGTTCACCAGCACGTACTGCCTGGTCGCCTACGGGAACCAATGTACCGGATTATCCGAAACTGGCGCAGTTGTGGTGGCAGAATATCGGTGATGCGTCTTCCGGCCAGAAAACGGCTCAGGAAGCACTGGATTCTTTGTGTGAAGCACAGGAGAAGGTACTGGAACGTTTAGAGCGTGCTGGCGTTCAGGGAGAGATTGGCCCGAAAATGAACGACAAGGTGGATGCAGCGGAATGGCTGGCTAAACCGGGTGCGCCAAAGGCTAAGATGGAGAATGAAAAGCCTAAGCCTGAAACGATTGAGTATGATGAGTTGATTAAATCCTGGCAGGGTTGAAATAAGTAGCTGAGCTTTCCCGCTCTGCAATGGAGCGGGGGATTAAATAGCTAACTACACAACAAATTAGTGTATCAATAGACGGTTATTCCAGCCGATTTAAAATATTAACCTTATTATTACAAACTAAAGTAAAAGCCAGAGAAACTAGGCTTTCACCAAAAGTAAACGTTAATCAATAAGACAAAGCTTTTAGCGCTTCAAAGGTGTTCTTATTAGAAACAAGCGCCTTATGAGCTTTACTTGGCTTGGCTACCATTTCGTTTTTTAAATTCTTACTTTCCCACAAAATAGGTTCATTCGAATACCCTAATGAAGCTAATATATCAAAAGTCCTCTTTCTAGCCAAAAAAAGATTGTTTTCTCCAGAAGAAATTCCCTGTGAATTTTTTTTATTTCGTTTATCCATGCTTATATAACCACTTCCAACTAAAAAATAGATAAGTTACCAATTTTTGGTCAGGTAATAATGTTCCACTAAAAGCTAAATAAATAGCATTATTTAAACCTAATAGCAATTTCCCAGCTCCTTATCTTGGGGGAATTGCTGAATCTTCGCGCATTTCATTTAATTTTTGAACAAGATTCATTAATTTACCGTAGTAGTAAAAGTAAAGATACAAAGAATCTGCTATACCTGATAACAAATTAATCGATGTTTCATTATCGAATCCACCCTTAAAATTATCTACACACAAAAAGCCCATAACTGAATTATCTAGTCTCGTATCGTAGTTAGTCAACATCCCCAGTCTCAATGGAACTACCAATGTAGCATTATAACACTTATTCCAACCTGGGTTAACATTCACATAGCCCTTCTCGTTTTTCAAGTCATCACTAGCAAAATAGCTTTGTGAAATATCACTAGATATTATATCTTTGAAAGATGAATTATCATGCCATGAGAATTTTTTATTATGAGCTGAATAACGAGATCTAAATGAGCGAGTATCTCGGATAAAAGTAGAAATATAAGGCTCACTTTCATCATCCGAGCCATTTGTCAATTTAATACAAGCACTACAATTATCATTAGTAACATTATCAAACAAATCTTTTATATTATTAATTGTGTACATACTAAACGACTTGTTAATCCTCACCATATCCATAACTTTATTTCTATCAGCAGGAATTTCATCGACCAAAAGCTCTTCATATAATTCTAATACTAAAGCCATTTTATTCCTAAGCTCATCAAGTATATTATGAGAAATATAGGCTATTTCTTTGCTTTTATCAGATTCAAACTTCAAGTTGTTTTTTATATCCAATATCCTCTGATCACTACTGACAATATTTACGTCTGCAGTGAATTTTTCTTTTTGTAAATCATGGTGATTTCTACTGAGAACATAGAGCATTAGTGCTAAGAGAGAGTTAACGACCGCCAACGTTAAAATTATTGCTATTACTTCAAGATTAAGCCCTTTTGACTGCCATAAAGAAGCACCGGCATATACAACAGTGAACAACAAACCAATAGCACTACACAAACCAAAAAGAATACTAAGAGGTGATTCACTTGAAAACATCCGCAATCGCTTCATTACTCTGCCTTTGCCCCCAAAAAACTCAATGAAGTTGGTTACCATAGCAGATTTTCATACAGTAATAAAATATTACATACCCACGGCACATGAAAACTCGGTTTTTTAAAAAACCATCAATGAAAATCAAAAAATTTTTTTAACGAACCCCACAAGTATGATTTAATTACCTGTCACGGCATAATGATTGTAGAAGTATACCTCCCGACGAAGAAATTCAAACTTCGTCTTTAACGAACGGTAGCGTGAAGTCGGCGTAGGTGATGTCACCGCTGAAATACCCAGATCATCCGCCATCACTGATGCGCGTTTTAGGTGTAGTGGATCACTGACAATAATGGCGGTGCTCAAACCTGCTGCATCCATCAACGCCTTAGCCTCCATCAAATTCTGTTTAGTTGTACGTGAATGTGTTTCGGTAAGAATTGCTGATGGACTCACACCTTCTCTAATGGCAAATGCAAAGGCAACTTCGCTTTCTGCATGTGAGGCACCCTTGCCATATCCACCCGTGAAGATGATTTTTGCAGCTTTTCCGCTATTAAACAGGGTGAGCGCGTGCCTGATCCTCTCTTCAAATACCGGGGAAGGCTTTGCGCCATAAGCTGCTGCTCCGAGAACAATGACACTGTCGGATTTTTGGGCATAATCTTTCTCCCCAAAATTCCAAATGATCGTAGCGGTGATTATAATCCATACAATCACAGCCGCCGTCAGCCATAAAACTATCTTTCCTATCCGGATTGCCATTCATAGCCTCTGTTGACAATAATAATTATTATTTTAGTTAGAGCTATTTACGTTACTGTAGAAGCCGCAGACTTCTATGCTTGGGGGGTGAAATCTTTTCATGCGTGTTACTTCTACCATTGCTGATATTGCAGCCTTGCATCAATTTTTTGCAGATGCTCAGCATAAATATTGTCCCTGCTAATAACCGTGCAGTCATTAGCTATTGCAACGCTGGCAAGGGCTATATCAATATTGTGACGCTTCAGGGCATTTTTATTAATCCCCGTCCGCTCTCTGAGTCCCTGCTTAATTTCACCATAAATACGTGCACTGTTAAAATCAATATTCAGCACGTTAAAATGCTCTGACATCGCATTAAAGCTTTTCCTCATGCTCTCTCTATCACTTTCATTCTTGAAGGAAGCGATATTGAACTCCATTTCAAATACCGTCAGCATAGAAAGATAAATATATGGTGGTTCATCCAACGATGAAATGAAGCTGCGTATTTGCTGGTACTCTTCCCGCTCGGGGCTACTTAACGCACTGATCACATCAGAATCAATCAGGATTTTCATGGGCATTCAGGCTTACTTATCCAGCCAAAACTCTTCTTTGAACTGCTTGGAATTTTCATCCATCTCACTCACAGCTTCGGCAGAAATGCCTCCTATCGCCTCAACATCTTCAAATAAAAAATCCACATTCACCTGAAAATCATTACGCAGGTTTTTGGCAAACTCATAATGAGTTCGTTCTGTAAGCGCTTCTGATGCAGCAACCTGCAACCCTCTTACTTTTGCCAATGTCGTTTTTTCTTGCTGATCCTGATCAACTTCAGCAGGCTCATCATCCAAATAAATCATTACCCGTTGTGATGCCGGAAAACGGCGGGCTTTCAGGTAGCGATTTGCTTCTTGTGGTGTACCTTCAAAAATTTTTTGTTGCATCGCTGAGTGTCCCCGGATGATTGATTTACCGTATTGTACCAGACGCTGGAAAAGAGCCACAAGACTCACATAAAAAACCCTTCTACTTCTGCGAAACACCGGCCAATACAATGCCCGACACGATAAAAGCTGAGCCAAAAATCTTACTGAGATAGGCCGAAGATCCGGATGAACGCCCTCTGTTTTTCACATTTTCTGCAACATACCCATAGGAAAACAAACAAGTAAATGACATCGACATAAATGTGAGCACCAGAAAGGAAAACTGCGGCAATAATGGCTGCGCTGCATCAATAAATTGCGGAAACAATGCCATTGTAAAAGCAATCGCTTTAGGGTTGCTCAAGGAAATAAAAAGCCCCTGTAAATAACGATTCAACCGGCTCGGAAGATGGATTCTGTTTGCTGAATCTATGCCGGAATCTACACGGCCAAACCCATTACGCCACAGCTTAACCCCTAAGTAAATAAGGTACGCTGCCCCGACAAATTTTATGATACTGAACAAGACCACTGAATGCAGAAGAATAGCACTTAGGCCCAGCACAGAAAGCCCTGACATCACCAGCAAACCTGAGATATTACCCAGTATGGTGATCACCGTATTCTTTAAACCGTAAGATAAGCTGTTACTGATCACCAGAAACACGGCCGGGCCGGGAGTGACGGTTGCAACAAAAGCAATGGATACAAACACCCACCAATTTTCAATAAGCATTTTTCAAACCTCGTGAATTTGACTCATTACTACGTAGTCATTTTCCATGACCTACGCCGCTGGGCTTAACCATAAACTAATGCCCCAGACGGCATCAAAGCCGGATAAACCGGCCTTGACCAATTATAATACAATTAATTTCTAGAATAATGAGACATTATAAAACTCAGAAATAGTTTTCATTGTCCAGTTTATTAGTTAAGCATATAATATACCTACCTCAGAAAAAATACCTTTAATCTCATGATGAAAAATACATTTTTATTAAGCATCTTATTTCTTTTGGCTTCCTGTGGCGGGGGGAAATCTGACAACGCCACTGAACCTGCTGCGCTAACTCCACCACAAAATATAAAAGTTGAAAAAAAAACTGACGAGTTCCTGAAGACTCCATACTTTAGTGTCACCTGGAGTCACCCTGGTTATCAGGAAAAACCGGTTCGTTTCGATATTTGTGTAGCAAAAGAAGCAATCAAAGACTTCACTAAATGCGCTACGTATCGTGGAGTCAACCGGTATGCGGACATGAAAAGCCCTGCAAAGCTGCCAAGAGGAATCACTCCTGGTGCAGAATACTTTATCGTTATTAATGCCTCATCGGGGGGACAGAAAATCCCCAGCAAAAACTTCAAAATTACTGCAAACATCCCCCCCGTTGCTATTGTTGAAGATCATTACGACTTACCATATACAGAGCGGCCTGTTTATAAAGAAGGGAATAAATTCACCCTTAATGGTTCTGAATCATCAGATCCAGATGGAAACATCGTAAAATATGAATGGAGACAAAGTTTCGGCCCTCAGGTTGAATGGATAGAACGCAACACGGCAACACCTACGTTTATAATACCATCCAGAAAAGAAAGCTATGGTCACACCCACGGGGATACGGACTATGATCCTGAAACAAATCCCACTGATCCATTGGCAGTATGGTTTGACTTTGAGTTAACTGTAACAGATAACAATGGTGCACAAAGCAAAGAGTTCAGCCCAGTGACCACTGTTTGGTTTAACCTCGATAATTCACCTCCAGTCATAAAAAATATTTCTGCGAATAAAACTGCAATAAGCCCTGGCGACACTGTTGTACTCACATTTGAAGTCACTGATCCGGATGGGGATAGCCTGGGAGGTCTTCTGGGGGACATCTGGATTAATCAATACACTTTAGACAACCTTAAAAAACGGAAAATTGATGAGTACACCTACTCATATACTGTGCCTACTCTGTCCAGTGATCAGGTAACCCCCTTCAGAGTAGGGGCCGATCTGGACATCGTTTTCGAAGTCGGCGTGCGTGATTCTTTTGGTGCCCTGACATCAGAAAACATCACTGTCACATTATTAGCACCAGACGATATCGATCGCACTGTTTCAGCTCCAAAACTCAATGATACCGGAATGGACCAGTGTGCTGATGCAACCTTGTCTAACAGAAGCAGTAGTGATGAAATAAGCACTGGTACACCAAGTCCCTTAATATCATGCAGTAACCTTATCGATACAGATGGCGATCCCATTCCACAAGGACAGGATGGCCACCATGGCAGGGATATGAGTGATAACGCACCTGAAGACGGTCATGCTGGTTTTAGTTTCACGAAACTCGATAGCAATGGCGACAACCTCTCACAAACAGCAGAGAGCTGGAGTTGCGCACGTGATAATGTCACCGGCTTAATATGGGAAGCTAAAAGCACGCCTAATGGTATCCCTCGTGAAGATTTACATGACGGTGATGATGAATATATTTGGTATGAACCTGATTACAGTATCAACGGCGGTAGCGATGGACTGCTTAGTTTCGCATCATTACACTCATACCTTGAGGAATATGCCGGATGTTACGGTTATGAAAACACCAAAGAAGAAACCTGGTGTAGCACACATTACTTTACACAACGTGTGAATCAGGAAAAGCTGTGTGGTTTTGACAATTGGCGATTACCGAGCATTGAAGAACTTCATTCCATTGCAGATTATTCAATTGAGAATACTCCCTCAGTATTATCTCCAATCCCTTCATACCCACAAGGTGAGGGTGGAATTTGGTCTTCAACTTCAACACCAAGGGATCATCAGGTTTTTATATTTCTTACACCTAGCAGAAGGATTATAGCGACCTATAACGCATATGAAACCGGAGATTTTGAAGACATATATTCACAGTATCCCTTAATCCTTGTACGTTGAACCAAGACACCTCGGAATAAAAACATGAAGCGACCTCATACTAAAATCTGTATCGCATTGAGCTGTATTACGTTATTCACAGCACACTTACCCCTTTACGCACAGACATGTAACACAGCAAGCATTGCCTCAACCACCCCGGGTACACGCTTTACTAGCTCTATTGCAGGCACTGTCACTGACACCATAACCGGGCTTATGTGGAAGTCTTGTGTTGAAGGGCAAGAATACAATGCGGATAAATGTACTGATGAACCAAGTTCATTCAATTGGACGGATGCTGTAGAAAGCGGAACTGCCAGCATATTTGCAGGATTTACAGACTGGCGCTTACCTAACATAAAAGAACTAGCCTCTATCATTGAAAGGCAATGCATAGATCCCACGTTGAACCTGAATATTTTCCCTGAATTTCCACGACCTAGTTATCCTTCAAAACCCTCGTTCTGGAGTTCAACACCCGGCATAGCGCTTAACCAACAAGCCAATATTTCCGGTGGTGCTTATTATGTGAATTTTTCAAATGGGCAAACAGGTAAAGAAAGAACAGGTAAAAAGTTCTATGTGAGATTAGTCAGAGATTCAGAGGCTGATTAAAACTACCCCATTCCCCCAGACGGCATCAAGGCCGGATAAACCGGCCTTGATGCTTTTCATCAGTTTTTGGACTTTCTGTTTGTTCCGTGAGCGTTCTCCCGAACGACTCACGATATGTTCGCCGCCTTTACGCAATATCGGCGCTCCGGCGACAGGATTAATGCGGACATGCCGCTTTTTTTTAGCCATTTCAAACCTCCTTAGGTTGTTGGCAATTTAAACCAGGCTAATTTTTCCAAACTACCCTGCTTCACTTTTTTACCCTTTTTCTTCGGGCGTGTATCTAGTTGTTTGACCATCTTTTTGACATGGCGTTCGTCTTTCAGGAAGATCGGCATATCATGCGTTTCCTGAAAACCAAAACGCCGTGGCAACTTGGTGTACAAAGAACGCGGTGGCGGACTATCATCAATACCTTTCATGCGGTTTCCGGTCTCGAAGGTATTGTAAAACACATTGCTCACCCCCAATTCACGACGTACCAACTGAATAGCCGCAGTCAGCACCGCTTCATCCCAAACCTTCGCATAAGGCGCAAGCACCTTACCCAGATAAGTATCGAAATCAGCATTTTCATAATACTCACGATTCCACTCATCCTTAGCCTGTCGCACCCAGTCACTCTGGATTTCCTCAATCAACGCCACATCCGCATCCATATCAAGGTCAATCCGCGCCCAGGCCAGTGTTTCATAACTACCATCCGTAATCACCGGATGACTGCTGTATGAAAACGCGGCGTATTCATCCGTCTTAATCAATTGACGAAAACGCTGCTGATGGTCATTAGCAAAGTTAAGCTGCAACACCAAATGATGACCACTACGGCTCATCTGATCCCACACCCGATCCGCATAACCACCATCACCCCAGTGGCTCAACGTCAGCACAAAGTTCAGCGGTGGCTGATCGCCATCCCACTTCGCCCATTCCAACTGCTCAGCGGTAATCACACCGTTACTGGCTTTAGCCATCACCTTTTTCACTGCCGGTTTAGTCAGTAAATGTGCATACGGTGATTGGCGCAGCTCGTTAATAGGCATGCTGTCGCCCATGTAATCCTGCAACAGCGACAACGCATAACCGTCACGTACATAATGAAACAACGTGCGTTCACCCGTCATGATTTCCAGAATTTCATCCAGAACCTGCTTCTCCATCATTTTCTTCCTGTTTTGAACTATTATTCGACCTGAATACGGCACCTTGGTGGTTGTGTATCGGCCTACTATTTTTAGATGTGAGGAGTGGGCCTAAGCCGCTCCCCGACAGGAAATAATGTTTAGTTTTCATGTTGATTATCCTTTTGGTTTAATCATTTAATAACGGGCTTAAATCCCCCTCGTTCCCCCTTCTACAAAGGGGGATGCTCTCCAGAACAACTGATCCTTACTGGAGGGTACTCCCCTTTGAAGAAGGGGAGACAGAGGGGATTTAGCTCGAAAGCACTACCCCTTAATACAAAGCACCTGCTTCAGGGTATGCACCACCTCAACCAAATCACTCTGGTTACGCATAACAGTATCAATATCTTTATAAGCACCGGGAATCTCATCCACCACACCCCGATCCTTGCGGCATTCAACCCCTTCGGTCTGTTCCACCAGATCACGGGTATTAAATTCACGCTTAGCCTGTGAACGACTCATCCGCCGGCCTGCGCCGTGGGAACATGAACAAAACGACTGCTCATTACCAAGGCCACGCACAATGAACGATTTCGCGCCCATGCTGCCCGGAATAATGCCTAACTCACCTTGCTGCGCACTGATCGCGCCTTTGCGGGTGACATAAACATCCGCCGCAAAATGCGTTTCCTTCTGCACATAATTGTGGTGGCAGTTAATCGCCTCACGGGTCGGTTTGAAGGCTGGTAATAACGGTTTCATCGCCGTCAGTACCAAACGCATCATCTCGCGCCGGTTGATCGTTGCGTAATCCTGCGCCCAGCTCACCGCTTCGATGTAATCATCAAAATGCTGCGAACCTTCTTCAAAATACGCCAGATCCTTATCCGGTAAACGACCGAGCATGTTGCCCATGTCCTTTTTGGCTTTGCTTATAAAATAACGGCCAATGGCATTACCAATCCCGCGACTGCCGGAGTGCAGCATCACCCAAACGTCATCATTTTCATCCAGACATAACTCGATGAAATGGTTTCCGCCTCCCAGCGTACCAAGCTGACGACCCCACACACGGTGGAAGTCACGCATCATCTTGATCAACCCGGGATGCTTATCGGTAATGGGCTGCAGGTGGTAATCCATCTGTTTTAACGTGGCGGCCTGAATGGCTTCGCGTTTATGCCACTCGAAACCTACCGGTACTTTGGATTCAATCGCTGAGCGCAGGCGCAGTAAGGTATCCGGTAGGTCATGAGCTTTCAGCGATAAACGCACGGCATTCATACCGCAGCCGATATCAACACCTACCGCTGCCGGAATAATCGCCCCTTTACTGGGGATGACTGAACCGACGGTGGCACCGATACCGAAATGCACATCGGGCATCGCCGCGATGTGACTGTGAATAAATGGCATCTGCGACAGATTACCCAACTGATCCAGCGAAGCGCTGTCTACGTCAGTGGTGTAAATCTTTACAGGCACCCTGCCTTTGTTTAATTCAAATTGAACAGGCATAACTAACCTCAATATTTATTATTTTTCCGAGGCTACAACGAAAAAACCCCGGAGACTGTCGTCATCCGAGGTTTTCTACATACGGCTATTCAAACCTGTATCTTCACACCAGACGACGACTCAACGTCCCCCGGTGGAATACACGAGGAACTTTAGTTTTGTTGACCTAATGGCCTTAAATTGAATATCCGCATGTATGAATCTCCTGTGTTAAGCACTTGCGTCGTGCTGGCCGTGAAAGCAAATTTCAGGGCTGTTAAAATGTGTTATTTAGCATCATGGAAAATTACCGGCTTGTCAAATTTTTTTTATTTGATAATTTAAAAGAAAATTTTGCGCAGTCATGGGTATTAGGCCGTAAAAAATGTATCGAGTAATTTAATCAGTAAAACAGTATTTTTCTCACTAAAATACCCACCAAAAGCGGTATCAGTTGTATAAAACCACCGAAAAAAGCGTGATTTTCAGGTAATAATTGGAAAATTACGCATTTTCTACATTTGATTAAATAACTCAATACTGATCTTTGAGTTATTTAATCATTAAAATTATTACGAAATCTCAACGCCCAGTATTTTCAAATCCCGCCAATATTCCGGATAAGTCTTAGCCACACAACCCGGATCAAGAATACTAATACCCTCAACCAACAACCCCACCAACGCAAAACTCATCGCAATCCGATGATCCGCATAAGTATGAATTTCAGTCGGCAAATGCTGCCCAGCCAAGCCCGAATCAGCATTAACAAGCAAACTAGACGGCTCTTCCTCAGCCAACCCCGGCTTAATTTTATTCAGTTCAGTGGCCAGCGCATTAATCCGATCACACTCCTTAACCCGCAGATTGGAAATATGCGTGAACTTCACAGGCGTATTATTAAAAGCCGCTAAAACTGCCAACGCAGGAATAGCATCCTGCATTTGTGAACCATCAATTTCGCCTGGCATATTCGGAAATAATTGCATCACCTCATAAGCATTAGCATCCGGCTGGGTCAACGTAGCAGGATCAACCCCTAAATCGATTTTACCCTGGGTTAGTTGTTCCGCCGCCCAATGATAAGTCGCTGCTGAGGCATCCGGCTCAACCGGATAGTCCGCTGCACGGTAACCCGTAGCTTCCACCTGCCATGTACCCACCACCGGCTCACTGACCTTTGCACCAAACCGCTGCATCACCGCCAGCGTAATATCAATATAACCCCGCGCATCAATATTCGGGTCTTTGAGCTTGATAGTCACAGGTTGATCATTAGCAGCCGCAGCCATCAGAATCGCTGAAATATATTGACTGGACAGACTGCCATCTACCGTCACCTGCTGTTGCGGAAACACACCATCACCCGACAACGTAACAGGTGGACAGCCATTCGTATCGACCACATTAACACCCATCTCACGCAGCGTATCCGTCAGCCCACTAATGGGGCGTTTGCGCATATGCTCATCGCCATCCACCACCGTTTCACCCTTAACCAGCAACGCAGTAGCCGTCAAAAAACGCGTGGCTGTGCCGGCATTCCCAAGAAACAACGGTGCTACAGAAGGTTGTAAAACACCCGTGCCGCTAACCACAAATTCTGTAGCGGATACCTGAGTCACTTCCACACCCAATTGGCGCAATGCCTCAGCCATGTATTTGGTGTCATCTGATGACAGCGCTCCCGTTAAACGACTCTCACCCGATGCCAGACCGGCCAATAACAAAGCACGATTGGTAATTGACTTTGAACCGGGCAGTGTCACCGCACCAATCAACGGTTCAGGGTGAGGCGTTATGCGTACAGCTTTGCTTTCCAGGTAACTCATAGGATGCTTCCTCAGTTTTAATAATGATGCGAAGGGTAGCCCATTTAATCTACTCGCCAAAAAAAATCAAGTGCCGGACAATACTTCCGTCTTTTTCCTGCCGAATAACCCACGCTTTTTCTTTTTCACCTTCTTGCGGTTAAACAACTGATACAAAACCGGCACAGCAAACAAAGTCAGCACAGATGAAAATCCAACACCCCACACAATAGCCGTCGCCACCGGCCCCCAGATCAACGACTGACCGCCCAGCCCTGTGGCCAATGAAAACAATCCGGCAATGGTGGTTAGCGTCGTAATCAGAATAGGAATCACCCGCCGGCGTGCCGCATACACCGTCGCATGCAATACCTTCATACCGTTTTTTACGCGATCATTTGCCGCTGATATCAGCACGATCGCAGCATTTACCGCAATTCCTGCCAACGCCACCACGCCGTAAAGTGTGTATAAACTCAGCGGATTCTGCGTCACCAATAAACCAAACACCACGCCGGTAAAAGCCATCGGTACCGTAAACAGGATCATCAGCGGCTGCCAGTAACTACCAAATTGAGTGCCCAGAATGAGATACATTAAGCCCACACCAAACAGGAATAACACACCAATGGCATCCAGACTCTCTTGAATATCGTCCAACTGACCCGAGAAATTCAGATCAATATTCGGAAAATCGTTCTTATATTTTTCCCATTCGGCCTTAAGCATCGCATTAGCTTGCACCGTATCAATCGGACAAATATCATAATCCGGCTTAGTTTTTTCCATCGCAGGTTGCACACGACACTCATAAAACGGCGCATCCTTCCGTTCCACCAAACCCGCTTCTAAGGTTATCGCACGGCGAAAAGAATAATGACGGATATTACCCAACGAGACATTACGCTCTTCTGAGACAAGATCATGCAACGGCATGCTTCCTCCACGAGGCAGCGGCATGCGGAAGTCCAGCAAGTCAGTCACAGCAGTCAACCCACCATGTTCCGCTTTAATCCGCACTTCCACTTTTTCACCCTGATCCTGCATATCGGCGACCACTTCACCATCAACCAACAGCCGTAGTGTGCGAATAACCTCTCTCGACGAAATACCGGCCCGCCGGATCACGTCATGGCGCAATTGCAAGGTCATTTCCATGCGGCCAGGACTGGCATCATCACTCACATCTTCAATACCAGGATGACGCTCCAGAATACCCTTCAGAATATCTGTCGCCCCCTGAATCTCCTCGAAATTATCGCCCCGGACTTTCACACTGATGGGCTTCGCAGTGGGTGGCCCACCGGCCATTTCAAGGAAGCTAATATTCACCGGCCCCAGTACACTGGTCACATCTTCACGCATGCCCTCAATAATCGCTTTAACTGCTCGCGAGCCTTCGGACACCGGCTTAAGACTTACTACGATCTGACCATAACGTTCGCCAAACAGAGGCTCCGTCTCAGTAAACAACTTACCGGCATAGGACAATACGGAACGCAGGTCATCAGGCTCCACATTTTTTTTAATCCGGGCCTCAACTTCCATTGTCTTTTTGATCGTCGTATCCAACGGTGTAGAACTAGGCATTTCAACATTGACATAAAATAAGCGCAGGCTATCTGAGGCAAAGAAATTAACCGGAATTAACCCAGCCCCCACAATGCCGATAGAACTCATAAACATCATGGTAATGGTGATCAGTGTGAGCTTGGGCCAGCGCAATGCTTTCATCAATAAGCGGGAATATTTCAGCTGTACCCAATGGGTTACACGCTCACGTATCCGCTGTACACGTCCGGGGTTCTTAAAATTCACCTTTGCCACGCCAACATGTGCCGGTAGCATCCAGAACGCCTCAACCAGACTAATGGCCAACGCAATGGAAACCACCATCGGAATAACCCGCATGAAATCCCCCAGAATTCCAGGCAATAACATCAATGGCAGGAAAGCAGCAATCGTCGTCAATACGGCTGTCGTCACCGGCAAAGCAACTTCCCCAACCGCATCGATAGCAGCCTCCAATGGCTGCATACCCCGCTGTAACCGGTAGTAAATCGACTCCACCACCACCACCGCGTCATCCACCAACATGCCCAACACAATCACGACACCTAACAAAACAGTGACATTCAACGTTTCGCCAATGTATGACAGCACCCAAAAGGTAGCCGCCAGAATAAACGGAATAGCCACCGCCGTCAGAATCGCAATCCGTACCCCTAAAAACAACCAAGCCACAAACAACACCAGCAACAAACCAATCAGGGCATTGCCTTCCATGATTCTGATCGCTTCACGGGTCGGAATAGTCTGGTCATCTACCAGTACCAATTTGACCCCCGTTGACTCAACACGGGTGTTACGTTCAGCAATATAAACTTTCAGCCGCTCAACCAAATCGAGAATATTGGCGGTATCGGTTTTCATAACCGCCATCATCACCGCAGGCTCGCCGTCTAAGCGCACCTCCTGACTGGCTTTTTCGCGGGTACGCTCAATAGTCGCGATGCGCGACAGCGGAATTTCACCCGCTAAACCCGGAATCGGTAACTGAGCTAATTCAGCGGGGTCACTGGTTTTCCCCACTAAACGGACTAACCAACTCTGGCTCTTCAAATCCAGCGTACCCGCTGACAAATCCTGAAACCAGGCGTTAATAGTATCCGCCAATTGCCCCGGCACTAAACCTAATGCTTCCAGCGCATCGGTATCAAACTTAATATTGATTTCAGGGTCATCCAGCGCCACCGTATCAACACGATCAACACCTTTGATCTGCTCCAGGGCTTTGGTAACATTCCGTGCCTGAATCCGTAAATTCTCATCATCGCCGACGGCCTGTACCGCAATCATCGCGGCAGGAAAGGCATTCGCTGTGGTGATTTCAATGATCCGGGACTCAAGTGCCTCAGCAGGTAAGCTGCTTTCCACATTCTGAATTTCACGGCGTAAATCAGCGATGCGCTTATCAAACGTCCGCGCGTCAATATCCGTAAAACGAATGAGCAAACTGGAGATATTTTCCCGACTATTACTGGATGCAAATTTAATATCCGAAATGCCACGAATGGCATCTTCCATCGGATCAGTCACCTGCTTTTCCACGTCCTCAGCACTAGCACCCGGCAAGACCGTAATGATGGAGATCCAGTTAAAATTGATGGTTGGATCCTGTTGGCGCGGCATCGAGCCGTAAGCCAAAAAGCCAATTACCAGTACCAAAACAAAAGTCAGGTTGGCTAATACGTGATTTTTCAGCAGACGTGCATACATGCTTTATTCACCAGCCTGCTTAATTTTCTGTCCATTGCGTGCACGGAGACGATTCGCATCAATCAACAAGGTATCCTCCGGCAGATCAACCAAAGCTGGCTGCCCTTCTCTGGCATTTTGCAGCGGATAAAACTCCGCCTTGCCATCAACGGCCAGCATCAGCCCCAAACCACCTTCACGGCGCAATAACCAATCCGGCGGAATCGCAGGCAACGCACCCTGCCAGCGGACACGCCCGGTTTTACCCACCGGCAAATCATGTGCGCCATTAACACGATAACGTACTTCCTGTGTGCCGCTGCCGCTGGCCACCTGAGCCACGACAGCCCTGCGCTCCACCTCAAATTCAACATCGCCACTGACAAAGCGCACCTTTTTGCCCTGCTCCTGATCCAATAACTCATCGGGAGAAAGTTGAGCAACCACCTCAAGCCCCTGATGTTGTAACAATTGGAAGGCAACCTGGCCGGGCGCACTAATTTGACCCAGTTGAAATTGCCGCTGGGTAATCTGGCCATCGAAAGGTGCTTTCACCAAACAACGTTCCGTCACTACTTCCTCAGCAGCTTGTTGAGCCAACGCATTTTCCAGCTCAGTTTCCACCGTTAATAGGTCAGCTTTTGCACCCTCTAAATCCGCCCTGGCTGTTTCCACTCCGGCTTTTGCCGTTTGCACCTCGGCCTTTGCCGTTTCCATGTCGGCTTTTGTCGTACCCATATTGGCTTTTGCCGTCCCCAAATCGGCCTTTGAACTACCCAGCTCAGCTTTCACTGTTTCCACACTAGCCTGACTCGATGCAACATCCGCTTTACCCGCCTGAAGATTGGCAGCGGCAGCATTAATTTCTTCACTCGCGGTCAAAACAGCGGCCTGAGCGGCGGCATAGTCTGCCTGTGCTGCTGATAAATTGCTTTGTGCCGAATTGAATGTTGCCTGAGCCTGATCCAGGACGTTGGCGGGAATTAATTGTTTATTGCGCAACTGGCGATTACGGTTTAACTCTGACTGTGCCAACTTAAATTGCGCCTGCGCAGCCGGTACACGCGCTCTGGCGGCATTCGCCTGCGCTTTAGCCGTATTCACACGGGACTTTGCCATATTAATACCGGTTCCGGTGGCTTGCATACGTGCAGTCGCCGCCTGAATACCGGCCTCGGCTGCTTTCACCCGCGAAGCTGCCGCATGCACCCTGGAAGCAGCCGCATTTACCTGAGATTCTGTAGCGCCGACACGTGACCCCGCAGCGCTGACACGCGACCCGGCTGCGCCGACACGGGATTCAGCAGCACCAACACGGGACGCCGCCGCATCGACACGCGCCGCTGTCGCTTTAATACGCGCTTTGACCGTTGATACACCAGCCTTGGCCTGTCGTACCCTGACATCATAAGTACGGCAATCAAGGCGTGCCAAAACGTCACCCTCATTGACCTCATCACCAACATCTGCTTTAATTTCAAGCACCTTCGCCGCTAATTCCGGACTGACCGGTGTGTCATTGGGGCTAATAAGCTTCGCTTCCACGTCTCGCTCCACCGGAATAGCAATCTTGCTCAGCACCATGACACTCACAGACAGCGCATCTTCAGCAGTCTCGTCTGCGGCTTGCAATACCGTGGCAAAGACTAGTGCTGAAAATGCCATCAAGGCTGTATAATAAACATTTTTCATTAACAAGTTATACCTGACTTAAAACGTTGCGAAACAATGCAAGGAAGGATATAACACTGCTTAACAACTTACTATTAACACTAATTGTTCCGCTATTAGCGATAAAGTGACGACTGCGTTATTTTCCGATGACGGAATGAACAAATTATTAAAAATAAACTAAATAATACAGGGGCTTAATATGGGATTTATTCGCAATTTACTGGCTGTGATCGGCTTGATTGCTATTATTGGCGGCACTTTCGCTTACACGCAATTTGGTCAGATGATTGGCCAGGCGGGTGACATGAAAGAAGACATAGTCGCATTGAAGGAGCTTGACCCGAAAGCTAAAGATGTCTACAAAAAAATGTGGCAGAAACTGAAAACCAGCGGTAATAGTGCTGACGCTACAGTGGACACCTATCCGGTTAATGAGGGCGTAACATGGCAGGCAGTCGAAGCAGCCATGAAATCCAAAGCCAATGAGCTGAATATCAATAATATTGGCGAATTACCTTTGTCTGATCAGGCAACTTTAGCAACCGGCCAGAAACACCGCTTCTTGAAAATCTACCAGATTTGTAACCCGCAAACAGCGATGCGCATGGTTGATTTCAGTGATGCATTCTCCGCTTATCTGCCTTGCCGTATCTCATTGATTGAAGACAAACAGGGTAAATTACAGCTCTATTCACTCAATATGGACATGATGATTTATGGTGGAAAACCACTGCCGGAAGCGCTTCACGAAGAAGCTATTGGCCTGCAAAACATCATTACTGCCATTATGGAACAGGGAGCAACCGGCTCTGAATTCTAATCGACAGACAAATTAGGCTCACACCCAAGCCTTCTTTAGAAAAGCCGGAGTGATTAGCTGTATCACTTCGGCTTTTTTATTTCCGGGAAAACAGCATCTTGTAATATCGAGGTGACTACCGGAACCATCATTTCAAGCTCCTCATCGGTCTTATCCAGAACCAGTTTAGCCTTATTAACCTCGTCCACCGTTTTAATTTCCGGCGGCTTAGTTTTCATTCGGAGCGCCCCAACTTCAGGCCCAAATGGCCCGGATTCCACCTCAGGTACAGCAGCCGGTTTGGATACCGGCCTCCGCTCAACACCCTCGGTTAACAGCGTCGGTTTATGCACCGGTGACTCAGTCACTGGTTTCGTCTGAGGCAACACAGTCGGCTTAGACACTGGTTGCGTTTGAGGCAACACCGGCGGCTTAGACACTGGTTGCGTTTGAGGCAACACAGTCGGCTTAGACACTAGTTGCGTCTGCGTTAACACCGGCGGTTCAGGCAGTGGCTTCTCCTCAGGCAGTATGGGCTTAGGTACTGGCTCAGACTGAACCCTGGCACGGGCAACCGGCTCAGATACCCTCTCAGGTTTAAGCACTTCCGACACTTCAACAACATCAGTCACTTCATCTGAATCCAGGCAGAAGAACACGCCCACACTCATCAGAAAAATACCGCCATACCAAAACCAAAAGCCAAGACCTTTCGCGGTAATCGCTACACTTTCTGTCGTTTCTGGCAATACATCAAACCAGAATGCCTGCGTAGCAATCAACAAACCAACGGCCGCAAAGATAGTTGCCCTCACCGGGGCACTGTACATAAGAATAACAGCGATCAGCAAAAACAGGTTTGCGTACCAGGCAAATTGAAGTACAACAAATCCCATCCAACCACTAACAAACACCCAGTAGCCAGCAATGTTGCGGTCAGCAGTTTCAAAAACAGGAAACCAGAATGCAGCAACCCACAGTAAACCTCCAAAAAATAAGGCAACAGAAGCTACTGAGATGTGGCTATGGGATTTTGCAGTCATTATTTCTTCCGGTTTTTGACATATCGCCAAGTATGGCATCCAATCTGGCACAGTATAAAACTTTCTGGTCACATAGAAAATCAATTAACACAAACGTTAAAATGCCATTAGTTAATAAAGTGTATTTTCACACTTCAGCTTTATGCACCACAATAGTGCAAGTCATTCACAAAATAAGTGCCATTTTACAATGATGCACAATAACAGTGATTATTCATGACTAATTTTTGACTGACTCCCCCCCTGCTGGTCGGAATCCCTATTTTTGTGCAAAAAGAGGCTAGGCAAAATCAATCCACTCGCTATGATGGCTTCATTTTTCAAGCATCTGAAGGTCAGCACATGGAACAACTCACCTCTGCATTAGACACACTGTTTGTCCTGATCGGCGCAGTCATGGTTCTGGCCATGCATGCAGGCTTTGCATTCCTCGAAGTCGGTACGGTACGCCACAAGAATCAGGTTAACGCTCTGGTAAAAATCATTGCCGATTTTGCGGTATCAACTATCGCTTACTTTTTCATTGGCTATTACATCGCTTATCAAGTTGGCTTTTTTGAAAGTGCATCTATTCTGGCGGAAAAAAATGGTTATGAACTGGTTAAGTTCTTCTTCCTGTTAACCTTTGCTGCGGCTATCCCGGCGATTGTTTCCGGCGGCATCGCCGAACGTGCCAGGTTTTATCCACAAATATTCGCTACCTTTATTCTGGTCGCATTGATCTACCCGTTGTTTGAAGGCATTGTCTGGAATGGTGCGTTCGGTATACAGGACATGTTTAGTGCCACATTCGGTGCAGAATTCCATGACTTCGCCGGATCTATTGTAGTACATGCAATGGGCGGCTGGATTGCATTGGGTGCCGTCATTTTGTTGGGAGCACGACATGGTCGTTATAATAAGAAAGGGCAAATTTCATCCGCCCACCCGCCGTCAAGCATCCCGTTCCTGGCATTGGGTGCATGGACACTAAGCGTGGGCTGGTTCGGCTTTAATGTAGTGTCAGCACAAGCTGTTGAAGGCATCAGCGGCTTAGTCGCCATTAACTCACTGATGGCGATGGTTGGCGGTATTCTGGCAGCGGTCTTCGTGGGCAAAAATGACCCTGGCTTCGTACACAACGGGCCACTGGCCGGATTAGTCGCGGTTTGTGCTGGTTCCGATTTGATGCACCCTATCGGCGCATTACTCACCGGTATTATTGCGGGCGTGCTGTTCGTCTGGGCATTCACTGCGACACAAAACAAGTGGAAAATTGATGATGTATTAGGTGTATGGCCACTGCATGGTATCTGTGGCGCATGGGGCGGAATCGCCGCAGGCATCTTTGGCCTGGAAATGTTTGGTGGCATGGGCGGTGTTAGTTTCATGGCTCAACTGGCCGGTACAGTAATGGGCATCACCGTTGCAACTGCCGCTGGATTCATTGTTTATGGAATCTTGAAGAAGACAGTTGGTATTCGCCTGACTCAGGAAGAGGAATATCAAGGTGCTGACCTGAGTATTCATAAAATCAAGGCTAGTCCGGAAGTCTGATCGATCAAAGCCGTTACAATGCTGGCCAGCTAATAATTCTATGCTGGCCAGTGCTTTCTGGAAGACTTACTCCACACCATAGAACAAGCCAGCATCAGTATTCCAATAGCGTCAAACATACTGAAAGAAGAAGAAAACACAGTGAAAGAAGAAGAAAAAATTACGCTAACTGACAGGCTTATTTCAGCTGCCATGCTGGCCGGGTTTATTGCGATAACACTAGGGCTACTTCCCTTTGCCCTTGCGTACGTGGGCATTGGAAAACTTGGAATTGGCCTATATGAATCCCCGTAATTATAAAATCTCTTTTGGCCTGTGGGCAGTCATACTATTTGTGGCACTTATCCCATACCTCTAAGCCATTACATCAGGTGATGCTAATAATTCCAAACAGTGCCATCCTGCAAGCGTGTCACCGGATGAAAACCCTGCTCATAACTATAACGCTTAGCCTCCGACTCATCAAAATCCACCCCAAGCCCCGGCTCATCACTCACATAAAACAAGCCGTCTTCCAACCAATGCTCAGAAGGAAACAGCGCATCACACTCAGACGTACCCAGCACCAAATACTCCTGAATACCAAAATTTGGTGCCCAAACATTTAGATGATGTTGTGCCGCCATTGAAATCGGTGAATGACTCGGCGCACCATGAAAACCAGTACGGACATTATGCAAACCAGCCAGATCAATAATCCGCTTCACATGCGTAATGCCACCCGCATAGGTAACAGCAACACGGATAAAGTCGATTAACTCTTCCTCAATCAGCTTATTGCAGTCATAAATCGAGTTAAACACTTCCCCAATAGCGATAGGTATAGTCGAATGTTGGCGTATATACCGTAACGCAGACTGATCTTCCGCCGGAGTTGGATCCTCCAGCCAATACAGATTAAAAGGCTCCAGTGCCTTAGCGAAGGCTGCAGCCTCACGTGGTAGTAAACGATGATGCACATCATGCAGAACCTTTAGATCATCACCAAAACGCTCACGAATTTTTTCAAAGACTAACGGCATATAGCGCAGGTATTTATCTGTATCCCAAATTTCCTCTTTCGGCACGGTGCCGGAGAAATCAGTAATAAAGTTTGTCTCCAGCTCAGCTTTTTCACTAACGCCATAACTGTGTGCGGGCATACCTGGAATACCACACTGCACCCGCACCGCTTTGTAACCTTGCTGCACATAATCTGCGATAGAATCGAGCAGAACGTCCAGATTCGAACCAGTGGCATGTGCATAAACCAAGGCACCTTCACGACTCTTACCACCAAATAACTGATACAGAGGCAACCCTGCAATTTTCGCCTTAATATCCCACAACGCAATATCAATCGCACCAAAAGCAGCCATGGCAATCGGCCCGCGTCTAAAATACGCACCCCGATAAAAATACTGCCAGAGGTCTTCGCTATTACGGGGATCTTTACCGATCAAACAGGGTATTAGATACGCTTCAAGATACGCTGCGGTAAGGGTTTCACGGTTATTAAGCGTGGCATCGCCTAAACCATAGACACCTTCATCGGTCACTATTTTCAGAGTGACATAATTTTTCTGGGGGCCGCCAATGAAGACCCTTGCATCAGTTATTTTCATACAATTTCAAAGTTCTTTCACGCTCACCCTCTTCTGGGCCACGTCTTTCAAAACATGCTAACTAAAAGGAAAGGAACTGAACCGGCAAAGTACAGGACTTTACCGATAACGCCTCCCCCTTAGCAAAAGGGGGAACGAGGGGGATTTATCTCTTAGAGAGTGTTTACTTTCTAAGAGAACAACAACCCACCATTAATATCGTAATTAGTCCCGGTAATAAACGCAGCCTCATCCGAAGCCAAAAACACCGCCAGATTAGCCACATCTTCAGAAGTGCCCTCACGCTTCAACGGCGTAATACCCGCCACATGCTTACGCACTTCATCTTTAGTAAAGATATTATGAAAATCAGTATCAATCATGCCCGGACACAGTGAGTTAACACGGATATCAGGGCCTAATTCTTTAGCCAGACTACGGGTGTAAGTCATTACCGCACCCTTGGATGCTGCATAAGCAGATGAACCCGGCCCGCCCCCGTCACGACCGGCCTGAGAAGCAAAGGTCACGATTGAACCGCCCGCTGTCATGTGAGGCACACAAGCCTGCACCGCCATGAACAATGAGGTCACGTTCAACGCCATCACCGTGTTCCAGTGCGCCAAAGTCATTTCTGCTGTCGTTTTACGTGCCACCAACCCACCGGTTACATGAATCAAAGAATCAATCCCACCAAAGGTTTCAACTGTTTTTGCTACCAACGCATCAACATCAGCCTGACTCGTCATATCACCCTGCATAGCAATCGCTTTACCACCAGCCGCTTCTATCTCGCTTACCGCAGAGTCAGCACCCGCGCTGCTGCTGTGATAATTAATAACCACATTAGCCCCGGCTTTCGCCAAACGCATAACACATGCACGTCCGATATCACGCCCACCACCGGTTACAATTGCTGTTTTTCCCTGTAAATCCATTTCGCTCTCCTATTAAGTTGCTTTAGCTAATTTCTGTACCACGATTTTAAAAGACCGCTCTTCTGAATCCGTAAAATACAGATCACAGTCATAACCCTGATCATCTAAAAAGTGGAAAATTCGTTTCGGTTCCTCAAGGCTATATGGAACCAACAGAGTAACAATGCGATGACGTTTACTCATCGGGAAATTAGCACTGAGGTGACTACTCTCTGGCAAACCAGCATAGTCAGCAGGATTAACACCGGAAAAACCCTTCTCCTGTGTCAATTGCCCGCCCCCTCCTTCCGACCAGATAAACTGCCCATAAAAACCGGCTTTTTCACCGTTATAGCGGAAAGAGTTTTCGCCAAGATTAAATGGCCCGTTACTGTGCAATAACCACTGAACCTCAACCGGCTCATCCGCATCGATACTGTCAATGATCACAAAATAGTTATTTTGGACAAAATAAATCTCACGCTCAACACGCGTCACTTCCGGGTTGAAATGCTGATAAGCCGGAGTCGCATCACCGTGAATATAAACATGATCGTCATGTTCTATCGCTTTGGTAATTTGTCCCGTTGAACGCATCGCAATCGATTTATCCCGATCAGCATACTGACCCTTCCCATTAATCATAATGGCATTTTTAGAACGGGTTTGACGTCGCCATTTTTGGTGCATATCGCTGCCAAATGCGACGTAATAGCCGGACTGTATCGCCAAATCTTCGCCATAAGCCGCCAAACAAAACGCGTTTTGATCGCCATGGCTGTGGCTGATTGATCCGAAGCTACTCGACTTCATAACAAAGTGAATATGCTGCGCGGGATCATCCATACGGTGCTGAATCGCCACCCAACCTGTACCCTTAAACCAGCGCAGCTTATCGATATTAGCGGGCGCGACAGCTTCAACGGAGGGGAAATCGTGCTGATACATCAGCTCATCAAAATTCAGATCCCACCAACCGTAATTATAAAACGCCATTTCCGTGCCGGGATCATTGCGTTTTACTTCCTCAAAATACCATTGATACGCCGCATTGCCCGTGACACCAGCAAATTGGCGCACGTTATAACCGACTTTCAGGCAGATCGAATCACCCAATGTTGAGTCGTCACCAAAAGTCGCACGTCGGGTGCTCGGTGCTTTGGTGTACATGGGGAAGTCAGCCGTATTTTGGAAAAACGGACGCTGGTATAAATCATAGCCCAGGTAGCTTTTCATTAAATTAGCCGCTTCGACGAGATACGCCATCGCAGTCATCCAGTAATGCGGCCCTTCGGCCCAACCGCCTTGCTCATCACCCCAAGGGGTATAAACAGTGGAGAGAAATTCAATGGAATAATCCAGCCACTCTTTGGCTTCCGGCTCCTCATCCCACATGGTCATGCAGGCAGGTATCAATACCGCATACACCGAACGTACGGCATGACTGTCATAAGGAAATAAATGAATATTGGCATGTTTAATTACATGATCTGCGACTTGTCGGGTTCTCGCCATCAGCGATTTGCGCACCAATAATCGCTCTTCTTCTGTGAGTACGTTGTGTAACCAGTCGTACCCCCAAGCGAGTGCAACCGCTACTCTGAATGCCCATTCGTCAGTATACGCACGCGAGGTGGTTCCATCCGGATCCCATTCTGCTGCTGCGAGTAACCAGTCCTTAGCTTTTTGCAGGTAATCAGGCTTGTCTAACACCTTGCCTGCGATAGCTAAATGCCGGATCGCGTAAATCAGCTCCTGGCAATCGATGTAGGTTTGCCGCCAAATGGGGGCAACACGCGTATTATTCGGGTAAGGCTCCGGCTCACTCATCACAGGCCTATCAAGCCAGGGTACAACCGATTTTTCAAAGAAGGCATCCCAGCTGCAAAAAGACGGATCATCTTTCAAAGCCTGCTGGAATGTTTTAATAGTGTCGGGGTTTAACCAAAGGCGGGGGTGTGTAGTAGCAACATTTTCATAACGTTGCTTACGCCCCGTTAGCGGCACTTCGGTCGCACCGGCTTCAATGGTGAACTCACGCACCTGACTCCATGCTGTTTGAGGGGCATTAGTTGCCACATCCCAAACCGCATACGACCAGTATTGTTGACCGGGCTTAAACAGTACATCAGGTGTGAAAAAATTAAGAGGTATGCCCGTAAAAATTTGGGTGTCCGCATCCGGGAAACTGTCACTAGCCGAGACTTTCAGCACATAAAGCGCCTCGTCTTCAACAACCGGCAACCACATAAAACGCGGCGGATTTTCTATAATTGAAGCACCAGCAGCGGGCGAATATTGAATATTCAGGCGACCAGCTTTTGGCTCATCAAGGTAGCCAGCAGATGTTATTGGAGTAGACGACATTGATACCAGATCTTAAAGTTTAAGCAGCATGATGATTTTCATGCGTACTTTGATAAAAGGTGCCGCCCACCGCAGACTAGTGGGCAGCATTCAAAATGCTTACTGGATTAAGCAGCATGCGTATTTTAACGCTTAGCCACCGTATTGACGGTCGTAAGCAGACTGCATCACTTCGATAACCTTACTCAGTCCCTTCTTCTCGAGCTGGTCAGAATAGGCATCCCAATCGGCTTCAACATCACCGGTTCCCAGAATCCATTCCTGCTGACGTTCCAGCATGTAATCACGGATTGAGGCCCAATATTTGTCGTATACTTTCTGCTCGTCCTTATTGAAAGCCACACCCAAGAACTGGTCGATCAGATAATCACCTTGGTCGTACAGTGCGATACCTTCCAGTGCGAATTTGTTCGACCACTGTGCCTCGTACTTATAATCCTGATAATAACCACGTGCCTGTAATTGAGCACCCACGGCATACAATTGATTATTCAGTGGCTTACCGTTAGTCAACATCTCTTCAGTAAAAATGGCTTCACCATCGACCACGTTGTACTGCTTACCCTCAACACCGAAGTTTGCCAGGCGGCGACCTTCAGGCGAGAACCAAAAATCAAAGTACTTAATGGTTTCTACGGGGTGTTTATTGGTATGACCAATCGCCCAGCCGTCCGGTTTAATCGGAATACGGCGATGCTCTTCAATGCGCTTACCAGAAATCGATGCTGGCGGTGCAATGGCCTTAAACTCAAAGCCTTCAACTTTACCTTCCAGCGATGTGTTGTAGCCTGAGGTAGATGCGAACCAGTCATGCGTCATGCCACCGAGATCTTCAGACAACAGATAATCGCGCGAGCTGGAACCACGGGTAAAGACTTCCGGGTCGATCAGCTTTTCTTTGTACCAACGTGCCAGATTTTTGATACCTTCACGGTAGCCTTCGCCTGCATACGGATGTTGTAATTTACCGTCATTAACCATGAAATCGTGGTAAGTATCGGAACCGGAAGAACGACCATCCCACAACGTTACGAGACGGATAAGCTCAGGCCATTGGCGTGCAAAGAAAGGAATCTCGTCTTTCTTGCCATTACCATTCGGATCTTTATCGCGGAAAGCTATCAATACTTCTTCAAGTTCTGCCACGCTTTCTGGCGACTTAAGACCCAACTTGTCCAGCCAGTCAGTACGCATAAAATAAGCGCGACCATACTTACCATCCGGCAAATACGGGATGTAGTACATATTGCCATCAGCCGCCGACAGTGCTGCCTTGATTTTAGGGTTCTTTTCAAAGAACGCCTTAAGGTGTGGAGCATGCTCTTCAATCAGATCATTCAGTGGTGTAAACGCACCTTCCGGCCCGTACTGATTAACAAAATCCTTCAGGCGACTGGAACCAACGATGTCAGGGATTTTTCCCGATGCCAGCATCAGATTTAGCGCTTCAGTCTTACCACTGTTTTCATCAGTCAGTGTATTAGCACCAACTGTTGCATCAACCAGGTGAATATTCGTCATCGCCCGTGCAGCTTGTTCGACCGGCCAATCTGAGTTATAGCGCGGATAGCGCTTGTGATTCATCTGGATTTTGAGTTCCAGTGGCTCGTCGACGATTTTTAAATCATCGGCAGCAAAAGCCGGGGCGGCTGCCATTGCAGTAGCAGCAACAATGGCAGCCGCTATAGCCGTTAAGTTTAGATATCGCATAGATTCTCCTCCGTTCACGATATGATTATTCTTTAACCCCGCCCAAAAGAATGCCTTTGTTAAAGTACTTCTGGACATAAGGATAAAAGAGCAAAACCGGAATTATCGAACAAATGATAATCGCGGCAGTTACAGTTTCAGCGCTGTAAGACGCGTCGAGTAAAGTGGCTGAAAACTCGTGGTCATCAGACAACTCAGCAATTTTTTTGCGCAGGTACACTTGCAGCGGCACCTTGTTTTCATCTTGTAAAAGCACCATTGCCCAGAAGTAGCCGTTCCAACGCGAGACGACACAAAACAGGGTGATAGTGACAATCGCAGGCTTGGACAACGGCACAAACACTTTCCACAGCACCTGAAAATCATTAGCCCCATCCATCCGGGCGGCCTCTTCAAATGAAGCAGGGATACTTTCAAAAAAGTTGCGCAATAAGATAATGTTGAAAGCATTAACAGCAAAACCGATGAGAATACCGAAATAGCTATCTAACAACCCCAGATCACGCATATTCAGCCAAAAAGGGATCATGCCCGCGTTAAACCACATGGTGAAAGCCACCATCAGATTCCAGAACCGCCGCCCGATAAGCTGAGGGCGTGACAAGGCATAAGCACCGGGGATGATAATCATCAGGCTCAGTAACGTGCCACCAATCGTATAAAAGAAGGTGTTGAGGTACGTTCTCCAGAACATTGGATCAGACAGGATGAACTCGTAAGCCCCAAGCGTGACACCGACCGGTGTCAAAACGACGGTACCCGCACGCGCTGCAAAGCCGGAGCTAAACGAAGTCGCTGCGATATAAATAAATGGGTAGAGCGCTGCTAGTGCGAACAGGGCAATTAGCAGCATATTCAAGCGGGCAAAGAGCTTGTCTCCCCGCGAATAAAGATTCATGTTGCTCATCGTTTTCCCCTCACCACAACGACGTTTTGGAATAACGCCTCGATATCGTATTAGCCGCCATCACCAGAACGAACGCCACTACCGCGTTGAACAGACCCGCCGCCGCCGCGAAATCGTACTGCCCATTCTCCAGGCCCTGTCGGAAGATAAAGGTATTCACCACATCAGCCGTTGAATAGGTTGCGGGCTGGTAGAGCAGGATGATTAACTCAAAACTGACTTCCAGTAAGTTACCGATGCGGATAATCAGCATGATAAGAATGGTCGGCAAAATCGCCGGCAGGGTGATTTTCCAAATCATCTGCCAACGAGAAGCACCATCAACAACTGCACTTTCATAAAGTGAAGGGTTAACGCCCGCAATAGCCGCCAAGAATACAATGGACGAGAAACCAGCCTCTTGCCAGACACCTGAGCCAATAAATATCGGCCGGAACCATTCGGGTTTTGAGAGGAAGTAAATCGGCTCCACCCCAAACCAGCCAATGAAGGTATTAACGATACCTGCTGAAGGAGAAAATGCCGTGATTACGATACCGGCGATAATAACCGTCGAAATAAAATGCGGCAGATAAACTATGGTTTGTGCCGCTTTTTTAAAACCCTGGTGCATAATCTCATTGAACATCAATGCCAGAATGATGGGAGCCGGAAAGCCAATGAGCAAAGTCAGTGCACTTATTTTTACGGTATTCCAAACGGCCCGTACGAATTGATCACTCTGAAACAGCGTTTCAAAATGCTCGAAACCAATCCACGGACTAGCTGTGATCCCTTTGAAGATACTGTAGTCCTTAAAAGCAATCTGTAATCCGTACATCGGCGTATAAAGGAACATAATGAACCAGATAATCGCCGGAGCCAGTAACGCATAAATCTGCCATTCCCGCTTAAAATGACGGATGTACCAGGAGAACTTTTTTTGTAAGTTAGTCATAAACTTCGCCCTCCGTGGTTAAACCCGGTCAGGGTGATCAAAAGCGTCACCCGTTTCCTTATCGAAAACCTTAATGAGATCAGGTCGGAAATAGAACGCCTTCACATTTTGTAAATGTTCAATCTCACCACCGGTTTCAGCCTTAACCACAAACGATCTGTCATACAATGTGGTGTGCAATAAGGCCTCTGAACCCAGTGTTTCAACCAGATCAATCTCAACCGGAATAGCACTGGCTTTGCCATCCGAGGCAATCATCACATGCTCGGGGCGGACGCCTATGACTATTTTTCGACCCTGACTATGCGCGTCTAACTCTTTGGAGGGTGGCAATTCAACGCTGTGACCGTTCACATCAGCAAATAACTTATCACCCCGAACATCTAAAGTACCCTCCAACTGATTCATCGGCGGAGAACCAATAAAACTGGCGACAAAGACATTTTTCGGATAATTAAACAACTGCATTGGCGTGCCAATTTGCTCAATGTGTCCATCACACATCACCACAATCCGGTCTGCCAACGTCATGGCCTCCACCTGATCATGAGTGACATAAAGACTGGTAACACCAAGGCGCTTGTGCAAACGTTTAATTTCCGCACGCATCTGGGTACGCAACTTGGCATCAAGATTGGAAAGCGGCTCATCGAACAGAAACAATTTAGGATGCCGGACGATTGCACGCCCCATCGCTACACGCTGACGTTGACCACCCGACAGGTCAGCAGGACGACGCCCAAGGTATTCCGTTAAACCCAATATTTCGGCCACTTCTGTGACTTGCTTCTCAATATCTTGTTTGTTTACTTTGCGAATTCTCAGCCCGAATGCAATATTCTCTTTCACACTAAGGTGGGGATAGAGTGCATAGTTCTGGAACACCATCGCCACATCACGGTCTTTCGGCGCAACCTCATTAACAACACGACCATCAATCGAAATCGTACCGCCTGAAATTTCCTCAAGCCCAGCCACCATGCGCAGTGTGGTTGACTTCCCGCAGCCGGAAGGCCCGACTAAAACCACAAATTCCTTCTCCGCCACTTCCAAATCAATACCATGGACAACCTCGATATCCCCATAGCATTTAACTATTTTTTCAAGCGTTACACCCGCCATCTTTTCTCCAACCCACCTCGGTACGACTCATCACAGTGCCTGCTATTAAGCACGCTGTTTAAATCGCCCTGAATTTAATACTTCGATAAAATCTAATAATCTGGCATGAGAAGAAAGTTCCTCCACTTCCCACTCTAAAGAACCAACATGTGCAATCATTGCCGCTTCGGCGTCTTCCGGCGAGCCGCGATTAATGGCTGAAACAATCGCTTTGTGCTCATCAATAACCGCCCCTTCGCGGCGAATATTGTGTAGTCGTTTCAAATGCCTCATGCGATAAACGTCAGCCTGTGTATCTTTCATCATGCGCCATACACCCGGCACACCCGCCGCATCGAAGAACGCCTGATGCAATGCTTCATCCAACTCAAAAAACAACTGGTCTTGTTTGGCTGCCAGCGCCTGCTCTTGTTTTTTGAGCAAGCTGTCCATGGTCAGATTGATACTCCAATTTCCACGCTGTAACGCTGCACGCCTGACGGCTCCAATTTCAAGCTGCAACCGGACAAAACAAGCCTCTATATACCGTTCAATCTGAATCGGTGTAATGAAGGTGCCCGTCTTTGGCACGATGGTCACTAATCCGGCACTTTGTAAGCGAATCATCGCTTCACGTACCGGCGTTTTGCTGGCTTGTAAAGCTTCTGCGACTTCCATCTCAGAAAGCATTTGGCCGGGATGAAGCTGAAGCGTGATGATTAAGTCTTTGAGTAATAGGTAAACCTGTGAAGTGAGAGAACCATGCGCAGTATTGAGCGACTTATCTTTCAATAAATCCGCAATCAATAAGGTATGACCCACCTCCGGCATCTGCATCTCCTCTTTAGCATGAACCTGCTCCCTGATGAACCAATGCCAATCAAGATCTGATATACTAGATGTGATTATTGATTAATGCAAATTTTTCTAAAAAATATTATAAAAATGAGGGGCAACACTAGAAAGCAAGACAGGGCAACTTCAATAAACCATCAAGATATTGATATTTAACAATTTTTAATTTTATGTCAGTTCAGGGATAGAAGATTTTTTGCGCAAGCTCTACTGAGAAGTGGAAAAAATTCATGCTGGCGGGTCAAGATAACAATACCAGATACTAATATACCAGATGGAAATCAGCCTCACTTCCCAGAAACATTCAAAGTCTCAATATAATCTAACAGTTCGGGATTTGAAGACAACACATCAATCTCGGCTTCCAACGAACCGATATGGCGGATCAACGCAGCTTCCGCATCATCCGGCGAACCAGCCCGTATAGCAGCCACAATATCCCTATGCTCTTCAATTACTTGCTGCCCACGACGAATATTATACAAACGCTTCAGATGCCTGACTCTGTACACATCCGTCTGAGATTTTTTAACCATATTCCAGACACCTGCCACACCCGCCATTTCAAAAAAGGCTTTGTGCAGTGCTTCATCATATTGGAAAAACAACTGATCATTCCCGTCACCCAGTGCCTTGACCTGACGACTGATCGTTGCCTCAAGATGCAACGCTGCTTTTAGATCATTACTGCGCTCAGCCGCACGCCGCACTGCACCAATTTCAAGTTGCAGCCGTGTAAAACAAGCTTCGATATAATGCCCCAGGCTGATCGGGGATACATAAGTACCACTTTTAGGAACGATGCTCACCAATCCAGTGTCTTCAAGCCGGATCAGCGCCTCACGCACAGGGGTTTTACTGGCCTTCAGCGATTCCGCCACTTCTTTTTCGGAGACCCGTTGGCCAGGCTTCAGGCGAATATTGATGATGAGATTCATCAATATGTCATAGATTTGCTGCACCATCCCCTGATTAACATCAAGTGATATACCTTTAAGTAATTCGGAAACGCTTTCATCTTTCAGCTTAGTCATTTTAACCCTGTATCGTTTTACCTTAGCAACTGATATATTTAACTGGAAACTAATATCTTAGTGCTTAAGGTTATGCACCGACTGATCCTGACACCAGAAGACTGTCCGGGAACAGCCGCCCTAGTTTGCAACAAAACTAACGCTTTGTGTAATAAGAGTTACAACCCGCACAGAAGAAGGATCTGGCGCATGCCCCACTGTATTTTTGAATACGCGCAAACTGCTGAACAACCACACACTTAATGCAGATGAACAAACCGGGCAATCGTAATATTTTCTCACTGGCATGGCCGATTGCCATGAACGCCGTGTTACTCCAGCTCATCCTGATTATCGACACCGTATTAGTCACTCCATTGGGTGAAGAATCGCTGGCAGCGATGGGACTGGCAGCCAGTATTGCGGGCATTATCCTGGGTTTGTTATTCGCCTTTTCCAATGGCACGCAACTGATCATCGCGCAGGCTTATGGTGCAAAAAACAATGATGCTATCGCAATGGGTTTTAAGGCCGGATTAGTCATCAACCTGATCATTGCCGTCATGGGCATCCTGTTTACATTTACACTGGGCCTGCCACTGATTACAACATTGGCCGCAACTGCGTCAATGGCGGCGCTAAGTTATGATTACCTGGGTATTTTTTCCCTGGTCTTTATTGGTATTGCAGGATGCCAGAATCTCTCAGTTTTTTTCAATGCCACGGGTAACAGCCGCCTCCCCTTCTATGCCAATATTATTGAGTTACCAATCAATATATTGATAAGTACGGTGCTGATTTATGGCTGGTGGGGGTTCCCCGAAATGGGCTTAACCGGAGCCGCTACGGGTAGCGCTGTTGCGGTATTTTGCCGCCTGATATTTCTGGTTATTTTCAAGCACAAACAGGCGAATGCCTTCACAGCATTCACACAAACAAAACCCGTAAACCTCACCTTCCAAACCATTCGCAGCCATCTTGCACAGGCAACCCCCATCGCCGGTACGTTCGTGAGCATGGTGCTGGCTAATAGTGTGTGCATGATGATTTACGCCAAACTCGGCATTAATCAGTTTGCAGCGCTGACATTAATCACACCCTGGGTAAAAGTCGCCGGACACATCACTACGGCATGGGCGCAAGCCACCGGTATTCTGGTCGGCCAGCTACTGGGCGGTAAAGCATGGGACTGGCTGGATCAGTTTATTAGTCAGTCGTGGCGCATTATTCTTTTTCTGGGCGGGATAGTGGCCGCGATTTATCTGGGGATGTTCTACTTATTCGAAGCGCTCTACCCCGAATTACAGGAAGAAACTTTAAACACACTCTGGCAGTTTATGCCTATTCTGGTAGCGATTCCTGTGATCAGAGCCAGCAATACAATCTGTGGCCATGTGCTCCGGGCTGGTGGTGATGCGGTGCATGTATTCAAGATTCACTCAGTCGTACAATGGTTGGTAGTGGTGCCGTTGTCGGCGCTATTTGTGTTGCACCTTGAGCTATCTGCTGCGTGGGTTTTTGGGCTGATATTGCTGGAAGAAGTGATTAAATCCGTGCCTTTTCATAAGCGCATGTATCAGGGGGAATGGAAGAAGAGTTTGAGTTAACAACAGAATTGATAAAGGAAAATATGGTTAATCAAACGTGCACTTGATGCCAATGTCGGCGATGGCGCAATCTGGTGTATGTAATAGCAGGCTTTGTAGTCGCTGAAGAAAGCATATTAAGCAACCCGGAAGCCTTAAGCTACTTCACCCTGACTACCTCTTTTTCCACAAAATAGCTATAATGTGCTACGTAGCTCTATAGGAGGGATGGGGATTGTACAAAACAAGCTAAATCGGCTTCCTAAGCCATAACAATGCCTTCTGCACTTCAGCATGGCAATGCTGCTCTCTGTATTTGGCTTAATTTACAAGCAACTCACTAAATACATGCCGAAAGATGAAAAACCACTCAACTGGAGAGAAAATGAACAACCTATTAAAATTTTCATTGATTGCAGCTATATCAATCCACATCACAGGGTGTAGCCTTTTAGATCCCAGTGCTGAAATAGAATATATTATCCCTGTGCAAGATGTCTCACTGAGTGTTGGTGAATCAACTATTGTTCATGGAGCGATAGCTGATTGTGGGCAAGAGACACGATTCTGGTCAGACATTAGTATCCACCTGCCAATCTCTGAAACGGGCTTCTTTTCAAACGCCGGACGTGGCCTTATCAAAAGCAAAAGGTGTGGAGGCACAAAATCTGCGTTAAAAGTAAGGTTTACGGCTAATAAAGTGGGGTCTGAAAGCCTCACCATCTTTGGTGATCCACTGAATATTGTTGTTAGCGATAAGAACGCAATACAGCAAAACAAACCGAATCCGGAAAGAATAGGTACTGACAATAATAGCATTACTTTCCTGCCGCCAAAAGAAACGCCATCAAACCCAATCAACACGGAAAAAACTGAGTCCTCAGAAGGATCTATGCTGGGCAATATTTTCCAGTGGATTGATAGAGATGTAACGGCCAAATAAAAAACATGGAATAAGACAGGACATCAGACACCCTAAAGCCCGTCTCTGACTCTGATAGAGCGGGCTTGCGACTTGGGTTAACCTACTCCCCGGTCACTTTTCTAGTTTCAGGAAGTAATCGTAGATTTCAGGCACATTACCTTCGCCCATGCCGTTATCAAGCGCAGCCTGAAGATTCGATGCAGTGCCTTCGGCAATCTGAGCACGTGTACCCAGGTTCTCAACCATCTCCAGGAAGTAGCTCAGGTCTTTATTGGCGTTGGCAATAGAGAAACCTAAATTACTATTACCATCGACCGCATAGTTTTTGCAGAATTGCATAAACGGCGAGTTAGACGGGCCGGCAGACATAATGTCAAACAACTGCTGGCGATCAACACCCGCCAGCTCAGCGACCGCAAAAGCTTGCGACATGGCAACTGCCGTCGTCATGCCCATAAAGTTATTGATCAACTTAGTCGTGTGACCCGCCCCCAGTGCCCCCAAATTGAAAACATTCTCTCCCAGCACATCGAGAACCGGCTTCACTTTATCAAACGTCGCCTGCTCACCAGAGGCCATAATATTCAGCAAGCCGTCTTTAGCATGAGCTGGCGTACGACCAAGCGGCGCATCAATCATACCCACGCCTTTTGCAGCAAGGTCAGCACCAATATTGATGGTGGATACGGGAACTGAGGTGCCGAAGTCAATCAGCACAGCGCCTTCCTTCATACCAGCCAGAAGACCGTCATCACCATAAACCAAACCTTCGACAACAGCGGAAGTTGTGACACAAAGCATAACGATGTCACTGGCTTCGGCAAGCGCTTTAGCTGAATCAACCCCGGTAGCGCCACGGGCGATAGCATCAGCAGCTTTCTTGCTGTGATTCATAACAGTCAATGCGAAGCCATTGTTTTGCAGGCATTCAACCATGTTGCCGCCCATGAGGCCAAGGCCGATAAAACCGATAGTCGGTTGTGTCATATTTTAATTCCTAAGGTTTGATAATGTCATTATTGAAAACTATTGCTTCGATAGCTTATGGCGATTGACGTTCATGGATCATCAGCTGCTCAAAGGCCAGCGCAATCCAGCCGCTCACCAGCATGTCAAACCATTGCTCGACACCACTGCAAGCCACGACTACATTGCCATAGACAAAGGAGCCGTAAAAAGGCAAATCACCTTCCCGTAAGGAAGACGGGTGTTGAGTTTGCGTCACAATATTGGCCTGTGAATCACGCCAGGCTTGCTCTGCCTTATTCCGTGCAAAGTCATCAAAAGGATGTTCCCATTCCGCCGTGCGAATCGATTCCTGATACAGAATCGCATCCGAAAAATCTGACTCCCACGGCTTGATACGAGGGTCCATAATAACGATATGAAGCTCTCTGCGATTTGTCCGTTCGAATAAAGCTGCAATCGATGGCTTTATCAAACTAACGGCCTCTTTAGCCAGTGCTTCGTGCTTCATATTACTGTTGAAGTCGCAGGATTCAATGCTTTGGGGAGTAATTTTTTTCATGCTGGTTAGTTAAGTAAGTTAGGCAGTGTCAGTGAGATGGCAGGCACAAACGTGATTAACATCAACGCAACAAAGATGGCGAGATAAAACGGCCAGATCGTTCGCACGGCGGTTTCCATAGGCAGTTTACCCACGGCACAACCCACAAACAAACACGAGCCCACCGGGGGTGTACACAGACCCAATCCAAGATTGACTAACAGGATCATACCAAACTGTAGCGGATCAATGCCCAAAGTATTCATGATCGGCATAAAGATCGGCGTGCAAATCAATATCAGCGCTGCCATGTCCATAATCATACCCAGCAGGAGCAGCACAGCATTAATCATCAGGAGAATCAATATTGTATTTTCAGTTAACCCCGTCAGGAATTCAATCGTCAGCGTGGGCACCCGGAAGAAAGTTAACATATAAGCGAAAGCACCGGCACAAGCGATTAGGATCATCACCATCGAGGTCGTGCGTACCGCTGAGACGACGGCAGTTTTGAAATTACTCCAGGTGATGGAGCGATAAACCAAAATCGTCACCACGAAGGCATAAAGTGCGCCGAACGCGCCGGATTCCGTCGCCGTGAACACACCAGAGAGCACACCACCCACAATGATGACTGCGGTCAATAGACCCGGAATGGCACCAAAAAAGCTCAGCAATAGCACAGTCCAGCCGGGAAACTTTTCAGAACCGTAGCCACGTTTCACTGCGACAACATAAGCAGCGACGGCAAGGCAGGTACACATCAGAATACCGGGCACAACGCCCGCGAGAAAGAGCTTGGAGATCGACACTGCACCGCCCGTCGCGAGGGCGAAAATAATCATATTGTGACTGGGGGGAATGATAATCCCGGCAATGGATGAGGTCACGGTGACGTTTACCGCGTAATCAGCGTCGTAACCCTTGTCTTTCATCACCGGAATAAGAATCGATCCCAACGCTGAAATATCAGCAATGGCCGATCCGGAAATGCCGCCAAATAGCATCGATGAAAATACATTTACAATACCAAGGCCACCTCGCACAGCACCCACTGCATTTTGAGCAAAACGCACGAGGCGCATAGCTATGCCGCCATGGAACATCAACTCGCCGGCGAAAATAAAAAACGGAATCGCCATCAGTGAATAGACATTGATCCCGGCGACTATACGTTGAAAAACAATAAGTAGGGGTAACCCCTCGTACCAGAAAGCGGAGAGAGCGGCGATGCCTAAAGCAAAAGCGACAGGCAAGCCGATGATGACACAGAGGGCAAATACCCCGAGTAATAGTGCAAGTCCCATATTCGCCTCTTATTCTATGCTGTCTTTACGTTCATCACGCCCGAGCAACAGTCGGATCAGATGACCAATGGAAAACAGAAACACGAGTGCGCCACAGATAGTCAGCGGTAGCGAGCGAAAACCCTCTGACACCTGGATCAACGGGATCAGTGTGTTCCATTTGAATTGTGTGAGTTCGAGGCCGTACCAAAACATAAAGCCACCGAAAGCGGCCATGAGTATGTCAGTTACAAAAACAAAGCAGGTACGCACCCGGGAAGGTACTGCGGAACGGAAAAGAACAACGGACAAATGTGTGTCCTGACGAACACCCACTGCCGCTCCCAGAAATGCGATGACCATGAGCAGCAAATGTGAAACCTGCTCTACCCATGTCGGTGTGTCGTTCAAAACGTAACGACCATAGACAAGCCACGCGAACATCAGCGTCATAGAAACAAGCGCCACACCCGCCACGATCAGGCAGACCCGGGAAATCAGGTCAAATAACTTGTCCATGCCACGTAAGCCTGCGGATGGTTCAGGTACTTCGCTCATTGCGCCCCTCCGTTTGAAAAAACGCCCGACGGCTTCTGCACAATCGGGCACTCTTTGAAATTTGCAGATAAAGATCACCCCCGGTATCACACCATAGGCATACACAATTTATAAGATGATGCTCCGTAGCTCCCCCATCCCCGACCCTCCCCCCTTCTGGGGGTAAGGGTCGGGGATGGGGTGGGAGGCTATGAAGCTGTTCCGTTAAGTTGTGTACATGCTCATGGCATCACACCGGAGTGATCCTCATGTAATTAGAAATCACTCAGTAGATTGAGCCATTTCAACCAGTTTTTTCATATCAGGGTTAGCCGCCAGGTAGTCATCATAGACCTTGACCATAGCGTCCTGGAACGGCCCCTTGTCAGCAATCTCATTAACTTTAATACCAGCAGCTTCAACTTCTTTGCGTGCTTCACCCGACTGAACAGCCCACAGTTCACGCTGGAACAAAGCAGCCTCTTTAGCAGCACCGGTTACAGCAGCTTGTAACTCAGGTGACAATGCGTCGAACTTCTTGGTGTTCACACAGATGCACTCAGGAATAATCAGGTGCTCACTCAGTGAGTAGTGAGTAGTCACTTCGTAATGACCCACGTTTTTGAATGATGGGAAGTTGTTCTCTGCGCCATCAACAACACCCGTTTTAAGCGCTTGTTGGACTTCAGAGAAAGCCATCGGTGAAGGATTACCGCCCATTGCCGAGATCATCGAGGTATACAGGTCGTTATTCATGACCCGGATCTTCAGGCCTTCAACATCAGCGGGTGTATTAATCGCTTTCTGACTGTAAAAAGACCGTGCACCGGCATCAACCCAAGCGAGTGGCTTAACACCAGCTTCCGCCATTGCGTCTGCCATAATGGTGCCCGCTTCGCCTTCCAGAACGCGGAACATATGTGGCACGCTTTTGAAAATGAAAGGCAGTGAAACGAGGTTAGCTTCTTTAACCATAGGGCCGATCGGGCCTAAGTTGAAGTTACCTATTTCAATCGCACCAAGGCGAACTTGTTCCAAAGCATCCGGCTGAGAACCCAGCACGCCGCCGTGGAATACTTCCACTTTGACTTCACCTTTGGTGGCCTCATTGACCAGTTCCGAGAATTTATCCATCGCAGCAGTGTTCGGATGGCCATCATTGTGGATATTCCAGGCTCTCCAGTTTTCTGCGGCATGGGCATTGAATGACAGGCACACTAATGCACCAGCTAGTAGCAAAGAAAGCTTCTTCTTAATCATAATTCCTCCAAGAACGTATAGATTCAAGCGATAAAGTAAATTTATCATATTTCGTATAATGAAACGATGTTGCGTATTATTGTACGATAGAGTAAAAATATATCCGTAAGCAATACTTGTCAACTGAAAATAGGAAATCATTTCTTGACACCAATAGGTGTTTCATATTATGAAACGTTATGGAAGAAAAAAACACAAAACTCAACACGATCGGGAAGGCCATATCAGTCTTTGAAGCGATTCAATCGGCAAGAAAACCACTCAGTATTAAAGAAATATCTGATGTGGTGGGACTGAATAAATCATCATTACATCACCACATAAAAACCCTGAAAGAGTTTGGTTACCTGCAACAGAACCCGGAATCCCGGAAATACGATATTGGGTTAAATCTTGTCCGTGTAGGTCAGGCGTACCTGCAAAGACTGGACGTGCGTGAACGGGGTCATTTGTACCTTGAACAGCTCAGCAAGCAACTCAATGAAACGGTTCACATGCTGGTACTGGATCAGAACCAAGCTGTCTACGTAGATAAAGTAGATGTCCAGCGCTCGCCCGGCTCGCTGCAATGCTCATCGTTCATCGGCATGCGCACCCACCTCCATTCAACCGCTTCCGGAAAGGTGCTGTTATCAAACCTTGAAGCCACCACCTTAGAGAACATGCTGAATAATATTCAGCTAAACCCTATCACCCAACACACTTTGACAGACACCACGGCGTTTAAAGAAGAACTGGCATTAACCAAAGAACGGGGCTTTGGACTGGATCTCCAGGAGAATGGGCTGGGCATGCAATGCATTGCTGTACCGATCCGCAATTTGCATTCCCAGTGCATCGCTGCCATTAGTGCTTCCACACAGATGTCCAACACCTCACAGGAAATGCTGAGAGGTGAAATACTGGAAAAACTACAAGAAACAGGGCTGAAAATATCGCAGGCGATGGGGTATATTTCAGCTTATTCATAACTCGCATGAAAAAATTTCACCCCAAACATGAAAAGGTAAATCATGTCCGGCACAACACCCTTATTAACCAACGACGAAATTCATCAACTGTCCGCAACCTTAGTCACAGCCCGCCACACAGGCCAAACGCTCGATAAATACCCCGGCCCTGTTCCGGCCAAATTAGAAGACGGGTATGCCATACAGGATCTGGCCCTTAAAGCGTCTACTGAGGAAATCGTGGGTTGGAAAATCGGCATGGTGCCGCCTGAACTACGTGCAGCCATGCAGGCAGAACGGTTAATGGGCCCGGTTTTTAAAAATTTGAGCCATGTCGTTGGCAGAGCGCATAACGACGATGAACAAATCACTCTTCCGGTGTTTGATGGCGGCTTTATCGCGATTGAAGCAGAGTTGATTCTGGAGCTGGCTCAAGACATTGCGCCCGGTAGCGTCAATACAGCTGATAGTCTGGCACAATATGTCAAAGCCGCCTACGCTGGTGTTGAAATCGCCAGCAGCCCGGTACCTGATCTTAACGACTACGGCCCCGCTGCAATCATCAGTGATTTTGGCAACAACAACGGTATGATCGTGGGTGCACCGATTGAAGACTGGCAGTCAAAATTAGCCGGTATCGAAACCCAGGTGTTAATCAATGGCGCATTAATCAATGCTGCACCCGCGAATAATGTCTTGAATGGCCCTATGGCGGCGCTGGCTTATCTTATCGATTGTGCGGCGCAGCGCGGGATTACCTTGAACGCGGGGACGTTTATCTGTTCGGGAGCCATTACCGGCGTACATGAAACGGTGGTGGGTGCTACCTCGACCGTCAGTTTTGGTGAGGCGGGCAAGCTGAATGTTGAGTTTGTTGCGGCCTGAGGAATAACGATGATTACTTATAAAACAATACGATTACTGACGCTAACGGTTAGCGCTGCCAGCAATGACAGCGGATGGCCTGGATGTGCGTTTTGTGGTGAATACGCTGGCACCTTATTTATTAACACAGAAACTGCTGCCCCTGTTTGGCACGGAAGGAAGGGTGGTGAATCTGTCATCGGCGGCACAGGCACCGGTCGATCTGGCGGCTTTGTCTGGTAAGGTGCACCTCAGTGATGACATGGCGGCGTATGGGCAAAGCAAGTTGGCGATTACCTCATGGTCACGCAGCATGGCGCAATCCCTTGTTGATGGCTCGATACCGGGAGAATCTTGCCAGTCTGCGCATCTAACAGGTCATTTTCAATTTTTTTTGAATTAACCGTCACCATCAGCAATAAGCCTTTCATTCCGAAATGAATTTTCTGCAGGTTTCCTTGATCACTTACCCTAAAGCTGCAATACTAAAGGCCATTTTTTAACCACATATTCCCTTAGAATTATCACAATCCCCACTAAATGATAGGTTTTATCGCATGATGAGAGCATTACTTGCAGCGCTACTGTATTGCCTGGCAAGCAGTACTGTGTCGGCTGAATTATGGCAAGACGTAGCACGCGCGGAGCAGAAACAACTTCGTGGTACTTCAGTATTACAGGCTCAGCAAAATCAGGTATTTCATTTTGATGAAGCCCGCTTACTGCAACTGGATAAAGTGGCTCTGAATGGTTATCTTGATGCAGCGCTACCTGAAGGAGCAGATTCAACTATCAGCCTCCGGCTTCCGGTGCCAAACGGTGAATTTGTTGAATATCAGCTATATCACTCACCAGTTATGGCAGCCGGACTCACCGCCAAATTCCCCGAAATCAGAACATTCAAAATCATTGAAGCTGCCAACCCTGCAAATACCGGTCGGGTCGATTTAACGCCACAAGGCTTTCATGCCGTTTTAAGACGCGACGGGCAAACGGTTTTCATTGATCCACTAGGCAACAGCAATCATTACCAGAGCTACTACAAAACTGATTATGTTTCCAGAAAGCGTCAGTTACCGGATCACAAAGAGCCTTTTTGCCGCAATGCTGAGCACCAGGCAGGTAAATCATTATTGGCTGATCGCCTGATCCGAAATTTTGATCCCTCCTCACGGCCAGCGCGGTTAGCGTTCGGCCAGCAAATTAAAACTTATCGCGTCGCGATTGCAACCACGGGGGAATATACACAGTTTCACGGGGGTACTAAGGCCGAAGCATTGGCAGCGTTGGTGACCGGTATCAACCGTATCAATGAGGTGTTTGAACGTGATCTGGCGGTCAGACTTGAACTCATAAACGACAATGAAGACATCATTTATACCGACCCTACTACCGACCCGTTCGATGACTCAGATGACTTATCCAACCTGGTGGCTGATGTCATCAATGAAGAAATTGGTAAAGCTAATTATGATGTGGGCCATGTATTCAGTGCTGTTGGAGGCGGTGGCCAGGCTGCTCTGGGCGTTATTTGTAGCGATGCAGAAGGTGAGCCAAAAGCTGACGGAGAAAGTTCAGACGAAAATCCGGTTAATGATTCTTTCTTTATTGACCTGGTAGCACACGAATTTGGACATCAATTCGGTTCCGAACATAATTTCAATGGCACTGACGGAGCCTGCGGCCCTAATCGTGCAGAGGAGCAGTCTTACGAACCTGGCAGCGGCTCAACCATCATGGGCTACGCGGGTATTTGTGAACCGCAAGACCTGGAGGAAGAGGTTCAGGAATACTTTCACAGTACGAGTATTGCACAAATTCGTAATCACCTGGAAAACGGCTCCGGTAGTACCTGCGGCGTTTTCAGTGGCAGTAATACATTACCCACCGTTGTGGCCGGTGATGATAAAATGATACCTAAGCAAACGCCATTTATGCTCACCGGTTCTGGCAGTGATAGCGATGGTGGCACGCTGACTTACACCTGGGAACAGATTGATCTGGGTACGGGCAGCAGTGGAGATACACTGATTGATGATGGCAAAGGCCCGATTTTCCGTTCATTTCTGCCGACTACATCACCTACCCGTATCTTTCCCCAGCTAAGCGACATTATCAATGCGACGGTCACCTATGGTGAGACCTTACCGACTACTCAGCGCGAACTGAACTTCCGGCTAACAGTCAGAGATGGTCAGGGCGGCGTCGCCTCGGACGACCTGAAATTACAGGTGTTGTCAGGTGCCGGGCCATTTACAGTCACTTTAGCTGAAGATACTCATTGGACTGACGGTAGCCAGACAATTACCTGGAGTGTTGCAAATACAACGGCTGCACCATTGAGTTGTGCAACGGTCAAAATTGACCTGTCGACCAATGATGCCAGCTCATTTCCAACAACGTTGCTAGCGTCAACCGCTAACGACGGCAGTGCTAGCGTGAATATCCCTCAGGTTTCGACGACTAACGGCAGAATACGGGTTAGTTGTACCAATCAGCCGTTTTTCGCTATCAATTCCAACAAAATCACGATCAACAGCGAACCTGCCAATAACAATACCCCGCCGGTGGCAATGAACGATGGTTATTCACTTGAATCATCCGGCGCTATTCGCAACCTGGATGTATTGGCAAATGACCGTGATGACGATAATGATGCATTGGAGATTATCGAAATAAAGGACATCGCATTCGCGTCCAACCCAAATGCTGAAGTAAGTGAGGGTACGCATACAATTACCGTGGCCAACGATGGCAAAAGTGTGAACTTCAAAAATTTCACCGGATTTGTCGGCGGAATATCCTTTAAATACACGATTAGTGATGGTACAGCTGAAGCGACAGCACTCGTTTCTGTTGCAGTCACTGAATCTGATGCAACCGATGCCGATGCCGATGCCGATGCCGATGCCGATGCCGATGCCGATGCCGATGCCGATGCCGATGCCGATGCCGATGCCGATGCCGACAATAATAATGGCGGCGGTGGTAGTCACAACCCTTTCTTACTGTTAGGACTATTATTCATCATAATAGCGCGTCTGCGCCCATGGTCTATTTCCCGGCGCTTACTGAACGGAGTAAAACAATAATGATGAGCTATGCTTACCGTACACGCTGTCTGGCAATCGCCCTATTACTCACTGGGCTAGCTGCCTGTCGCCCTGCGGCAGAACCAACTACAAGTACCCATAAAGCCCCCCCTGTGGCAACAAACATGACACCTGAAGAACAGTCTGCCGTTGCCAGTTTGCAATGGCTAAATAACGCAGACCCGGCCACTGATGCTGCCAGTGAACTTAGCCAGGCCAGCGCACAATCACGTAAAGTAAATCTGATAGCTTTTGCCAGGCGTGGCATTAGCTACCCTGGTTTAAGCAAGGCACAGCTTGCTGTGATCGGTGATAAAGTTAGCTATAAATTTGCTGAAGGAAGCGGTGATGTTATTTACGGCTCAACACATCGTGCTATGCGCAAAAAACTGCGGAGTTATGCGATTGCTTATAATCAGGCGATTTTTGAGGCACCAAGATCACTCCAATGATTCTTATGCATAACTGACAACAGGGTTTTGGGCCTGAAGCCTTATCTTCTCTCAGAAGAGACAGTACTGTTACAAATTGGCTTGCCGTCATTCACGGCAGGCCAATTTAATTCTTTCAGCCATCAAAACGGCGCATAATCATCACTGGCCGCTGTTGTTAGCTGCCAACGCTCATGTGCATCGATCGTTGCGAGCTGACTTCCCGGCGCAGGAATTCTGCCATGATCCCCATACAGCCAAAGGACAAAGTTCGTGCGCTTGCCACTTTTTATAGGATGCGCCATGTGCGCAACATGCCCACGGTGAAGCATTGCGGTACCGGGCTGGAAAACCAGTCTGTTCACTCTACCCGCCACCGGGTCATGAAAATCTACTTCCGATCCGGTGAACGCTTCCCCAGGCAGGTTCAGATTAACGTTTAGTGTCGCCGCTGACGCATCAGTATGCAGGCGCAACGACGTATCCGTACCCGGCTCATATTGGATAGAGAAACCAAACGTCTGCGTGTCATACCCCATCACTTCAGGGAAAAGTAACCGGGCGATTGGGCGCATATACTTGTCCATCAGCTCACGATAAAACGTTTGAAAACCAGGCGCGGCAAGATACCCTTCAGAGCGCGGGTCGAGCATCGCGCCATAACGATTTAGTGCAATCCCATAAGGTGGACGCGTTGGAATTTGTGCATCTGCTATCGCTTCCAGGTAAGCGCGCAAATCAGCAAGGCGTTCCGGGTCAAAGAACTGGCACATGAAAACATCGGTCGATACTTCCTGCCATAAGTCTTTTACAGCGAGTTCTTGCCTCGGGTCTTGCCACGCCTGTATCACGGCATTACGTAGCTTTGCATCAAGCAGCGAGTCATCAGGCTTGAAAAGCTGATCTTTCCTGCTTTCTTCCCACTCTCTCCAACCATCAGCCAGTAAGTGTTTATTACCATCCCAAAACTGCTGTACTGCTGGAGAGCGGCTTAGCACTGCTTGCCGCGAAGGTAGACCCAAAGCTCGGGCGCGTTGTAACGGGCTAAGTGGCGCAGACACTTTACTATTGGCAGTCGCTGTCATCTCACTGTCTCCTGATGTGCGTACAATTATTAAAGGATGTGTAATGTATTACGTTTTTTTTCGTAGATAAACAGGCCTTTTGAGAAGACAGAATATAGGTTTTAAATATAATTGTTAGTAATGGCTGCCTACAAATCCCAATAAGGTGGGTCGCCATAATAGCCCGCAAAGTAATCAATAAATGCCCGTACTTTTGGAGCCAGCAAACGTGAACTGGGGTAAACAGCCCAGATGGCAGTGTCAGAAATCAACGGATAATCAGCTAATACCTGCACCAGTTCGCCGCTTTGTATCTGTTGGTAAACACTCCATGTGGCGTTGACAGCCAGTCCTAAACCATTAATACAGGCATCCCGCATCGCTTCGCCGCTGTCGGTGCGTAATTTACCATCCGTCCTGATATTGAGCTGGCCATCCGGGGTATCCATGACCCAGTTTTCCAGCCCAATCAGGTTGATGCACTGGTGCTCCGTCAAGTCCAGCGGTGATTGTGGCGTACCATATTGGCTGAGGTAGTCCGGTGCCGCACAGATGATACGTTTGTCCGAAGCCAGTTTACGTGCAATCAAACTAGAGTCGGCCAGCTTAGTGTTGCGGATAGCAATGTCAAAACCGCCCTCGACTAAATCGACAATAGTGTCGCTAAGGCGAAGATCTAAACTGAGATCGGGATACTCACTTAAAAAGCCATTTAATGCGGAGATAAGATGCAGACGACCAAATGATGCTGGAGCCGTAATACGCAGCACTCCACTGGGGTTAGTGCTACCAGCGCCTACCGCAGCACGCGCAGCCTCAACGCTGGCTAAAACTTCTTCGGCATGCGACAAAAACGCCCGGCCTGTTTCAGTGAGCGAAACTTTACGGGTAGTACGGTTAAGCAACCTGACGCCCAAGCCGGCTTCCAGTTTATTGAGGTAGGTACTGGCGACTGCGGGTGAGATACCGATATCCTGACCGGCCCGACTAATATTGTGCGTAGCTGCAAGGCGGACAAAGAGTTTGAGGTGCTCGATATTCATGCTTATCTTCAATGAAAAATATAAACTGATTCTATTATTTGGATGATTATCAATCTTTGCATGATTCAATACAATGCTAGATAGAAAGTTTTAGTCCGTGGTGTATCCTGTAATCGAAAGATAAGGTGAAAAGAGAATGCAAAAAACGATTTTATTAACCGGCGCCACCGATGGTATTGGGCTGGCGACAGCGAAAGTACTGATTGAACAAGGCCATACTGTACTGCTGCATGGGCGTAATACAGCGAAGCTGGCAGCGGTGGCCAGTGACCTGACAGCATTAAATGCCGGGGCAGTTGAAAGCTATGTTGCTGATCTGTCTAACATGGCTGAGGTATTATCGTTGGCACAAGCGGTGGCTGATAAACATGACCATCTTGACGTGTTGATTAACAATGCCGGGATTCTGAAAACGCCACAAACACTGACAGCAGATGGCTTGGATGTGCGTTTTGTGGTGAATACACTGGCGCCTTATTTATTAACGCAGAAACTGCTGCCTCTGCTTGGGACAAAAGGGAGAGTAGTGAATCTATCATCGGCAGCACAGGCGCCGGTCGATCTGGCGGCTTTGTCTGGTAAGGTGCACCTCAGTGATGACATGGCGGCGTATGCGCAAAGCAAGTTGGCGATTACCTCATGGTCACGCAGCATGGCGCAATCCCTTGTTGATGGGCCGATGATAGTGGCGGTGAATCCTGGCTCTCTGCTGGCGAGTAAGATGGTGAAAGAAGGCTTTGGTTTTGACGGGCACGATATTGGTATTGGGGCTGATATTCTGGTGCGGGCGGCGTTGTCTGCTGAGTTTGCCAGTGTTTCGGGGCAGTACTTCGACAATGATGCCAAACGTTTTGCTGCCCCGCATGCGGACGCGTTAAATGATGTAAAGGCGGCGGCACTGGTACAGGAGATTGAATCGATTCTGGCTCAGTTAACCTGACGGTTTGCTGTACGCTCCGGGGTCAATGTTAAGTGTGTGACTGAACAAGCGTGGGAGAACTATTCAGTATCAATAAACCCACCAGACTGGCGACCCCAAAAGCTGGCATAGAGTCCACCCTTTTCCTTCAATTCATCATGTGTGCCTTGCTCGACGATCTTCCCCTGATCCAGCACCACAATCCGATCCATTTGGGCGATGGTTGATAATCGGTGGGCAATGGCAATAACTGTTTTATTTTGCATGACGCTAATCAGGGATTGCTGAATTTCGGCTTCAACTTCGCTGTCCAGCGCACTGGTGGCTTCATCAAGAATCAGGATGGGTGCGTCTTTCAGAATAACTCTTGCCAACGCAACGCGTTGACGCTGACCACCGGATAATTTCACGCCACGTTCACCAACATGCGCATCATAGCCTTCACGGCCTTTGTTATCACACAGCCCTTCAATGAAGGTATGCGCGGAGGCCAGTGTCGTCGCCTGAACCAGTTGTTCATCACTCACATCAGTGTGGCCTAACAGAATGTTGTCTTTGACCGAGCGGTTCAATAACGCAGCCTGCTGGGCAACCATGCCAATGGCCGCACGCAAACTATCCTGATCCACATCGCGAATGTTCTGGCCGTTCACAGCAATCGAACCTTGCTCCGCCTCAAAGAAACGCAGGATTAAATTGACGAGTGTGGATTTACCCGCGCCCGAACGCCCGACCAGTCCTATCTTTTCACCCGGTTTAATCGACAGTGAAATACCATCCAGGCCACCTTGCTCTTGACCGTAGTGGTGTTTCAGGTCTTGTATCTCGATACCAATACGGCCATCGCCAATGTCTAAAGCAGGCGCATCATCTTTTTGTGGAATAGCAATTGGCTGGCCAATGGTAGTTAAGGCCTCGCGCAGCGAGCCAATTTGTAAGAAGACCCACCAAACAGATTCCAGAATCCAGTCGGCCATGGTCGTTATCCGTAGCGATAGTGCAATCATCGCCGAAACCACACCAATAGATGCAGCTTCAATTGACCAAAGCCAGATGCCATAGCCAATAAAGCCGACCATAATCACCGCTTCTAACATGATCAACACTGTCCACAGCGCTACGCTGATTTTGCGCGTTTCAAACAATCGCTGGCGCGTGTCTTCAAGGCGCACACGTTGATCGGATGCGATCTGGTTTTTGGGTGCGAACAGTTTCAGCGTGTCGTAGTTAGAAAAACCATCAACCACTGTCCCAACCAACGCAGACTTGGCGGATTGAAAACGTTGCTGTGCATTAACCATGCGCGGAATAACCCAGATCAGTATTCCGGTATAAAGGCCAAGCCAGAGTAGTAAAGGCAGAGCCAGCCAAATATCCGTAACAGCCATCAACACCACGACGCCGATCATGTACACAAAACCGAAGCCAACTGCATTGATCGCCTTATACAAAATATCAGCGACGTAATTACCAATATCGACCAGACGACTTGAGGTTCTGCCCGACAGGTCTTCCTGAAACCAACCCACGGACTGGCGGATCAAATGATCATAAGCCCGCCACCTGACCAGATTAGCGACATTACATTGCAATGAGATGTCGTTGACCGCAAGGCGTAAAAACTGGGCAAGGGGCCGAAGTAAAAATACAACCAAAGCTGCCCCCAACAATCCCCAGCCTTCCGTTTCCCAAAAATTATCAAACGAACTGGCGGCGAGGACGTCAATAATTTGGCCCGCATATTGGATCAGCCAAACCTCAACTACTGCCGCCAGTGCTGTCACCAATACACTCGCCATTAAAATGCGGCGCAACGGTTTAAAATGGGATTTCAGGAATGGCCATACGGTTGAATGTGGTGCAGCCCCCGATAGATCATAGGGATCTGTTGCGTTCAGAAAGAAGCGGGTGATGCGATCGTATAAGCCGGCCATTGGCATTTATTCTCCTAAGGGTGGTTATCTACGCCAAGAACCTTCGCAATATCTGGCGTAGAGTCTCATTTTTTACCCATCTAACTGGCCACAGCCCTAACGTCAGGCAAGGCCTCGTATCGGCAGGTTACGTTCCTGAGTACCGATAATACCGTCGAGTACCACCTCAAGATCAGGTCTTATGCTGGGCGAATTTGAGCGCTCCATCGATTGAATGAAGCCATCAGGGTTCACCAAAAACAGACCAGGCTCCGCATAAGTACCGGTTAGTTCATAACCTGCCTCATGATCAGTAATATACAGCGACAATTGTCGGCTTTGTGCCTCAGTAAGGCTGTGTGCCACCGGCAAAGTCCAACCATTTTCGTCAATCGTCCGTTGAACAATGTTTTCCGGATCCATTGAGGCTAGCAACAATTCAACGCCACGTTCAGCATAAGCTGGTGCGAGTGTCTGCAACTTAGCAACATAGCTTTTGCAGCGTGGGCAGTGGTTTCCACGATAAACAATCAGCATGACCCAGCGGCCTGCCCAATCCTGTACTTTTCTCGTTTCGCCGCCAACCAGACTGAATTCGATGTCCGGGAACTTGTCCGCAGGTTGAACACCTGTCATAAGCTATTCTCCTCGATTATGTGATCGGTTAATTCAGAGGTAATTCCGAATCGTGATGTCGGTATAGTATGCACTGAATCGCATATAATCAAATCTGATATATTAGAATTCCAATTGAAAGCAAATACGCACGCCTGTGCCATAATGCTTACTATGAAACGCATAAATATCGTAGGCACCAGCGGCAGTGGTAAAACCACTTTCGGCAAAAAGCTCGCGGCAAAACTAAACTACCCCTATTACCAAATGGACGCCTTGTTCTGGAAGCCGAACTGGGGCGAGTCCAGCGATGAAGAATTTTTTAGTGCCGTTGCTGAGGTGGCTGCTGAACCAACATGGGTACTGGATGGTAATTACAGCCGCACACAAGCCATCAAATGGGCAAAGGTCGACACTATTGTCTGGATCGATTATTCATTCCCGAGAACCTTCTACCAAGCCTTTAGACGGGCAGTAACCCGTATCATTCAAGGTGAGGAACTCTGGGAAGGCACAGGCAACAAGGAAAGTTTCAGGAAAACTTTTATGAGCAGGGACTCAATACTAATATGGACATTAAAGGGCTATAAGAAGAATAAACGCCGTTATGAAACCATAATAGTGCGCCCTGAATACCAACATATCCGGTTTATACGATTGCGCAGTCCGAAAGAAGCTGAAGCATTTATTGCCGAAGTCAGTCCCGTAATAACTCAGACAAACGTACCCCCGTCTTACGATAATGACCAATCAGTTCATTAACCGCCTGATCTTCATCGCACGCCAGAATATGATCAAGAATCGCGCCATGCTCACTGTCCTTATTACACTCAGCAGCCCCAAAGATACCGGATATATTGCGATAGCGGATATTCTGATCATATAGCTGATTACAAATTTTTATCAGAATCGATGAGCCACAAGCCGACAGCAAGCTCATGTGAAATACTTTATGGCGGCTTTCCCATTCCGGATTTAAAGCACCGTCGTCTGTGTTACGTGACGCACGATTCAGACGGTGAAGCGCCAACAATACACCCTCTTCCCACTCAGATCCCGGCGCACGCATTGATTCCCGCAACGCCCTTTCTTCCAGCCAACACCTTGTTTTGAGCAGCTCATTAAAGGCCTCGGCGTTGATATGAGACACCCTGAAACCCCGCTGGTCAATACGCTCAACCAATTGTTCAGATGTCAGTAAGCTTAACGCTTCCCGAACCGGACTGGCGCCCACGCCCAGCTCCTTACGCAAGGCCTTTATCTTTAGCTTTTCACCCGGCTTAAGGCCACCACCGATAATCATCGAATAGATACGACAAAAAGTCTGATTAGTCAGCGATGATGCCTCAATCTCAGCGGTAGCCAAATCATTCATATAAAGAACTTCCCTCAAATCATTACGAGCAGCGTATCATGTATCTATACAACCCTCGCGGCAAACACAGGGCTGGTTACCATCCAGACAGCCGCAACCCTAAAATAGTCTTCTTAATTAGATTTAGCGCGTAACGTCACTGTCGTTTTCATTTTTATAGCCATATTGCCCTCACTGGAAACTGCATACTTTTTCAAAGGGAAAGCGTGGCAGTTTGGGGAATAAAGCCACTTCATTGGCATAACCAATGTTGCACAGGAAATTAGACTTCCAGCCGTTTTCAGCGAAGAACTCCTCATCCACAATAGCATTGGAAAAACCAGACATCGCCCCCACATCCAAACCCAACGCCCGCGCAGCAATCATTAAATACGCACCTTGCAGGGTCGAATTACGATAAGCCGTATCGTAGCAATACTCTGGCTCACCCTCGAATAAAGACAGGCGGTTTTCATGAGGAAACAAAAACGGTAATTCGTGCCAAAACTCAGGGTCCCAAGCGATAATGGCTGTCACGGGTGCACCTATCATTTTTTTAACGTTTCTAGGCGTAAGCGATTTCGCTAAACGTTGTTTACCTTCATCAGAAGTCACAAATACAAACCGCGCCGGACAGCTGTTCATGCTGGTCGGGCCAGCGATCGTTAAGTCGTACAGCGTGCGCAGCATTTCTTCCGAAACCGGCTTATCTGTCCAGGTGTAATGAGAACGGGCATCCCGTAAAATCAGGTCAATCGAAGCATCATCCAGCTGTGCTTTATTAGCACGTACTCTACGAACATCTTCCTGCGCTTTTAGTCTTAGCCTGGCCAATTCCAGGGCTTCACCACACGCTTCAACACTTAGTGTCATATGTACTACCTTGTACCGTTAATATCAAAATAATCACAGATAACCGTTGAGGAAATCTTGCTTATGCTTGCCGATTATCTGATATATTGTCAAATAAAATCGATTTTTATTTCAACACACCAGTAAGGACTAAGCAATCCCGGCATGGGACGCCTATAAAAAGGCCGCTAAAGAGCGAGGCTCTCCGGCACTGGAACTATACGCAGTGGAATCAACACCGGCCTCTCCCCCCCCCATTCGCAAACGGATTTACACATGCTCAACCAGGATCAGGATATTCTCCACCGCGCCAATGAATGGCTAGCCTCGGGTTATAAGATGCAACTGTTCACTGTTGTTAATACCTGGGGTTCATCGCCCCGACCGCCCGGCTCACTCATGGCTTTGCGTGAAGACGGCCATGTGGTTGGCTCGGTATCGGGTGGCTGTATCGAAGACGACTTGATACTACGCGCCCAAAACGATGCAGTACTGCGCACGCCCCAAATCATTAGCTATGGCATTGATGCTGACGAAGCGCGACGTTTCGGCCTGCCCTGTGGCGGCACTATGCGGCTGGTGCAAGAACCCCTGCATAGCGGCTCAGGCATCGACCTATTACTATCCAAACTGGGACAAGGTGAAATTATCACGCGTGTGCTTGACCTTAATACAGGTGAAGTCAGTCTGCGTGGTGCTCATGACAATGAGGCGCTGGACTGTAATGAAACTCAGTTTAAAAATGTCTTTGGCCCGCGTTACCGGTTATTGATTATTGGTGCCGGGCAGATTGGCGAGCTATTGGCCCGGATTGCGTTGACACTGGGTTTTGCGGTGACGGTGTGCGATCCGCGTGCAACGTATCATGATGAATGGGCGGTGGATGATGTCACACTGGTTCGCACCATGCCGGATGACACGGTGACCGCCATGCGGGCTGACGCACGGATGGCAGTGGTCGCGCTGACGCATGATCCGAAACTGGATGACCTCGCACTCATGGAAGCACTGGCCTCACCGGCATTTTATGTGGCGGCGCTGGGATCACGATTGAACAACGAAAAACGTCGGGAACGTTTGCTTCAGTTTGATCTGAACGAAACACAAGTTGCCCGCCTATTCGGCCCGGCGGGCTTGAGTATCGGCAGCCACACCCCGGCTGAAATTGCGGTGGCGATTGCCGCGCAATTAGTAGCGATTAAAAACGGCCAGCCGTCAACGCCCGCAAACGGCTCTCAAAAATAGCCTGTTCATGGTAACAACCATAAAACACCCGTTTGCCGGTATAAGCCATGCGACCATGCAGACAGCGCCAGTTGTCAAAGATCAATGCCATGCCCGGACGTAATGGTATTTTCATCCAATGGCTTTCATCGGAAACGCGGCGGTTGAATTCAGCATAAGCCGCGTAAAAAGCCTGCATCGTTACGGGGTCGAGCTGGAAAGGCGCACGGTCATAATTATTGAAACTGACTTGCCTGAGATTACCTGCCATGTTCAACACAACAGCCGGGCGTTCCGCATGTAAATGAACACCCCCCTCGATATAACGCCCCGGCACACTGATTTCAGTGAGCGCCCGGAAGTGTTCGGGACATTCTTCACGCATGGCTTCAGCAATAGCGAAACCATCCACCAAGACACTTTCGCCCCCCGTGCCGTCGAATTCCATGCAATTAAACATCTGTAAACCGGGTGCAGAATGATAGTAGGTACCATCAGTATGCGGAGAGAGATAGCTGTTGGTATAAGCACTATCATCGTGCTCATTAAGCTCGGCAGACAATGGCCAGTATTGACCGAATATAGTTTGCAGTCCGGGCGCAATACGCTCTGCGAGTGCGATAGTTCCGGCTTCATCAGCCTGCGTGTCGGTGACAACCGCGAATCCCCAATGGTGAATGAGTTGCAACCATTCTGCGGTGCCCTCATCAGAAGTAATGACCGCCTGATAATCGATCTGCGGCACCGGCTTAGGCATGGATTGTGCGTGCCAGAGACTTTTTGTTTGATGGTCTACAGGGGCGATTTTCACGGTATGTTGGTTAACATCCAGGAGTAAGCGACTGCTGATTTCACTGGTGGATTGGTCGGGCCAGAGGATGCTAAGGCTTGAGCCGTCTTGCGTTATTTCTATTGATTCGGCGCGTATACCCAAGTCCACGTTAAAGGTGTCCACCTCACGCTGCATGGTCGCAGGATTCAAACTCGCTGTGTCTTCACCGTGATCTTTTAGCCAGAACCAACTGTGCTCTGAGGTGGTGTTATCCTGCCAATGGACTGTTAACGTTTCGGGTGTTTGGGTGATGTTTTTTATACACACCGCAGTACACGTGTGTGGTTGCTTTGACATAGGTTCGCTGCTCCTTATCATTGTTCATCTATAGCGCCATACTGATTTTGTTACGCATAGACCTGGCTTTTGGGGTAAAGTCTCCAGGTAGCAACGATCCTTAGATTGGCTCAAACTGGCCTGAGGTTTATGACTTTACAATAGGTAGAATGTATCATGAGCAAAGGACAAGACAGTAAAAAAGCTGTTAAAAAGAAACCGCTGTTAACACCCAAAGAAAAGAAAGCTGCGAAGGCTGCTAAAAAAGCCGACACTAAGTTTTCAGATCACTAAACAGTAAAAACCCACTTTAGCGACCCAATGCTAAAGTGGGAATATGAATACCATGCACAAAGCTATTTAAGCCGCACTTCAACGTCATACATCAATCTGTTGAGGCTGTGGTTGGGCAGCACCCCATCCAGAAACCATCTTTTAAACAATGAGTAACCTCATTGAAATATTGCTAAAAGCCGAATTTTTTATAGAAGAGTGCCATACTCATTATTATCACGGTGGAGTTAATTTTATTCTGGCAAAAAAACCGAACTAACCATATCGTTTTGGGAGCCAGCAAAAGCAGAAACTAAGGATTGTTCCTGCTTTCATATAGGAGGAGTGTCATGGCTGATAATCAGCTACTTGGTGATCTTGTTGCAGATATTTATGACTGTGACACTGTTGATGAGCGATTCAAAAGCTTTGAACAATATATTCAAAAACTGGGCTTTGAAAGCGCTTCATACACCTTCATTCCCAGTGTCATTCTGAACACTGACCTTGATGCCCCTCCTGTTTTTGTTCACTCATCACTGTTTCCTGAAAGCTTTATTGAGCAATATGTAGCTGATCGTTTTGATCAACGTGATTTTACAATCAGAGCAATCAAGGACAACCTGCTGAGGCCGATGGATTGGCAAGAGTGCAGGCAAGGGAACTACCTAACAAGTGCAGAGAAGCATGTTCTTTTTCTTGCTGAGAAAGAACACCACATCCAGAATGGCCTTTCTATACCAGCCATGAATGAAGATATTGGTATGGCTGGCTTTAGTGTTGTAAACACCATCAAAGATAATAGCTTTGATCTACTAAAAGCTGAAAACATACAAACATTGCACCTTTGCGCTCAGGCTTTTCATGACATCGTTTTTTCCCGTACCTATGCTTATCATGAGTTTATTCCTGATACTCTCCTCAAGATGACTGAAAAAGAGAAAATTGTGTTGGACTTCATCGCTCAAGGAAAGACAATGCGTGAGTTAGGCGAATCCAATGAACCTGTTTCCAGGCGCTTTGGCGAAGGGCTACTCCTCAAATTGAGGGAGCGTTTTGGTGGAGTCACAACACATGAATTAATTCGTTATGCGACTCAATTGCGAATTATTTGAGTCTCTGGTTATTAATATACACATTAAATTTTTCTATTTAAAAGCATAAAAAATACTGACTCTCTATAAATTTAAAAAATAAGTATTTTCCTACCTATAAAATCATGTAAGTCATGAATATCATATGGGTGAGAAAACAGTGCATATCAGTATAAAACCTATAAATGTTACTCCCTTCTGCTAGCAAGCCAGACAAAGTCTCTCTACCAACTCTTTTGAGTTGTCCAACTTGAGTGCTGCAGTGAAATGCGGCACTTTTTTAAATCGACAATTACACACTCAATTACACTATGATTGGAATACGGAGACTGTAAATGCTATCTAACCAACAAATAAAACACTTCCAATCACAGGGCTACTGCGTAATAGAAGGCGTACTGACACCCGAACAACTAACCCAAATGAAGCACCGCGCAACTCACATCATTAATGAGTGGGATGAAACCAGCCAACAGGCGGTATTTACCACGGAAGACAATAACCGTAGCGGCAACGACTATTTTCTTGATTCCGCCGAACAGATCCGCTGTTTTTATGAGGAAGCGGCTTTTGATGACACCGGTAAGCTGGTACAAGATCGGGATAGCTGCATTAATAAAATCGGCCATGCCTTACACGAACTTGATCCGGTGTTTTCAACCATCAGCCACCTACCGGTTTTAGGCGAAATTGCTGCTGATTTAGGCGTGCAACAACCACAGTTGCGTCAGTCCATGTACATCTTCAAACAACCGCGCATTGGTGGTGTGGTGAACTGGCATCAGGACGCGACATTTTTCTATACCGACCCGCTGTCCGTGGTGACCTACTGGTTTGCTGTCGAAGATGCCACGCTGGAAAACGGTTGTTTATGGGTGGAACCCGGTGGGCATAAAGGCCCGTTGCGGGAACGCTTTAACCGGGCCGGTGATGTGACGACAATGGAGCCGCTGGATAACGCGCCCTGGCCCACTGAAGCGAGTGGTATTCCACTGGAAGTGAGCGCAGGAACGCTGGTGTGTTTTCATGGCAGGCTGCCGCATTATTCTGCGGCAAACCGTTCACCCAAATCACGACAGGCTTATACCCTGCATGTGACCGATGGGCTTTGTGAGTATGCGGATTCCAACTGGTTGCAGACGGTTAATTTACCCTTGCGGGGTTTTGATTAAGCCCTCTTACGCCCAAGTACATTCAACACCAGCGCAACAACCAGCACATAGAGCAACACCTCATTGGCCTGTTGCCAACCCATGATTTGCAGCAACAGTCCGCCACTGATGACTGCGACAATGCCCGCAAGGGAAATCACCCACTCCGCCATGCCTTGTGCTTTACCTTGTTCCGCCGAAATATGTGCTTTGCTGTATTGACTGGTTCCAGCCACATAGAGGAAATTCCATCCCACGCCGAGTAAAAACAAACTGAGGTAATAATGGCTAAGCGTCATGCCCAACACAGCTATCACTGCGCTGAGGCCGAGTACTAACAAACCACTGATCGCCACATTGCCTGAGCCAAACCGATCGACTAATTTACCAGTGATCAATGAAGGTAAAAACATGCCCACAATATGCCACCCGATGACAGATAGCCCTTCTGCGGTGGAGTGATGTTGAGCGTGCATGGCCAGCGGGGTGATAATCATCATTATCATCATCACAAATTGCCCGAACGCCGTATTGCCGACACCTATCCAATAAGTAGTCTGCTTTAGGAATAATCGACCTGATGTGTTTATGGTCGCGGATTGTATGGGTTTTGAGGTGCTTAACAAGCCTAATAGCCACACGGACACCAGACTGAATAAACTGGCGAGCAGGTAAGAACCCGCATACTCGCTCATATTGATCCAGCTATCAGACTGTTGTGCCAGAGTTGGGCCAAGAAGCGCCGCCAACAAACTGCCACTGAGCACCCAACCCATTGCCGCGCCTTTACTGCTTTCTGCCGTTTCATCCATCGCAGCAAGCCGGTAAAAGGCGGCTGATGCCTGGTAAATACCCATGAGTAGACTGGCAAAACAAAATAGGTAGAAATGCTGCCAAATAATGGCCAGAACGCTAAGCAGGCCAGCGGCAGCCCCAACCAAAGCACCCAGCCGCAAGCCAACCCCCCGCCCGCGCCGAAACATCAATTGAGACAAGGAGTAAGTTGAGAGCAATGCACCAATACTGATTAACCCGAAAGGCAGCGTCGCCCAGGAGGCATGAGGTGCCAGTTGCATACCAATGACGGAAGATAAACTGATCGCAATCAAAGTCGCAAACCAGTAACAACTCTGAGCGAGTGCGAGCGCGATAATTTTAATATTCATGATGCTGGCCTTATGCGTAAACATGGAAACGTCTGCGGTATTCGGACGGAGAAACGCTGAGTTCACGGATGAACAACCGGCGCATAATTTCATCATTTTGATAACCACATTGAGCAGCTACACGATTAATCGGCTGACCCGTTTCTTCGAGCAACAGACGCGCCTTATTTAAACGGGCCTGAGCGATATAACGCGAAGGTGACAAACCTGTTTCGTTGCTAAAACGGCGTGAAAAATGCCGCACACTCATCGCAGCAATGTCGGCTAATTGCGTGACTGATAATGTTTTATCCAGATGCTCATGTATCCATACCTGAACGTTTTTCAGCGCCGGATGGTGTGCCTGTTTTAAACCTTGTAAACCGCCGAACTGGCTTTGCCCACCGGGACGGTGATAAAAAGCCACCATCTCACGGGCCGTCTCCAAGGCGATACGACGGCCAAAATCCTGCTCTACTAACTTCAAGGCCAAATCGATACCCGCTGTCACGCCCGCCGAGCAAGAGTACTTTCCGTCCTGAGTAAACAACGCATCAATATCCAAATGAATATCGGGATAACACGCGCGGAATTCATCATATCGCCCCCAATGCGTGGTTACTTTCCGGCCAGCTAACACACCGGTAGCCGCTAAAATAAAAGTGCCACTACAAATGGAGGCGACGCGCCTTGAAATGCCCATAACCGGCAGCAAACGGTCGGTCAGACCGGGCGTTTTGGCCAGCGTCGATGCGGGTTGGCCACCTGAAATCAACAGCGTGTCGATAGGTGCTTCAGGTAATTCTGTTAGCGTGGCATCGCATAACACCCGTGTTTGGGTGGCTAATCGAATTGCGGATTGCTGAGTGCCAATAAGTGTTGTGCGATAAGCCAGTTCGATGTCTGGCTTTAGGCGCTGAATGATTGGGTTAGCGCTGGCGAAAACCTGCAATGGCCCGAATATATCAACAGCATTCGCGCCATCATAGGCCAGTATCGCCACGTTTAAGGGTGAATTCATCGCGCCATTATCCGGTGGGTAATTGGTAATGGAGCGATTATAAGTTGATAGCGAATGTCCTGTAGGACATAGTTCCCATCTTATCGGACATCTGAGGTTTTGTTCCATCAAACAACTCAATCCGATCCAAAATATCCCGCGCCTGATCAATCACCGGCGGATCAACCATACGCTGAGTCAACGGGTGCATCGCCACCCCTTCCGCCTCAATCAACGCCTCCAGTGTCATACAACTGTGCTTGTCGCCCATTGCTTTGGATAACATCAACTGGGAGCCAATCCCTGAGCACGCTAAACCCACCTGATTTGCTTATTAGTCAATCATTAGTAATAAAAATAACAACCATTAATTCATTTTATAAGCCAAAAACACCCACTTATCGCTACACGCATTGTGACAATCCGGCGAAAACTGCAAACTTAACTCATCTTAAACGCTGGCCCCAACCGGCAAAAAAATGATAATTAAAATTAACAATATCAAATACTTAAAATAAATACAGAGAGTGTCAACTATGAAAAACTTCAAGAATAATGCAGCGACTGCCCTTAAGACCACTACCTTTGCTTTGTTAGCATTAGCTACCACTCATGCGAATGCAGCCGTCCAATTCCGTGTTGGTTTTGAAGCAGCCACCAGCAGCTACGCTGTTTATATGACACCTGATTCAACACCTACCCGTGACATGCTGTTATCAGCTCAGGTTACGTTGGTGGTTCCTCATGATGCACAGAATCAATTCACTGTAGATAATATGCAAAGCAGCATTGCCAATGCTAATTGGATGGAACATTCACGGATTAATGCGCCTAGCGAGAACAACCGTGCGGACTACATTTCAATAGGTTATAGCTTTTCAGGCCCCAGACCGCCTTCTTTTAATTGGGTGGCGGGCCAGGAACAGAAAATCCTTAGCTTTACCAGCCAGACGGGCTGTGATGCAGGGGTCAAATTGATTGATAACAGTGATGCGTTCAATCAACTGCCTAACTCAACAAACACTAACCCGGGCAACGACTTCATGAACGTTGGTTGGATGATGTCTAATGCTTATACAGGTAATTACGGTGGTTCTGTTACCTGCGCAACACCGGTTATTAAACCAGTGACTAAACCGGCTCAAGCTTGTGAATACAACGGTCAGGATACATTTTTCATAGGTCGGATTGAGCGCCTTGAAGCGTTACGCAGCAGTGCACCGGCTTATCTGACGGCGCGTTTCAACGCAGCTATCAATAACCTGAAAAGCAAGTTGAGCTGCCAAAAGTAATTTGACACCTCATTTTTCAGGGGATCAACCTGACCCTCTTTTAGTTTCAGTTAGCACTCTCTTTGCCCCGGTTTTTTGGCCGGGGCCTTTTTAAGCACCACACTCAGCAACAACCAAACTGGTGCTGCTAGCTATCAACAGCAAATCCCAAAAAGATCGGTGCGCATTACTGATTGCCACTCACCGGCTTACTGGCCATAAAGTCATTAAACTCTTCATCATCAGCACGACGTTGTGCCGCATTGCGATACTCTGTGAAGCGGCGTGCACGATCGCGGATTTCATCTTTGATCTCACTAATACGATCATACTGCGTCTGCTGAAAGTCATTAAAGACCGAGTTACCACTCTCACCACCCGGTATATCGGATGTGTAATGCTGCTTACCACCACCAAAGGTTTCCGACCATTTACGCTTAATAGCACCGGGTAGCTCTTGTACGTTGCGCCCCGAAAGTATCCAGAACAATACGACCAATCCAACCGGCCAGAAAAATACAAAACCTAAAACCATGCCGGTTATATTCATGCATGACCAGTTGCTCTTTTTACAGCCCTTATCCGCAGTATATTCCCAGTTTTTCCAGGCGTTCCCAGATGAAGACTTAGCTGCTGAACTGCTTGATGATGACATAACTTCCTTACCTCTTCTTGTGATGAAAGATACACAGTAGCTCGCATGTTGGCACTACACCCTGCAAGCATAGAAGCCGTCGACTTCTACAGTAACAGGCATAGCAATTATTCATGCCACTTACCGCTGCGCTATACGTTTTCTCAGTGTCACAAGGCTGCTTTGTTCGCCAATGTGATCACCGTTCACATTTAATATACGCACTTTTTAATAATTTACAAGACTGATCATGAAAAAAAGTGAACAATGTTCACATTCTATGTAAAATAACGTCATCTTCAGTTGAGAATGCTCATGAAAAAGGGAAAAAATGATTATCACCACGGAAATCTGGCCGAATCATTGCTGGATGCTGTTGATGAAATAGCCACGCAGTTTGGCCTGGAAGCCGTTACTTTGAGGGCTTGCTCTAAACGGGTTGGTGTGTCGCCATCTTCTGCCTTCCGTCACTATGCGGATAAGCGGACTTTGTTAACCGCATTTGCCACACGTGCGATACAGCAATTAACCGCTTCACTGCAAACCACGAAAACGGTGACCGAACAGGAAAACGGCGATGCCTTCTCTGCCGTCGGCTTGGCTTATATCCGGTTTGCTTTAGAAAAACCTGCTTTTTTCCGTGCGATGTGGCGCGAAGAAACGATCTATTCCGGTGATGAACATTACATCGCAGCCACCAACCAATTGCGGGCGCAACTTCAAGGCGGTTTCGCAGATACTATTGTCGATCATGATCCTGATAGTTTTAGTTCGCAGGAGTTACTGGCATGGTCATCAGTACATGGCCTGGCGAATTTGTTTGTCGATGGGCCAATAGGCAACGGGGCATCACAGGCGCAACAGCTTATAATGGCTGCCGATATGTTGACGACGCTCAAGCCTGCTTTGCATTAAACGGTTCAGTCGGTGACATGCTCCAATACCTGGCCAACACCCTGTTGGCTGGTTAGCGAGCACTGAACCCAGCGAAGTAGCCAACTTCCTTCCCAGCAAGGCGAGCAATTTGCGCTTCAAACATTATTAACTACTAAAATAAGTCCCATTAATTCATTTTATAAGCCAAAAACACCCACTTATCGCTACACGCATTGTAGCAGTCCGGCGAAAACTGCAAACTTAACTCATCTTAAACGCTGGCCCCAACCAGCAAAAAAATGATACTTAAAATTAACAATATCAAATACTTAAAATAAATACAGAGAGTGTCAACCATGAAAAACTTCAAGAATAATGCAGCGACTGCCCTTAAGACCACTACCTTTGCTTTGTTAGCATTTGCTACCACTCACGCGAATGCAGCCGTCCAATTCCGTGTTGGTTTTGAAGCAGCCACTAGCAGCTACGCTGTTTATATGACACCTGATTCAACACCTACCCGTGACATGCTGTTATCAGCTCAGGTTACGTTGGTGGTTCCTCATGATGCACAGAATCAATTCACTGTAGATAATATGCAAAGCAGCATTGCCAATGCTAATTGGATGGAACATTCACGGATTAATGCGCCTAGCGAGAACAACCGTGCGGACTACATTTCAATAGGTTATAGCTTTTCCGGCCCCAGACCGCCTTCTTTTAATTGGGTGGCGGGCCAGGAACAGAAAATCCTTAGCTTTACCAGCCAGACGGGCTGTGATGCAGGGGTCAAATTGATTGATAACAGTGATGCCTTCAATCAACTGCCTAACTCAACGAACACTAACCCGGGCAACGACTTCATGAACGTTGGTTGGATGATGTCTAATGCTTATACCGGTAACTACGGTGGTTCTGTTACCTGCGCCACACCGGTTATTAAACCAGTGACTAAACCGGCTCAAGCTTGTGAATACAACGGTCAGGATACATTTTTCATAGGCCGGATTGAGCGCCTTGAAGCGTTACGCAGCAGTGCACCGGCTTATCTGACGGCGCGTTTCAACGCAGCTATCAATAACCTGAAAAGCAAGTTGAGCTGCCAGAAGTAATTGGACACCTCATTTTGGGGGGTCAACCTGACCCCCTTTTTAGTTTCAGATACTGCTCTCTTTGCCCCGGCCTTTGGCTGGGGTTTTTTAGACCCTGGCGCTCAGGTAATCACCGACTCGCCCGCACATGCCAAACACGCAAAATAAAAATATCCCCAGCCGATACTTCATATCGCATTTCATAATCCCCCACTAACAGCTGCCGAACTTCCCGTGCGTAAAATTCAGTAAATTGAGCGCGGGGAAACCGAAAAAAGTCGCTATTATTGCCTGTGTCAGAAAGATGGTGGTGATTTTAAATTCGATGTTAAGAGATGACTCTGTGTGGGATGAAAAACCAGCTCAAAATTCATTATTGACACCATGATCTCTTATTATGTTACTTCAGCAGTGGTTCACGACATGAAGTATTGGGTGAGACGTGTTTGTAATAATATTTTCATTTACCGTTGGGGTCGATTATATTGGGCTGTCGCTCGATAAAGCTCAGGTAACCAGTTGTTTTTTTTGAGCGCAGGACAGAGCTAGTCGCTGCAACCTCACAGAGGCATCAACGGCTTACTGACATCATTGAATCCAAGAGGTTAATTTTATGACAGCAACTGTTGTTAATTCATGGAATGAATTTGATCCGCTAAAGCATGTAATCGTTGGAAGAGCCGATCACACCTGCATCCCTCCGAATGAACCGGCTACCGAAGCGAAAATCCCGGAAGATAGCGACATGCGCGGCATGTGGGGACCACGCCCGCTAGAGACCGTAGAAAAGGCAAATATCCAACTGGATAATCTGGTTAAAGTACTTACCGACCGGGGTATTAAAGTTGACCGGCCAAACCCGATACAATGGAATCAGGCTGTCAATACACCTGATTTTGCCACCGGCTCCCAGTTTGGTTGCATGCCGCCAAGAGATGTCTTGTTAACGATTGGTAGCGAAATCCTTAGTGCGCCCATGTCGTTTCGATGCCGGTACTTTGAATACCTGGCATACCACGATCTGATGCAACAATATTTTGATGAAGATCCAAACTTCCGTTGGGAGCAGGCACCTCGCCCAAGGTTATCCGATCATTCTTACCAAGCTGGTTATTTCGACGACATCACCATTGAAGATCGTTTGTCTCGCACAGCGGCGCTTGATTTCGTAACCACCGAGCACGAGCCTTTATTTGATGCGGCGGATGTTTGCCGTTTGGGTAAAGACTTGTTTTGCCAACATGGTTTGACCACGAACCGTCGGGGCATGGAGTGGCTACAACGTCATTATCCTGACCACCGGGTTCATGCAGTGAATTTCCCGGGCGATCCGTACCCCATTCATATTGATGCGACGTTTGTGCCGTTAAGACCAGGCCTTATCATCAACAATCCAAACCGTCATTTACCGGAAGCACAGCGTAAGATTTTCGAAGCCAATGACTGGGAAATTGTTGATGCGGCTCAGCCTTCCAATGATAAGCCACCACCACTTTGTTATTCCAGCACCTGGTTATCAATGAACTGTTTGGTGCTGGATCACAAGACAGTCATTGTCGAAGCCAGCGAAGTGAACCAAATGGAGCAGATGGACAAATTAGGCATGGAAGTCATTCCCATTGCATTTCGTGATGCCTACCCTTTTGGTGGCGGATTGCATTGCGCAACAGCCGACGTTTACCGCGAAGGCAAATGCGAAGATTACTTCCCGAATCAAGTGCCGGGAACACAAATCCGCTGAAGCGTTAGCACTTTCTTAAGGCACTGAAACAAACCGGAATGTGCATGGGAAAATCGCTCACTCAAGCATGAAAGTCTGCGACTTTCACAGGAATGCGCATATAAAAACTTCCTACGCAAGCATGAAAGTCTGCGACTTTCACAGGAATCCAACCCGGCTTATCACAGGGATCAGCCGGGTTAACACATCAAATCAAACAAGTCTTAGCCGCCAGCTCATCAATCAGTACTTTCTGATTTTCAGAGTAATCCACCGGCACTTCCACTAAATGTACACCGCCCGCAGCAAACGCTTTTTCAAACGTTGGAATCAAATCTGTCGTCGCCTCAACACGGTGACCGGTCGCACCATAGCTATTCGCATACTGTACAAAATCAGGGTTGCCAAACTCCAGGCCCCAGTCACCAAAACCGGCACTTTTCTGCTTCCAGCGAATCATGCCGTACGCGTTATCATTCAGCACCGTGACCACCAGATTCAAGCCCAGGCGTACCGCCGTTTCCAGTTCCTGACTATTCATCATGAAACCACCATCGCCACAAATCGCCATCACCCGGCGTTCGGGATAAATCATCGCCGCCAACATCGCCGATGGCAGACCCGCACCCATGGTAGCCAATGCGTTATCCAGTAACACGGTGTTAGAATGATAAGCCTTATAATTACGCGCATACCACAGTTTATAAATGCCGTTATCCAACGCGATAATATCCTGACGCTGCATCACTTTACGGGTGTCGGCCACCAAACGCTGCGGGATAATCGGATAGCGCGGATCATCCGCCCCTTCCAGCACATGCGCTTCCACTTCAGCACGTACCCGCTCAAAATAGCTGCCATCAAAATCAACTTTACCGCCCACTTTTTCTTTGAGGCGTGCCATTGAAGCGGCCAGATCACCAATCACTTCCACTTGTGGGAAATACACCGGATCAACTTGTGCGGATTTATAGTTGACGTGAATGACCTGCTTACCGCCCTCTTCCATGAAAAACGGTGGCTTCTCGACCACGTCATGACCAATATTGATTATCAGGTCAGCGCGGTTAATCGCACAATGCAGGTAATCACCATCGGATAACGCAGCCGTCCCCATATAGAGTGGCGCACGCTCATCAAGCACACCTTTACCCATCTGGGTAACAAAAAACGGAATACCGGTGGAACGCACAAATTCACGTAAGGAACTGCGTACTTGTTTACGGTTAGCGCCCGCGCCAATTAATACTAAAGGCATTTTCGCAGCAAGAATCAGTTCCGCTGCCTTATCCAACACGTCATCACCTGCTACCGCGTAATGACGTGGGTGGGGCTGCAATACCGGAGCAGTGGTTTCTTCTTCCGCGATATCTTCCGGTAACTCCAGCAACACGGCACCGGGACGTTCTTCCTGTGCCTGGCGGAACGCTTCACGCACCAGCGCCGGAATGGTATTGCCGTGAACAATCTGTTTGGACATTTTACAAATCGGATCAAATAAACCGACCACATCAACAATCTGGAACTGGCCTTGTTTGGATTTTTTAATCGGCTTTTGACCCGTCAGCATGACGATGGGCATACCGCCCAATTGCGCATAAGCAGCGGGCGTCGCAAAGTTAGTCGCCCCCGGCCCCAACGTCGCCATACACACGCCCGCTTTCCCGGTCAACCGTCCATAAGTCGCCGCCATAAATCCGGCACCTTGCTCATGGCGCGTGAGGATTAACTTAATCGAAGAAGTGCGCAGCGATTCCACCATATCGAGGTTCTCTTCGCCCGGTACAGCAAAAATATATTCAACACCTTCTGCTTCCAGTGCCTGTACAAATAAATCGGAAGCCTTAGTTGTTGCAGTGTTCATAGTGAGATGCCCTTATTTTTATGAAAATTAAACGTTATTGGATAAAGATACTTCAAACGACAGGGATTGGATACAGCATCCAGAATTTTTAGCCAGACACAAAACGCTGCCCTTCACTTGTTATAATCTGAAAATAATCACCCACCCGGAAAACCCAATGCCCAGACTTCTATATATAAGCCATGCAAACGTTATTGTCGATGCGAACAAGCCCGTACCGGAATGGTCACTTTCTGATACGGGCCGCCAGCGGCATCAGGCTTTTGGTGCGACCGACCTGTGCCGCTCCGCCACACGGGTGATATCAAGTGATGAAACCAAGGCGATTGAGGCGGCTCAGTGCATGTATCCGTCGGGAAACCCTGTGATCGAAATTCATCAGGGCCTGCATGAAAATGACCGGAGTAGCACAGGATTTTTACCGCCGGACGAATTCGAAGCAATAGCCAATGAGTTCTTCGCCCATCCAGACCAGTCTGTCCGTGGTTGGGAGACGGCTGTCGAGGCTCAGGAGCGTATTGTTTCAAATGTAATGATGATTATGAGCGATGCTGCACCGGATGATGTGGTCGCTTTTGTCGGACATGGCGGGGTGGGGACATTGCTGTATTGCCATTTTGCGGGGCAAGCGATCAGCCGTGATTATGATCAGCCACCGAATGGCGGGGGTAATGTGCTAGCGATAGATTTAGAAGATAGCCGACCTATTACAGCGTGGACACCCCTGGAATCTTGGTCAGGGGTGTCTCAGGTTCGTTAACAGTTCGCTGTCGGCCTTAGCGTTTAAAGGCCTGTATCAATTTCGCATACCGCATCATTTCTTGCGTTTATTTTACGCCAGCGGCCAGTCCACTTTGCCTTATTGTTGGCTGCGATTACCGGGCATTTCTTAAGGGCCTGAGCCTGATCCCAAATACCACCGGCTGCTACTTCCCGGATGGTAGACGAATAGGATTGATCAGCCAGTGCCGGCGGCGAACTGGTGGGTACCACAACACTGATTTCACACACTGAAGTATTGCCGGGGCCGGTCTTTGTCCATTCCCCCGTCCACTGAGCCTTGTTATTAGCCGCAATCACCGGGCACTTGCTTGCAGCCTGTTTATCGTCCCATATTAAACCTGCGGCCACATTACGGGTGCGGGTATTGCTCGCGGCTTGAACCGGTGCTTGAACCGGTGCCTGAACGGCTGTCTCCGCACTTAAATGACTAAACCTGATTTCACAGACTGACTGGTTACCCGGCCCCGTTTTGTTCCAACGCCGGGTCCAGGTACCTTTGGCATTTCGAGCAACTACCGGGCATTTGCGTTCCGCGTGATCTCCATCCCAAATCTCCCCGGCTTTCACATCGCGAACACTTTTAAATCGGGAGGTCGTGGTGGATTGATTGACGGACTGCGTCGTCTGGTAAGTGGGTTTGTCGGGCTGGGTAGGCTTATGCGTGTTTGCGACTTCAATCATACAAACACTGTCTCTCTTGCCACCGTTAGGCGATTTGCGCCAGACGCCAGACCAGGTACCCTCATTTTCTTTGGCTAACCGTTTACAACGCCGTTTAGCATGCTCATCGCTCCAAATCTTACCAGCGTCCACTGCTTTCACCACAAAAGCGGGTTTAAACTTTAGCTGGCACACCGCTTTGGTCTTACCCGCATGCTTTTTCCAAACACCTGTCCAGGTGGCATCCTTACGGGCAGCTAACGCACGACAACGTTCTATGGCATGATCCTCATTCCACAAACGTCCGGCATTAACCATTTCCAGTCTGGCTTCAGTCCGTCCTGGCGAAGTTTGCTGCGTGGTGGGCAAATACTGCGGCACAACGCCCCCGGGCCTGGCAACAATGCCTGGAGTGGGTGTGGGTGTGGGGGTGAACGTAACATTCTGGCGTGGAACATTGATATAACATATACCTGTTTTATCTTTGCTGGAACGCTCTGATTTAACCACGGTTCCACCCCGATTGACTGCAATTTCATTACAGGTCAACCGCAAAAAGAATGGATTCAGCGTAACGCCGACATCAACCTTGACAACCTCCGACGAAGCCTTACCAGCCGCCAGAAGCATCGTGATAGCCATAACGACCAGTGTGAATGACTTCATAAGTAACTCCCCTTTTTTATACTAATTACATGTAAGTGCCTGAACAGAAAGCTGCTTCAGTAGCGGCAAAGTATAACGCAAACTCGGGGAGGCGTGCATCGGGCGCTTACCACCGCACAATTAGTTCAGTCTGCTGGCTGCATCATGGCCTTCATAAACACGCAGAACTGGTGACAGATCAGACGGGGCCTTCCTGCACGTGAAAGTAATTTTTTCGAAAATCGCTTAGCGTTAAGGTGGTTGCTAAGGCGTATTCGCCCCGCGAATGCAGGGCGAATACTTTTCAGGAGTTGTTGCGTCACTCAATGTTTCCACACAGTCTTCAGTCGTTACATTCTGAATTGACCTGAAACTAACGGGTCACGCTGCACCACATCAATAGGTGTTGGGAGCTGTTTCCTGAGCGGGTACGTTGTCGTTGTCTTGAGAATTGTCGGCAGAGGCATTCTTAATGGTGACACTGACATCATTAAAGTCTTTATCATTTGGAGCGCCGGAGTTAAAGCGATCTTCAAAGTTAATAGTAAAACTATCACCGTTTTTAACGATTTGTGCGCCACCAGAATGACCACCAATCGTGGTGCCCTGCGAATTATTTGACAAACGAATGTCTTCTGGTTGCAGGTTTTGGCTTGGCGGGTTATTGGCGTCAAGTGTTTGCCAAACACCATTGGTATCACAGTATTGTACCGTGTTGCTGTCTGCGGTCGAAGCTGGAATGCTGATGCTTACTTCAGGCGCTGCGTTGTTGTTGCCAGCGGTACCCGTGTCGTCGGAGTTGTCAGCGGTACCCGTGTTGTCAGTCGCACCGGTGTTATCAGCGGCACCAGTATTACCGGTGTTACCGGCGTTACCAGCGTTACCAGCGTTACCAGCGTTACCAGTATTACCGGTGTTATCAGCTGCACCAGTGTTACCTGTGTCACAAGCAGCATCAGTATCACTAGCAGTGTCAGTGTCAGTGTCACCCGCAGTATTGGTGTCACTAGCAGTGTCAGTGTCACATGCGTTACAAGCACTTTGCTCCTGCATTTGAGTTAGCAGTTGTATAACCACTTTCAATAAAGACAACAGAAGCGTAGTCTGTTCGCTCCCACCGCCCAGTGAACCAAAACCGGACAAGGCTTGCGAAAAGTTGCTGGAATCACTCTGCGATGCCGGACTGGTTGTATGGTTATGGGTATGATTTGATGAACTGCTGTGGTTATGTGAAACGCCGTAATTGGATAACATATTGACCTCTTTCAGTATTATTAAATGTAGAGATACACCCGCTTTTTTAGGGGCATTATTGCAGTATTGACACTCCGCTCTTTGCGAACAACGCTAGTTGCCGGAGACCGTGTGACACTCACTATCAAATTCTCTGGTGGTTATTATTGCGTGACCTACTGAAAAAAATTTCTCTGTAGCAACTGATAGGTAGCAAAGTCCTTATGATCGGTTATGCTTATGATTAAGAATAATTAAAATAAATGAGAATAAATTTATTCACATTCAGCACCAAACACAAACGCCTCCCCCGTCTCCATCCACAACGGATACTTCAACATAGCTTTGGCAAACAATCGCCCTTGTAAATGCCCGGCCAACCAACGCCGTAAATTCGTATAAGGCCCATCCCGGAACATCTGCCGATTTACCTTGGCAAACTGACGCACAAACGGCAGCAACGCATAATCCAGCAAACCGGGCGTAGCCCCCATGAGAAATTCATGCTCAGACAAGCGACTTTCCAAGTGCTGAATAAATGGTTCACAAGCCAAACGATCAGCCGCTTCAGCCTCATTATGGAAACGTTTGGAGCGTTTGTATTTTTCCAGGCTGGGCTTAAATTCGTTATCATTTTTTTCAATGATGCTAAGCATTTCAGGCAGCGCCTCAACCTGTCCGGCATACAACAAATTTTGCGGATCATTACGATGCAGCGCCCACAACATAATGTCCAAACTTTCATCAACCACAGTGTCAGCATCAACCACTAACACCGGCACCGTTCCCTTTGGCGAAGCGGCCAACATCTCATCAGGCTTATTATGCATAGTGATCGCCCGCAACATAACCGGTTGTTGAGCCAGCAAAATACCCAACCTGGCACGCATCGCGTAGGGACAGTATTGCAAGGAATATAAAATGGGCAGTGTCATGGAGTCTGTCATATCAGTAACCGAGTAACCGTGTTCAAAGCCCCTGACTATATTGCGCGTTGGTCGAGACAGTAATCATATCGCTGAGTTGTTGTTGCGCTTTTAACTGACCGTCGTTCCCGTTGATGAAGTTCTCAAAGTGCTCAATCAGTTGCGCTTTATCCAGCTCGGCTTTAGAACCCGCACCAATGTTGGTGAGATCAATAAAAAACTCATCAAACAAGCCAGCCAAATCATGAACGATATCGAAGTTCAGGAACTGCTCATCGTTATAAATACTGGGGTAACCGCCTCTTTGTTTATCCACCGCAAACGATACACCCTTCACATTGGTGATGGTCGTCGCCTTTTTACACTTCAGCATGCAGCCATCTTCAATGCTCGGTTTTTTACAGCCCACGGTTTGTTGGAAAAAACACTGGCGGCTGGTCATCATGAGTATCGGATGATAAATACTGTAAAGCAGCTTGAAGTTATCGGGGCGGGCAATTTTACGGATTTGTATGCGATTAATCTCATTAGAAATAAACGCCCCCGCACAGTTTAATTCTTCTTTCAGGGTTAACAGTGCATAGGAATTAGTGGTATTCAGGAATGGCCCCGCTATCCATTCAATACCCATTTCAAAGGCTTTATAAGCCACGCCGGTATTATTACTGACGATACGCGCCGGGCGAACCCGCTCCAACAAACGCACAGACTCATCATAGTCCTTACCAATCAATACCGCCGGGAACCACGGGATAAGACGAGGATTTTCTAAGAAAATATTAATGTATTTATCACACCCCTTCTTCCAGCTTTCGGGTAGCTTGAAGTAAACATCGGCTTCGGTGAGATCACATAAAGGAATGTCTTTCACATCCGCTATCAGCATTGACATGGACGGCTTAGCAGGCGCGCGACTCATGGCTAACTTAGGCACTTCAACCTGAGGAATAAGCGCCACCGAATTATTTAACAGCGTCGCAGCGCTATTTCTCAGCACCGTTAGCTCGCTAAGTGGCAGGCTTAAGTCGGCATCTAAGCCAGAGCAGTCAAAGCCCTCCAGCGTAAAGTCAGTGGTGACGAACTTTTTAAAACATTTTTCTAAAACGGCACTGTTAATCGACATATGATTAGCAGCACTGAGTGTTGATTCAGTGTGGAACGTGTGAGTTTTATACGCTTCGCTATCACCCACCATCATGGTTAAGCACAAAGGCTCACCCAGCTTGCCGGAAAAACTCAGCGTCAGTTTTTGTTTAGCAATGCTCAGATACTTAATTTTTTCATTGAGCTCATCACCCAGCGCATTCTTTTTGGCATACAGCTCTTTCTTCACTTCGGCTATGTGCTGAATGGAAACGGCAGCCTGTTTTTGGATCGCACCCGGAACACTGTAGTCACGTGGACTATCAATGAACATATCCTTGGTGAGGTTGCCGGTTAAGAATGAGTTAGTGAAGTCACGGTTAAACACACGGTGCAAGTTAGCATCATCAGAGCGCAACTGGCCCGTTGCAACAAATTGATCGATTTGTTTACGCCATGTATCGGTCACAGTATAAACGTAATGTGCGCCTTTAATACGGCCTTCAATTTTCAGTGAATCAACCTGTGCATCCACCAATTCAGGCAGATCAAAGTAAGCAGAGTTATCCTTTAAATTCAGCGGATAACTATGCCCTTCTGCGGTTGGCTCATACTCATCACGGCAGGCTTGGCTGCACCGGCCACGGTTACCCGAGTTACCTACGCTCACCGAACTGGAATAACACTGCCCCGAAAACGCAATACACAGTGCGCCATGAACGAAAACTTCGGTCAGCACATTGTGATCGTGTGCCAACGCCGTTAATGATTTGATTTCAGGAAGGTTAAGTTCACGCGATAAATTCAAACGGGAAGCACCGATCTTTGCCAGGAACAAAATCTGGCCTTCGTTGTGCGTGGTCATCTGCGTTGAAGCATGAATGTCGAGCGTCGGGAAGTACTTTTTAACCAAGTTAAAAATACCTAAATCCTGAACGATAATGCCGTCAATACCTGAATTTACCAGCTTGTTCAGCAGCTTAATCAGCTGAGGTAGTTCTTGTTCTAAAATAACGATGTTTAAGGTTAAGAACACCTCACAATCGTACTTATGCGCTAAACGCACAACACCGATTAACTCATCGTATGAAAGGTTAGCCGCCCGGTTACGCGCGTTGAACGCCACTAAGCCACAGTACACTGCGTTTGCGCCTGCAATAATGGCGGCTTTAATCGCTTCAACATCACCACCAGGTGCTAACAATTCAATCTTTCTACTCATCGTAACCACTCACTCATTCAGGACGCGGGCTTTAAAGCCTATTTCGAGCTTGAAGTTTAGCGGGAAGCCGGGGGTATTAACATGTAAAAATCAACTGACCCCATCAACGTCGTCAATCCGCATAGCACTTCTGTGTAAATTCATATGGACAACACCAAGGACACGATATACATTTAAATTCGTATATCGTTTCAAGGATTAGCCATGCAAGTAGCAAAATGGGGAAATAGCCTCGCAGTAAGACTGCCCGCCTCTGTCATTAAGGTGCTGGAGCTACAGGAAGGTGATGACATCGAAATCAGCGTGGTTGGATCTCACCGTTTTGAAGTTTCTAAATCACCAACACCTATTGAGTTGCTATCACGCCTGCGAAAATATCGGGGACGACTTCCCGAAGACTTCAGGTTTGATCGTTTAGACGCAAATGATCGTCAATAATGGCTGTCTCAAACGTATTTTTCGACACTAATGTCTTGCTATATTTGCTGTCAGCTGATGAGGAAAAAGCCAACCAGGCAGAAACCTTGTTAGCCAAAGGTGGCATTATTAGTGTGCAGGTATTGAACGAATTCACCTCTGTTGCTTTTCGTAAGCTAAAAATGCCTTACTCTGAAATCAACGAAATTCTGGAAACGATAAAAACCGTTTGTGAAGTAAAAGACCTGACGGTCAAAACTCATTGCTCCGGCCTGTCAATTGCTGAGCGGTACGGCTTTTCTTTCTATGATTCTTTAATTGTGTCTTCAGCGCTAATGGCTAATTGCGATGTTCTTTATTCTGAAGACATGCAAGCCGGACAAAAGATCAACGGAGCACTGGTCATTGAAAATCCATTTTTACGATAGCCTTCTCTCATATCAAGCCGCTAACAAGCATCAATACACCAGCGCTTTAATAACCGGCGCGAATACTTCGTAAAACGATTCTGACTTATCCTTTAACCACAAATGCACCTTCAATAGGCAGCAGCGAGCAGGACACAACATAATGACATCAACTTTTAAGGCTAAAACAGAAGGTGGCGACTTCGTCCGCTCAGTATCCGGTTTCAGAAATTGGATCACCGCCGATGGTAGCGCCGGCCCCGGTGATGAGGGTGGTTTTATCGCTGAGCCGGATCGTTACCATCTTTACATCTCCCATGCCTGCCCCTGGGCGCACCGCACCATGATCTTCCGCGCTTTGAAAGGGCTGGAAGCGATGATTCCGGTGTCCGTTGTTCATCCGTTAATGCCCGCAGAAAGCTGGGTATTTGGCGAATATCCCGGCGCTACCGAAGATCACGTCAATGGTGCGCATTTCATGCATGAGAATTACACGAAAGCCAATCCGGATTTTAACGGCATCGTCACAGTACCTGCACTGTGGGATAAGAAACGCAAGACCATCGTTAATAATGAGTCATCGGAAATCATCCGTATGTTTAACTCAGCGTTCGATGCGTTCGGCAATGCCAAATTGGATTTCTACCCCGAAGCACTGCGCACTGAAATTGATGCGATTAATGAGCCGGTCTATGACAATGTTAATAATGGCGTTTACCGCTGCGGTTTCGCCACCACACAAGCTGCATACAACTCAGCCTATGCCCGCCTGTTTGATACGCTGGATATGTTGGAAGACCTGTTAGCGAAACAACGTTATCTGGTGGGCGATCAACTCACCGAGGCTGACTGGCGTTTATTCACCACGCTCGTACGGTTTGATGCGGTATATTACAACCACTTTAAGACCAATAAAAAACGCCTGGTCGAGTACCCGAACTTATGGGCTTATACCCGCGAGCTGTACCAGATCCCCGGTGTCGCGGCGACAGTGAATATGGATCATATCAAATACCATTATTTTGCCAGCCACCGCTCGATTAATCCGACCGGTATTGTGCCGCAGGGGCCGGATATTGATTTTATGGCGGCGCATGGGCGTGAGCGTGCTGACTTCGATCGGGTGATGCAGGTAGTACCAGATGTGGAACCGCAGGACGATGACCGTCTTTGAAAGCTATGATTTCCCACCCTTAAAATTCGCCCAAGGATTCTTGGCGCGAACGGGTTTAGGCTCACCTGAATCATCACGAGACTTATAATGCCCCGCATTACGGCGTTCGTTATATTCCCTGCTTGTCACTTTTCGTGCGCCGGTTTTGTTATCCCAATTAGCAGCATTTGCCGCTTGCTTCTCTTGCAACCGCTCACCTTCTTCGACACTTAATACCGCTGGCTCGCGTACCTTATGATGTTCCGGAACAATGCGTTCTCTGGGCGGCAATTTAAACTGCTCAGACGAAACTGCTGGTAAGTTTTTATATTGATACATATAAAACACTTCTACTTTTTGGCGTGCCCAATCGACCTTTTTTAAAAACTTCACGCTACCCGCAAGGCTGGGGTTGGACTTAAAGCAGTTGATGTTCAAGTAAGCGTAAAGAATATCAAAACCATAATGGCTGATCAGCTCATCCAATACCGTTTTCAAACCCACGCCGTGTAACGGATTATTCTTATAGGGGTTGTCGTCATCCGGGCTGTGTTGCTGTCGATTCTCTTCGCTCATACTAATCCTTTACTTTCATCAAACACTTTTAAGAAGGGCCGCCTTACCAGTTGGCGATCGGGTGTTGAAACTGTATCAGGGCAAGTAAGACTGCACCATCGTTATCTCTGGCAGAGGCCCTAATGCCTACTCATAAACATGCCTCCCGGGATGTATCAGGCACCCTACCCTGTCAGTTACTTAAACAGCTTGAAACAACCAATGCTTTAATGCCTGAACCAGAACAGAGTGCTTGCCTTGCTTATTGGCCTGCCACACCTGGCCCGTGTTTTGCCATACGCCGGCGTGAATGTAGAGAGTGTCTGAAAAATTTGTTTTTGCTCATGGCAGCAAAGGTACTATGGACACCATCTGGCTCGCCAATCTTTAAATGCCAGTAAAATATCGGCTTTTCAACATCACCATTGATTAATAAATCGCCTACCCCTGGTCGTGGAGACTGCTGGCAGAGCAGTTCCTAAAAACACCACCCACAAAAAAAATACCAATCATACTAATAAAATATTATTTACAATACCAATTGCTTTATTGGTCTTTATTTATTACACTCAAACCCACTAACAGATAAGTATTTTTTTATCAAAAACTGACAGGCCTGTGTTTTAATGCCCCCCAATACTGCCTATGACTCAAGAGTATAGACCTATACGGAGGGAATCAAAACTATCGCCACCCAACGTCAACCTGAATAGTAATTGGTATTATTAACTGACGGGCTGATCGGGATAGTTTTTTTGCACATAGAGTAGAACGGCTAAAAATAACGCTAACAGCATATAACAGAGTCCCTTAAAACCTTGCTACAATAAAAGATTACTTATTAGAACAGTGGTGGCTCCAAGACATATACATTGAAAGCAGATGAAATGGAAAGAAAGCATGCGCATTGATCATTGGTATCTTTAAAAAAGACCAGTTTATTAGCACAATATACAGATCATTGCGTGGTATTTGAAAAAAAATCATGAAAATGATGTAAGTAAATTTTAAAGCCATTAAGGACGTAACCTAACGACCTTAATACATATTAAAAATGGAGGAAGTACATGAATTTATTCAAAAAAGTTGCATCTGGAGTGAGCATTGCTGTGTTAGCTGCAAGCTTTGCTGTCACTGCAAATGCTGCTGAAATCACTGTTTACAGCGCTGCCCCGCAGAACTTTATAGATACCCTGGTGCCTGTCTACGAGAAGGAATCAGGAAACAAGGTCAATATCATAAAGGCAGGTTCCGGAGAGCTATTGAATCGCATCAAGGCTGAATCAGATTCACCTGTTGCGGATGTTCTGTGGAGTGTTGATGGCACTGTGGTTGATTTCAACCCTGATCTTTTCCAAGCCTACAAATCAACCCAAGCCGACAAGGTTCTGGATGGTATGGCGACCAGTGAACTATGGTCTCCCTTTACAGCTGTTGTCATGGTCTTAATTGTCAATGAAAGCAAGCTAAAAGGTCTCCCTGTTCCAACATCATGGAAAGATCTGGCTAAGCCTGAATATGATGATTTGATCTCATCAGCCCGGGCTGACAAGTCTGGCTCTGCTTTTATTCAATTAGCGACTGTGCTTCAAGCATATGACTCTGAAGAAGCAGGTTGGGAAGTTTACAAATCCATGCTGGGCAACTTAGTTTTATCCGGCAGCTCAGGCGCAGTGCCTCGCTTTGTAAACGACGGAGAACTTCCTATCGGCGTTACTTTGGAAGATGCAGCTTTACGTTATAAAGAAGGTGGTGGCCCGGTTCAGATCGTATACCCATCGGATGGCACAGCGATCGCACCTGATGCAATGGCATTGATTGCGAAAGGACCAAACTCTGAAGCAGGTGGTACTTTTATCGACTTTATGTTGTCTAAAGAAGCACAAACACTTGTTGCTGAGTTAGGCCGTCGTCCGGTTCGTGGCGATGTGGAATCAAACAGCTTGCTTAGCCCGATCACTGACTTAACAGCAGTTGATTATGACTTCGCATGGGCCGCTAAAAATCGTGAGCGCCTTGTTAAAACCTGGGGTGATGTGGTACTCGACGTTCAATAATCACCACCCTTAATGCCGGGGGTAGTTTTTTCCCCTAACTACCCCCGGCACCCCAATAGTTACACACCTATTTACATACCCATTTACATACCTATTTTACATACCACTTATAAGAATGAGGAAAGACTATGTCATCTGTCGAGATCACAGGCGTCAGGAAATTATATGGTGAAGTCGTTGCCCTTTCAGAGATAGACGTTTCGATCAAATCCGGTCAGTTTTATACACTCTTAGGGCCAAGCGGCTGCGGTAAAACAACGTTACTCAGAACTATTGCAGGATTTCATTTCCAAAACTCAGGGACTATCGCTGTTGACGGAACTGAGATCCAGGAACTACCGGCACACAAGCGAAATGTCGCCATGGTTTTCCAAGACTATGCAGTGTTCCCCCACCTGAGTGTTTTCGATAACGTCGCATTTGGCTTAAAGCAACGCAAAGTAGCTTCTAAGGAATTAAAAGAGCGAACTGATAACGCGCTACGCATGGTTCAGTTAGAAAAATTTGGCAACCGCATGCCGCATGAACTCAGTGGCGGTCAACAGCAACGGGTTGGCTTGGCTCGTGCTATTGTTGTTGAATCATCGGTTCTATTGATGGACGAACCTTTATCAAACCTCGACGCCAAATTGCGCGTAGAGCTAAGAGCCGAACTGCGAAAAATTCAACAAAAACTCAACATGACAACAGTCTATGTAACACACGACCAAGAAGAAGCTTTGGCGATGTCGGATATAGTCTGTGTAATGTACAACGGTGTCATACAACAGGCTGCACCCCCCATTGAAATCTACTCTCAACCCGCCAATAAATTCGTTGCGAGCTTTGTGGGTGGAAATAACTTCCTGGCACTAGAAAACACGAGTGAGGGTATAAAACTAACGGCAGCACATGCCCTGGTAAGTACGCAGCAAAATGACATACCCGCCGTTGCTGCAGTCCGCCCCGAACTGGTTACTCTTCAAAAACAATCGTCAACTGACGAAGACAGCGTTTCAATTGAAGCCACCGTTGAACAAATTAGCTTCATTGGGCGCGAAATCGAAGCTCATGTTCGGGCAACTAACGGAGAAATCATAAAATCCATCGCCCGTCCAAGCCCTGAGATTTTGTCCCTGTCCGTTGGCGATAGCTGTAATGTTGTAATTAACCGCTCCGACATTCTTTTATTTGAAGACACAGAAATGGGGGCTAGGATCGTATGACTAACTCGGCTCTCAGCCATTTCAAACGCAAGCTCGATTTTTGGAATTTAACGACCGTACTGGTAGTTCTTGTTCTATTTATCCTGCTTATTTTGCCTATCGCCAGTGTGTTTTTTGTCAGCTTCCTGGATCCTGACACTGGCTCGGTGACGCTAAATAATTACGCCACTGTATTTACCAAGAACTACTATTTGCAGGGCTTGTGGAACACACTGTTTGTTGGCGCTTTTGGCACACTGGGAGCCTGTCTTATCGGGGTTCCGTTAGCCTTCTTCACAGCGCGCTTTCAGATCAAAGGCAAAGCATTCATCTCGACGCTAGCCATTTTAGTACTTGTGTCGCCACCCTTTATTGGTGCGTACGCATGGATCATGATGTTGGGATCGAACGGCTCCATCACCAATTTTTTTAGCCAGTTCGGGATATCAATTCCAACCATTTATGGCGCACACGGTGTCATCCTCGTTTTTACACTTAAGTTCTTTCCGTTTGTCTATCTAATGACACAGAACGCACTAATGTCCGTCAATAAGTCGTTTGAAGATGCCGCCAGAAATCTTGGTTGCAATCCAATAGAAAACTTCTTCAAGGTCACACTGCCATTAGTTTTCCCCGCAATCAGCACGGGCGCAATCATCTGTTTTGTTCTGTCTATCGCGGACTTTGGAACACCTGCTATTTTAGGACGAGGCTTCAGAACCCTGTCAACTATCGCGTATTCTGCATACACCTCTGAATTAGGCGGAACACCGACCATGGCGGTCACAGTTTCGATGATCATGATGGGCATTTCAATTATGGCTCTCATCGTGCAACGGCGTATCCTGGCTAAACGACGCTATGCAAGTGCTCTGACAAACTTACCCGTGGCAGAGAAAATAACAGGCATCCGAAATAAGCTGATGCATGCATACTGTTATCTGGTGGTAGGTATTGCAATGCTTCCGACAGCGGTGGTGATGTATACCTCATTCCTGAATACTAATGGCCCGGTCTTCCAGCCAGGTTTCGGCTTAACCAGTTACGCAAGAGTACTCTCGGATGCGCCAGAAGCGATTAGCAATAGCTTTATATTTGCGCTATCTGCAGTCATCCTGATCGCCATTTTCGCCAATCTGATTTCGTACCTGATCGTTAGAAGAGAAACCGCCGTTTCAGGCATAATTGATGTCTTGATGATGGTTCCGTATCTTGTACCAGGCGTTGTTATAGCGATCGGTTTTGTAACAACATTCCGGACGGGTTGGTTCGATCTCACAGGTACAGCGATGATCATCATAATGATCTATTTCATCCGACGCTTGCCTTATGGAGTCCGTGCGACAACCAATAATCTGCGGCAAATCAAACCCTCTCTGGAGGAAGCAGCCATTAATTTAGGGGCCTCCCCTTTCAGTGCCTTTATGAAAGTAACTGTTCCGTTGATTATACCAGGTATGATTGTTGGGGCATTGCTCAGCTTTATCACTGCCATCAATGAGCTGTCAGCAACACTGATACTTTATAATGCTGGCACAGCAACAATGCCTGTTAAGATTTACATTTCTGTTCTCGACGGTGAATTTGGCCTCGCAGCTGCGTTGTCAACGATACTACTGGTCAGTACCGGCCTGTGTGTCTACGCCGTATTCAGGCTTGCTGATGACAAGGAAGGCGCATTCACTTGATTATTGTTAAAATAATTGTAAGCACTAACAACGGCGGCCTTCTATGAAGGTCGCTGTGTTTTCACACCCTAAAGACCGGGCAGCCATCATTCCCAGTGATGATGTGGTGCTAACAATGCCGGGTGTTTTCGGTGTATTTGACGGTGCCACTGATCCAAAAGGCGTTATGGGAACAGGCGGCAAAAGCTCCGGACTCTTTGCTGCTGAAGTTATTGCCCGGCAGTGCGGCCGGCTTTTTTCTGACGTGAAAGAATTCGATATACCGATCCTGGAACTAATCACAGAGCTTTCATTCCAATTGGAAAAGGCCTCTAATGATCAGGGCTATCAAAGTCGGCCAACAGCAACATTGGCAATAACATTGATTGGCCCGGAGAAAGTGCGGATTATTGTGGTGGGCGACAGTGGAGTGCGGGTGAACGGCACTCAAATATTCCGCCATTTAAAAGTGGTCGATGATGTTTCTGCGGCCGCTAGAGTTAACGTTTTTAACTTGCTTATTGCTAAGGGAAAAGACAGTAATTCTACCGAAATGCTTGCTCGTAAAGCGATTTTCCAGGGTATTGATACCTGTGTAAGCGAAGGTGTTTTAAACGAGCAAGAAGCTAATGATCTAATCGCGGATGTTGCTGATAATCTATCTGATGTCGCTAATTTCGAGCTTATTAATTCCTTTATTCGCAAAGGCATCAAGTCGCAGAGCGATTTTGGCAACGATGATAATCATCCACTGGGATTTTCTGTGCTAAACGGAAGCCCGCCTTCTTTAAAGGATGTTATCGATGTCAGCCTGGACATTGAGGATGTCGAATCTCTCGAATTGTTTTCGGATGGTTATTTTGATCTGCCAGAAGCTGTGTCTATTGATGCATGGGAACAGACCTTCGCTGAGACAGAAATCATCGATCCGCATAAAATCAACGAATTCCCCAATGTAAAGGGGTCAACAACTACTGACTTTTCGGATGACCGTTCAGTCATTGTTCTAACGAATATAAATAAATGACTACTCTTTCTGAATGGGCTACATGGCGCGAAATTCATGCACAGCCCGACATTTGGACCGATTGGGGACAGACATTTGACCCAACCGGAATGCGTGAATGGATTGAAACACTAGATATAACTGAAGTTTGGTTTTGCGGTGCGGGAACCAGTGCTTATATCGGTGACATCATTGTTGCTGGTTTACAAGGGGTAGGCTCACTGAGATTACGATCCGTCCCCAGTACCGACCTTGTCGCTATGCCGCAAGCATTTTTCGGCAGTGAAAAGCGCAGTGAAAGACCCTTAGTCGTCAGCTTCGGGCGCTCGGGCAATTCCACAGAAAGCCTTGGCACATTGGATGTGCTCGATGCTTTAGCACCATCAACGCCACGTCTGCACATCACATGCAATCGCGATAGCGTGCTGGCTACGCGCACAGGTGCTTGTGAGACCAAAGTCGTGGTATTACCAGAAGCGACACATGACGTTGGCTTCGCGATGACATCCAGCTTTTCGACCATGCTATATACGGCCTTATCGTTGTTTGATACTCCATGCGAGTTTAAAGGCCGAATGCAGTTATTCGCCGAGCAACTTCGGTCTCTTCTGCCCATTTTTGCCGATGAAACAGGTGAGCCACCCCATCGTGTGGCCTATATTGGTTCCGGCCCAATGACCTTTGCAGCACGGGAAGCATCGCTGAAGGTTCTGGAGCTGTCTGCCGGTGACATTCCTTCGATTTGGGACAGTGCGCTGGGCTTCAGGCATGGCCCAAAAAGCTTTGTCACTCAGCATACGAATATTACAGTATTCCAATCACCTGAGTTGCCGACAAGAGACTATGAGGCAGACTTAGTCTCTGAACTTCGCACACAATTTCCTGATTCCCGCATCCAAACCGTTGGGCCATCAGGCGATATCAAACTGCCCATGCCCTTTGGCTCCGTCTGGGCGGCTCCTCTTTGTGTAGCGTTCTCCCAGATTGCTGCTTCAATATGGTCCGCCAAACTGGGTTTACATGTTGATGATCCCTTTAAAGGACGTGGAACACTCAGCCGGGTTGTGTCAGGAATCAAACTTTATCCGGTTAAGCCGTGATCGCTGTCGGTATAGATCTCGGTGGCACAAAGATTGAGACACAGATCTTTGATGAAAAATGGCAGATCGCAGCACGCGATCGGGTGCCAACACCTAAAGATTATGATGGGCTTGTCATGACGCTAGCGTCGCAAGTTGCCTGGGCCGAACAAAAAGCAGGAACACGCATTCCTGTCGGCATCGGCACTGCTGGTTTGATCAATCCGAAAACCGGACTGGCTTTGACATCCAATCTACCCGCAACCGGGCGACCATTTCCCAGCGACCTCAATCAAGCTGTTGGCCGGCGCATTAGTTACATCAACGATTGCCGTGCGATGGCCGTGTCCGAAGCCGTCTTTGGCGCTGGTCAAGACAAACGTACTGTAATGGCTCTAATAATAGGCACCGGGATTGGTGGCGGAATCGTCGTCGATAAAAAACTCCTCTCCGGCCCTACGCAGGTGGGCGGTGAATTCGGACATATCGCCATACCCGCTTATCTTTTAGAAACGCATGCACTGCCTATTTTAACTTGCGGCTGTGGCTCAGTCGGCTGTTTTGAAACGTATATCTCTGGCCCGGGCATGAGCCAAATAGCTACCATCAAATTTAACAAGAGCATGACACCCAAACATATTGGCGCGCAAAAAGATGTAGAATCGCGTGAAGCTTGGAACATATGGTGCTCCTTAACCGCTGAATTGTTACGCATTTTGACCCTAACCGTGGATCCTGACGTGATAGTGTTAGGGGGTGGCGTGTCCAAAATCCCGGGGGTCGCGGATGCGCTGTCGGCAAAATTGCAGGGTAACTTAATCGGTGATTTCGGTATTCCCACCCTACTTCTCGCCGCTGGCGGAGACACAAGTGGAGCACGCGGTGCCGCTTTTTATGCCGTAGAGGAAGCACAAAATGAGTAATCTGTTACGAGACATTATTCAGCAAAACCGAAGCGGGACTGCGGTTGCGATCCCATCGGTTTGTTCAGCGCAACCGGATGTCATCAGGGCCTCTTTACTACGCGCAGAAACACTTAATCGCTCCATCGTGATAGAAGCCACCAGCAATCAAGTGAACCAGGATGGCGGTTATACGGGGATGCAAGCCGAAGACTTTGTGCACTTTGTGCACAGCATCGCCTCAGAAGCTAAAGTTGATAGATCACGCATCATCTTCGGTGGCGATCACTTGGGGCCACAGGTTTGGCGCAACCAGCCTGTTGATTTTGCGATGGACAAAGCAAGAGCACTGGTCAGTTCATATGTGCAGGCCGGTTTTCGAAAAATTCACCTCGATTGTTCGGAGGGTTGCCAAGGCGAAGCCGAACAACTCAATGATGAGCAGACTGCCATCCGCTCAGCTGACCTTGCACAACACTGTGTAACAGCCAGCCAAGGCAGTGATACGCTGACCTTTGTGATTGGCACGGAAGTCCCGCCGCCGGGGGGTGCACGCGTAGATTCCAATGAAGACATCCCCGCGACAACGCCATTTTCCGCGCAAGCGACGCTAGCGGCTCATGGTGATACCTTTGGTGATATGGTGCCGCTGATCGCTGGGCTGGTCGTGCAACCAGGCGTCGAGTTTACACCTATGCACATTCATCATTTCCCAATGGCAAGAGATCCGGGGTTATTAAGTGCCTTAGCTGATTGGCCTGAGGTGTGCCTTGAAGCGCATTCTACTGATTACCAACACCCCCACGTTTTCCCGCGTCTCGCCGCACTGGGTTTCGCCTTTCAAAAAGTAGGCCCCGCGCTAACGTTCGCTTATCGACAAGCGCTTTATGCCTTAGATCATGCACGTGGATTGATGGGTGGGTCTCGTGGTGAGCTACAAAATACCATGGAAAAAGTGATGATCGCGGATACCCGAAATTGGGCAGGTCATTACCATGGAACTGAGCAAGAGCGCTATATTCAGCGGCATTTTGGACTGGCTGACCGTATCCGGTATTACTGGCCGAACCCTACGGCTGTGGCTGCTGTTAAGTCGTTGCGCGATGCGGTTAACATAATACCTGATCCTGTGTTGAGACAGGTCTTTGATCAGGCTGTGCTGGATAGAGCTGACACGCTAGATGGCGACCTGGCCCAACGTTTGATTGACGCACAAATACAAATAGCGCTTGATCCGTATTTTTTCCAGGAAGCTTCTGATGGCATCTGTGACAATACAGCAAAGCTCAGATTAACGCTTTGAGCTTTGCGGGCGGATAGCAGGAATTAACACTAAAGATACTCCCCCAACCACTCAGCCAGATTCCCATCCGGTGGTAACAGCAACGCACCTTCCGGACAATCTTTCACCAAATTAACCGTTTCCGGATGAAAGAGAGTAGTCATACCAGCGGCCAGACCCGCTTTGGCGCCGGTCACACTGTCTTCAATAACCAGGCATTCTGCGGCGGGTACGGATAAAGCGTTCGCAGCAGCAAGAAAGCCGTCAGGTGCCGGTTTGCCATCAGTGACATCATTGCGGCTGATAGTGACACTAAAGTAACCGGTCAGTCCGGTGGCGCTGAGGTTTAACGCCACTTCATCACGTGTTGAGTTAGATACCAGCGCCATCGGCACGCCTTTAGCCGTATAGGTGTCGAGAATAGCGCGACTGTGTTTCATGAGTTGAATCCCGTCGGCCAACTGCTGGTATTGTTGCCATTTTAGAGCCTGCCATTCCGGGAGTGTGATATCGGCGCCGGTCACTTCAACCACTTTCTGGTGTACTTCGATAAAACTTGAACCCAGCAAAGTATCATGAATACCCGGAGGTATGACCAAACCCAGTGCTTCGACAGTGGCATAAAAGGCTGCTTCATGCACAGGTTCACTGTTAATCAATGTGCCGTCCATGTCCCACAAAATAGCGCTTAACTTCATGATGTTTTAGTCTCAGTTGGAGGGCACATAGAATAACCCTAAAGGAGAATCAGACTCCATGTCCACGGGTATTACTACTTGATTAGCCAAGCTTAGTTAACACCTGGCCCTGAGCATCAAAAAGATGTGTCTTTTCACTGTGCGCATAAGCAGTAATTGTTTCACCCACCGCAATCTGATAATCACCTTGTTGAGCCACCGTCACCAGCTCTTCACCGCCCATCGACAGGTAGATATAAGTAATATCGCCCATGCGCTCCACCGATTCGGCCACTCCTTGCAAACGAAGGTCACCACCTTCATTCAATGACAAATGCTCAGGGCGAATACCAATCGTAATTGCATCACCAGCACGGGTACCCTGATAAGGGATATTACTCAGGGCTTGTCCACCTATGGTTAAGGACGCACCTTTTTCATGGCTATCACTAACCGTGCCGGGCATCAGATTCATCGCCGGAGAACCAATAAACCCGGCCACAAATGTATTGGCAGGATAATGATATAACTCCATCGGCGAACCGACCTGTTCAACACGACCGTCATGAAGCACCACAATTTTATCCGCCAGTGTCATAGCCTCCACCTGATCGTGGGTGACATAAACCGTTGTGGTATTTAGCATTTTTTGTAAGCGGGCAATCTCAATACGCATCTTCACCCGCAAAGCGGCATCCAGGTTAGATAACGGCTCATCAAATAAAAACACCCTAGGGTCACGAACAATAGCCCGGCCAATCGCCACCCGTTGTCGTTGACCACCGGACAGTTCTCCCGGCTTTCTGTCCAGCATTTTATCCAGCTGCAATTTCACAGCCGTTTCCTGAATCCGTGCTTCTATCTGTTCCGCACTCTGGCCATCAATTTTCAGGCCAAATGCCATGTTTTTGTAAACCGACATATGTGGGTACAGGGCATAGGATTGGAATACCATCGAGATACCCCGCTCACGGGGTGATAAATCGTTTACCAAATCACCACCGATAAACAACTCACCGGCGTTAACTGTCTCCAGCCCGGAAATCACCCGCAATAGCGTTGATTTACCACAGCCGGACGGCCCGACAAAAACAACAAACTCACCATCTTCCACATCAAGATCAATACCGTGGAGAACTTCCAGCTTACCAAAGCTTTTGCGCACACCGCGCAGTTTTAAACCAGCCATCATCGTTTCCTATTACTGTGGAAGTCGGAGACTTCCATACTTGAGGGTGAACTCTCTTTAATGTGCATTGTTTACTTGACTGCGCCAGACGTTAAGCCGCGAATCAATTGTCTTGAGAAGAATAAATACAAAACCAGCACAGGAACCACCGCCAGACTTAAAGAAGCCAGCACAGCATTCCAGTTTGTTACGTATTGCCCAATGAATTGCTGCACACCCAATGTCAGCGTGCGGGTTTCTTCGCCTGGCGCAAGAATCAGCGGGAACCACAGGTCATTCCAAATGGGAATCATGGTAAATACGGCGACTGTTGCAATCGCCGGACGGGTCAACGGCAGAATAATCTGAAAGAAAATCCGGTATTCACTCACATCATCACAACGTGCCGCTTCCTTCAGTTCGCCGGGTATTTGCGCCATGTATTCACTGAGAATAAATACGGCCAAGGGCAAGCCTTGTGCAATATAAACCAGCACCAGCGCGGTCAGCGTATTGACCAAATCCAACGACACCATCAGCTCCAGAATACTCACTGTGCCCAGCCGGATCGGCACCATAATACCAATGGCCATAAATAACGTGAGCAGGCGACGACCTTTAAAGTCATACTCACTGAGCGCCCAGGCAATCATCGAACCCAGCAACAAAACAAAGAACAGAGCTACCAGTGTCACAATCAAACTATTACTGAAAAAAAGTACAAAATTTGATTCAGAGAAAACCTTTTCAAACCCCACCGTACTGAATGTTTTTTCTGTGGGTAAAGCCAGCGGATCATTGAAAATCCCTTTGCGGCTTTTAAAAGCATTGATAATAATTAATACCACCGGAAACAGGGCCACTAGCGTGTATAGCCCCAGCACTAAATGGACTAATCCGGCATTAATCGTGCGGCGTGTCGCAACAGACATAATAAATCTCCCTTACAACTGGTAGCGATGCAGACGACGCTGCACGACATAGAAATAAATCATCACACCCACCAGAATAATCAGGAACATCAGCGTTGCAACCGTCGCCCCCAATGTCGGGCTACCTAAACTGGATTGAAACCCGAAGAATGTCCGGTAGAAATAACTGCCTAATACATCAGTGGAAAAGTTCGGCCCGGCCAATGCGCCTTTTACCGAATAGATCAGGTCGAAAGCATTAAAATTACCAATGAAAGTCAGAATCGTTACCAAGCCTAATGTCGGTAAAATCAGCGGCAATTTAATCTGCCAGAAAATGCGCATGGGCGATGCACCATCGACATAAGCGGCATCCAACAACTCATCCGGAATAGCGAGCAAAGAAGCGTAAATCAGCATCATTGGAATGCCCACAAATTGCCAGACGGACATCAGCGCCAATGTTAATAATGCGGTCGATTCCTTGCCTAGCCATGCATCAAAATAATCACCCAGCCCTACTGCGCTCATCATGCCTTCACCCACGCCCCATAAAGGACTGAGAATGAGTTGCCAGATAAACCCGATAATCACGACAGAGAGGAGAGTAGGTATAAAAATCAAAGTACGGTAGCTACGCGCGCCCCGTAAGGTTTTCAGGCTAAGCAATGCTGCCAGCAAGAGACCGATGGGGTTTTGTACCAGTACATGCACCAAAAAGAATAAAAAGTTATTCCACAGTGCATTCCAGAAACCTGCGGACATATCCGGATCAGTCAGAATCAGCTTGTAATTATCGATACCGGAAAATGTGCGCTCACCCGAAGCACTTTGTTCAAAAAAACTTAATAGCAGCGTATCCAACAGCGGCCATGCACTGAACAATGTATAAATACAAAAACCAGGCAGAATGAAAACAACAATGTGCCAGGGAAAACGTTGGGAAGAGAACATAAGCCACCCTAATGATGGTAATACTATCGCCTTAACGGGTATGACAAAAACTCACACCAAACATGAAAACCTGCGACTTTCACAATTAAAGCGGTAAGGATATAAAGCAGGAGGCAAACAGCATTGAATGCCCCCTGTAACACGACAAAGTAAAGCGGATTACTTATCGAGCATACCTTGAAGTTTTGCTGCGCCTTCTTCAGCAGTCATAGACGCGTTTATCACACCTTGTCCGACATTCCAGAACGTCGTTTCCAGGTCATCACGACCCCGGTTAAGGATTTGTGCATTCAGGCGAATTGTTGACTCACAATCTTTACGCCAGCCAATCATTTCAGCCGCGACAGGATCTTCAATCTTGATCTCATGATCCGACAGTGAGAAAAAGCCGGTGACTTTATTGCTGTATAGCTCAGCAAACTCTTTTGAAGCCAACCAGTTTAATAAGGTCTTGGCATCGTCCTGATTTTCACTCTTCGGGTTGATCCCCATGCCAATATCAGTGTGGTCACTGATATAACAAGTGTCGCCTGCTTTGGCTACCGGTGGCTTAAACGCCCCCATTTTAAAATCAGCATTCTCATTGAAAAAGGCAATGTCCCAGCTGCCCGCCGGATAAATCGCAGCACGCCCCAGCGAGAACAGGTTCTGTGAATCACCGTAAGTTTGAGACTGATAACCTTTACTCAGGTAAGGCCCCCATTTGGCCATTTGAGCCAATGGCGCAACAAATGCCTCATCCGTTAATTTAGCTTTACCTTCGATCAAACCCTTACGGCCTTCTTCGCCTTTCCAGTAATTCGGGCCAATACCGGTATAAACGATCTGGTGAGTTTCCCAACCATCATTCGTACCCAGTGCCATCGGGGTGTACTTGCTTTCAGCTTTGATTTTATCCATTGCTGCAAACAAATCTGCTTCAGTTTCCGGTGCTTTCAGACCCAGTTCTTCAAAAATTTCAGTGTTATAGAAGTAACCGTGGATAACCGAAGCCATCGGCATACAGTAACTTGAGGCACCGTCATCAGTTTGCCATGCACCTTTGGCGACATCCGAGAAGTTGGCCATGCCTTCAACGTCTTTAAGGTCGGCCAAATGGCCTTTCTGGAACAATTCCAATGAAACATCGAATGGGCGACAGGTAATTAAATCACCCGCCGTACCCCCCGCCAGACGGGTATTCAGACTCGCGTTGTATTCCGTCGGCGCAGTCGGCGCAAACTTCACATTTATACCAGGGTGTGCTTTATTAAAAGCGGGCAGAACTTCTTTTTCCCATAAGGCTTTATCATCTACGCGCCAACTTTCAATGGTCAGATCACCTGCCTGCACACTACTCATCAAACCCGTACTAGCTACTGCTACAGCGATGGCTGCTTTAAGACTTGCTTTCAACATTTTCATTCCTCCAAAGAGCAGGTTGCCCTGCCTATCAATCAAATCCGGGACAGGCAGATAAAGCAGCCCGCAGGTTACCCTCATACTGTTCCAGTAATACTACGGCGACATCCGCATCAAGACCCTCTAACATTAATATGGCGACGGGCACCTGATAATCGGCTGCAATTAATTGCGTCATAGCTTGTTCTTTATCGCAACCTGAAATACTGCTGATTATGCTGACTGCACGACCCACCAGCTTTTGGTTAGTCACATTTAGCTTAACCATCAAGTTGTCATACAAGTAGCCCAATTTTGCCATTATCAAAGTAGAGAGACTGTTAAGGGCAATTTTCTGGGCGGTTCCTGCCGCTAATCGCGTGGAACCTGCTACCACTTCCGAACCGGTTTTTAATACAACGCAATGGTCTGCATACTGTTCTAACACACTGGTATGGTTATTACAGACACCAATAACCAATGCGCCGGCTTCTTTCGCCATTTCTGCTGCTTTAACTGTGTATGCTGTGGAACCGCTAGCCGTCACTGCAATTAAGACATCATTCTGAGTCGGCACCAGGTTTTCAAAGGCTTGTTGTGCGCTTTCAGCGTCATCCTCAGTCACACCACCCTGCTCAAAAAAACTATCCCAACCTCCCGCCAGCAATAAGACTAATCGCTGTTTCGGCCAACCAAAGGTACCGGGTAGCTCCAGCCCATCAATACAAGCTTGTGCGCCCGCTGATCCTGCACCACAGTATATTATACGGCCGTTACTGCCTTTAAGGCGGGCTACAGCTGCTTCTCCGGCACTAGCCAGTGACTGCTTAACTTTCGGATGAGTAAGGCAAGTCAGTGAATTCAACTGTGCTTCACATAAGCGTTCACTTAATTCAATAGCAGACCACTGATCCATACAGTGCCCGGCGGCATCAATCTTTTCAGTAATAAGCTCCATAGGAATCACCAGGATTTGAAACTGTAAGCATTTAACATAAATCTGTTTATTTAGCTAGCAACACCAAGTGTAGTAAATAAAGACCAATAACGCAACTGGTATTGCAAATATTACTGAATTAACATAATTGGTATCTTTTTTTAACTACAAGTGATATTTTTGGAGCGACTAGATTATCATGCAATCTACACGACCTAAAAACAGGAGCCTTAATGAGTGATGAATAACATAAGCGAAACCAGGGGGTTTTTAGGTATTGATGGTGGTGGAAGTACGTGTAGAGCACGGTTAAGTGACCGTTCAGGAAAAGTGATAGGCGAAGGCTTTGCTGGCCCTGCTAATTTCCGTCTGGGTATGGATCAAATAAAAACACAAATTGAAAGCGCGACTCACAAGGCATTAGCACAAGCAGGGATGCCTGATTTACCACTGAAGTCACTTCGCGCTGGTTTGGGTTTGGCGGGCATGGTGCTACCGGCCGACCATAAGAAGGCGGAGCCGATCAAAGACCTGTTTGCAGAATGCACTCTGACCAATGATGCCTATATTGCTTGTTTGGGTGCGCACCTTGGGCAATCTGGTGGCATACTTGTATTAGGCACGGGTTCCTGTGCACAAATTATTTCCCCCGAAGGCAGCCGCACTTTCGGTGGTTGGGGTTTTGCGATAGCGGATCACAGTAGTGGGGCATGGATAGGGCGGGAAGCCATACGATTGGCGCTATTAGCGCTGGAAACAGTTATTCCGTCATCACCGCTGGCCGAAGCAGTTAATGCCCGCTTTGATCATCGGGCTGATCAGTTTCTTGATTGGAGTCTGACCGCTAAACCGGCTGATTATGCACAAATCGCCCCCTTGGTTTTTGCTCATGCCAGAGAAGGTGATTTACATGCCACAAAATTAATCAAACAAGCTTGCGAAGATGTTATTCGGTTTGTAAATATGTTGGATCGCTACGCTACCGGCAGGATTGCTTTGTTGGGTGGTTTGGCAACGTTGTACCCTGATTATTTACCCGATTCAGTGAATGAAAAACTATGCGCGCCAATGGGGGATGCACTAGAAGGTGCACTTATTATGGCCCGAAATCAGACTAAAGGAACAACATGATAGTAGAAGATTATCTGATTAAACATGGGAATTTAGAGGAAAAAGGCAAACCACTCTACCAACGTTTAGCTCACGCCTTGCGGCAGGGCATCAACGATGGCAGCCTGGATGGCGTGGAATCACTGCCTGGTGAACGTGACCTGGCCAGTGCGTTGTCAGTGTCAAGAGTAACCATTCGAAAAGCCATTCAGACATTGGTTGATGATGGTTTATTGGTAGCTAAACAAGGTGCCGGCAACTTCATTGCCCGCCGCATTGAACAGCCATTAGCCCACCTGACCAGTTTTACGGGGGATATGCAACGACGATCACTGAGTTCCGGCATGGTGTGGCTTGAACGTTCGATTGTTATGCCTGATCCACAGGAATGCAGCATGCTCAACCTAACAAATGATGAGTACGTTACACGTTTATATCGCTTGCGTACTGCGAATGAGCAGCCCATGGCGTTAGAGCTGGCTATCCTGCCGCAACGATTAGTCCCGGAACCCTCATTACTGAATGGTTCTCTCTATGAGCACCTCAAGCAAAGTGGCAATCGGCCGATTCGTGCCAGCCAGCGTTTTCGGGCAGTGTCTTGTGACACGAGGCAGGCCACTTTTTTATGTATCGATCCAGGCAGTCCGGTTTTGTACATCGAACGCACTTCTTTTCACGAAAATGGTTCACCGGTAGAGTTTACCCGCTCTTATTATCGCGGTGACAGCTACGACTTTATCTCTGAAATGGCTATTCAACCTAGCTAATGATTAACAAATTTAACAGGTACCAAAGATGGAAACAGTAAAAACTACGTTAATGAAGGTTGAAGCTATTGAAGCGCCTTTTTGTCTGCAACAACAACTAAATGTGTTGGCGGATACGCTGGAATCGTTAAGCGAAAAACTACGTCGAGAGCCACCACGCATGTTGATTACCTGTGGTCGTGGGAGTTCTGATCATGCCGGTGTGTTTGGCCGTTATTTGATTGAAAGTACTCTGGGTATTCCGACGGCTTCAGCTGCCCCTTCGAGCCTGTCTGTTTATGGCGCTGACACAAAACTGGAAGGTTGTCTGGTTATCTGTATTTCACAATCCGGCCAAAGTCCTGATCTGGTGAATTATGCTGAAGCCGCAAAACGCAGTGGGGCATTAACGGTTGGTTTGATTAATCAACATGAAGATGCGCCCTTGTCTCAGCACTGTGATTTTGTGCTGCCCTTATGCGCAGGGCCTGAAAAAGCGGTGGCTGCCACTAAATCTTATTTATGTACTTTGTTTGCGATGATGCAATTAGTGGCGGCATGGACAGAAAACCAGTCACTGAAAAATGACCTTATCGCACTACCGGAACGGATGAAGCAAGCTCAGACCTTGGATTGGGGCGCTGGTGTTGATGCACTGGAATCGGCCCATAATATGCTGGTGCTCGGACGTGGGCCTGGTTTGGGTATTTCTAATGAAATGGCGCTGAAGTTTAAAGAAACTTGTGCACTACATGCCGAATCTTTCAGTGCTGCTGAAGTGTTACATGGGCCATTGGCGATGATCCGCCCCGGCTTTCCAGTATTAATATTTAATCAGGGTGATGCTGCCAGTGCAAGTATCGATGAAGCGGTGAGTCGTTTATTACAGGCTGGCGCAACCATTGTATTAGCATCTCCCCGCCCTATTGACGGTTGTATTAACCTGCCGGTGATGAAAGATTTGCACCCTTGGTGTACATTACTGACGTACATTCAAAGTGGTTATCTAATGATAGAGTCATTGTCACAGCGTAGAGGTTACAACCCTGATGCGCCTCTGCATATTGCAAAGGTGACAAAGACGCTATGAAACAAGATGCCATGAAACGATTTTCCCTCAGCAATGTTAGCCTGATTATTAATGATCAGCGTATTGATAATCAGTCGATTGTGATCAACGACGAGCTCATAGAAGCCATTGTACCAACGCATGAATTACCTGCTGATCTTCCTGTAACAGATTGTCAGGGCCAGTTATTAGTGGCTGGTTTTATCGATGTGCAGGTGAATGGCGGCGGTGGAGTAATGTTTAATAGCCAGCCCGATTTGGCTGGCATCGACACTATCCGACGCGGGCATTGGGCCGGTGGCACAACAGCGATGTTACCCACCCTGATCACCGATACACACAAAATGATGGAGCAGGCAGTTAATGCTGTGGCTCAGGCTATAGAAAAACTGCCGGGCATAGTGGGAATTCATCTGGAAGGCCCCCATCTTAGCGTGCCTAAACGCGGGGTTCATTCTACGGAAATAATCCGCCCCTTTGATGACAAAACGGCTGAACTATTACGTATTTTGCCCGCCGATAAATACCTGCTAACCATGGCACCGGAAACCTTACCCCATGGCACAATCCATGACTTGATTCAGCGTGGCATCCGGGTCAGCGCCGGTCACTCCATGGCGACTTATCAGCAAACTAAGGCCGCACTAGCCGAAGGGCTGTGTTGCTTTACCCACCTTTATAACGCGATGACACCGTTGACCAGCCGGGAGCCGGGCGTGGTCGGAGCAGCACTGGAAGATGCGCATAGTTATTGCGGTATTATTATCGATGGGCATCACGTGCACCCGACCACTGCAAAACTGGCCATTGATAATAAGGCGCGTGGCAAAATGATACTGGTCACTGATGCAATGGCTGTTGTGGGCAGCACTGAGGATAGCTTTCAGCTTTATGGGGAAACTATTTATGTTGTGAACGGGTGTTGTGCTAAAGACGATGGCGCTCTGGCGGGTTCGGCGCTGGATATGGTCTCGGCAGTACGTAACTGCGTAAACATGCTGGATATACCGTTGGCCGAAGCACTTCGCATGGCGAGTTTATACCCCGCCCAATTTTTAGGGATCGATGATCAACGTGGCCAACTATCAGCGAATTATAGAGCTGATATGGTGTTGCTGGATGAACAATTGCAGGTTCAGAAAACCTGGGTGGGTGGGGAGCTTTGTTTTAGCCTGTAAGCCCCCTCCTCTGGCTTATGCCGCAAGATCATCTGGTGATGCTATTCTTGTGGCAGCCCAAACACCTCACCCGCGTACAAGTGCCCCTCATCATAAGCCTTACGCGCAAACACTTCCTCCATCATATCGGTGAAAAAAGCCAAAGGCTTACTGTCATAATCAGGGTCAAAGCAGTTTTGATCCCAGCGTTCACAAAAATCGACTGCGCTTTGGTAATAACGATGCCCCGCATGTTTTTCACGCTCGTGTTGATTCCAGCCTTCGTAGTGCTGTGCGTAGTAAATCATCTGAAACACACCATGATTTTCCACCACCCAGGTCACTTCCTCGCGCACAAAAGGACGCAGGATTTCAGCGGCGAAACGATCATGATTTTGTGGTGACAAGCCATCACCAATATCATGCAACAACGCACCGACGATCCAATCCTTATCCGCACCATCACACCAGGCACGCGTGGCAGATTGCAGCGCATGCTCCAGACGCGTGACTTTATAACCACTGAGTGATTCATCACCCTGAGACGCTAACTCGCGCATTAAACGCCGCGCCGTGCCTGCCAGATAAGGTGCTTCCAATTCATGCAGCATCGCATAATCATCGTGGGTGCCGTGTTTCATTTCGGTAAAACTAACTGTTGCCATCTTGTTCTCCGCCGGTAGTAGGGTATTGATAGGTATTGACCACATGCTCGTTTAATCAACTCACTGCACGCTGGATAGCCTCTAACTTGGCACGCAATGCTTGTTGATCATCCCAGGCCAAAGCATCAAAGTCTGTCTGCGCAGGCCGGTCGGCTTTAAAGTGTTGGTATTTATCTTTGCCACGCACCAGTATCGCGGAATCATCCTCCGCTTTTAGCTGGCGTACATGCGGGGCGATATACTGGATATTCAGCCCGATACGCCGGTCATCACTGTGGTTTGGTTTTGAAGTGTGCATTGTCCAGCCATGATGGAATGATGCCTCGCCGGGCTGCAAGGGTATAGCCTTTGCCTGCGCTTCATCCACATCGGGAATGGTCTGACTGCTGAGTAATACATTGCTGTCATCATTCATCAACTGGTGTTCCCTGCGCCCCTTATGATGACTGCCGGGCAGCATTAACATACAACCGCTGTCCTCGGTGGCGGGCGATAAGGCCAGCCAGGCTGACACCTGATCATCCGCACTTAAACCCCAATAGGTAAGATCCTGATGCCAACTGACGTGGGTATCGGTGTGGGGTTCTTTGATAATGTAACTCACACTGTACAAAAGGATATCCGGGCCAAGCAACTGCTCAACCACATCGAGCATCGCCGGGTGGGTCGCCAGTTGATACGGGGAATTCATAATGGTGTGAACTTTAAACTGGTAGTGCATGCTGCCTTTTTCAGCTTCGACCGCCTCCAATTGCTGCCGGTGTTGTGCCGCTTCGGTCTGGTCAATGATCCTGACAGGTGAGACATAACCGTTTTGTTCATACGCTGATTTTAAGGGCTGCATAATACATTTCCTCCTGTTTAAGGCATCGATTGTTGCATAAGCACTGAATGCCCGTATTTAGAATTTTTTGCCCACAGAACCAGTTTGACTTACTCTGCTTTTACTTCACCTCTAATCAACTTCCAGGATCGATGCCATGCCAACAAGACGCATCCCTTCACTCAACTGGCTACGGGTATTCGAAGCGGCGGCCCGCACCCAAAGCTTTGCCCGCGCTGCTGAACAATTGGGTATGAGCAATGCTGCCGTCAGCCAGCAAATCAAGGCACTGGAAACTCACTGTCGTAAACCCTTATTTATTCGGGGCGCACATAGCATCGAACTCACACCGGTAGGCAGAGCATTCCTGCCCTCGGTACAACAATCGCTGCGAACGCTTGAGGTCAGTGCTGCCGGGTTATTTGGAAACCGCCAGCGCAACCCGCTTTCGATTCGGGTGGCGCAGATTTTTGCGAATGGCTGGCTGGCGCAACGGCTATTGGATTTCCAACAACAGTATCCACATATCCACCTGCAAATAGCCACCTGCAATGATTTTGTACCACAACAGGGCCACGAGTATGACCTGGATATTGTGTTTGGCATGGGGCCACAATACGGTGAGGAAGGTGATTTATTATTTCAGGAAACCTTATTTCCCGTGGCATTGCCGGGTATCAGCCAGCAAGTTAGCGCCCTACCCGACCTGCTGAAATTCCGACTGATTAATTTGAGTGAGCATTACACCGGGTGGGTGCAAATTTTTAATCAGGAGGAAGCTGACTCGCTAAGTGAAACAGAGTTTTTGTACACTGATAACAGCACCACGGCACTGAGTTTTGCCGCTTCGGGGTTGGGTATTGCATTGGCGCGGATGCCCGGATGTGACGGGCTGTATCAACAACTGGGTCTGGAGCCTTGTCTGGAAGGATTCTCAATGGTGGGCAGTCAGCATTATTACCTGACCTACCCTTCGCAAGACGGACTGAGTCAGGCGGCGAAGGTGTTCAGGGGATGGTTATTGGAACAGGCTCAGCTTACCCCATCGCCTTAGCCCGGCGTTTTTGCTGAAGTTTATCGTGCGCCTCAGCCGTGCCGTCATGAAAAGTACCAAACCACTTATCACAAGGCACTTCCGGATTACCGTAATTACAGTCCAGATAACGGTGGTGCAATTGATGCGGGAACGTCCCGAGTGCGAAGCGGTTCTTGTCCTTCACCAACAGGCCGTTATAACCGGTGTGTGAGGTCGAAGCGGTCAGTGATTGATGCATCATGTGGAACAGAATGTGCAAGGGGTGCGAGGCAATCACAAAGTGAATCAGGATCGAAGTGAAATACACCAGATGCTCCAGCGGGTGCATCGACAAGCCAGACCAGGGGCCGACGTTACTATTCCGGTGATGTAATTTATGCACGATTGGGTAGACCTTTGGCCAGTGCATCCAGCGGTGTACCAGGTAAAAATGCAACGAAATCCACAACGGCGTGAGGATGAACAACAATACAAACCAGACGGGGTTATCACTCCACAACAATAGCGGCGCATAACCATTCGCCATGCCCCAGAAAGCAAAAACCTCATAAACCGTCCAAAAGGTAACGCCGCTGGCCAGCGTCCAGAACATATTGTCCCGCACCTGATTACCGAAGGTGAAGTTGCGGCCTTTGACCACCAGTTCACGTTCGTCATGACGGAGCTTTTTGCCCTGTTTTTTCCAGTAATAGAAATACAGGTGCAAGCCACCCGCCACACTAATCATCAACACCAGATTGCGCAGGTACATCGGTGCAATCCAATCGATGCTAAGGGTTTTACTGGCCTCCAAAGGTGGCTGAAACCAGAACCATGAAATCAGTGCCAATACGACCAGCACGGTGTTCTCACCCAGCACCAGCCAACGTGCCGCAAACCAACGCCAGATAGCCAGCGGGTTTAATGGCCATTGAAACAAAGGTGATGATTGGGTCGGAACATCGGGCCGGTACTGCCATTGGGTGTCGAAACGGTTACGGGCAGCGGCGCTGGCCTTGTCTTGTTTTGATAACGTCATAAATGGTTGCCAAATGTTACTTAGGAATAATTATGCGTGGTGCAAGCCCTAAACGTTTCACACGCCTTACAAACTTGCGATCGTCAAATGATGCCATTGCTTCACAGTCTTGATAATGCGCGTGATGAAGGGCATCTGCAAAATCAAGGCCATCGGCTAGCCGCCCCCAAAAAACAGCGCTTCAACCAATAGTGAACCGGAACGCGTAGAATGTTAAGTGCTTCGATGAAGTCCTCTTTCCTTTTGACTCTTGCGACTAAGGACAGGTTACTGGATAGGTATTTGACAGAAAATCAATGTTCTACCACAATGGGTAACATTAATTAACAGGCTTTAAACACCATGCAAACCTTTTCAATACGTGATTTACGCGAACGCAGCGGCGAATTAAGCCGGGAAGCGGAATCTGGACACCTTTCATTAATCACTAAACGAGGGCAGCCGCTGTTTGTTGCCGTGCCAGTCTCTGAAGCTTTACTGGATAAAGGGGCCAAGGTGTCTTTAGCCGAACATTTGTTTAAAGAAGGAGTGTTGTCATTGGGCAAAGCCGCTAAGGTTGCTGGAATGCCCTATGTGATATTTTCAGAACATCTTAGCCTTATGGGCATTGCCGTTGTCGATTATTCGGCGGATGAGCTGGAGGAAGAATTACGGGTCGCTAATTTGTGAGAGCATTAATTGTCGCGGATACCGGGCCATTGGTGATTCTGGCTAAGATCGACCATTTTCACTTATTAGCAAAGCGTTATCAACAGATCAAAATCCCTAAGGTTGTCTTACAGGAAGCCACGACACTGGCGCATCGAGAAGATAGCCAGCGTATTGCGCAGTTTGCAGAGCAGCATGTTGAGGTATGCAGGAATATTATTCAGGGCGATACAGACTATCTGGACTTTGGTCTGGATGCTGGCGAGACACAGGCTATTTTGCTAGCAGGTAAATTAGGTTGTCCAGTTCTAATGGATGAAAAACGCGGGCGTGCCGTTGCTAAGCGTTCTGAGGTAGCCGTACTGGGAACGGTTGGATTGCTACTGGCGGCAAAACAGGAAGGGCTAATCGAGGCGATCAGCCCGTTACTGGATCAAATGTTGGCACATGAATACCGCTTAGCAGTGTCATTGGTTGAACGGGCTAAGGAACTAGCTGGAGAAGGGTAAGTTGTGTCCGAACAGCAACATCCTTAACACAAGGCTGTTCAGCCCAATGACGCTGCGCAAAAGCAGCAATCTCACCTTCAAATTTTAAAGAAGCACCCATCATATCCAGCCCCTCAAAGAACATTCCCTGATGCTGGTCGAACATACTAAAAGTCAGGGTCATATTTGATGCGTGCACCTCAAGCGTGCTGACAGCACCTTTCCAGTTATTGGTATTGTCTGATCCGGGCTGGTTCCCCAAGTGACATAGGGAACAACCTCTTGTTCATCAAATGTATGTTCTATTTCAAACTCAGGATCTTTATCAGAGCGGAGTGTCGCCCAATAGTTGAGTGCGTCTTCACGATGCGCTTCAGTCATATCAGAAGCTCTGGCAAAGACGTATTCGATGGCCTTTTCATCCGGAGCGATGAGTGCACCACGCGCACCGGCTTCAACGGCCATATTGCACAAGGTAAAACGCTTCTATCGACATCTCATCAATCGCACTACCGCTAAACTCAACCACGAAAACACGCGCTCCCTGAGCGCCGATCCGACTGATGATCATTAAGATCAGGCAGCTTGCCATCGATACGGATGTGCATATCCTGCGCTAAGTGATAGACCAGTGTTTGGGTCGCCAGCACATGCTCTACTTCAGAAGTGCCGATGCCAAAACCCAGTGCACCGTAGGTTGTCGTGTGGCTGTCACCGCAGATAACCACAATACCCGGGCGAATCATGCCATGCTCCGGCGCTATGATATGCTCAATACCCTGAGCCATGAGTAGATAAAATAAAAATCTATGGTATTGTTTATTACATAGGTATAATTATATTTTTCACACAATTATAGCCACGTAATGTACCAGAGATCTGCTAATACCTTGCTGACAGAAGCACTCAAAATCTCGCCATCGGTTTTATTATCCGGTGCCCGACAGGTGGGTAAATCCACACTGTGTCTGGCGTTAAAACAAGAATACCGCGTCTTTGACAGCCTGGTAGAGCGTGAAGCGGCACTTCACGATCCCATTGGATATATCGCAACCCTGCCCAAACCTATTACGCTGGATGAAATTCAGAAAGCCCCAGAAGTACTGGAAGGCATCAAACTTGCCATCGATCAAAATAGAAAAAACGGTACTTTTTTACTAACGGGGTCAGCCAATGTGCTGGATATGAAAAAGGCCAAAGATACCCTGGCCGGGCGCATTATTGAAATACCTATGTGGCCATTATCCCAAAAAGAAATCCACCGGAAGCCTGATGACAACTTAATTGATCGTTTGCTAAGAACAGGCGTCAGCGACTTAACGATTCCGACAATATCACATGATGATTTAATGACGGCTATGGTATTGGGTGGTTATCCTGAGTCACTCAAAATCACCTCAGAGCGAGGCCGTTCTTTATGGTTTAACGCCTATATAAGCACTTACGTTGAACGTGATATCCGCGATGTCGGCGAACTTCGCGACCTGTCAGCCTTTATTCGATTCTATAATGTTATCGCGCCGCGCAGCTGCGGTCTGGTGAATAAATCAGACTTGGCTACCGATGCGGGTATATCAGAAGCAACCGTCAACAATTACCTGACGATGCTGGAAATGATCTACCAAATTGCCTTGCTCAGGCCTTACAGTGCAAATATTGCTAAGCGCTTTATCAAATCACCCAAGCTCTATATGACGGATAGTGGTCTGTTTTGCCACTTGCTCGACATTCGCAATTGTAATGAATTGCTGACCTCACGCCATAAGGGTGAAGTCGTCGAAACCTTTGTTTTCAGTGAGTTATTGAAGCATATCAGCTACAGCGAATTACAACCGCAGCTTTATCACTATCGAACTACTGATAAAAAAGAAATCGATTTTGTGATTGAGAAACATGATCAAATAATAGCCATCAAGGTAAAATCATCACAAAGTATTAAACAGAGCGCATTTCGGCATGTCACTGAATTTCAACAGAAATCAAATAAACCTGTACTGGGTATTGTGTTGTATGCGGGTGAGCATGTGTTGTCGTTTGGCGACGATGAGCACTCGCGTTATGCTGTGCCACTTAGTATTTTTTTCTAGTAACTGATGTTATGCAGAATTGCTTACCAAGAATCCTCAGATAACGCCACTCATACACCTCACTGCTTACTGGGATCTAAGTGTTGTCCGTGCAGCAACATCTTTAACCCATGGCTGCTGAACCCAATGCCGCTGCGCAAAAGCCGCAATCTCTTCTTCAAACTTTAAAGAAGCACCAATCATATCCAACCCCTCAAATTCCGGTCGATTAAGTACAAACTCAGGGCGCATCTGACCCTCACCATCAAATCGCAAGCCCCACAAAACGCCCTTATCCAGACCCTTCTTGTCAATTCGTCGCAGAAACTGCTTGGGCATAATCTGGTCTGTATCCAATGGTGCGGCCTTGCCAGTAATAAGATGTGAATCAGTCATTGGAATCTCCCAGTTTGCGTACATCGGTAATATGGCCTGTGACGGCAGCTGCGGCAGCCATTGCTGGACTCATCGAGTGAGTGATAGCGCCGCGACCTTGGCGGCCTTCAAAATTGCGATTGGTACTAGAAGCACAACGAATACCGGACTCTAGTACATCATCATTCATGGCTAGACACATGGAGCAGCCTGGCTTGCGCCACTCGAACCCGGCATCGATGAGTATCCGGGCAATACCTTCTGACTCTGCTTGATCTCTGACGGCACCTGAGCCAGGGACTACCATGGCACGAACGCCAGGGGATACCTGTTTTCCTCTGACTACCCCTGCAACTTCTCTCAGGTCCTCAATACGCCCATTGGTACATGAACCAATGAATACATGTTGAACAGCTAACCCTTCCAGTTCAGTACCTTCGGCTAGCCCGGTGTAATCCATGGCTTTTTGGAGGCTACCGCTTTGCGATCCCTCAGCCGCTGGCACCTTTCCAGTTATTGGGATTGCCTGATCTGGGCTGGTTCCCCAAGTGACATAGGGAACGACTTCTTGTGCATCAAATTTATGTTCTATTTCAAACTCAGCATCCTCATCGGAGCGCAGTGTCGCCCGCCTTTACGCTGCTCTTCAGCATATCAGAAGCCCTGGCAAAGACGTATTCGATGGCCTTTTCATCCGGTGCGATGAGTGCACCACGCGCACCGGCTTCAACGGCCATATTGCACAAGGTGAAACGTGCTTCTATCGACATGGTATCAATCGCACTACCGCTAAACTCAACCACGAACCCACGCGCTCCTAGAGCGCCGATCCGGCTGATGATCATCAATATCAAATCCTTGGATGTTGTGCCTACTGGCAGCTTTCCATCGATACGGATGTGCATATCTTGCGCTAAACGATAGACCAGTGTTTGGGTCGCCAGCACATGCTCTACTTCAGAAGTGCCGATGCCAAAACCCAGTGCACCCATGTTGTGTGGCTGTCACCGCAGATAACCACCATACCCGGGCGAATCATGCCATGCTCAGGCGCTATGATATGTTCAATACCCTGTAGTTGATCATTGGTATCAAACAATGGAATGTTGTGATGCTCGCAGTTTTGCTTAAGGTTTCTAGCTTGTAGTGCCGATGCGGGATCTTGAATCACACGGTGCGCATCAGGATGGGTTCGAATGATATGACTTACTGTCGCCACAATCTGACCTAGCATCGCTACCTTTTTTTCTAGCTCATGTAATCCAGCAAATGCTTCTGAACTGGTGTACTCATTCATCAGATGCAAGTCGCAAAACAAGAGTACGTTTTGTGCATCCAATACAACCACGGTATGTGATTCAACAAGTTTACGATGCACGCCACGTTAAGCACCTGACAATAACTGTTGCGCTTCACTGAAGGCCACTGACAGGTAGAGATTTCATTGGAACTGATGTGGTTTTCAAAAGTATTTATCAGCTGAACCAGCTAGCCGGGTTTGAGTTGTGCCCATTCATTCCAATCAGCCCATTGTATAAAACAGCAGGCTGGGTGCAGTTACCTCAATATCAACAGCAACGATTAGTAGGTAATACAATCAGGTTGAACAGATACCGGTGCCACCCCAAAGTATATATCGTTGCTTGTCCAGATGACTAAAGCATAACACCTGCAAATTTCATCCACTTCTCAATGGAGTCTATTGGTGAACCATCAGACATCTTTAGTGGACTCTGCTGGGGTTCAAACTGTCTTGATAGTGCCGAATCAGGGTCATTGAACAAAACACCAAGAAATGTTGAAGCTACGATCCAACTCCCTAACTCACCCAAAGCCTCACCTCCTGATGCTTCGGCTTCAGCCAGCAAGTAAAACCATAAAGGTGTTTTTTGATGAAACTTAGATTGCGATCTTGCTAAAAATTGTTGCAACTCTGGTTTATGATCAAATAAACCACTGACATCTTCAATAGGGTCAGACAACAAGGCGCCTTGTTCTTTCAAGTTTTGATGCAAAGCTTGTCCTGTCGATATTTTAAGGTTATACCCTCTTCTCAAATTTCTACGTGCAAGATGTTTAAACAACTCTTTTACTGACTCAGATGCACCTTCCTTGTCCTTAATCGTATTTTTCATATCCTTTAATGGTGGAGCCAAATCTGTATCTATGCTTCGGGCGTTTCTGGCAGGCTTACCATCTGAGGCATCATGTGGGTCGCTGCCCACAAATCTCGACCAGTCAATAACCCAGTCTCCCGGCACTCTACCTTTATCAAAGAACCCGCCTTCTCCAGTAAACGCAAACAATAAGTCAAAGGTCGCCTCATTAGCTGGCCGTCCAAAAGCAGCATTATAATCATAGCTATTGCGTACCATGGTATGTCCAAAACGAAAAGCAGCGACTGAAAACTCCAAAGGTAGAACATTGCCAAGAACGGAGGATACAGGCATACCTTGAGCATCAACAGCAGTGTGTCTGGCACGGTAACTATCTTGAAAATCAAAGAAGTGAGAGGCACCGTTTGCGATAATCCTGTCAACAACGGCAGGGTCGCAAACCTGCTTTAAATAGCCTTCTATTATGAGCCATTGATAATGAAGCCGAGTCAGCTTTTTAGCTGAATGATAATCTGAAATCCACCCTGTATTATTCGCTTTTAGAAAATCAACAACACTATTGTGAAAACGTAAAAAACTTAGATGAAACTGAGCAACAATTAGGTTTTCGTCATTACGCATGTCACCAATCAGTGCTTTGCCGTTTAATTTTCCAACTAGACTTGGTGCAATAAAATGCATTGCATCACGTATTTCAGTGCTTACGTCATCAAAACGTGGTAAATCACGCTGCGCATCAAGCTCATCAGGAATGCTTTCTGCTTCGGTTACCGTTCCAATACGCATCTTAGCTGATTCGCTCGGATCTTGTTTCCTCATCCCAGCTATCACCGTAGCAACTGCTATTGATAGCTCAGACGACATGTCCTCACCTAATGGGTCTCCACCATAGACACTATCAAGGTCAAAACGGGGATTCCGAATATTTTTCAAACCTAGCTCTACAGCTTCTGGGTCTGTTGGAGGATGGACAGCAGGCTTGTCATCTTCTGGCGTATCAGTAATACCCGTAAGCGGGCTGTCTCTATCAGTACCAGCAGTTAATTCATGATCAAGAAATTGCCCCCAGTAAGTCAATACCGGAGGAAGTGCGCTGTCTGATGTCGCATCAACAGCATTATTCAATGCACCGTTGTCAATCATCTTGTTACCTAACTCATCAAGATCAGCAATGGTTTGCAAGTCAACAGGCAAATAATCTTCCGACTGGTCAAATTTGCTGTGCAGATAACCAAAGTCTGCACGCTCCGCTACAGTAATGTCACCATCTGCTGGAGCTGCCTCTTCAATCTGTTGATCGTTGATTCTTCTCTCAGTTGTATTTGTTTTTTCAGCATTACTGCCATGTCCTCTGATAATAAAAGCCATAGATGTACCTCCTCGTTTTAGGCTATAGGGAAATGAATTTTCTTGTTAAAAATCATCTACTTTGGTTAAATTGATAATTTTTTCACGTTATAAGCAGCCTGAATCATAAAAATATATTAGTAGTTAAAAGCAAAAAAAAAAGAAGGAAAAATCAGCAAGTCACCGCTAATCAAGAAAAAGCACCCGCTCATCATATAAAAACATAAAAATATATCTTATCTTAAGAGAAATTATTTTTTATGTTCTATAAGTTTGTATGGTGATTTCAGTGCTTTATTTCGTTATAAAGATTTTAAGGGCAGACAATAAAATGATCGTTAGAACAACCTATAAATTGATAATAAAGTGCATAGTCATACTAACCATAATCCACTACCTACTTTTTATTAATGCATGCACTGAAGGTGATGAGAGGAAGAACAGTAAAATCAGCCACTCTGGATCAGGTGAAAAAATCAAGGTTGAAACCATTCATAAAAGTTCATTTGAAAGAACACACTTCTATGCAGAAGGTTTTTCCTGGAGAGTAGCTCTAAATTTACTATATGCAAGTGAGTTGGCTTATAGTAATGAAAAAGAAATAAAAAACACCTGTATTAATAAGTGGAATTTCAATGAGTGCTATTTTATAAGAGAAAGTGACACCGAACTTTTTCTCGCTGTAGACGAAGAGTTAATTTTAATTGCATTTAGAGGCACCTCAGAAATAGAGGACTGGTTAAGAGATCTGCAACTATTAGGGAAGAAGAAATCATATGGCACCGTGCATAAAGGGTTCTATAGTGGTTTTTCTCAAGTTCGCAGCAATATAGAAGAACTACTTGTTAGTCTCAGTGCTGCTAAAAAAAAGATTTTCATTACTGGGCACAGCCTTGGTGGAGCACTGGCAGCAATCGCTGCTGCAGAGTGGAAGGATCGCTTTCCTATTAAAGCCGTCTATACATTTGGCCAACCTGCAGTTGGAAGTGTGGAATTCAAAGCCTACATGCTGGACTTTAGCGAAAAATTCTATCGAGTAGTCAATAACAAAGACGTCATAGCAAGAATACCACCAAATTATATGCATATTGGACTGCTTAAACACATTAATGCTAAAGGGAAATTATCGGTGGTATCTTTAGTTGGCAATGAAAGTGCATCATTAAAAAACAACATATTAAACGAAGCTGACTTTATAAAATTACAACAGTCACTTGAAAAAAATACTAAAAACATCGCTAATGAAGGCTTTATTCCAATGATCAAAGATCATAGCTCAATAGAGTATATAGATAAAGTACTTGCACTCATAAACAGCCAGAATATGAAAAATCAGGAAGCTCATGAGAAAAATTAATAGAAAGTTAAAAAAGGCATATTTAATAGCAATTTTAGCAGCTGGAGTTGTTCCATTTATTGTGTTTTCTTCAGAACCTGGGGATGTTAATGATACTGAAGAGGCAGGCCAAGAGTTAAAAGCAGGCCTTGAAGGCAGTATATCTTTTTCTATGGAAACTGGTCAGAAAAATACAGTAGAAGGCTCTACTAAGAAAGATATGCACAAAAAACAAATTTATAGCGAAGAAAAAGGTGTTGGGGAAATAACTGACGGGCAATTAACTGAGAGTGAGTTAATTCTTTTTGAGAAAGCTAAGCCAGTTTCTGCACCTTATGAAATCGACAATGGGCGTAAAAACGAGGATGGGGATTTTATACCTTATAGCCTTCTGTGTGATCCAGCCTCACCAGATGAGAAAGACAAACTGCATGGTGGTTCTGATTGCGACTCAAGAAAGGTGGTCATTAACACTACAGTATTTCCTGCAAGGGCTGTAGTGCAAATAAGATATGAGACGGAAACAGGAGAGGAAATTTGTAGTGGGGCTATGATTTCAAAAGATACAGTGCTCACTGCTGGACATTGTGTCCATAGTGGGACTTTAGATGGCATTTTTTACTCAGATCACGTTGTATATCCCGGGCGAAATGGAGCTGTAAAGCCTTTTGGTAAGTGCGAAGTTACACATGCTTTTGTGCTTAATGGCTGGGTCGAGGCCCTAGAAGCTTATAAAGCTAGAAATTATGATTTAGGTGCATTGAAACTTAATTGTAATATTGGTTTAAATACTGGATGGTTTGGGCTAAAAGTTCTGGAAGATGAAGAACTTGGAGTCAGCACTACTGTGCATGGGTATACCGCAGCAAAAACACCTAGAGGAAAACAGTGGATTAGTCTAGGAGATATTAAAAAAATGAGTCGGCATAAGGGGTTTTATCTTAATGATACTAACCCTGGCACCAGCGGAGCTGCTGTGTACTCTGAAGATGTGCATGAGATTTTTGGAATTCATACAAATGGTATTCACAATGGCCCACCTTGGAATAAATACAATGCATTCACACGTATAACTAGAGAAAGATTTAATATTGTAAGTAAATGGATTAATTCAAGTTATGATTAAATTTAAGATAGCGACCTTCATTATTTTATTGACCTTAGGCTCGGAAACTCTTGCGGATGATTTTGAGCTTATCGACAATAGCATGGTGCATATTGCATGTATAGATAAAAATGGGAAGAATAAATCTATCGGGTCAGGGGTATTGATATCTGAAACTGGTACAGTTTTAACTGCAAAACATGTAGTTTTCGGTAGAAAAGAGGGTGTACCTGAAAACACTATTGAATGTTATGGTTCTATTGGAGCCAAAATGAATAGTAAAAATCCTCGTGTTTATGAAAGACTACTCCTTGGAAGAAAGAGCCCTTTAGATGCAATGCTATTGAAATTCCTATCTGGCAACAAAAAATTTACTCATCTAAAAAGTAGCTGTTTTTCTGGCGAAGGTTTAAAGCGCCGAACTATATATTCAACGGGCTTCTCTAGTCATAAATCAAATCTTACGCCATCATCAAGAAAAGGGGTCATTTCCACAATAGAGCTGACAAATAGTGATAGATTGATGACTGTCGATAGCCTTATTGCCAGGGGCATGAGTGGCGGAGTCGTTACTTTGGAAGATAGTGCAGATATAGTAGGAATTATTTCTGGTACAAATTTTGATAATACTACTGGCCTTCCAACTATTTATGCTGTACTACCAATATATGAACTTACTAGAGATCTAGGTATTAAAGGAGGTAAGCCTTGCAAAAGAGAAAGTAGAAATATCAATATTAATACCAGAGAAACATTAGATGAAATTGAATGGAATTCACTGAATTCTCCTGACGAAATTTTTATTGATTTTGATGCTGGTAATGTTTTTTGTTACATGACAAGAGTGTTTGGAAATTTCAATCATGCTAAAGATAAAGTTGGGATAACAATCAACAAAAGCAATAAATATAGAATCCAGGGTTATAATGATGGAGGAGGCAATCATGGTGCGTCTTTTAAATGTTCTTATCGTTAATTTACAGTTTATTTTATTAGCTTCAACAACCATTCCTCCTTTGGCTTTTGCGAATGAGAGTGATCTCACCATAAAATGTTCTGACATTCATGATGAAACAGAAGAAAAAGAGAGAGAGAAGAAAAAAAATAAATTTATAGAGCAAAATGGGAAATACTTAGTAGTAGTTGATCTTTACTTAGTTGATGGAAGTGATTTTACTCTGAAATCCAGATCTACTGGAGTATTAGCTTCAGATGATGGTGCTATAATAGTTGATTATACAAGTGTAGTAGAACCAGTTAAAGACTTTGTCAATAAAAAAGAAAAATATAAAATATATGTTTATAAAAACAACCATATTCTAGAAAAACCTATTTCACCTCTCGATGACAAAATTGATAAAGAAGAGATTAATAATTATCTTGGAAAAGACAATCCCAACCCTAAAAGAGATAGCCAAGGAAATATTATTAAAATCTTTAAGGCTAATATTTGGAAATACGAAGAAACAAGAAGATTATCTTTATTGTCAATACACCCTAGTCACATTAAGGATCTTGACATATCCTCTATTAACACAAAAAACCTCTACCTTGGTAGAGAAACAGGTAGCAATGAGCACAAAAACCTATGCACTTTAGGTTATGATGATATAGATAACAAAATAAATATTTATCTAAAATACGCAGAGTCTTTAGGAAGCGGAGTATTACTGAGAAAGTTAGAAAATATAAAGACAAGCAATCACAACAAAACCCAATCAGGTGGATTGGTTTTTCTAAGAGATAAAATATTTGGCATCATTAATTATGAAACAGATCATGTCATACCGATAACTTATTACGACTCCCTATTCCCTAAAATATTTTTATCTAACTTTAAAAATGAAGTAGGAACAAAATTCAGCACATATGATACAAATAATAAAAATTTTATAAGCTTTCGTGAAGATTGGTATAAATTTAATAATATAAAATGGAGGCTTAATTTTTACACATCTGATCAAAATAATTGTGAACTAAGCTTCACTGGAAAAAAAAGCATCGTTGCACCACCATATGTTCAAGGAATAAGAGTGCTAGTCTTCTTAAATACAAAGAAACCTGGGGCTGATGATCATTTAAAATATATGTTAATAAAAGAAGAGCTGACTAATATAGGCGACCTAAAAGCTGGTGAGTTTTGCATAGGGTCAGAGAGGATAAATAAATTTTTAGAAGATAATAAACAGTCTAATTTTAATTCTTTGACATTCAAAATATCACCATATATCAACTTAAACGCAGATAAAGCTAAAGATGTAAAAATACTAGAAAATTCTCTACCAATCGACGATTCAGGTCAACATACTAAAAACGATAAAAAGATAATTGAAATAATTGATAAGTACGAAAAAGATGGATGGCGTTCATTTAGATCCTTAACATTTCCAGCCATCCCCATTAAGGATAATAAATTGCCAGAGAAAAAAAAATATCAAGCATCAACTTATAGCCCTGTTGATATAGCCCCCGAGTAGATAAATCATGACTAGTCAATCATTAATAATAGCATTAATAATCCTAATTTCATTAATAACTTCCTTTCAAGAAAATGCTTTAGCATTAAACTTTGATTTTGTTGACGAAAACAACAAGCTAACTTATAACAAACAAAAAAAATTCTCAATAAAAACAGAAAATATAGAAATAAATAGTATATATGGAAGCAATAGTCATGAATATATACTAGTTAATAAATCTACTGGAAAAATTCTTTCTTTTGAAAAGAAGAACAAAGAATTAATCCCTATTTTTAACACCAAACATAGAATTAGGTATTATTTTATAAATAGCAAGGAGGTATTTGTAATTGATGAAGTCGAATCTACTTCTTTAAATTTATGGAAAATATCTCTAAATGGGAAAGAAAAAAAGAGAATAACATTTAAAAACGAATCAAATCAAATTGAACAATTACGAGAATTAAAAGATTTTCTAGTTATAGATAACATGTTAATTCTATTAACTGATACTGCTATATTTTCACTTAAAGTCAACTATTCATCCCACCCCTCTTCTACTTATGATACAGAGTCATTTGAGAGATTAATAAACTTATCCGAAGAGCCACTCAATTTTTTTTATTTAGAAAATCCAAAAACACTGATAATAACCTCAAAAAAAACTCGGAGAATTTATAGCTATACACTAGGTGAAAAGACAATATCTTTGCTTAATCCTTACGATAAAGAAGCAAAAGATATTTTTAATGAAACAAAGGCGAGCTTATTAAACCACAATAACAATAAACTATTAAATATTTTCAACGGGAAAAACCAAAGTATTAGTCTTTTCAGCTATGATAGATACTTTAAAACTCTAGACCTTGAAAAAAATATCAAACTAAAGGCCTCAAATAGGAAAAGATATGAAGCAAGAGACTTTGATTTTATTCAATCAAAAGAAAACCTAATTGCCCAGAAGGGAAACCTAGCCTTTATGGCTATTTTTTCAAGTGGAACCTGGGTTGTTAAATTTGGAAAATCATTTGATTACAATATTGATTCCATATCATTTGGAGAAAGACTTAACTCTTATTTGGTTGCATACAATGACTCTATAAACTACTATAGTAGAACACCTGATTCTGAACTGAGTTTACCCAAAAGCCAGGCCGCCAAAGAAATCCAAGAATTTTATGATGATTTTGCAGCAAAAAATTACCAAAACTTCCACCCTGGAGAACTTTTCACTATAAAAGGAGTCAAGCTAAGTGGAGATTTAAAAAATGATAAAAAAGCACTTAACTCATGCGAATTTGAATTTTTACCAAAAAGATATTGGTGCAATTCTTTTTCAAATATCGAAGACCTGGACAATATAAGAAAACACCTTGCGAAAAGACTAGAAATAAAAAGCACTTACGAACTATGTAAAAATGACGATAACACTATTAAAAGTAAATTTAGATCAATAGAATTTTCATCAAAAGCAAATATTCAAAAAAAATGGAATGCGCATAGAAGCAATTATTTAAATCAAAAATATGGGTTTCGCCTTTCTTTTTTAAGTGAAAATTCCGCATCTATTGATACACACTCAGGGAGGCTATGGGTATATATTGGAGAACAAGATAAAGGGGAGAACAACTTCTCATCAAATTATTTTGATATCAACTCCCCTAAGGAAATTTATATAAAGCCATATAGTCCAAAAACAAATATGAATTTGCGAAAATCACCAGTTAAAAGCCAATCTGATTGGCTTCTAGGTGAGCACATATCTTTTTTAAACAAAAAGCAAAAAATTCATGTCGATAGAAATTCTGTCATGTCAATTATAGATAATGACAATGAAAAAATCCGCTACTGGGCAGGTGGATCAATAGAATCTCCAGATATTGAATTGAATGATGAGTGGATTGTTGTTATTGGATCTTTTTCCAAAAAAAATAATGCAAAAAACGAGTTGGATAAGCTAAAATCCATTTTTAAATCATTCACCTTTGAAATACTTTACAGCGAGAGTCAAAATAAATATGTAATAAGCATTGGAAAATCTCTTAATCAGCGTGAAGCAATTCAGATTCTCTCTGAAGCAAAATGCGTTGGGATGTCAAAAGATGCCTATATAATACTGCCAATCGATAAGGAGTGGCAGGAACTTTGAACTTGATCTTGTTGAAACAATTTTATCCACTGGGCTGGCGTTACTTTTATCATTATCACAGAGTGGAGAAGCAATGGTTTTTTTTACTCGAGGGGTAAGAAAATGGCAGGTAATCTCGCCATCAGTAAAGTTAGCTCCGATAAATAATTAAGCAATCAGTTTTTGGGTGGGTCAATTTTCAATTGTCATTTTACTGGAAAAGTGGGGCAGTTTTGGATTGCTGTTGACAATATCATCTTTCGTAATGAAATCTACATTGGATGACATAAATGCACTTGTCTTCCGGTAGGTAGACAAGGCGGTGTTCCTTGTCGATCCGCCGAGACCAATACCCTGTTAAGTTGCCTCTGAGTGGCTCCGGCTTCCCAGTACCTTTGAAAGGATCACGGCTACATTCTTCCAGTAGTACATTAATTTCATCAACCTTCTTTTCATCATGCTCCTGCCAATATAGACAATCATCCCAAGCATCATCAGTCCAAGCGAGTTTGCTGTTTGTTGCAGCTTCCTTATTCTTGGCTTTTTGATTTGTCATTACTTGATATTTTCTTAATTGTGGTTTTGCCAGCCTTTACCTGTTCAACTCCACGCAAGAGACGTTCTGCATTCACTGGGTTGCCCAACACGTACATAGTTTCTTCCATGCTGTTGTAATCATCCAATGACATCATGACGACGTGGTCACCGCGTTGGCGGGTGATCACGGTAGGATCATGGTGTTTGCATACATCGTCCATCGCTTGCTTAAAGCTGGCTCTGGCTTCGGTATATGTCATTACGTTCATGTGTTGGGACTCCTGAATTTTCCTTAGCAATCATTGTACAATTTTTTGTAAGGCGCATCATATTAAACGGACGTTTTCGCTGCGCGTTTGTGTTCATATTTTGCGGTTTGATTAGTGCGGTTATCGTCTAATTTTGCCAGCAACAAATTTTTGTTGAACAACAATGACGAAAGGTACGCTGAAATCGAAGGCAAGCTAAAGACAATACACAACGTCAATGCAACGCGGTATCCAAGATTTGATCAGGCATTCCTAATCAATCAGCGCCAAACCAAAAGCAAATATCACAGCCTGCTTCACAAACCGCATTTTATCTTGTGGCAATTGGGTGATCAGACTACCTAATTTGCCCTTTTGCACCGTTTGGATGTGATCAAAATTAATCGCGCAGTCTCTCGGCATGCCCTCTTCAATACCAAGCGCCACTTCGCTGGGGATATCCCGAATGGTTTTTGAAGGCCTTAATAAGTTGATCTGTATCAATATTCTTCAGACTGGCCAGTTTCCACTCGAGAGAAGTGGCCGTGTTGGGAATTGCACAGACCAAGGTACAATCCATTAAGAGCCTAACGTTTTGCCAGAACTTTAGTCCATCCATTTTTCTCATACGTTAAGCAGGTCGCTGTAATAAATTTTATTCTTTCTCTGGTTCCTTTTTTAGGGTTCTGCTTTTTCCATTTTTTGACAGCATTAAGCAGCCTGTTTACCGGGAAATTTGAGTAAATTTTAAATGCTTTACCGCTCAGCGTTTTAATAAATTTAGCCCGGATCGCGGGGTTTTCTACATAACGGTAGTCCTTGACACGCCCACCCCGAACATTGGATATGTCGATAGGCTTATAGTTTCGTCTATGCCCATGGCCTTTCTGCACCGAGGCAATATAGTAGTTACTATCGCCCGCTATCCTCATCGGGATTAGCGTTATTTCGGCATCGCCTGATAAATTGACATTAGATATTTGGCCGCTAAACATGCCAGCAATAGTGATGCCATGTTTGTTCTGAGTACGAATATCCAGACCATTAATGATTAAGTTTTCAAAACGCCCGTCACTGGCGAACAATCCCTGCTGCTGTTTATCGCCCGTTGTATTAATTTCACCGGAATTAAAACCGACAATGGCAACATTATGCAAAATGCCGCCAGAAAACTGATTCTCAGGTATAAGCTGGATGCTATCTGCGTGCTTGCTGGTTGCTCCGCCATAAATGATGCCGGATTTTTTCTGATTGGCTGCTGTCCGGCCTCTGATTTTGCCTTTACCTTTCTCAAAGATCAGCCTGGTTTTATGAGATTTTATGTGGATAGCATCAATAACATGCTGATCCATGACTTTGTCAATTAACAGAACGACAGCAGGGTTGACGGATCGGTTGGCTAAATCCGTGCTCACTGTCGGATTGGTGCGGATTATTTTTGTTTTATCACGACTGTGGTACTGCAAAATCAAGTTGCCGTTAACAGCGCGTGCAGCCTTTTTCGCTTTGCTTGGTTTAAGTTGCGCAGCGTACTTGATGGGGGCCAGCACTTTGTGTCCACTGGAAGCATCTTTAAAACCTTCATCAGAGAGAACAAGGTTGGGCCGAATAGCGGTATGGCCAGGCGGTGATTTTGGCAGGCTAATAGTAACACCTGCCATGCTCTTATGATGGGGAGCAGCACAAGAAGACAGAAAGAAAAGAGCAGGCAGAGCAAGTGCTAAAATAATCAAATATTTCATGGTTTTATAGGGGTGAAAACCTTGCATCCAGTCGTTTTAGGGGCTTTTGTGTTCAGTGGGTAACGTTGTCACAGCGCCATTGTACAACCGTACCGGATCAATGGACACTCATGAAAAAATGATGGGGAAATCAAACGGTTTATACGGACTGTCAAGGATGAGTACCAGCCCAACCTCAACAAAGGTTGGACTGGTGAAAACATTACGACTGGTTGATTTCACTAAATAGCCAATCGATAACTGTTTGGGCAGCTTCTGCCGGTGTTTGATGGGTGGTATCCAAACGAATGTCCGGATGGTTTGGTGCTTCGTAAGGACTATCGATGCCAGTGAAGTTTTTCAGCTCTCCTGCCCGGGCTTTTTTGTACAAGCCCTTCACATCACGTTGTTCAGCTACTTTTAGCGGTGTATCCACATAAATCTCAATGAACTCTGTATCTGGCAGCATTTCGCGCACCATTCTGCGCTCTGCACGAAACGGAGAAATAAAGGCAGTCAGCACAATAAGACCAGCGTCCAGCATAAGCTTAGCCACCTCCCCAATCCGTCGAATATTCTCCACCCGATCAGCTTCAGTAAAGCCAAGATCCTTATTGAGCCCATGACGAACATTGTCGCCGTCCAACAGGAAGGTGTGTCGATTCATCAGGTGCAAGCGCTTCTCCACTTCGTTGGCGATAGTGGATTTGCCCGAACCTGACAAGCCTGTGAACCAAAGCACCACCGGCTTTTGGTTTTTCAGGTTCGCATGCGCGTTGCGATCGACGTCTGTAGCCTGCCAATGCACATTAGCACTGCGACGTAGGGCGAAATTCAGCATACCGGCTGCGACAGTAGCATTGGTCACTTTGTCGATCAGTATAAAACCACCCAACTCATGCCCACCGCGCCCTACATCACTATAAGCTTCAAAAACCACGCGCTTATCAGTGTTCAATGAACAGACACCAATATCATTGAGTTGCAGCGTTTTTGCCGCCAGTTGCTCAATCGAATTGACATCAACCCGGTACTTGGGGTGCTGTGCGGAGGCATTAACAGTCTGCGTGCCGATTTTCATCACATAATTTCGGCCCGGTAACATTTCGTGTTCATCCATCCACACCAAGGTAGCTTCAAAACTGTCTGCTGCCTCAGCCGGATCAGTGGCAGCACAAATAACATCACCGCGAGAGCAGTCAATCTCGTCATTAAAGGTGAGTGTCACCGAGGCGCCTGCGGTAGCCTGCTCCAAATCACCATCCATCGTGACAATACGCTGGATAGTTGAGGTTTTACCGGAAGGTAACACTCTCACTTCGTCCCCCGGCTTGACAACACCGGAGGCAATTTGTCCTGAGAAACCCCGAAAATCAAGGTTCGGGCGATTCACCCATTGCACGGGAAAACGTAATGGGCCGCTTTTTCTCTCATCTTCACCCACATCAATGGTTTCCAGATGATTGATCAGTGTCAGCCCGTCATACCAAGGTGTATTAGCGCTGAGCGTGGCGATGTTATCGCCTTTAAAGCCGGAAATCGGCATGGCCGTGAAATCACCAATGCCAATGGAATCTGCAAACTCGCGGTAATCTGACACAATGTCATCGTAGGTAGTTTGGCTGTATTCAACCAAATCCATCTTATTGACCGCCAGGACGATGTTCTTAATCCCCAACAAGTTGACCAAATAACTATGACGACGGGTTTGTGTGAGCACACCTTTACGCGCATCGATAAGAATCACCGCCAACTGTGAATCTGATGCCCCTGTCACCATATTGCGCGTGTATTGCTCATGCCCCGGTGTGTCAGCAACGATAAATTTACGCTTTTCGGTGGAGAAAAAACGGTAAGCAACATCAATCGTTATGCCTTGTTCACGCTCTGCACTGAGACCATCAACTAGTAAAGCAAAGTCAATTTCCTGCCCCTGAGTCCCCCCTGTTTTTGAGTCATTCTCAAGCGCGGCCAGCTGATCTTCGAAGATCATTTTTGAATCGTAAAGCAGGCGACCAATGAGCGTGGATTTACCATCATCCACAGAACCACAGGTGATAAAACGCAGCATGGTTTTTTCAAGGTGCGTATCGAGGTATTGTTCAACGTTTTCCGCGATAAGTGCGTCTGGTTGATAAGCGTTACCACTCATTAGAAATACCCCTCTTGTTTTTTCTTTTCCATCGATGCAGATGTGTCTTTGTCGATGGCGCGCCCCTGACGCTCTGATGTGGTGGTCAGCAGCATTTCCTGAATAATTTCCGGCAATGTTTGTGCACTGGATTCAACAGCACCCGTCAGCGGATAACAGCCTAAAGTGCGGAACCGAATGGAGCGTTCAACCGGGACTTCTCCCGGTTCGAGTGGAAAACGGTCATCATCCACCATCAATAACATCCCATCTCGCTCAACCGTTGGCCGTGGCTGCGCAAAGTACAGTGGAACAATTTCGATACTTTCCAGATAGATATACTGCCAAATATCCAATTCAGTCCAGTTAGACAGCGGGAAAACACGAATGGACTCACCTTTGGCCTTGCGTGTATTGAATAGACTCCACAACTCCGGCCGCTGGTTTTTTGGATCCCAGCCATGGTTTTTACTGCGGAAAGAGAAGACCCGCTCTTTGGCGCGACTCTTTTCCTCATCACGGCGGGCACCACCAAAAGCAAGGTCAAAACCATACTTGTCCAACGCTTGCTTGAGGCCTTCGGTTTTCCACATATCAGTGTGCAGACTGCCATGGTCAAATGGATTAATCCCTCGGTCTATGGCCTCCTGATTTTGATAAACCAACAGCTCCATACCCGCATCTTCAGCTGCTTTGTTGCGTAGCTTGTACATTTCCTGAAACTTCCAGGTAGTATCGACGTGCAATAACGGAAACGGCGGAGGAGAAGGGAAAAATGCTTTCTTCGCTAAGTGCAGCATCACCGCACTGTCTTTACCCACTGAATAGAGCATGACAGGGTTTTCAGCCTCTGCTGCGGCTTCACGCAAGATTTGAATACTCTCGTATTCCAGCTGCTTCAAGTGGGTGTGTCTTTGAGTGTTCAAGGTTTATCCTTTATAAATTCCAATTTTTTAACTATTTGGGGTGGAGACCACATTCGCGGATCATACCAAAGAAACGCGTGTCTTGTTCACGCATACCCGCTTCGAGTTTTCGGGTGGTATGTATGTCACCAACACTGACATAGCCTTCTTCCCATAGCGGGTGGTAAGGCAGGTCATGCGTTTTGAGGTAGTGGTGAATGTCACGATTATTCCAATCTACAATCGGATGGAATTTTACCCGACCATGGCGGAACTCAAGAATTTTGCGCTCGGCGCGGCTGTCTGACTGGGAGCGCCGTAAACCGCTGTACCAAGTGCCCGCGTTCCATTGCGCCATCGCCCGCTGCATCGGCTCGACTTTATTCATTTCGTTGTATTTTTTCAGCCCCTCTTCACCCTGCTCCCACAACTGCCCGAATCGGGCTTCTTGCCAGGCTGGGGACATATCTGCCCTAAATACTTGCAGGTTCAGATTGAGTTGTTTTTTCAAGGTATCAACAAAACCATAGGTTTCGGGAAACAGATACCCCGTGTCGAAAAACAATACGGGTATATCGGGCAATTGCTCAACCATCAGGTGCAGTGTGACCGCCGATTGGATGCCAAAACTGGATGACAGGACGTGGTCGCGTGGCAAATTTTCCAATGCCCAGGCAATCCGCGTTTGCACATCCTGTTTTTCAAGCCATTCATTGGCAGTAGTGAAGACCTTGGGGCCACTCCGGGCGGCTGCAGAGGCTTCTGTTTTTTTAGGGGTAATGTCCATTGTGTAACTCCTTGCCATACAGCCTGTGAAATCGGTTTTATGTTACTTTTCCCCCCATTGTCCGGACGACTTTTTATAAAACGGGCGAGGCAGTAGTGCGATCTCGTGATTCATTCTGATTGGGACAGAGAATAGTTAGGAAGGAGTAGCAGATAAAGTGATGGAATGAGATTTCTTAATCTTGAAAAAAGATATGTTTGGGGTGGACTTAGTTCCTTACAGACCCAGTCTTCGTAATGCCTGCATCATAACGGGCGCAATAAGCCGACTTGCGATGAGTGCTGCGGCGGATCAGAGAACGCGCACTGAAATTGCAGTAAAATTAGAGGCCGAACTTAGCGTACGTTCAATCATTAAAAGCCCATGTCAAACTTGTTTTTTGACACCTCACCAATCAACAAAGCCTCTGAAACAGCACCAACTTCAGACTGAACATATGCCCAGTAGTCAGGGTTATCAATGGTTCTTTCTTGAATCTGTTTGGGGATAAAACGACTCATCTCCTGATTAAAATCTTCACGTACCTCATCGTCTTGCATCAACCTTTCGAGCTGAAGGTTAAGGGCATCGATGAAATCTTCTTTCCGTTTACCTCTCGCGGCTAATTTGTTATCCACTAATGCAATCGACAGCTCGATGCCACGTTGCTTAATCCAGACAATATCCCATACATCACGCGGTTTAATTCTTCTCGCCCGATAAGCTAAGGCAATCAATTTATCAGCCAAAGCTTCTTTTAAAGATTGAACCGGGATAAGGACTCCTTCTGTTGGCACCACCGTATTGTAGTGATTCAGCAGTGCTCTTTTCTCAACATCAAACGATGGAATGGCACAGACATCGATGTGCATTTTTTGACGAGGCAAATCGGGACGATTGGCTTCTTTGACAATACTGATTCTCCAGGATGACGTATCCCCCTGTTTACCCTCGGTCGGTTTATTGACCCATACTTCGGTTTCATACTTGTTTTGGATGTACTCCTGAATCTCAAGCTCCAGACCATCAAAGTGAGCAGGCTTAAAATCATGACCGCCATTAAAGTCCAGATCTTCTGAAAGGCGAGCACTGTTAAAACACATGCGTAACGATGTGCCGCCAATGAAAGTCAGTGTTTGCATCGCGCCTTGCTTGATCATCACATCCATAATATCGTGATGCAGAATTTCTTTTTCGATCACCGGTGTCACTGCAGCGTAATCCGGATTTGCTTCCACGATCTGACGGATTTGTTCTTTTAACATGTCAAGCCTCCAACATATGGACGTTACGATTGCAGTGTTTAAGATCGGCTACTGCTTGTTCGATAGTTGCTCTATACATTTTGGTGTCTGGATCAAAGTACAGATTCGGGGAAATACTGTTTATTGATTTTTTTGTGTGCGTCAATTCAATGACCCCATACGGCGTAGAAAAAGTACCACTTCGCCCCTTAGTCACGACGGTTACTCGGTCGATAAGGACTTGAGAAATAGCTCCCGTATAGCTCAACTGGCTCTCTAAACTGATATAACTCAACACACCCGCACGCAACTTTTTGATGATTTTATAAATCGCAGTGTCGGGTTCAGGAGGGGTGAGCGTGCTTTCAAATAGTCCTTTAGCCACTCTTCTGAGAATACCCTTTTTAACACAGTCGGCCAGAAATTTTGTAAAAGTAGGGGTATAAGGCTCCCCTAGCATAAATGCTAGTTCTGGAGCGCTCTGAATGCCTCCACCTGCTTTAACAGAATTCGCGAAAACGGATAGTAATTTTTCAGACTTCACCATACAGGTCTACACATAATTACTTATAGAGTTATTTATTGTATACCTTATGGTTGTGTGATTTCAATCGAAGCATATCTACAGATTGCTACCTCGGCGTTTATGATGCCGGATGAGAAAACAGCTTCGACCCGCGCCAGCCCGGTATACCCGTGCGGGTCATTAAAGGAAGTTCCTGTCTGTGTACCGATAACTTTTGCCAACGCTATCGTCCAGCTGCCCGTCACGCTCAGGAAACTGGTTAATGCATCCTGCTTAATGCTGTGTGATGACTTCACCTCAATCACGATTATTTGGTCATGTTTTTCAATCACAAAATCGGTTTCTTTTTTTATCAGTGGTTCGATAATGATAAAGCTGCGGCTATAATTCGCTGTAGCTGATGTGTTTCAATGTTACCGGTCAAAGACCGTAGCTGAAATCGAAAAACCCCCATATCATATTTTCACTCACGATTGCTTGGGTTATGCTGGCCTAATCCACAAAAGCACCCGATAATAAAACCAACACCTAAGCCACAAGGAATATGTAATGAGCGTTAATTACCTCCCCTCCAACAAAGGCGAGCGTGTCCAACTCGCTGTCACTCCGGAAACTGCCGGTTGGAAATACCTGAGCTTTTCTGTCCTCGATCACAGTGACGGTGCGTCATTCGAAGATCAGCGCGACGGCCTGGAAACAGCGATTGTGCCATTGAGTGGTTCCGGCACTTTTGAAATCAATGGAACACGTTACGACCTTTCCCGCACCAGTGTATTCGAGGAAATGCCACAGGTTTTATATGTGCATCCCGGCGACCAGATCAAGCTGTTAACCGGTGGCACCCTCTTGTTTGCCATCGGCTCAGCACCCGCTGAAGGCGTTTACCCTACCCGTTTACATGAGCCACAGGACATGCGCTCTGAAATTCGTGGCGGTGGCGCAGCATTCCGACAGGTCAATCACATTCTGGCAGCGCCGATGCCTGCTGAGCGCCTGATATTGTTTGAAGTATACGTACCGCGCGGTTGCTGGTCTGGCTGGGCACCACATTGCCACGATGGTCATGATGGCTCACCGTATCTGGAAGAAACTTACTACTTCAAACTTCAGCCGGACAACGGTTTCTGGATGCACCGCAACTGGCGCGATGGCGAGTTCAATGATGTGATGTCGGGAAAGGATGGCGATTGTGCAATGGTGCCGAAGGGCTACCATTCCAGTGTTTGCTGCCCTGGTTCACACATGTTTTTCCTGAATTTCCTCGCGGGCGATTTGCTGCATGAGGCGCGTTCCACACCGCCTTGTTTCCACAGTGACTTCACCTGGATTGAAGAAGACTGGGAGCAAGGGGCATGGGAATTGCCGATTGTTAAGAAGCCAAAGTAGCCACAGCAAGAACATAAGAGGCTATAGAAACACGACTTGGTCTGGCAGTTATTGAGTCCTCACAATGTTGTGAGGACTCAAATATAAGGTTTTATAGCATAAAACCTTATGTGCTTGTGGCAACTGCGTTGTATTCACGCCGCCCAGCATAAGTGGGTTAACTTCTGCTGATATTGCTCTTAATATAAAAACACACCCCTAAAACAGCCCAAATATCACCAAAACATACCCCTAAAATAACCTAACCACCACCAAAACACACCCCTAAAATATCAATTTGCGCTACACTAAAGTAATTAATATTCATAAGATCTCACTTAACTATGCATCGTCACCAACTTCAGTTTCTTGAAAACTGGTTACAACGGAAAAACCGCAAACCACTCATTGTCAGAGGCGCACGCCAGGTCGGCAAATCAACGCTTATTGAATTATTTGCCAAAAAAAATGGACTCAGCCTACAGAATGTCAATCTGGAGCGCTTTCCAGAACTTGCTCAGGTATTTAGCACGAAAGACCCGCAAAAGATTATGGCGCAGATCGAGTTCTTGTCCAATATGCCTGCTAGCAACGACGGGGCTTTATTATTTCTGGATGAAATTCAGGCTGTACCTCCGGCTATCCCTGCCTTACGTTATTTTTATGAAGACACCCCCGAACTTCCGGTTGTTAGTGCCGGATCGCTGCTGGAATTTACGTTGGCAGATCATCAATTTTCTATGCCGGTCGGACGTGTTCAATACCTCCACATGGGGCCAATGTGTTTCAGCGAATTTCTATTGGCGACTGGCGAAGAAAAACTGGCCGACCTGATTCTGAATTATCGCTATGGCACACCTATTACAGAGCTTGTCCATCAACGTTTGCTGGATTTATTACGCACTTATTATTTTGTGGGTGGGATGCCTGAGGCAGTAGCAGTATTTGCAGATACGCACAGTTACCGCGAAGTGAGTGAAGTCCATAATTCTATCATTGATACCTATCGGGAAGACTTCCCTAAATATGCGGGTTCGCGCAACCAGAACCGCATGCTTAGTGTTTTCAATTTTATGGCCAGAAATGTCGGGGTAAAAGTTAAATACAGCAATATTTCAGCGCAAGATAAAAGCGCTACGCTGAAACAAGATATTGAGCTGCTGACTATGGCGCGAGTGGTTAGCAAGGTCATTCATAGCCATTGTTCCGGCCTGCCCTTACAGGCGGATATTGAAGAGAAGGTGTTTAAGCTGCTATTTCTGGATGTGGGTCTGATGAATGCGATTTGTGGTTTGAACTGGCGCGTGCTGGCTCAACAGGATGAGATGAAGCTGATCAATGAAGGTGCGATTGCCGAGCAGTTTATTGGGCAGCACCTACAAGGTCTGTTAGCCGATACACCGAACCGGGAGCTGACTTATTGGCTGCGGGAGGGGCGCTCTGCTAATGCTGAGGTGGATTTTGTGATTGCTTTGCAGGGACAGATTGTGCCGATTGAGATTAAGGCGGGGGCTACCGGGAGCATGAAATCGTTGCATCAGTTTATGGGTGAGAAGGGGCAAAAATTGGCGGTACGGTTTGATGCGGGGTTGCCGGGGGAATTTGAGGTTAATACGACTATTCGGAAGAAGGATGGGGTGCAGGCGGTGGATTACCGGTTGTTGTCGCTGCCGGTTTATTTGGTGGAGCGACTGGGGGATGTGGTTGGCTCACTTTCTAAGCTTCGGTAAGATTTTAATCAATGGAACCAGATTTAATCAGTGACCCCACACAAATCATTATTAGGGTTACGCCCGGCAATGCTAATATCCCCCACTAAAATCGTCCACTCCTGGTGGATAGCAGCTTTCCTAAGGTGAACAATAATGCAACCAGATGACTTTGGCTTCGGCACACAAATCCGCAAATCCCCCTACTTCAATGCGACGGTACGCTGGGGCGCTAAAGCTTTTTCTGTGTACAACCACATGTACATTCCACGTGATTTTGGTGACCCCGAACAAAACTTTTGGAACCTCGTCAATGACGCTATCTTGTGTGATGTCGCGGTGGAACGACAGGTAGAAATCACCGGGCCGGATGCCGCTAAGTTCACCCAGATGCTGACCGCACGCGACCTATCAACGATGGCGGTCGGACAGTGCAAATACATCCTGATCACCAACGCTGACGGTGGCATACTCAACGACCCTATTCTGCTGCGCTTAGCTGAAAATCACTACTGGATTTCATTGGCCGACAGCGACATTTTGTTATGGGCACAGGGCGTGGCCGTGCATTCCGGCATGGATGTCACTATCCGTGAGCCAGACGTTTCGCCGTTGCAATTACAAGGCCCAAAATCCGGCCAAATCATGCAGGCGCTGTTGGGTGATGACATCATGGATTTGCGTTATTACTGGTTACGCGAAGTTGAACTGGATGGCATTCCGTTAATTGTCTCACGTACCGGCTGGTCCAGCGAATTAGGTTATGAGCTTTACCTGCGTGATGGTTCACGGGGCGATGAGTTATGGGAAAAGATCATGACGGCGGGTGCACCGTTTGGCCTAAAACCTGGCCACACTTCTTCCATCAGACGTATTGAAGGTGGCATGTTGTCGTATCACGCCGATGCTGACGCAAACACCAACCCTTATGAACTTGGTATGGATCGCTTGATCAATCCTGAGATGGAGGCTGATTTTATCGGTAAAGCCGCCCTACTTCGTATACGTGACGAAGGAGTGAGTCGCAAACAGGTGGGCTTATTGATCGATTCCGAGCCGTTACAAGGCCCAAACACGACTTTCTGGCCGATCAGCAAAGACGGCAATACCATCGGCAAAGTCACTTCCGCTGTCTACTCGCCACGCCTTGAGCAGAATATTGCGCTGGCGATGGTAGCCACTGATTTTGCTGAGCTTGGTACACAAGTCGAAGTCACCATGCCGGGTGGCTCACAAATGGCCACTGTTGTTGAGCGGCCTTTTTACGACCCTAAAAAGCAAATCACAACGGCGTAAACACCACTGCTACCGAGAAGCAAAACGCTTCTGCCATTATATACCCAGCGGTGAATTGAAGGACGTGTGATCTATATGAAGCGGTAAAGCAATTGATAAATGGCCGGAAAACTCAGAGTTTTCCGGCTGACTCAAAGCTGATGTTCAAATCCCCATTTCTTCCTTCACCGCCGCAAACGCAATAATCGCCCGCTCCAGATCCGCACGGCTATGCCCCGCTGAAACCTGAGTACGAATCCGTGCTTTGCCGTCCGGCACGACCGGATAAGAAAACGCAATGACGTACACCCCGTGAGATAACATACGCTCCGCAAACTCAGCCGCCACCTTGGCATCATAAAGCATGACCGGCACAATCGGATGATCGCCGGGCAGGATATCCAGCCCAATTTCTTGCAACGCATCACGGTAGTAGCGGGTATTTTCGCGTAACTGATCACGAATCTCAGCGGATGAGTCGACTAATTCAAGTGCCTTAATCGCTCCGGCAACCACCGGTGGCGCAACCGTATTCGAGAATAAATAAGGCCGTGAACGTTGGCGTAACAACTCCACCAATTCACGCCGCGCACTGGTATAACCACCACTAGCCCCACCCAGCGCCTTGCCCAGTGTTCCGGTCAGAATATCAATCCGCCCCATGACCCCACAATGCTCATGACTCCCTTTGCCACTCTCTCCGATAAAACCTGTGGCATGGCAATCATCGACGTGCACCATCGCACCGTATTGATCGGCCAGCGCACAAATCTGATCCAGTTTGGCGATATAACCATCCATCGAAAACACACCATCGGTGGTAATCAGTTTGTGCCTGGCACCATCTGCCTCAGCCTGTTGCAGACATACTTCCAATTCAGCCATATCGCTGTTGGCGTAACGGTAGCGTTTAGCTTTACACAGACGCACGCCGTCGATAATACTGGCATGATTCAGTGCATCTGAAATCACCGCATCTTCCGGCCCGAGCAGGGTCTCAAACAAACCGCCATTGGCATCAAAACACGACGGATACAAGATAGTATCTTCGGTGCCGAGAAAAGCTGTGAGCTGGTCTTCCAGTTGTTTATGAATGTCCTGTGTGCCACATATAAAGCGCACTGAGGCCATGCCATAACCGTAATCAAACAGACCTTTTTGTGCTGCTGCGTTCACCTCAGGGTGTTGTGCCAGCCCCAGGTAATTATTAGCACACAAATTCAGCAACTCCTTACCATCAGCCAGTGAGACACTAGCATTTTGCGGGCTGGTGATAACACGTTCATTTTTATACAAACCGGCTGCCCGGATTGCATCAAGTTGTTCAGCATAAAAATTACGGATAGTGGTTTCCATGATTAATTCTCCCAATTCAAAACGACTTTACCGGCTTCGCCGCTACGCATAGCTTCGAATCCTTGTTCAAATTCACTGTAGTGCAAGCGATGAGTAATGATCGGGCTTAAATCCAATCCGGATTCCACCATCATCGACATCTTGTACCAAGTGTCATACATCTCGCGCCCGTAGATACCTTTGATGGTCAGCATGCTAAAAATCACCCGATTCCAGTCGATCCGGGTCTTTTCTGTTGGAATGCCCAGCATGGAAATTTTACCACCGTGATTCATATTGGCGATCATGTCATTCAGCGCCTGCGGGTTACCCGACATTTCCAACCCAATATCAAAACCTTCCACCATGCCCAGCTCATGTTGCACATCTTCCAGTTTTTCATCCGCTGCCTGCACCAGACGGGTAGCACCCAGTTTTTTCGCCAACTCCAGCCGGTAAGGATTAACATCAGTCACTACGATATTCCGTGCTCCGGCATGTTTAGCGACTGCCGCCGCCATGCAACCAATTGGCCCGGCTCCCGTGATCAACACGTCTTCGCCCAGCAATGGCCACTGCAACGCGGTATGGGTGGCATTACCAAAGGGGTCAAATATAGCTGCGATATCCTTGTCGATATTGGGCCTGTGTAGCCATATATTCGCCATCGGCAGCGCAATATATTCCGCAAACGCCCCGGTACGGTTTACGCCAATTCCCGATGTATTGGGGCAAAAATGACGTTTGCCCGCCATGCAATTACGGCAACGCCCACACACCACATGACCTTCACCGGATACCAACTGACCAGGGTAGAAATCCACGACATTGGAACCAACATCAACAATCTCGCCCACAAATTCATGGCCAACTGTCATCGGCACCGGAATGGTTTTTTGTGCCCATTCATCCCAGTTATAAATATGCAGATCGGTGCCGCAGATGGCAGTGCGCTGGACTTTAACCAGTACGTCGTTGATGCCGATTTTAGGCATTTCAACCTGCTTCATCCACAAACCAGGTTCAGCTTTTAGTTTGACTAGCGCTTTCATTTTCATTGTTTTTCAGTGGAAATAATTCCATTATACTGACATTTATTTTCAACACGATGCAAGAAATAAATATGCTATATTGCATTTTTCGGATAAACCAACTTCTATCATATGAGCAGTGTCAATCTGGATTCGTTGGCTGAACGCCTCAAACAATACCGCAAAGAGCAACAATGGACGCTGAAACAACTGGCTAATCATTCCGGTGTGAGTCGCTCGATGCTGAGTCAGATTGAACGTGGGAAGGCCAACCCTACTTTGGCGGTCGCATGCAGAATTGCTCAGGCATTAGGCATCTCGATTGCTGAACTGGTAGAAGAGCCTTGGACGCAACCAGTGATAGAAGTCATCCCAGCGCATGATGCGGCCAATGTGATGCGCGATGATGATAATGGTTATGTGCAGATGCTAAGTCCGGCCAGTGCCGGAACGACTGAATTCTATAAATTGACCTTGCCACCGGCAGCACAGCTGAACAGTAAACCGCATATGCGTGGCACGCGGGAAATTCTGACTGTTCACAAAGGCAAGGTGGCGATTATTTCAGGGAATGATACGGCGCAATTGACAGAGGGTGATACCGCCTATTATCAGGCCGATCAGAACCACCGGATTATTAACCACAGCGAGGAGGAGTGCCTGCTGTATATGATTATTTGTGTGGATACGCCGAATGCTGATGGTTATGCATGGGACATGAATGGGGATACCGATACGACTACCCCAACCTGAATCCTTAACATCAAAAAGCTCTTGGGGGCGCAGAGCAGCAAACTCATTCCTTCTCAGCAAGAAATCGCACCAACAGGAGCGTTAAGTTTTCCCTACGTGATTTATCAGGCCAAACCGCAAAGTACCCCAGAGGGGCCAGTGTCCACTCGGGTAACAATTGCACAAGCTCACCTGATTTCAAACCACGTTCGGCGAGGTGCCAAGGCAAAGCAGTAACACCCAAGTGTTGACAGGTAAAATGAAACATCGCATCGGCATTGTCCACCTGAAGCTGAAAATTACCGACAACTTTCGCCGTTTCCCCTTCTTTTGAAGTCAGCTCAATACTATCCCCACGTTGCTCATAACCGATCCACTCCCAATCCTCGAGATCAGCAGGCTGGACAGGCTTGGGGCGGGCTGCAGCGTATTCAGTACTCGCAACAAGCACCCGTTCATGTTCACCCAATTTCCGCGACATCATAGCGCTATCCTCCAGCCAACCGGCCCGAATGCAGAGATCAAAGCCATCCTCCAATATCCTGACTGGCTGATCGGTGTACGAAATCGATATGGTTACCTGAGGATGTTGACGAACAAACCCGGCGATGGCTGTCGAAAGACCGGAAGATGCCATAAAGGCTGGTAAAGAAATTCTAAGGCTGCCAACCAGCTCTTGGGAAGAGGTATTAAGCTCGTTCAATCCAGCCTCAGCACTGCGCAACATATCCGCAACCCGTGCATAAAAAATCCGGCCCTCATGAGTCAGAGCGATTTTCCGCGTCGTGCGATAAAGCAGTGTCACTCCAATACGACCTTCCAGGTCTGAAACGGTTTCGCTGACTCGTGACGGTGCCAAACCCAGGTCTTTTGCGGCAGCCCGAAAAGAACCTTCGTCTACCACGCGCGCAAAAACGGCCATGTGCCTAAGGTAGTTAATCATTATTCTGTTTATCGGAACTATTATTTCTGAATATACAGCATACCCGAAACAATTAACTATCTATAGAGTAGAGATGCAGATACAAAAACCATCACTTAACTACCAATCCTCAATCTCACTATTTTGGAGAAAAAAGATGTTCAAAAAATTTCGTATAGCAGCCCTTGCTATGGCTTTATCACTCGGCGGAGCTGGCATTGCTCAGGCTGATGATACGTCGGCAGGTGTGAAAGAAAACAGCCGGGAAATTGCGCCGGGTGTTTATAGTTTTAATGGCAACGGCCACTATCATTCGATGTTTATCGTCACCGATGAAGGTGTTGCCGCTTTTGAAACCGTTAACTCAAAACATGCTGCCGGATTAGTGGAAGCCATCCGCAAGGTGACTGATAAGCCGATCAAGTATGCGCTGCATAGTCACAATCACTGGGATCACGCCGGTGGTGGCAAGGTGTTCCAGGAAGTGGGCGCGAAAACTGTGATGCACAAACTCGCAGCACAGTGGCTGGCCGCTAATCCGGGGCGCGATACGTCACCACCCGATACAGTATGGGAAGGTAAACGTGAGGACATTAAACTCGGCGATATCACCATTGAGATGCATTATCTTGGCCTGAATCATGGTCTTGGCATGACAGTGTTCGTCATCCCTGAACGCAAAGTCGCTTACATTGCTGATCTGGTGACGCCAAACCGGGTTATGTTCTCAATCGTACCCGACTTCAATATCAAAGAGTGGGAAAGGACATTAATCGAAATCGAAGCGCTGGATTTCGATATTGCGGTCTGTTCTCACAACCATATCCTCGGTGCTGATGCTTTGAATGGCTGCACTAAAACCCATGTCGTTGAAGAGCGTACTTTCATTAAGGATCTGCGCAACGCGATCTTCGCTGAATTCAAGAAAGGCACGCCGCCTGGCAAGATTCCAACGACGGTTAAGCTGCCGCAATATGCACATTGGACTCATTACGAAGAGTGGCTGCCATTAAACGCACAACGTCTGTTGCTGGATATCTGGATGGGCCCTTATCCCTGGATCCCGGAGGCGGAGTAAAACTATGAATAACATGGCACATATATCGAAAGCACTCCTTGTGTGTGCTTTGTTTTCCACGGTGATGATGACATCCGTGACCGCAGAATCTACCAACCTGCCCATGCGTACCAGCCCTATTCCGGCGACTACGAATGGCGTACCGCATGTTCAACTGGGTGTCCGGCCAGATCCGGCTATCTCAGCTGAGCTCCTGGCACGCGTTGCGGCTATCCCGGATGTCGAGATCCGGGGCACAGTGATTTCATTGCCGGGCGCACATGGTTTCTGGATAAAAGAAGGTGTAGCACTGGCTAATCCTCAGGTGATTGTCGGTGGCCGTGAGTTTGCCCATATGCACCCGGATGGAAGCCTGCACGCCGCGCTGTCACCGGAGCTGGCGGTGAAGGCTGTGGAAGCTGGTTGGGCCACCCCTCACCCGTGGGCCAATCAAAGGAAAGGCTGGGAAGGGTTTGTGATGATTTACACACCGACATCTGAAGATGAAATGGATGTGGTGTTACAACTTACCCTGGATTCCTATAATTTTGTTACGGGAAGAAAGATGGCGGTGCGAGCGCGTTAATGAACACTCATCAAGAATGCTCATGATCATCATGAGCATTCCGGCGTTTGTATCTATCTGCCGATGGCATAAACTAAACCACTTTCAATCAGGAAATCACTATGAAAGATCAAAAACCAGCAATCTGGATTGGGCACGTATTTCTAAAAAGCACCGATGTCCCCGCCACCCATCAGTTTATGGAAACCATTGGCGCACGCACTTTAATGAGTAATGACCGGATGGGATTGTTTGAACTACGTGGTGGTACGCACCTGGTCGTACAGGGCGGGACACCAGAATCCGATGATCATGTTTACTTTGACCTGATGGTAGAAGATCTGGATGAATCCCACCGCCACTTTGCTGAACAGGGCATGGAACCTGGCGCTATTAGCCGGGGCAAAATCCATGATGAATTCAGAGTGAGTTAGCCGGGTGGGAATACCTTCCGCTTCAATTCCAGCCACGTTTCAGACTATCCGGTTTGAATATAGGGCGACCTGTAATGTTTTGCACGCTTCAAAGCAAAAGCTGAAAGATTAGCTGCCAGCTCTTTAACGGCAATTAACGCATTGATTTTTTTAGGCAGAGGCTTTAAACCATGAGCAAACTACTAACCAAACTGGTCAACAGACGGAAGCAGCGACATGAGCAATGAAACCTTAACCAACCAAATTACGCCTGAGCAAATTGCTGAGTTCAATGAAAAAGGTGCCCTCTGTATTCGTGGCCTTTTTAATCAGGCATGGCTGGATAAACTGGCGGTTGGTGTCGAGAAAAACTTTGCTGATCCCGGCCCGTGGAACACGGTGTATACGCCGGAAGGTGAACCCGGTGGTTTTTATGATGATTACTGTAACTGGCAGCGTATTAGTGAATATGAAGATTTCATTAAGCACTCACCCGCTGCGGAGTTAGCTGGCAAACTGATGACCTCGGATACCGCACGTATTTACCATGAACATGTATTGGTGAAAGAGCCGGGCACTAAAGAAACTACACCGTGGCATCATGACCTGCCTTATTACGGTGTCGATGGTGATCAACTGTGCTCGATCTGGCTGCCGCTGGATAAAGTACCGCAGAATGTATGCCCTGAGTTTGTCGCCGGTTCGCATAATAGCGGCACCTTGTATTACCCGCGTTTGTTTATTAATAATACGAATTATGCGGAGGGGATTGAGGGTTATGAAACCATTCCGGATATTAGTGCACAGCGTGATGAGCTGGAACTGTTGTCATGGGATCTGGAGCTGGGCGATTGTATTGTGTTTCATATGCGGACGGTACATGGTGCGCCTGCGACTAGTGGACTGACCTCACGGCGGCGGGCGTTTTCTACGCGCTGGACGGGGGATGATGCGCGATTTGCTAAGCGGGCGTGGAAGACTTCACCGCCTTATCCGGAGGTGGATTTGAAGGCTGGGGATAAGATGGAGCATGGGTCGTTTCCGGTTTGTTGGGGGGGGGGATTGATCTTGAGCTAAACGAGAGTACCAACAAAGGCCAACCTGTCCATTGCAGTGACCTGAGAGGGTAAAATGCCATGCTGGCGAAAAACCCGGTCTTGTAGTAATAAACCCCAGCCATCAGGCAAACTATCGGCAAATACACCATGCATATCGCCATGTGGTTGTCCCGGTGCCCGTTGATAAAGTACGACTAACCACAAGCTTTTGGACAGGTTCAAAGCCCATCTTGTAATACCTCCTCAATCGTTGTCGGCATGCGCTCCATAACGTCGGCATTTTGACCCTGAGTCAGTTCATACAACCGCGCTAAATCATCGAGTGATTGCCACAGTAGCAGCAACTGACGAAATGAAATCTGGCCGGTTAATTCAAACTTTTTAATGGTGGGAGCAGGCACGCTGCTACGTTCGGCCAAGGCAGCACGCGAGAGTTTGGCGGCTTCACGTAAGCTGCGCAGATGTGCGGCAAAAGCTTGCTGTACATCGGTATCATCGAGTAATAGAAAAGGTCTTTTATAAAGCAGATACTATTGACAGTTATCTGCTTGTGTTCAGAGGCCACTGCCCTCAGGCGAAATCAATGTGCTTGTTCATCGGCAACTCACGAATTCGCTTGCCCGTCGCGGCGAAAATAGCATTCGCTAACGCAGGGATTGACGGTGGTGTTCCCGGCTCCCCCACACCCGCTATTTTGGGGTTATTTTCCAGAATAGCTACTTCAATTTCTGGGGCCTGATAAATCCGCATAGCCGGCGAATTATGATAATTTGACTGCACGACCTTACCGTCTTCAAACGTAATTTCGCCACTCATCGCTGAGGTCAAACCATAGATAATTCCGGAATGAATTTGCGCTTCGATATTGCGCGGATCAATCGCCACACCCACATCAACGGCACAATAAACCTTATCAATTTTGATGCCCCGATCCGTCATAGTGACATCAATAATTTGCGCAGTATGTGCACCAAACGACAAAGTGTACGCAAAACCACGCCCACTGCCCTCGGCACCTTTTCCGCCTTTCCAACCCGCCATTTCAGCCACTTTCTCAACGACCATGTTACCCGGAGGCGCTAAATCGCCAAACATTTCCAAGCGCATCGCCACCGGATCAAGCCCCTTGCTCGCCGCTAACTCGTCCATAAAACTTTCATGCAGAAAGCCATTATAAGAAGCCCCCACCGAACGCCAGAATCCAATCGGTATATCCAACTCAGGTGCATAGGTGCGTATGCGAACATTCTCTATATCATCCGGTTGACCCGCCGTTCCCTCAGCAATCAGCGGGTCTGGCCCCATTGCCGGAAACGAAGAACGCTTCGACATCGATAACATAATTGACGGGCTGGCAATTTGTGCATCAAGTGCTAATGGCTTTTTGTCGCCCATCACCCCTTTAAAACGCGCAATAGCAGCGGGACGATAGAAGTCATGCCGCATGTCTTCTTCACGTGACCACGTTACTTTGACTGGCTTACCATCGGTTTGCAGCGCAATTTTATAAGCACTGATCACAAAATCGCTTTCAGAACGCCGACCGAAACCACCGCCCAAATAAGTGGTGTGGATATGGACATTATCTGCTTCCAGCGCCCCCACTTCCATAATCGCATCGCGGGCACTGGTCGGTGATTGCGCACCCGTCCAGATATCAACACGCCCCTCTTTGACCTGGGCCACGGCTGTCATAGGCTCCATTGTGGAGTGAGCCAAATGCGGCACCCGATATTCCGCCTCAATAAAATCACCTGAATCAGCAAACACCAGTTCGACATCACCTTTCTCATCAAAAGAGCCGTTTGGTTCGGTGCCAAAACTATCCTCATAAGCTTTCATGATACCCGCCTGATCAGCAGGATAACTCGCTGTTTCCCATTCAACCTCAATAGCATCAGCTGCTTTGAAAGCACGCCAGGTATTGTTGGCGATAACTGCAAAACCATTATTATCCAGCTTGATGATCTTTTCGACACCCGCCATTGCTTCCGCTTTGCTGGTGTCGGAGGACTTAATGCCCGCACCGAATCGTGGACTCATTTTCACGGTAGCGTGCAACATGCCTTCTTGTTTTACATCAATAGCAAACTCAGCGGTGCCATTGGTTTTAGCCGGAATATCGATGCGCGGCACTGATTTACCAATGTAGCGCCATTGTGAAGGGTCGCGCAGCGGTGGATCAGCGGGTGCTTCAATAGTCGCCGCTTTAACCGCTAACGCCGTGTATGGCAGCTTTTCACCATTGGCCGGATTAACCACGTGGCCATCTTCCGTGTTCAAAGTAGTCGCTTTAACGCCCCACTCTTCCGCCGCTGCCAACGTTAATGCCAATCGTGCACTAGCACCGGCACTGCGCATTTTAATGAAACCATCGGCTGTTGACTGTGAGCCACCGGTGATCTGCAAGCCCAAGAACTTGGCGGGGATATGACTGAGGTTTCGAATCCGGGTCGCGGTAGCACTGTGGTCATACTGATGACCAGCCAAAGCTTCCAGCATGATACCAACGTAGTAACTATTACTGGCCGGGCCATGTTCGGTTTTAATGGTTTTCCAATCCAGATCCAGCTCTTCAGCCACCATCATCGCTAATGTGCTGTGGATGCCCTGCCCCATTTCAGCGCGAGGCGTAATGACGGTCACGCCTTCCTTATCGATCTTAATATAAGGATTCAGACTGGCAAAACCCTCACCACCAGCATCGTCACCCTCCAACAGGGGATTCGGTAATGCCTGTTTGTATTTATAAGTGCCAAATAATACACCGCCCGCAACGGCTGCTGAGGCGACCAAAAAAGTCCGGCGCGTAATCGTTCCTAACTTACTCATGGCTCAGGCCTCCTTCATCGATTTAGCGGCAGCATGAATCGCAGCACGTATTCTCGGGTAAGCGCCGCAACGGCATATGTTGCCCGCCATTGCGCGATCGATATCGTCATCAGTCGGATCAGGGTTCGCACTGAGCAAAGCCGTCGCAGACATGATCTGTCCGGATTGGCAATAACCACATTGTGGGGTTTGGTGCTCGATCCACGCTTCTTGTACTTTGCTCATCACATCAGGAGAGCCCAAGCCTTCGATCGTGGTGATCTTGCCATTAATTTGGCCCACAGGGTATGAGCAGGAACGAATTGGCTGGCCATCAACATGCACAGTGCAGGCCCCGCATTGCGCGATACCACAACCAAATTTAGTGCCGGTTAAGCCGATTTCATCACGTAACACCCACAAGAGTGGCATGTCTGCTTCTACAGCGACATCGTGGTCTTTACCATTAATATTAAGCTTCATAAGTTCTTCCATACGCCTGTCGTTTCAGGCTATTCTTGAATTTTTATTTAGCAATGTAGTTCTTTTATAACGACAAGAACCACTTCAGATTATCCGCTATCATAGCGAATTTCTTGCACAGTAGTTCAATCAAACAACTAATGACGGGTTGTTTGTTGGCTCCTGAACATTAGCAAGGTGGTGAGCTTCATCTCATCTTCAATTAAGGAATCCTACATGGCCTGTTTTTTCGGTTTTGGCTCACTGGTTAATACCAGCACACATAAATATGAAACACTGACCCCGGCACGCCTAGATGGCTGGGCGCGGGCATGGGTACATAATGAATTATATGAACATGCTTTGCTGAGTGTGATTCCGCAACCGGATACCCAGATTCACGGTTTAATGGCCAAGGTACCGAATGACGACTGGGCTGAACTCGATCTGCGCGAAACAGGCTATGCGCGTCATGCTTTACCGGCAGGCGCTTGGAACGCAGACACTACCGCAGTACCCATCACACAAACCGATGTGCAGATGTATATCAGCAACGACGGCGCACCCCCGACACCCGCCACACCTATCCTCTGGTCATACCTGGAAACCGTGTTATTTGGCTATTATCAGGTGTTTGGCAGTGTCGGCGTGGAAACCTTTATGGCCACCACGCGGCAATGGACAGATGTGCTGGATGATCGTAAGCACCCGCTTTATCCACGTTATGTGCCAGCCACGAAAGGCGCTGCGGCGGCTGTGGTTATGCCGGTTATTGAAGGGTTACACAAGCAATAAGCAGGCCGCAACTGCTGGTAACCTTCTATTCGATAACGCTTACTTCGACATAATCTTTGTATTTATCTATATTAAGATTCAGGCTTCGGATGTCAGGAGTAGCTTATAAATTCTTCGCCCTTTTCAGGCGACTACGCAGCTGCCCGGCTTCTTCAAGGATTGGATACGCAACCAAACTCAGATGGGAATTAATCCGCTTTAGATCACGCAGAATGTCGAGTTGTAGTGCGCTGAGCATTGAATCATAAGTCACGTCATCGCGTAGTTTGTTAAGGTGCTTAATCACCAACTCTTTCTCACGCTTACTGACTTTAATCTTCTTTGCCAATAGCTGACGAGCCATGGGGATATCGCACGAAGTAAACACATTGACCGACAAGTGAAAACCCATTAACACCCGCTGATATAAACTATCAATATCATCACGATCCTGTTGTGACATCGTTGCACGTGGTGCCACTTTCTTTTGCGAAATATTGTGCAACAGATCAACCGCAATAATATCTCCGACATGCTCCAGGCTGGTGGCGAAATTAATGATTTCTATGCAGCGCTTACTTTCCTGTTCGCTCATCGGATCACGCGTAAGCGACGTTAGGTAGAACTTTATATCATCATGAAAAAGGTTAACCGTTTGATCCATCTCCCGGGTTTTATGGATCAGTTCAGCGTCATTATTCTTAAGCGCAGTAAAGGCATTACGTAACATGTGCTCAACAATATCAGCCATGTGCAAAACTTCACGTTCGGCATTAGCCAGCGCTTCCATTGGCGTTTCAAAGCCATTGCTCTCAAGGTATCTGGGTTTTATTTCCTCAGACTCAATCTGATCTTCAGGGAGCAATCGCTCCGTCAATTTGGCGATGTAATTAATCATCGGAAAAAACAAAATAACCAGAGCGATGTTAAAAAACATATGGAAATTTGCAATCTGGCGTGGGTAGTCAAGATCAAGCAGAGACATTTGCTGAGCAATTAAACCGATAAAGGGCAGCGCAATCAGTGCACCACAAATACGGATAATAAGATTGCCTAAAGGAGGTTGGCGGGCCGAGCGATTGGCGCCCAAGGTTGCGATAACCGGAGGTAGAGCGCCCCCAATATTGGCACCCAATACAAAGGCAAAAGCAACGGAAATATCCAGTGCATTGCTGCTCGCCAAGGTGATAATCAGTAACACCGTCGCCAAGCTGGAATGCGCTAACCAGGCTAAAATCGCTGCAAATAAAACAGCTAAGACCAGATCCTCACCCAAAGCGACAAATATCTTCTGGATAATAACAGCTTCCCGCATAGGCACTGAGGCCGCGAGAATAAGCTTAAGCGCCAGCAGCATAATCCCGATGCCCAGCAGCAATTTTCCAATGTCCCTGCTTTGACCACCTTTGGACAAAGTGAAAAATACCATGCCCACAGCAATCAAAACGGGTGATAAAGCGGATAAATCGAAGGTTAAGAGCTGCGCCACCAAGGTCGTACCGACGTCGGCACCAAGGATAACGGCTAAAGCACTGGCGGTGGTCAGTACCCCCTGCCCGCTAAACGACGCGGTCAGTAATGCGGTGGCACTGCTGCTTTGCAAAAGCATGGTGACGCCAAGGCCGGTACATAACGCTTTGTAGTGATTAGATAAACTTTTTCCCAGCACGTGGCGAATTTCATTACCCCAGCCATCGGTGACACTGGTGCGCACCATACGCAAGCCCCACAACAATAAAGCAACACCGCCGATGAGGTTAATAAGAATTGAACTACCGTTGATTATCAGTTCCTCCGATCAGATTGATTGTCAGCTCACCCGATCAGTATGAAGACCCGCTATTAGCGAATCGGCTGTTTCAACAAATCCATACCCACCAGGTTGACTGGTTAGCCATTTAGCTCGTGCCGTAAAAACTTCATGTGGCAAAACGCCCTTTCCAAGTTAACGTATCGTCAACATCAGTAAAATGAATTCAGGGGGTATGCAGAAATATCACTGGCAAAAGCTGAGGTTTATAATTTTTATCTCGAGAATAACTGGCTGATGATCGGACAGATTGGCCTGACTGTCAACAATGATCTCGACGTTATACGCAGCCAGTTCACTACTCAACCTGGAATAATCTCTGCAATACACGCCTTATGGCCACTGAACCATCATCAAAAACTACCCACCTTAGGATCAGGGTTTTCAGTGTGCCCATCAACAGAAATCACTTGTCCCGACACCCTACGCGCACCGTTGGATGCGAGAAAAACAGCCATATTGGCCACATCTTCGGCTGACACAAAACAACGCATTGATGTACCACCGCTATAGGCTTCAAAAATAGCATCGCGCGTCGTACCTTTTAACGCTGCTTCACGCTCCAGCACTCCCTCAATCCGCTCACCTTCGACACAGCCCGGGCAAATTGCATTGGCACGAATTCCGTACGGGCCTAACTCCATCGCCAGGGTTTTCATTAAACCAATAATGCCCCACTTGGCCGCGCTATAAGGCGAACGATTTGGAAATCCATAAATACCGGCAGTAGACGAGGTGAGCAACATACAACCGCTTTCCTGAGCTTTCATTAATGGCGCTGAGTATTTGGCGAATAGAAACGCCCCCTCAAGGTTCACCGAAACGCAGTGCTGCCAATCCGCCAGTTGAACATCTTCGATCTTAGCCGTCGGCCCGGAAACACCCGCATTAGCACACAACACATCCAGCCTTCCCCACTGTTCTCCGACAGCAGTAAATAGCTTTTTTACCGCCACTTCATCCGTCACATTGAGCACGGTACGTTGCCAATGTTCGGGGCAGGCATCCACAGCATTCTGATCAATATCCACCACCCAGACTGAAGCGCCCGCCTCATCGAAGGCGCTGGCCATCGCCTTGCCGATACCGGAAGCACCGGCACTGATTAATACGCGTTGTCTTTCCATTAGCTGACTACCCCAGCCCGTAACTCCTGTTCCACCAACCTGACCCAAAAGTCCGCGCCGGTAGTTAATATTCCATCGTTAAAATCGTAGTTCGGATTATGTAAACCGCAGCCTCCCGGCCCGTCACCATCATTACCCAATAAAACATAACAGCCTGGTTTCGCCTGTAACATAAAGGCAAAGTCCTCCGAGGTCATCGGTGGCTCAAAGGCCATAGAAACCTGTTCATCCCCTACTAATTCACGCGCCACAGCGGCGGCTTTACCGGTCTCTTCAGCACTATTAATGGTCGAATCAAACACCCGGGTATAATTGAACTGGCAGCTAATACCATTGGCAGCGCAGATCGACTCCGCCATTAATCGCATATTAGACTCAATCTGCTGTTGGACTTCCGGCAGAAAGGAACGGGTATCACCTTTAAGAATGACCTGATTCGGCACTACATTTACCGTACCATCAGTCATAAATTCTGTTACCGAAATTACCGCATTTTCCGAAGGATTAATTCGCCTTGACACAATAGTCTGGAACGCCAGAACAATTTGTGACGCGACAACAATAGGATCAACACCCCGATGCGGCATAGCGGCATGATGCCCCACGCCTTCAATCACCACCTCAAAATTATCCTCCGAAGCCATCACCGGGCCTTTTTTCACAATAAAATGATTGAGTGGTACTGACGGGAAATTGTGAATAGCATAAACATCCTGCACCGGAAAACGCTCAAACAGGCCATCAGCAATCATCGACTTTGCACCTTTGCCGTGTTCTTCTGCGGGCTGGAAGATGAAGACCACCGTACCGTCAAAATCACCGTGCTTCGCAAGATGACAAGCCGCACCCAGTAGCATTGTGGTATGACCATCATGACCACAGGCGTGCATCTTGCCGGGATGTTGCGAACAATGATTAAAGGTGTTTTGTTCCGTAATCGCCAGCGCATCCATATCAGCACGGATACCTAACATTCGTTCACTGTTACCGCGTTTAATAACACCAACCACACCGGTTTCACCGATACCGGTGTGAGTTTCTATCCCCCATTCCTGCAACAGGGCTGCCACTTTTTCAGCGGTGCGGTGCTCATTAAAACCCAGTTCGGGGTGACGGTGAATGTCATGCCGCCATTGGCACATGGATTCGTGGAGGTAGGCTGTGATGCGGGTCATGGTGTTCATCCATCGGCTAAATAGGCAATTGGCTGATTTCTTACGTGCCAACATATAGGAACGCTCGATGGTATCGAGCAGTCAAGTGTAAATATTACAATTAGTCGGGGTTAAATATTGCAACTAGTCAGAAATTAAGTAAACAGTTTCTGGTAAAAAATCAACCCTGCACTTCAATGCGCTAGACTTACATGTTCACAATTGATGGGAAAACCGGATGAAAAAAACGAGTCGTAACAAAAAACCCAATAAACCAGTTACTCATGGGTCTATCGGAAGAAAAGTTCTGTTAACCGCCAAACGTCACATGGAAAATAAGGTCGTTGAATTGTCAGAGTGGCGTGAAGCAAAATTACATTCGGCTGAATTACAGAAAACGGTCATCAGCGATAAAAAATTACTGCAATATGACCCGGCTCACGCTCTTTACATTTACGCCCAAAATCAGCTATCCATAATCATTGAACAGCTGCTCATGTTTCCTGAGGTAAAAAAACTGACGGTACGCATAGAAGAGCTGCACGATATGTACATGCCTTCTTATCCTCCAATGAGTCCAATCACAGAATCGTTCTTTTTCTGCTTTAGCGCCTGTGATGTAGCAACTAGTGGCGCAAGAAAGGAAACGCTGACCACTATCGCTATTGATGTCTGCCGTTTTCTCGAGGTGAACGAAGGTCTAATTGATCTTTATAACAAATTCCAGCAATCCAAAACAGGTATTTACCGCCACGAAGGGGCTTCAGGCCAACATATTTTGCTACGCGAGCTGATCACTAACCAGGTATTCAAAGTTCATTCCGGCAGCGGCTATCAGGGTAGTCCAGGAGAGCTATGGTATACCAGATTACTACCACCGCCTGTTGAACAACCTGGATTTGATTATCATGTTGCGTTCACCACCCCCTATATTTTACAGGACAGTGAAGCAGGTTGGCTGGCTTGCCTGGAAAGATTACTGCCCCAAACCAAACTCAGTGATCCGTTAGCCGCCTACGAATACTTAATGAAACACGGTTTGGCGAAAAATTACTGGAGTGAGTTCGTATTTCAGGCTTACTCAAATTACCGTGATGATGCCATTTTTCTGTCTGGCTTTCCTGACCAACCAGAAACGTTGCCGCATGCCTAACTGCTGAGATACCACAGGGATTCCCCACACCCTCCATGCAAATCGGGAAACACCATGAATAAATCTATGCCGGGTGCGCCTAGGCCGCAGAAAACGGGGATGTATTTCGACATCCCCGCCTGCTCACAATCGCAACGCCTTACTCACCAACGACTTTTTATCCTGATACTGACTAATATCCACACCACGCGCAGCCAACCCATCCTGTAGCTCAATTTCGGTCAACGCCTCAATCGCCGCATCTGTCATATTGAGAAAGTTGATTTTCCGCCTAACCGGTGGGTTAATTTCACCAAATGCCGAACAATCCGTGAAATCAAACTCCTCCGCATATTTGCCCAGAAAATGCGTCAAAAAGGTATTCAGAGCGGGCCGGACACGCGGATCGTCTGTCCAGTCAATATCCGGTTCCGCCAGCGTTTCCTGCATCAGTTTTACCCAGCGTTGAGCGCCCCTATCATTCATTAGCTCCATCGCATTATGGGTATGATGAAAGCTAAGCCGGTATTCGCCGCCATGATAAGCCTGCCCACCGCCCATCACATCAATCCACATGGACGATTGCGTGTTGATGTGTCGATCAATATTACCAATATTGGCAAACACCGAACGAAACCAGTGCTCATCCGCATAAACCCGGCGGTAGAATCGAGTCACAATATCCACAATACGGTGCTGTCCCAAAACCGAATATAACTGCCAGAATTGAATCGGCTGTCTGACATCATTGGGAGCCGTCAGCGAGATAATAGGCGCCATACGGTATGCTTTTTCCGGAAGCATTTTTTTACTGATCGCGGATTGCATGTATTTTTGTTGGATTTGCGCCGTCATATAACCATGCTGCGGTGCATAATTTGGGTAAGAAAACCGGCCTGCTGCGTGCTGTCCCATGAGCAATCTCCAAAATCAGATGAAGCTCAAAGGATGGCGCCTACTCTCTGGAATTAAAGTGCGCCAGCTGGAATAACTTCTATTCCTTTTTTGCATAGGGGAGTGCGGACTGCGATACACAGCCTGTTTAACGTAGATCACTTCTAATTTATTGACAAACCAGACGACTGGTCATCAGAAGCGACTTACAGCCCCAGGAAATTGCTGAATTATTGTGGGCTACATGGCCAAGCTGTGGTTTTTCTTTAGCACCGAAGCTAAAGCAGGTATCAAGCGCACTACTGCCAATAAAGCCAACATCATCGGCGTGTTTTGGCATCATCTTTTTATTATTCATCGCCAAAACGTCTTTCAAACGAGCGCTTTGCCGTTGGTAATTCCGGCAAAGTAGATTCAGGTGCGGCAAAACACCGGATGCACCTTGGTATGCTCCACCATAAAATCAAGGAAACACCGCGTCTTCAATGGCAGGTGTTTCCGATCCGGGTACACCATCTTCATATCCCCGGCAGACATCGCATAATCCGCCAGTAATACTTTCAACTCACCACTTTCCAACGCCTCATGCACCATCCAATGCGGCAGCAACGAAATACCATGGCCGGCCAGCACCATATCCCGGATAACATCACCATCATCACACTGAAATTTACCATTAACCGCCACACTGATCGTCTTCCCCGCTTCATTAAACAACCAGCGGCGCGGATTGTTGGCGGGCGAATATAACAGACACTCATGCCCTTCCAGTGCTGACGGGTGTTCCGGCGCACCGTGTGCCGCAATGTATGCCGGAGTAGCCACCAGGCACAATAACAAACCACCCAAGGGTTTAGCGATCAGCGAACTATCATCAAAATGCCCCGCACGAATGGCGACATCAATGCCCCCGGCGATCATATCCAGGTAGTAGTTACTCATCACCAAATCAATGCGGATGTCAGGATAAAGCACCATAAAGTCCCGCAACAAAGGCGCTAACACCAGACGACCAAAGTCAACTGATGCCGTCAGTCGCAATAGGCCACGCGGCGCTTTACCGTGGCAACGGGCCGTGTTTTCCGCTTCATCAACCGCCTCCAGAATAAGCATACAATGTTGGAAATAATCCTGCCCTGCTTCAGTCAGTGCTTGTTCGCGGCTGCTGCGGATCAGCAGTTTAACGCCGAGCATTTCCTCCAGCGCAGCAACCCGTTTACTGATCGTAGCCTGCGTGGTGTCGGAAATGCGGGCAGCAGCAGAAAAACTACTGGTTTCGGCGACCCTGACAAAGGCGCGCATCGCGCTGAGTTGATCCATATATTTAATGATAGTCCGTGGTTTGAGTCTTATCCTAAATCATTACCGTCCACTATATCTATTCCTAAGTGGAATAATTCCTATTCCTCAACAGTCATTTCATTCATAAAAAACGTTTGTTAACTTAGATACTTAGCTGGGTATTTGGTGAGTATCCCGGCGCTACCGAAGATCATGTCAATGGTGCACATTTCATGCATGAGAACTACCAGAAAGCTGATCCGGATTTTAACGGCATCGTCACTGTACCTGCGCTGTGGGATAAGAAGCGACAGACCATCGTCAATAATGAATCGTCGGAAATCATCCGTATGTTTAACTCAGCATTCAATGCCTATGGTAACGCTGATCTGGACTTTTACCCTGAAGAACTGCGCACTGAGATTGATGCGATTATTTATGGGCTTATACCCGCGAGCTGTACCAGATTCCAGGTATCTCAGCGACCGTAAATATGAATCATATTAAGTACCATTATTTTGCCAGCCACCGCTCGATTAACCCGACCGGTATTGTGCCTCAGGGGCCGGATATCGATTTTATGGCGGAGCATGGACGCGGAAAATTGCTTAACTTTTCATCAAAAATATTCTTAAGGAAGAATCAATGAGTAACCCAATCGTAGCCGATAACAAACCCAAAGCCATCAATCTAACCAAGGGCGAGGAATATTATTTCTGCGCTTGCGGCAAGTCTGCGAATCAGCCGTTTTGTGACGGTTCGCATGCCGGAACAGCATTTAAACCCAAATCATTTACCGCCGAAGAAGATGGCGAGACTTATCTCTGTGCCTGTAAACACAGCGCAAATACGCCATTTTGTGATGGATCGCATAAACAGTTTAGTGCTGAGCAAGTGGGTAAAGAAGGGCCAGGTCTGACTGTGGACAGAGGCAATGTAAATTCATCTCCTGTCGCCACCCCGACACCGGAAGAACCGACCGTGGCTTTTATCCACCAACTAGCGCGTGATGGCCTTTCAAAAATGGGGCATCACGGCCCGATGACATCGATGGGCGTGCCACGTAATGAACTGCCCCATTGGGATGATTTACAGGTGATGGTGGCGCAAATGGCGCGTAAGCCTCTGTTTGAAGATCAAGCTGTAGAAACAAAACTAGTGATCGGCCCGGAGGCAAAAAAACCTCTGGAGTTAGCTATTCCGTTATTTGTGTCCGACATGAGTTTTGGTGCTTTATCCGAAGAAGCCAAAACAGCAATGGCACGCGGTGCGGAAATGGCCGGAACCGGTATTTGCTCGGGTGAAGGTGGCATGTTGCCGGAAGAGCAGGCCGCCAACACACGTTATTTTTATGAACTGGCCAGCGCTGGATTTGGCTACAAAGAAGAACTACTGGAACGCGTGCAAGCCTTTCATTTCAAAGGCGGTCAAGGCGCAAAAACAGGTACTGGCGGTCATCTTCCCGGTAATAAAAACACCGGCAAAATTTCCGAGGTGCGTGGTATCCCAGCCGGTGAATCGGCGATTTCACCTCCTACTTTTAAAGAACTGTCTTCTGTTGCTGATTTTAAACGCTTCGCTGATCGGGTTCGGGAAGTCAGCGGCGGTATTCCGGTAGGCTTTAAACTCAGCGCCAACCATATTGAGCACGATATTCAATTTGCCCTCGACGCATCAGCAGATTACATCATTCTCGACGGGCGCGGCGGTGGTACGGGTGCGGCACCGGAAATTTTCCGCGATCATATCAGCGTACCTACTATTCCAGCACTCGCACGGGCGCGACGTTATCTTGATGCACAAGGCGCTAGTGGTCGTGTGACACTGATTATCACTGGTGGTTTACGGGTGCCGATTGATTTTGTCAAAGCGCTGGCCTTGGGTGCTGATGGTGTTGCTGTCTCTAATAGCGCAATCCAGTCTATTGGCTGTGTGGCGGCGCGTATGTGTAATTCCAATAACTGCCCCGCCGGTATTGCGACGCAAAAGGCTGATTTACGCCAACGCCTTAATGTTGATAAATCAGCACAGCAACTGGCGAATTTCTTTAGCGCCTCAACAGAGCTGATGCAGGTCATGGCGCGCGCTTGTGGACACAGCCATCTGAGCCAGTTTAACCATGATGATCTGGCCACCTGGAAACGTGATATGGCGTATTTATCCGGGGTGAATTATGCGGGGTTTGCGGATTTATAAAATAACGATGCGTTCACTCATCAAATCACCATCGATTCCAAAGCTTTAGGGTGATCTGTCACAGCCTCATAACCACTGTCGGTGATAATAAAACTATCACCGACTTGTGCACGAAAGGTATCCACAGCAACCGAGCCATCCACCGCCAGCACCATGCCGGGTTGTAAAATCGTCTGGTCACCGGTCACCAACTGCGGCTTTTCCAGAAAACTGAAACCCGTCGCCCGCCCACAGCGGAACGGATAATCATAACCTGCGCCCTGAATAACTTCCGCATAGGCTGCATGCACACTTTCCGCTGTTACACCAGGACGCAACGCCGCCAGTGCTGCCTGTTGGCTGGCTAGTGCGACTTCATAGACAGCCGCCTGTGATTTATCGGCAATTTCACCAATCCAGAAAGTGCGGTCAAAGCCGAGTTTAAAACGGTGGAAATTAGTCATACCGCAAAAACACAGAAACACCGGTTCGCCATGTTTCATCACACGAGTGGTAGCGCGGTGATGGGTTTTAGTGATCTCTTCGCCGGAGGCCATTATCTGTAGGAAGTGGGTGTTCGGCGACATCGCCGCATCCTGATAATACGCCGTCAGTAATTCTGCTGCCTTGCGCGTACCCGCCTGTGATGTGGCCAGCGCCACTTCATATTCCGGCACGCCATCACCAATCGCTGACCGACCGGCAGCCATCATCGCATTGGCTACCTGACCGGCATGGCGGGCCAGCTGCAATTCCTCTGCTGACTTGATCATGCGCATATCCGCCAACAGCGGCGTGACACTCCCCAATTTATCGGCATCGACCAAACTATCAATATACGCCCGCACTAACGGCGGCATATGATCCGGCTCCAGCGCCACACACTGCGCCCCCTTCAACACACCTGGAAGTTCTTCACGCCATTCGTTCCCTGCCCCATCGTTCCATGCTGCGATGCGATCAACTTTTGCTGCTGTCTCCGCCATCACCAGATCAATCGTCGGGGTAATCAACAATGTTTCACCTTGCTGTGGCACCACCAGAATCGTCGGGCGGCCAAACTCCATGTGCAGGTAATCGTAGTAACCCGTTAGGTAATAGACGTTATCGTCATCGGTGATCAGAGCTACGTCAATGTTAGCGGCGGCGAGTCTGGACTGGAGTTGGGTGATGCGATTGCTGAACATGCTTTAAGCTCCGTGTGGGTGATTAAGTTTAGTTATTAAAACATAAGGACAGTGATAATTTTTATAAATGCCAAACAGCAAAAAGGACAGCAATGCTGTCCTTTTTGGGTTCAACTAAATGAATTTAGTTGATAATTTACAGAGCGACGATGTTCGCAGCTTGTAAACCTTTTGGGCCTTGCTCAGTATCAAAAGAAACCTTTTGACCTTCATCCAAAGACTTGTATCCATCGCCAGTGATAGCACGGAAATGAGCAAATACATCAGCTCCGCCGTTATCCTGAGTGATGAAGCCGAAGCCTTTTTCTGCGTTAAACCATTTTACGGTGCCAGTAGTTTGATTAGACATTTTATGTCTCCTGAAGTTAAATTAATTCACACACCTAAGCGTGTCTTAGACGGAGTAAGATTACTATATGAAAAAAGGGGGTGAATATCTTCAGAACGTACAGATTTGCTGATAAAGCAGTGTGACGAAGTGTTCAATATCTTTTTACTCTAAAATTTACTCAAAATAAGCCTATATGTCAGGCTCGCGGCCAATATAACACATGCTGCTCATTAATCTCATATAATTTGCTATCTAAATGTTTTATTTCAAGATACACCCTAAGCCACCAGGCGCTCCACCGCCTTCACGACACCGCGTAACTCAGCCATACCTTTTAAGCGCCCCAGATACGAATACCCCGGATTCACTGTTGAACCTTCCTCAAACGCCAGCAAATGGCCATGATCAGGTCGCATAAAAATTTCGTGGGTACGCGCTTCATTCTTTTCAGCTTTCAGCAACGCCTGAATAATCCCGATCATATCGAGATCACCCTCAAGGTGTTCAGCCTCATAAAACGAACCATCATCATCACGACTGACGTTTCTTAAATGTGTGAAATGGATTCGATCGGCGTACTTCCCCGCCATATTCACCAAATCATTATCAGCGCGTGAGCCAAACGACCCGACACAGAAAGTCAGCCCATTGGCCGGACTACTAACCGCCTCAAACAGGAAATCCAAATCACTTTCGGTGGAAACAATGCGTGGCAAACCAAACAACGGAAACGGTGGATCATCAGGATGAATCGCCAGACTAATACCTTGCTGCTCAGCGGTTGGGATAACGGCCGCAAGGAACGATACTAAATTATTACGCATATCGTCATTACTAACACCATCAAATCGGGCAACACGTTTGGCGAACTCACCACTGCCATGACTTTCCGCACCACCGGGCAATCCGGCAACGATATTCTTTTCTAACAGGGCGATTTCTTCCGCAGTTTTACTTTTCAGGCGTTGTTCGGCCACCGCTAAAATAGCTGCGTTATAGTCATTCCCGGCCCGCTCACGCTTCAGAATAAACACGTCATAGGCGACAAAATCAGCCATATCGAAACGCAATGCAATACCCTTGCCATCAAGCTTATGGTTGAGGTCAGTACGCGTCCAGTCCACCACCGGCATAAAGTTATAACAAACCGTTTTCACACCTGCTTCGCCGAGATTTTGTAGCGTCTCTTTCCAGGCAGCAACCTCTTCAACCGCAGCAGCACCTTTGAGTTTAATCTCGTCCGACATCCAAATCGACTCACACACATCCCAGGTCAAACCCGCCGTCTCGATCTGTTGTTTATGCTGCAAGATGGCTTCCTTTGGCCACACCTGACCGGGAGCGTAGCCGTGTAATGCCGAAACAATACCCTGACTCCCTGCCTGCCGAATATTTTCCAGCGAGATAGGATCATTCACACCAAACCAACGCCATGTCTGCCTCATCGATCAACCACCTCTCTCTGTCACTTTAATTCTGTATCGGGCTTTGAACCTGCTCAAAGGGCACCAATGCGCCTTTGCTACACACTACTGTTGCGGAACAACGCTGAGCCGCCGCAATCGCCTGATCAATATCACCTGACGCCATAAACTCAGCCAAATAAGCACCGTTAAACGAATCACCGGCAGCCGTAGTATCAATCACATGCTGTGCGGCTGTGACCGGAAAATAACGGTATTCATCACCCTCCGCAAATAACGTATCTTCTTCACCGTTTTTAACCACAACCTGAGCAGCACCTAAAGCCTGATAACGCTGTGCCGTCGCCAATGGCGTTGCATCGCCAAAGGTCGTTTGCTCATCTTCAAAACTGGGCATAATAATGTCCGAAATCGCAGCGGTGCGGGTCAGCACATCTTTCATGCGCTCTTCACTCGCCCATAAACGTGGCCGGATATTAGGATCGAAAACAACCTTCGCACCCGGCTTCAAAGCAGCACGCAAACCACCCAACAAAGCTTCAAGTGCATCATCCGGCAGGATTGCCACCGTAATGCCCGATAAATACACCACGTCGGCTGTCGCCACCGCAGCCCACAATAATTCCGGATCTTGCAGCATTTGTTTAGCGGCGGATGAATCACGCCAATAACTAAAGGAGCGCTCTGCACCCTCCAAATGAATCTTATAAAGCCCCGGAACACGGCCTTTTATATGGGGAACATGCTCACAAGAAATGCCTGCATTTTCGATAAATTTCAGTAATTCGGTGGAGCTATGATCATCACCGACTGCCGTAAAAAAAGCCGCTTGTGAATCCGCTTCCATCAAAGCACGGGCGTACCACAAAGTATTGAATACATCACCAGCAAAACCTTGTCGCCAGAGCTGATCACCTTCGGAGGACAGCTCAATCATACATTCGCCAATACCCAATAGTGATTTCATGGTTAGTTCCTCAGAAATTGCTCATCTAATCGTTTAAATTTAAGCTTTGTTGCCTAATAAAAACTTTGCCATCGCATACCGTAGGTCAGTATAGGGACATATCGGCGACTCAACAAATCAATGAGTACTTCATTTGCCAGCCATTAATGGTAAATTACCGCCATGATCGAACAACTCACATTATGGTTTCAACAATATCAGTCTGTTTTTGCATGGGGTGGATTATTTTCAGCCGTTACCTTCGTGCTTTCTTTGCTGGTATTACCTTGGTTGCTGAGCAGAATTCCGATGGAATATTTCCGCCATCAACAGCCTGAAGGCACTTGGGCCATGTTACTGACACCGCGCCACATACTCCGCAACCTCCTTGGGCTACCGGTATTGCTGGCAGGCGTATCAATGTTGATACTACCGGGACAAGGGCTGATAACCATTCTGCTTGGCTTGGCTATTATGCAGTTTCCGGGGAAGTTCACACTGGAACGTTGGGTCATCACCCGACGGGGTGTACTACCTGCCGTGAACTGGCTGCGCAAAAAAGCGGGCGCTCAGGAATTGGAGCTATAAATACTCCGGAACATTTTTACCCAACGCCGTTATCAAGTGCTTAACTGGAACTAACCCACAACATGGTCGCATCTTCCTCTGAAGTTGATACACAGGCATGGCCCATTCTGCCATCGTAAAAAATACTGTCGCCCTCACCTAGCGCTAACGGCTCATAAAACTCCGTATAAAGCAGGACACTCCCCGAAAGCACATACAGGAAATCTTCACTTTCATGACGATCCCAATCCGGGAAATCTTCCAGAGAACGTGCCCGTACAACTAATTTAAACGGGACAAAGGGCTTGTTAGCCACTTCAGTGGACAAAAGAACCTGTTGATAATTCGCCGTTTCATAAACCGAACCTTCGTCCGCTCTCGTCACACTTCGGCGCCCCGCACCAATCGCCTTACCCGGGGATACAAATAAATGACTAATATCAATCCCTAAACCCTTTGCAATTTTCAACAAGGCATCAAACGTGGGAGACATCTTTCCTTTTTCAATTTTAAACAACGAAGATCGGGATATGCCTGACTTTTCACTCGCCTGATCGAGACTCAACCCTTGGTGCTTACGTAAACTTCTGATACGCATTCCAAGGTCTATAGGCGTCATAACGGCTTCACTTCTCATCAGCGGCGCTGGTGGGGTCATAAACAATCCTGGTCAATTAATGTTTAGCAACTAAAAAAGGTACTATTGAATACTTAAATGATACTATAATACACTTTTTGTAGTTATATCCTTCACAGTAACCATTATGAAAAATGAATCCTTGCTTGTTGACAACTCAGAAAGCTCCGCTCAATCAAAATCCAACCGGTTTTTGTTAATAGCTTTGCCTCTGGGCCATTTAGTCAATGACTGGCCGGGGGCAGCGCTGTGGATTCTTGCACCCGCCATTGCGCTATCAATGGGGCTCGGCCCCGTCGAGGTCGGACTACTACTCACTATTCATGCCGGAGGGGCGAGCCTCGCCTATTTACCGGCGGGTTTGGTCGGCGACCTGTTTCGTAATCGTGGGAATTTATTAGCGATGACATTCTGGTGGGTAGCCATAGGTTATTTTGTTGCCTCCGGAGCAACCAACTTTTGGGTGCTCGCTTTCCTGCTGGGTTTTGCTGGCCTCGGTGATGCGGCGTGGCACCCTTGGGCTACTGGTGTCATGGTTCAGCAAATGCCTGGCCGACGCGCCCAGGTTTTAGGTGTCCATGCACTAGGCGGCACTTTTGCAGAAGTTGGAGCGCCCTTGAGTGCAGGGTTACTGTTAGGCTTTTTTGAATGGCAAACAGTACTTCAGATTTCCACCCTGCCCGCCTTCATTGTGGCGGTGATATTTCTCAAGTATCGAAAGTTGGTACCCGTATCACCAGACACCAGCGTGACCAAACAAGATTTGGGTTCAATGGTTACCACCTGGTTGAAAGGAAGCAGTCTGCGCATCATCGCGATCATCGTGTTTTATAATATGGCACTCATGGGAACCATGGCAATGATGCCCTTGTACCTGCAACAGGCCTATGAGTTAACAGCAGCACAAACAGGGTTCGTATTTGCCATTATCTGGACCGTAGGTGCGCTGGCTCAACCATTACTGGGTCACCTATCCGATCGAACAGGAAGAAAATCAGTCACCGTCATAGGGCTACTGTGCGCATCGGTATTTTTTGTCGCGGCCATCTTCGCAACCCATTTAATCGGCCTGGTGATAACTTTCATTATATCCATGGGTGCATTGGTGGGAATACGTGCGGTTTTATTAGCGGCGATGGTAGAGGTTTCCGGTCGGCGAGAGTCCACCACATTGGGATTTGCGTTTGCGGTTATGGATGGCGTGGGCGCTTTAGGTGCAGTGCTGGCGGGTATCGCCGGACAATATGATCTACGTTACGCTTTCGCGTTTTCAGCAGCCATGGCAATGAGTGCGATGATTTTAACTATACTGCATAGTTTCTCTCAGTCAGCAGAGTAAGGTACACACTTTATGCTCACAGCCCGCCAACACAGCGGGCTTTGTTCGATTTTCACAACGGCTCAGGAAGCTCAACCCTCAACGTCACCACCCTGCAAATTATAACTCCGCATCTGCCGTCCATCCGACTCCACAGAATGCAGGTGCACATCATAGCCCCACAAACGATGGATATGCCGCAACATCTCATAACAATCATTATTCAGCGGCTTACGATCATGCATGTGATGATGCAAAGTCAGCGACCTGTCTCCGCGCACATTAACGTTCTCCACCTGAATATCCGGTTCATTCGAGCTGAGGTTATATTGTTGTGACAAGGTCTCACGCAACAAACGATAACCCTCATCATTATGAATCGCTGTTACATCAATCGCACCATTCCGGTCATCATCCTGCAACGCAAAGAAATGGAAATCACGCATAATTTTCGGTGACATAAACTGTAAAACAAAACTTTCATCACGAAAATTCCGCATCACATGATCCATCGTCTTCAGCCAATCCGACCCGGCAATATCCGGAAACCAGCGCTTATCCTCTTCATCCGGATTTTCACAGATACGCCGAATATCCCGCATCATCGCAAAACCCAATGCATAAGGATTAATACCGGAATAATAGGGACTGTCGAACTCAGGCTGCATCACCACGTTGGAATGTGAAGTCAGGAATTCCATCATGAAACCATCATTCACCAAACCCTCGTCATACATTTCATTCAAAAGGGTGTAATGCCAGAACGTTGCCCAGCCCTCATTCATCACCTGCGTCTGGCGTTGCGGGTAAAAATATTGCGCAATTTTACGCACAATCCTGACAATTTCACGCTGCCAACTACTGAGTGATGGTGAGTTTTTCTCAAAGAAATACAGGATGTTTTCTTGTGACTCCCGTGGGAATTTCCGGCGATCCAGTGCCTCATCTTTCGCTTCCTGCGTCGGTACCGTGCGCCATAAATCATTCAGGTGCTGCTGGATATATTCCTCACGCGCATCCTGCTGCAACTTTTCCTCCTCAGCAGAAATTGGTGATGGCCGATGGTAACGATCCACACCGTAATTCATCAGTGCATGACAAGAATCCAGCAGCGCCTCAACCTCTTCGGCTCCATGCCGTTCTTCGCACTCAGAAATGAAATTCCGTGCGAATACCAAATAATCAATAATCGCTTCCGCATCCGTCCAGCTGCGGAACAAGTAATTACCTTTGAAGAAAGAATTATGACCATAACAAGCGTGCGCAATCACCAGCGCCTGCATAGTCATGGTGTTTTCTTCCATCAGGTAAGCAATACAAGGGTCGGAATTAATCACGATCTCATACGCCAGCCCCATGCGGCCGCGTGAATAGTTTTGTTCAACATTGACGAAGTGCTTGCCATACGACCAGTGATTATAAAACACCGGCATCCCCACCGAGGCATACGCATCCATCATCTGATCCGAGCGAATCATTTCAATCTGGTTCGGGTAGGTGTCCAGCTTGAATTTTTCTTTGGCGATACGAGCAATTTCCGTATTGTATTTCTCAATGGTTTCAAACGTCCATTCGGAACTGGTCGAGATATAATTATTGTCCTTAGCCATAGCTATCCAGCCTCCATCGTCTTTTGAAACAACTCCCGGAACACCGGATAAATTTCCGCATTATCACGTACCCGCTGAATGGCAAAACGATCGGAGAAATCACTGACCAAACCCTCATACAAATGCCACAAACCTTGTGGGTCACGACCACCAATTTCGATATAAGTAAAATACTGCACCATCGGCAAAATGGCATTCACCAGTGCTTTGTGACAACGCTCATTATCTTCCTGCCAGTTATCACCATCGGAAGCCTGAGCGCAGTAGATATTCCACTCATCCGGCGAATAACGATCGGTAATAATCTCGCCCATCAGATTCAGGGCACTGGAGACCACCGTGCCACCGGTTTCGCGGGAATAGAAAAAGGTTTCTTCATCCACTTCCTGCGCCTGCGTATGGTGACGGATAAACACCACATCAATCTTTTCGTAGTTTTTTTGCAGGAATAAATACAACAAGAAGAAAAAACGTTTCGCCGTTTCTTTAATCTCCGCCGTCATCGAACCGGAGACATCCATCACACAAAACATCACTGCTTTAGGTGATGGTTTCGGCACCTGAACTTGCAGGTTATATTTAAGATCAAACTCATCCAGAAACGGTACAGCACTCAACCGTCGATTTAACCGGACTAATTCTTCTTCCAACGCCATACGCCCGATATCGTCTTCCGGCATGGCTTCCAACAAAGCGACAACCTCCCGCTTACGTCGCCGCGCCTTACCGCTTAACGCCATGCGCCGGGCCTGGGCGCTGCGCATGGTACGCACAATATTCACCTGATTCGGATTACCGACCTCACTGAAACCGGCACGCTTAGACTCGAAAGCATCACTGCCATTCAACTGCCGCTTGACCATATTCGGCAGCGCTAAATCTTCAAACAGGTACTCAAGAAATTCGCTCTGGGAAATCTGGAACACAAAGTCATCCATGCCCTCCCCTGAATCAGACGCTTCACCGGAACCACTGCCCCCACCGCCGCCACCGGGGGGACGTTGAATCCGATCGCCCTGTAAAAACTCCTTATTACCGGGATGCACAATGTCACGCTTCCCCCCCTGGCCAGTACGGAAATTTGGCTCAGACACATCACGCTTAGGGATAGTGATGCTATCCCCTTTTTCCATATCGGTGATATTACGGCTTCGGACGGCATCCGACACCGCTTCGCGAATTTGCTTGTGGTAACGCTTTAAAAAGCGCTGCCGGTTCACCAGACTTTTATTTTTACTATTTAATCGACGGTCGACGATATAAGCCATGCTATTCCGCTCCTTATGATGAAAGTCGAAGACCTTCATTACTTGAGATGAAATTTACTCAGAGCTAACGCTGTGAGATGAATTTACTTCAGAGCACTACTGTGACTTACGCACCCTCAGATACCATTCCGACAACAAGCGCACCTGCTTCTCGGTGTAACCACGGTTCATCATGCGCTCGACGAAGTTGTCATGTTTGCTTTGTTCGCTAGCGGAAGCCTTCGCGGTATAAGAAATCACCGGCAACAGATCTTCTGTGCTGGAGAACATCTTCATCTCAATCACCCGCCGTAGCTTTTCATAGCTTGTCCAGTCCGGATTCTGACCACCGTTATTCGCCCGCGCCCGTAATACGAAGTTAACGATCTCATTCCGGAAATCTTTCGGATTACTGATACCTGCTGCCTTCTCGATTTTCTCCAGATCAGCATTCAGTGAAGAGCGATCTAAGAAATCACCTGTCTCAGGGTCACGGTATTCCTGATCCTGAATCCAGAAATCAGCGTAAGTGACATAACGGTCAAACAAGTTCTGGCCATATTCGGAATAGGATTCCAGGTACGCCGTCTGGATTTCTTTACCAATGAAAGAAACATAACGTGGCGACAGGTATTCCTTAATAAAACTGATATAACGATCCTGTACTTCCGGTGCAAACTGTTCTTTCTCAACCTGGCGTTCCAACACATACATCAGGTGTACCGGGTCAGCCGCAATTTCTACCGCATCAAAATTAAAGACCTTGGACAGAATCTTAAAAGCAAAACGTGTTGACAGGCCATCCATGCCCTCATCAACGCCCCCGGCATCCTGATATTCCTGAATCGTCTTCGCTTTCGGGTCAGTATCTTTCAGGTTTTCACCGTCATACACCCTCATTTTGGAATACAGATTAGAGTTTTCAGGCGCTTTCAAACGCGACAACACCACAAACTGAGCCAGCATTTTCATGGTATCCGGCGCACAAGGTGCTTCGAATAATGAACTGTTAGCCAACAGCTTTTCATAAATCTTAATTTCCTCAGTCACCCGCAGGCAATAAGGCACTTTCACAATCGAAACCCGGTCAATAAAAGCTTCGTTATTCTTGTTGTTCTTAAAGGTCTGCCATTCCGATTCATTCGAATGCGCCAGAATAACGCCGCTAAACGGAATCGCACCGATACTTTCTGTACCGTTGTAATTACCTTCCTGCGTCGCGGTCAATAAAGGATGCAATACCTTAATCGGTGCCTTGAACATCTCGACAAATTCCAGCAAGCCCTGATTCGCCATACACAAACCACCGGAGTAGCTGTAAGCATCCGTATCATGTTGAGGGAAATCCTCCAGCTTACGGATATCAACCTTACCCACCAACGATGAAATATCCTGATTATTCTCATCACCCGGTTCAGTCTTGGACAAGGCGACCTGATCCAGGCGCGAAGGATGGCGCTTAACCACGCGGAATTTTGAAATATCACCACCGTGCTCCTTCAGGCGCTTAACGGCCCAAGGCGACATAATCGTGCGCAGATAGCGGGGTGGAATGCCGTAATCTTCCTCCAGAATGGCCGCATCTTCTTCATATGAAAACAATCCCAACGGGGATTCATTGATGGGTGAGCCTTTGATGCAGTAAATCGGGTCTTTTTCCATCAAGGCCTTCAGCCGCTCAGCCAATGAGGACTTACCACCGCCCACCGGCCCCAACAGGTATAACACCTGCTTACTCTCTTCCAGACCTTGTGCCGCATGGCGCAGGAAGGCAACGATCTGCTCAATGGCATCTTCCATGCCATAAAATTCAGAAAATGAAGGATAACGCCGGATCATCTTGTTGGAAAAAATACGGCTCATGCGTGGATCACGCGAAGTATCTACTAATTCGGGTTCACCGATAGCCGAGAGCAAGCGCTCTGCACCGGTGGAATAAGTCACTGGATTTTCTTTACACAACTCAAGATATTCCTGGAGCGAATACTCCTCTTCCTGAGCTTGTTGATACCTGTCTTGAAAATGGTTAAATATACTCATTTTTTTTACTCTCCTGTCTTCCGTGTACGAACGAAGATTTATTACGATATAAACCGGATGAAGGACATTACTTTTTATTGAAACGCACCTTGAAATATACAATTAAAAGTATTGAAAAAAGTAATGGTTGGGCAATAAAGAAACCCACTTCAAACTTTAGACTAATAAACGCATAAAAGGTTTTTTATTATTATTGGAAATTTCATATTATCAGCGTCCCCCCTGATCAATTATACTTATCAAACAGGCACTTACAACAGATTCACAGCCCTTGCTCATGAGTACAATTCATACTTTTCAGAATATGCCTCGTCTCTTTAACAAGGCATGAATATAAAAACAACTTCTCATTAAAATCCTTTGCCCACATATAAGAATGGGCGAGTATCATAATTCTCCGTCTGCGCAATTCCTAAAAATGCTGGCCCCAGTGGCGTATCTGCACCCATAAATAAACTACCGGTCAGCAGTAAATCATTCGCCTCAATATCAGTATCATTACTCCAGACATTTCCAATCTCAGCAGTACCGCCCACATAAAATTGGGCCACACCACCGACATCTGATAACTCGTACAAATAAGCCAGGCTGGCATTGAACAGGTGATTACCTGCCAGTGAGGGAAAGCACCAGGGACAGGGTTATTAGTGTGATTTTTAGGTGTTGGGAGAGAAACGGGACATGTGGGATGAAACAGTCATGGATTGTCCTGCCAGTTTATAATGACGCTATCGCATCATACCCCCCATCCCCAGCCCTTCCCCCACAAGGGAGGGAAGGGAGTTTAGCCTCAGTTCTGAAGAATAACCTCAGACACTTGGCAAAGTCAGCTTGTCTCCCTTCCTCCCCTTGTATCAAACGTTTTTTTGTAAACGTTGCTCAGGGAAGGGTTGGGAGGGGGTAAGCTACGGAGCACCGCCCGAAAAGTTGTGTATATACTTATCCTCTAAGGGCGAGGAGCTGGGAATACTCTAAACGCTCTGAATTTTAATCGTAGGGAACTTAGTGCTGTAATCTTTCGACTGCACCGCCAGTTTCGCCGTAGCACGCCGCGCAATGTCTTTATAGATCTCAGTAATCTTGCCATCCGGATCAGACACTACCGTCGGGTTACCGCCATCCACTTGTTCACGGATAGAACGATCCAGTGGCAAACCACCCAGATAATTCACATCATACTGCTCAGCCATACTCTTACCACCACCCTCACCGAAGATGTGCTCAACGTGGTCACACTGGCTACAAACATGCATAGACATGTTCTCGACCACACCCAGAATCGGCACTTCGACCTTTTCAAACATCTTCAGGCCTTTACGGGCATCCAACAACGCAATGTCTTGTGGTGTGGTGACAATTATTGCGCCTGATACCGGAATTTTCTGTGACAGAGTCAGTTGAATATCACCCGTTCCCGGCGGCAGATCGACGATCAGATAATCCAGGTCGCCCCACTGCGTATCATTAAGCAACTGCTCCAGTGCCTGGGTCACCATCGGGCCACGCCAAATCATGGGTGTGTCTTCATCAATCAGGAAGCCAATCGACATCGCTTTCAGGCCATGATTTTCCATGGGCTTGAGGGTTTTGCCATCCGCAGATTCAGGCTGGCCGGTAATCCCCAACATACGTGGCTGGCTCGGGCCATAAATATCTGCATCAAGAATACCTACTTTCGCACCATCCGCCAGTAACGCCAGCGCCAGGTTAACCGCTGTTGTTGATTTGCCTACGCCGCCTTTACCGGAAGCTACCGCGATAATATTATTAATACCCGTCTGACGCTTAATGGTCTTCTGGACAGCATGTGCGCCAACTTTGGTTTCAATAACAACATTAGCCCCTGTTATTCCACCGGCCTCAAGCTTGGCCAAAATGTCAGACTTCAACTCAGCATGATACCCAGAGGCAGGATAACCCAGCACAATACGCACAGATACGTTGCCGCCATCAGTCCCAATATCCTTAACCACTTTCGCGGATACAATATCCTGCTCAAGATAACGATCCTGCACTTCACTCAACAGCATTTCTACCTGATCACGCGATATTTCGGTCATGCCTGACTCCTCAATTGAAACTGTTAGAATTTAAAAACCTGAACGGATTCTACACCATCCAATATCAATCCCGAAAGAAGTACACATTCCCTAATGCTAATTCCCCGGCAATCCACCCAGAAGTAGATAGACCACCTGCCTTAATGGATAGATGCCCATCAAAAAAATGATGAAAAAACATTAGCTTTGTGACTTTTCTCACCGACCGGGCATTTCGAAAACTACACAATACACCCCACACGAACAACAACTCAGGAGCAACCCGTGTACTTGAAACAACGAAAAGTCTTGGTCACGGTCTTAAAAGCCCTATCACTCGCCGCTGCGTTCACCCTGTTTTCCGGCTGTGCTGTCAATATGATGAGCCAGTACGATGAAAAAACCGATGAGCGTATCGAGAAATTTGGCGAGTCTGCCAACACCTTATTGTTCCAACTGGAAGAACAAGATGCCCAGAAACCTGCATGCAGTTATGACCATCATATCGATAGTTACCGCGACCTCAAGGTTCAACTAAAAACCATCCGGATGCATGAGCAGGCTAAACCTAAAAACACCCAAACTCAGAAGCAGGTCGAAGCACTACAGACACGCGTGGATCAACTCATCACCATCCACAAGAAAAAGTGCCTACCCGCTGCCTTCATTGGCATTACGCAGAACCAGATCAACGACATGCTGGGGCATATTTTGAAACTGGAGCACAGTAAGCGGCATCCGGAAAAACCTGATTAACCCACATTTCAGACACAACCAGACAAAAAGGAATGACACATGGAGTTTGATAAAAAGCAGTTACACCACACTATGCGCGAAGCCACGAAAGCTGAATTAGGCGAACTCTGGCCGGATTTCCGCACCTACTTTGAAGCGGAAAACCGCAAGATGCTCGAAAGTCTGAAAATGATTGAACTGTTGCGTAAAGACGACCAAATTGATGAGGAAATGGCTGCTGCGTTAGTCCAGGGACAGATTGAAGCACGAAAAACACTGCTACTCTCGATCAAAGGTTTAACAATTATTCTGATCGAACGCACCTTGAATGCTGCACTGGACTCAATCAAAGAAAGTGTGAATACTGTGCTGGACTTTGATCTTTTATAAAGGTATCCGGCTATGAGCAGCACACCACGCATCGGGCTAATCGGCCCTGGCATCATGGGTCGCCCGATGGGGCTTAACTTAATCAAAGCGGGCTATCAACTCGGGGTGTACGCCCGCCGCGAAAGCAGTGCTGAAGAACTACTGGCAGTGGGTGCAGATTTCTATGGCACACCGGCTGAATTGGCTAAAAATAGTGACATCATTGTATCGATTGTCTCTGACACACCTGATGTTGAAGCTGTATTACTGGGTGAGAATGGTGTCATCGAAGGTGCAGCGGAAGGTTTGCTGGTGATCGATATGAGTACCATTTCTCCGGTCGCCACCACTGACATCGCACAAAAGCTGGCAGCAAAAGGTATCCGTATGCTGGATGCGCCGGTATCCGGCGGTGAAGTCGGCGCAATTGCCGGAACCATGACCATTATGGTCGGTGGTGAACCAGCTGATTTCGATGAAGCATATCCTGTGCTGGCGGCGATGGGCCAGACCATTACCTTAATTGGTGGCCATGGCACAGGTCAGGTCGTGAAAGCCTGTAATAATATGATTATTGCGCAGACGCTGATTGCCGTGAGTGAATCGTTTGAAATGGCCAAAAAAGCCGGGGTCGATTTAAGCAAAGCCCGCGCAGCATTGTCCGGTGGAATGGCTGGATCAAAGGTGATGGATATTCATGCCAAGCGCATGATCGATGATGATTACACACCAGGTTTTAAGGCTAAGCTGCACAATAAAGACCTACGGATTGCGGCTAGCACGATTGAAACCTATGGGCTGAATCTGCCGGGTTCTCAGTTGGCGATTGATTACATGCAGCAGCTGGTCGATATGGGTCATGGGGAAATTGATTCTGCGGCGATAGCTAAAATTGTAAACAAGGCAACATAACCGACCAAAGCGCTTCCTCTGTTAATGCCCGGTAACGCACACGAAATGCTTTCACCCTCCGGCATAGAAGAATATTTAATACGTCTATTTCCAGGAAGATAGGCAACGCATATTACATTGCAGTGCAACATTGGCATTGTTATTATCCCGCTCAAATTACCAAACCGGAGGCATGTTTCGCACTGCCTCCGTTTTTATTGATAAGGGATAAATGAAATGTCACTCACCCCATTCTTGGCTACCGTGCCGCTATTACTCTTACCTGGTGTTGCATTTGCGGCTTCGGGGGCTTCGGGCGGTACACCTTTCGATCTGACCACCCATTTTGTTGGCCTGTTTGCGCTGATGCTATTCGTGGCGGCTTACATTCTGGTGGCGCTGGAGGAAGTGACCGCCCTGCGCAAGTCCAAGCCAGTTATTATCGCTGCCGGTATTATCTGGATGGCCATTGCGATGGTTTACGCCGGTACCGACCTGAACCATCTCCCGGCGGAACAAGCACGGCATAATTTATTAGAATACGCCGAACTCGCCCTCTTCCTGTTAGTGGCTATGACCTATGTGAACGCGATGGAGGAACGTGCGGTATTCGAGGTGCTGCGTACCTGGATCATCGGAAAAGGTTTTAGTCTGCGTCAGGTATTCTGGCTCACCGGCGTATTGTCTTTTGTCATATCCCCCATAGCAGATAACCTCACCACAGCTTTATTGATGTGTGCCGTAATCATGGCGATCGGGGGCGACAATAAAAAGTTTATCGCCATTGGTTGCGTCCACATTGTGGTAGCTGCCAATGCGGGTGGCGCTTTCAGTCCGTTTGGTGACATCACCACCTTGATGGTCTGGCAGAAAGGCAAAATCACGTTCTGGGGTTTCTTCGCCCTGTTTATTCCGGCGCTAATCAACTGGTTAATTCCCGCCGCCATTATGCAGTTTGCCGTTGAGAAAGGTCAGCCGAACTCAGTCAATGAAAAGGTATTATTTAAACGGGGCGCACTACAAATCGTTGGCTTGTTTATCCTGACGATTATTACCGCCGTGCTGTTCCATAACTACCTGCACCTGCCGCCGGTTCTTGGCATGTTCACCGGTTTGGGTTACCTGCAATTTTATGGCTACTACCTGAAACGCACGTACAATAAAGACATGATGCTGAAAAAATACCAGATCAGCGCAGAAGAGTTATACCGTAACCAGCGCATTGGTACGATGGTGCCCTTTGACATTTTCACTAAGGTGTCACGCTCAGAATGGGACACTTTATTGTTTTTCTACGGTGTGGTTATGTGCGTGGGTGGCCTCGGATTTATCGGTTATCTCGGCCTGGCTTCTGAGTTAATGTATGGTACCTGGGGAGCCACTTACGCCAATATCGCCGTCGGTGTATTGTCGGCGCTGGTTGATAATATTCCAGTCATGTTTGCCGTACTAACCATGGATCCGGCGATGACGGATGGCCAATGGTTATTGGTCACATTAACGGCGGGTGTGGGGGGCAGTTTGTTATCGGTCGGCTCCGCTGCGGGTGTAGCATTGATGGGCCAGTCACACGGTATTTATACATTCGGCAGCCACCTGAAATGGACACCGGTGATTGCACTGGGTTATGCAGCGAGTATTGCGGCACACATGGTGATCAACAAAGGGCTATTTTAGCCAGCTCATAACTTTTTATGAACACAGCACAATGACGGATCAATTGATATGTTAATACTACTGATCGAAGACCATCACTTATTAGCTGAAACCATTATGGATTACCTCGCCATAGAAGCTATTGAAGTGGACTATGCGTCGCGAGGGCTTCAGGGCTTGGAGTTGGCTAAAACACAGACTTATGATGCCATTGTGCTCGATATTAACCTGCCGGAAATTGATGGTTTTAACATTTGCCAGCAACTGCGTCAGCAATACAATATCGATACACCGGTGCTGATGCTAACAGCACGTGACCAACTGGAAGACAAGCTTACCGGCTTTGAAAGCGGTGCGGATGACTACCTGGTCAAACCATTCGCCAATCAGGAGCTGGTAGCACGCCTGAATGCATTAATGAAACGCCAGCGGGGCGAAGTAACCCACAAACGCAGTAAGATTGGCGAACTCATCTTGGACAGTAGCAGCCAACAAGTGTGGCGTGAAAATAAAGAAATTGTATTGTCACCGACCGGCTTCAGAATGTTGCGGATCTTAATGCGCGAATCACCTGCCATTGTCAGTCGGGAATCGATGCAGCAGGAATTATGGGGTACTGATATACCGGATACTGATGTGCTGCGCAGTCATGTCTATAATCTGCGCAAGGTATTAGATCACCCCTTTGAATTTGCGATGATCCAGACCGTTAAAGGGGTTGGGTTACGACTGGTGAACAACGATAGTTAGGCCTCCACTTCGTTCACGTTGTTTTTACATTAGCTTTGTTAGATTAAAATCAGGGTCTTAATCCAAAAAGGAGTGTCACAGCTATGGAAAGAAGCATAACGGACTGGGGTGGTAGTATTGCTGCCTTTCTCGCTGTCATTCTGGTTAATTACCTATCGAATGCTATACCCATTGGCGGACTGACCCAAAAAGATATTTCCGATAAGTATTCCTCTCTGTTCACGCCGGACGCCTTCACCTTTGCCATCTGGGGAGTGATCTACACCTTCCTGACAGGGTTTGTGATTTATCAGGCTTTACCCGCACAACGCAAAGATGCCTTGGTCGCTAAAGTCAGTAAATTTTTTATCATCAGTTGTGTCGCTAATATCGCCTGGCTTTTCAGCTGGCATTATGAATTACTGCCGCTGTCTTTAGGGGTGATGATCGGTATCCTGCTGTCGTTAATCGTTATTTATCGCACATTGGGCAACGCAGGCCCACCCGCCACTCTGGGCCAACGTGTATTCCTATACCTGCCATTCAGTCTTTATGTCGCCTGGATTACTGTGGCGACGATGGCCAATATCAGCATCTTGCAATCAGCTTATGACTGGAACGCTGTCGGGCTGGATGCAGTGAACTGGACATTATTAAAACTGGCGTTAGTGGCTGCTATTTCGGTAATCGTCGTGATGATACGTAGTGATATGGCTTACGGATTGGTTATTGCCTGGGCAGCTTTTGGCATTATGAGCAAACAAGTGGACACACCCGCAGTCGCTGGTGCTGCTACTGTCCTGGTGATCACGATGGTGCTATTGGTTACTTTTGTTGGTGTGCGGTGGTTATTACGGAAACGATAGCCGGGCGAACACACAGGTTCGCCCCTACACATGCTATGGACCTATGTATCTGCCCTAACTTTTACGACACCTTCACAACAGGGGAAGGAACTGGCACCACCTTACCCCCCTAAAACCAATACGTAAGGCCAAGATTAGCTTCCACGGACTGACCACTATCAACAATCGGGCTATCCGCGATTTCATCGGGGTTTTTCTGATAAAGAATATTCCCATCCAGCGTAATATGCGGTGTCAGGCTAAGCTGTGCATCAATTCCCAAGTATGGCGTGATGGCCGCTTTACCCTGATAAGCCCCACGATTAGCTGTTGCTTCAGAGTTACGTACGCCGTAGTAATAATTCACAACCTCATCACTTTCCCACTTAACACCAGCCAACATACCAACTGATAGCTCACGGGAGCCATTCCACTTTTGCTTATAGAGATCCGGGCCAAAACGCAGGTCAACGGCGTGACCTTTATGCGTGCTGCTGGCATCCGTTGTCGCATCAATACTGAACAACCCCATGTCAGTATGCAAAGCAACTCTTCCGCCCGCATCAAAACTAGCATCGCGTTCAGTCATGCCTTTTAGCGCATCAATGTCACCCGCATCATAACCCCGGTTTTCTGCTTTGCCGATCACTTCCATTCTTAGATACGGGTCATTGCTGAAGTTATAAGCCATCGTGTCACCCAGAATGTTAAACCGATCACCACGGTATTGCAGATGCGGGTGAATTTCGATGACGTGATCGCCACTGCCATCTTCGTAAAACGATAAGCGATTACTGGTGCTTAGACCTATACCAAATTGACCTTTTTCTGACTCAGCTTGTACCGCTGGAAAGCAAAGAATGACAGGGAGGATGGCGCATAATGTCAGGTTTGTTTTGTTCATAATAATATATCCTTAATTTTGTAAAAGAGCGAAGACGCCATCACTGCGCCCACCCAATAGTGAGATCATCGAAAATGTTGCCGCTATCAGAACATGCGGAGGCTTTTGCATATCCTTTCCTGTTTTTAGTTTTGTTTCAGATACAGGAAATACTATGGACTTGGGCGTCTTTTGTCTGTGAGAGAAATGTAGGTGTTTTGTGTGGTAGAAAAGAGTTTTGTAACAGAGCGTTACAAAACTCATACACTAATTATTTAGCGTTCAATTTTCATTCAATCATCGCGTCCAGATTGAATGCCATGCACGCAATTCGTTGCGCTCAGAACGTTTTGAGGAAATGCTGGATTGCAGGTTTTCAATGCGCTGCCTTAATTTTTTTATCGTTCTGCGGTGCTGCTTATCATTGCGCTTGCCTTGTTGCAATGAAGCCAGCTTTCTGGTTTTTTTACGTCGTTCGTGACGTAAATCTTCAATATCATCTTGTAAGTTATCCATGGCTAAATCGAGGCCGGGAAGATAGCCAACCAGAAAACGGTGTTCCATGTTTTTGGGGCAGGTACCAAAGTATTCCGAGCTACTTGAACCATGTCTAAGCCCTCCTTCCTGTGTGCAAAACTGTTGTAAGCCCCTCGCATAACCAGAAAAGTAGGATTTTTTATCAGAACCGATTTGATAGCGAGAGCAAGCTTTATCATGCTTACGCAGCTCCACATTACCGCGCAAACCCGCTGCGGCATCATTATAACCAATACTGGCCCAATCACCTTTACGACAGTCACCTTCGTTGAGTGTTGCACAGCCATTAATGGCAAAAATAGTAAGCAGGAACAGGCAAAGCCTGAGGGTGTTTTTCTGTGAGAAAATTAGAGTAAAGCTCAATTGGGATAACATAAATGACCTCTTGTATGGACAAGGAATAATTAGGTTGAAAAAATTTATGGGATTTGTGCTTTCAAATGATCGAGTGCAGCATCCAGTGTGGTATCGTTACCTTTAGCAAAACCGTCCAGGTCAAACGCAGTGGTGGCAACATCCACCGGAATACCGCTGACTTCGTAATTACGGCCCGCATAATCAAAATAAATCTCGTTGGAAAGATCGAATTCCATACCCTTCAGCAAGTTCTTGGTCAGCACATCAGACAATGCGCCGCTACTGGGTTCACCCACCACACTGACTTGTGGAATTGAGCGCATGGCCATTAAAAAAGTTTCCGCTGCGCTAACGGTCATGTCACTGCTTAATACCGCAATCGGCACCAGCAGGTGTTGCTTAACGGGGTTGAGGTAGGCTTTCACATGCTGGGTCCGGCCCTGCCAATTTTGGGTGTACTTGCTGAGCGCCAACTGACGCTGACGGGCAAAGTGATTAGCGATCACCCTACCAACGCTATCAAAACCACCGCTATTGAAACGTATATCGATGACCAGAGCAGAAACATCCTGTAAATCACTAGTGACTTGTTGCATGATTTTTTCAATAGCAATCAGATCTTTTTCATCATCCAGCGTATCAAGATCACTCAAATCAACCTGACTATCTATTCCAGCCATCCGGCTTAACTGAAGATAGCCGATGTCGCCATTTTCTCCCTTGATTCTGCCCCATAAGGCAACCTCATTATCCGGCCCACCCCCCTGTTTCACATCACTTAAGTAACTGCCCTGCACCTCAAATATATTCTCCAACTGTGCATCAGCAAATTCCTCAAAGTCATTAATATCAGTCTGCTGCTGGAAAGTCTGTTGCAACGCAATAACAAAATTGTCCGGTTGAGCCGGTGAAAAATCATCATGTTTGGCACTTAGCGAAACATGGTCATCATCTATCGGCGCGAGCATATCTGCTAAAACGTTAAACAACGTGACCTGATCCATAGCATCATTAATCATCGGGCGATAAGTCGTGTACTGCTGTTGCCAATCAACACCTCTCTGACTAAAAAAGGCGTAATAATCATTAAAATTATGCCAAAGATGTTCAAATTGCTGAATGGGGGTGACCTTAGTGAGCAATCGATCGGCCTGACAAGGAATCGGCAATTGGTTCAGCCGGGTAAGGTGAGCTTTAAAAAGATTGGATGCTTGAAGACGAACAGAAAAAGACTGCTGGTCGCTGGCCACTTTTAAGTCATTAATGATCTCATCCAGCTCAGTGTTATCCAATGAGCTATCCTTGATACAAGTCTGGCGGGTGTGCTGATAATAATCTGCACCGCCCTTATCAATCACAAGCACATTGCCATACCCCACTTGCTCCCAAGTGCCGTAGATGTCTTCATATTTAGCTTTTATCGGGTCATTATCCTTACAACCAGTCAATGACAGCGTTATCGCCAGCATTGCTGTTACCGGGACATATAGGGATTTCTTCATTGTCATTCCTGTTTTCAGTTGTGTTTCAGATACAGGAAATACTATGAATTCAAACGCCTTTTGTCTGTGGGAGAAATGTAGGAGTATTGTGACGTTCGCCTGCTTTATGTATTGGCCGGTTACAAAACTCCTACATTATTCTGCTTGTTGATTACTGTGAAAACCGTAGACTTTCGCTTATGAACACTACAAACACTCTAAATCCCTACCATACGATCCTGTTGGTTGAAGATGACCGGCGTTTATCTGACTTGATTGTGGAGTATCTACAAAAACAGGCCTTACAAGTCGAAGTCGAGTATCAAGGTGATACAGCGGTACAACGCATCATGGATTTGCAACCTGATCTGGTGGTATTGGATCTGATGCTGCCGGGGCTGGACGGACTGGAAGTATGCAGGCAGGTACGCCCGTATTACCATGCGCCGATTCTGATGCTGACCGCAAAAGATGAAGATTTTGATCAGGTCGTCGGACTGGAACTGGGCGCAGATGATTATGTCGTCAAGCCGGTTCAGCCACGGGTGTTATTAGCACGTATTCGTAGCCTGCTCCGGCGGATACCGGCGACAACTAGCGCAGCGCCCTCCCCCGCATTAGCACCTATAACCACTGCGCAGCAATCATTCGACTTTGGCCGCCTTCGCATTCAGTCCGCTGATCGTATCGTAACGTTAGGGGGTGAAAATATTGAGATGACCACACAGGAATATGATTTGCTTTACCTGTTAGCATCACAAGCTGGCAGAGTGTTAAGCCGTGATGAGATCCTGGCATCACTGACCGGGATCGAATATGACGGGTTAGATCGCTCAGTGGACGTGCGGGTTTCTCGGCTGCGCAAACTGCTGGAAGCGGACCCGGCCAAACCATCGGGGATTAAAACGGTGCGTGGACAGGGTTATCTGTTTTCCGCCCAAGGTTGGGCAACGTGATTCGCTTGCTGGTAACACTCAATGTCATGCTTTTTTTTGTCGCGGTGGTGTACACCCTTCTCGCCAATACAACGCTCAACACCGTACTGCAAACACCGATAGAAAATCATTATCAGAGCCTGGGACAAGGCACGCTGGAACTGCTAAACGAAGCGGTTAAAGACCTCAATCCCGCACAGCGTCAGGAAAAACTGGAAGTTCTGCGCACAGAATTTATTTATCCACTTAATCTGCGGCGATTTTCTGAGCTGGATTTGAATAATCATGAACAAAAACGCCTGATGGCTGGCTTAGTCATCCGGCGTGACATTGGTGACTCGGATCACCTCTACGCAAAGTTGGTGGATACCGATGACTGGGCCTGGGAGTTCGCAATTGATTTACCTAAAACACTGGATGAAGCCAACGCCTCTGCCGGTACTTATTATTTATTTCAACAAGAACTAGCCACACGATCAGCCGCAGAGTGGCCGACTATTATTGAAAAACGTCAACAACAGTTTGGCTTCCCCGTTGTACTGCATGCACCGGGCACACTTACCTTCAACGAAGCTGAGCAAGCGCAGCTAGATACCGGCCAAACGTTGGTAGTACTTAATGATAAATATAGCGAAACACATTATCAGCGTGTCAGTGGGAGTGACTTCATATTACAGTTGGGGGCTTTCCAGACCCCACCGATTGGACAAAACCTCGACCTGATCGTAACGGGGGTTTTTGCGTTGTTTGTTATGCTGGCCAGCTATTTCTGGATCGGGCCATTATGGCGCAACCTAATGCAAATCAAAGCCGCCGCTGAAGCTTTCGGCGAAGGCAAATACGATACAAGGGTGCCACACCACAAACGTTCACGGCTCGCAGTCATCACTCAGGCATTCAATGCAATGGCTGAACGTACCCAACAAAGTATCCGCGCCCAAAAAGAGTTAACCGGCGCGGTCTCACATGAATTACGCACCCCGGTAGCACGTATGCGCTTCTCGCTGGATATGCTGGCGGAGACTGATAATGACGAGGATCGCCAACGCTATATTAACAATATGAACAAGGATATTGATGAGCTGAATGACCTGCTGGAAGAAATGTTGACTTATGCCCGGCTTGATCAATCCGCTGACCCTATCAGTATGAGCGACACAATACTGGCCACCTGGTTTTCCTCGGTCATGAATGGCTTAGTGTGTTTGGCCGATAACAAAAGCCTGATCTGGCGACTGGAAGGTATCACTGAACATGAGCAAACGCTGATGTCACCCGTGATGATGAACCGGGTCGTAAATAACCTGGTGCAGAATGCTTTACGTTTTGCGGAAGACCAGGTTGAAGTAGTGCTTCGTAAGGATGGGGATGATTATCTTATACAGGTGGATGATGATGGGCCAGGTATCCCAGAAGCAGAGCGGGAGCGTTTATTTGAAGCTTTCGCAATACAGGATAATAGTCGTAATAAAAGCCTGAGTGGCTTCGGTTTGGGCCTGGCAATTGTCAAACGTATCACCGAAAGCCATCATGGAAAGGTGAGTATTGCAACAGCGAAGCTAGGCGGTGCGCGGTTTTTGGTGAGATGGCCGTTAAGCCAGGAAGATCGGGATTATTAAAATGTGCTTTTTGGGAGAGGGGAATTCTGATGTCAATAACCCCTCTCAGGGGCATGAGAGGGGTACTGAGTTGTTGATAGCTCTCCCAGGGGCACGGGAGAGTTATCAGGGTAGGTCTTGCAGTCAGGGCTAAAGACTGGTTCGACCTTTTGGGGCTTGCTCTACTTGTTAATTTCTTATTTTTATTAATTTATTATAGTCAATGCTGCTGTTATTTTATTGTTGTTGTTAATTTTTTATTTTGCTTTTGTTTCTTATTATGATTAATTAAATGCAACCTACGTGCCAACTTTTGCAAAAAGAGCATAAGACATTGATTTAAAGAAATTTAAATTAGTTTATGTTGGTTTTTTAAACCATGGAATTTTGGAAGGGAGTGTCAACTTATGACGCAATGACACTGACAGAATTGTCAGTTGTGCCTGAACTGACAATCCAAAGGCAATATTTTGTATTTTGTATGGCCAGAACAGCGAATCGCGAACCATCATTTGGTTAGGGCGTAATGGCTGGAATAAAACTAATGCCAAAACCGACCACACTGATCACTAGCCAAATCACCCCCGATCCGCCTGAACTTACGCATTACAGAGCCCACAATAACGGCTCAAACACCCTTAATCTGCCGCTGGCGCAACGCAATAAACAACCCCGCCCCAATTACCAGCGCAATCCCATACCATTTATGCAAGGGAATCACTTCATCAAAGATCAGATACCCTAGAAAAATGGCCCACGGCAACACCATGTAATTAAACGGCTGTAGAATGACTGCGGGTGTGAGTTTTAAGGCCAGAATCATAAAGTAATGGCTGCTCGCCCCCGTCAGGCATAACACACCAACCAATGCAGATTGCTCCAGCGTCAACGGCTGCCAAACCACCGGCATAAACGGCACCGTCACTAAAGCGCCCACCATGGCCGTGTATAACAACGAGGAATCAGTACTGTCAGTCCGCGACACCAGACGGGTAAGCAGCGTGTAAATCGCGATCATCAGCGCCAATCCCAGTGCCAGCAAGCTGTATACTGAAAACGAGGCCGACCCCGGCGCAATAATAATCAAGGTACCGGCAAAACCAATGCAAACCGCCGCCCAGCGCCGCCAACCAACGGCTTCACCTAAGACATAAGCGGACAATGCGGTCACAATCAACGGATAGGCCATGAAAATACTCTGCATTTCACCCACCCCCAACTCACGGATTACGTAACCAAACGCCACAATCTCGACGCCTAATATAAGGCCACGCAACGATTGTAGCCAAGGGTTCTTCACTCGCAATACTTCTCTCAGAGGGCGTTTACGGGTAGTGAACCACACGGCAAACAGGAAGAAAGCCAGGTAACGAATACCAATAAATTGAAGAATCGGGATAGTTTGACCGAGAAATTTGGTGATGGTGTCCTGCGAGGCAAACAGGATCGTTGTCGCGATCATCAGCAGAATGCCTTTATTGTGTTCGTGCATCAATCTGCCCTGACCTTAGTTATTGTGCTAGCTGAACATCCTAAGCAAAACATCGGTCGTTGTCATTCTAATAGTCACGCTCAAAATCAACAATCAGGATCAGCTGATCCTTGGCAAGGGTTGATGATTGCCCTTTCTTATTAGTTCCACTAAAGTTGAGTTAGATATCATCATCTAATCAACGGGAACAAAAGCAATGAATACCGCCGAGCGCATTTACAGGGAAGCCCAAACACTCCCCGAAGCACAAGCAAAAGAAGTACTGGATTTTCTTGAATTTTTGAAAATAAAGCTCGAGAAGACAAGTGATTCTGATACTACCAGTACAGCAAATGACGATGCACTACCTGGTTTTGGGATGTGGTCGGATCGTGAAGATATGAGCGATAGCGCAGGCTATGTGCGTGAAGTGAGATCACCAAGGTATAAATTGTAATGCTCGTTGACACCTGCCTATTCATTGAACATTTTCGTGGTAATAAGACAACCTCAGCGTTTTTCAGTCAACACACTGGCAGCATGTATGTTTCGGCGATTACTGATATGGAACTGGCTCAGGGCGTGCGTAACAAACAGGAGCTACAAACATACTACAAATTGTTGAAGGCCCTGAAAATTGAGTTGATCGAGATTAACGAACCCATCTCAATTTTAGCGCGTGAATGGGTAAGGCAGTATGGATTATCTCACAACCTCCATCTAGCTGATGCACTGATTGCAGCAACTGCCAAACATCATCAATTAACGCTTTACACTGATAATATCCGTGACTTTCAATTTCTGGATGTTGAGCTGCGTAGTTTGTGACAACCGACTTCACTTGGGCGCTCTACTGCGAGTTACCACCAAGCTGGGCACACCAATTAGTGGTATTTAAATCTCCTATTATTAAATGCTGGCATCGTACCTTCGAGCACATCAACAACCTTGTTATTAATACTACTGCACTCGATAGCACCTGATGTATATGAGATTTTATGGCCATTTTTCCGATCAAACTCACAATGAATTATTTGTTCCGCATCACATACAACTGCAAGGTTTGGATTATGCGTGACCATTATTATCTGCCGTTTTTGTTTCGCCTCAGCTAACACAGGAACAAGTAAGCTAACAATAGTTTCGTTATCAAGATTCTCTTCTGGTTGATCCAATATAATTGGGCTGCTTTCTTTATCTACAAGTAGATAGAAAATGAGAAGCAACGCACCTCTTTGGCCAGGGGACAGCTGTTCAATTTGAGCGTCCTGAAACATAAGAGTGTATCTTGGCTCAAGATATTCCAAACCGAAAATGAAATCATAAACCTCGTGAGCAGAACGGCTTTTGCGCAAAATAGAAGCAATTCCAAATTGATTTTTTGATGCTTTTTCAATTTTACCGTGTAGTTTTTCAACAAATGCAAGAACTGGCTCTCTTTCAGTTAAATCATGCTGGTCAAGTAGGTTTTTTATTACAGCTAAGCTTTCAGATTCTCCTCTGAACTCACCGGATGCCTGCTTTATTGTGGAAAAGAGCTTTAAGCAAACCTGTTCTGTAGTCGTACTCAACTCAGCACTGAATTGTAACTTGTACCCATCACGTATTAGTGCATTATTATGGATCAGCGACTGAACAGGCTCAAAGAGAGCTTCACGCTTTTTCCTTTGTTTATTTAGAGTGTCAAAAATTTCCCCTGCCAGTATTAACCTTTTGGCACTTAGTGCTTTTCGTTTACTAGGAAGCTGCTCAAGTTGCTCTTTTCTATACCTCAACCCTTCCAGAGTATCCGGTGACTCTTTAGTCCCTTCAATATATATTTTCTTTTCTTCCCACTGCAGAAGTTTCTCTAAGTAATTCCGGTATGCTTGTTGTGGGCCATTCAACTTAGCACTCAATGGCGTTCTATTTTCTGTTAATAACTGCTTATCATTATCCAGCTGTTGGTTACTTGCATTGAGTTCACTATCACGGGTGAGTGTAGAGCTTTCTATTTCAGCGATAGATCTATCATCAATATCAATTGAAATTAGGTTACTAGCCCTCAATCCTAACAAATTGGCGTCATTCTCAAATTCAGAAGCAAACTGTTGTACAGCCCGCTTAACAACGTCAAATCCTTCACTAATATTTCTGCAAGCCTTTCTTTTAGATGCAAGGCTTGTGAGTTCTTTTTGGTTTGTTTCTTGCTTATTTTTCAACGATTCCAAATTAGCAGAGATAGTAGCAAGTTCCTCCGAAGCTTTTTGTTGCTCAGGGGACAGCGTATATGTTGGCTCAGGTATCTCTGGTGGTTTGATGTTCATGTGCTCATCAAGCAACCTTTGCTTCTGGATTAATTGTTCTTGAACTCCCTTCCGTACTTCGTCACTCATCTGGTTTTCAAAAGATTCTATCTGCCAGTTGACTTTGTGTAATTCGCTCCGTAGGCTTTCTAGGTTACTTCTTAAAGAGCTTTCCTGTTGTTCAATAAGTTGGTCAAAATTATGAGCACCTAAGCGAAGTGAATCATTTGCGTGAAAGAAGATTACAGATCGCAATTCGTTTTCAAATGCATCTGACGTTCCAGACACATGCTCATTACACAGGTCTTCAAAATGTCCTTGTGGAATATATTTAACTAATTCAACATTTTCGGTTGCAGGATCATCATTGAGGTTCTTTTCTTGTTGCTGCTTATCGCACCAGGTGATCTTGGCATTGAAATGTTTAGCTGGCGTACCCGTTTTCCCTCTAAAACGGTCTTTCTTTAAGAAAGAAAAGTGGCCACTTTGTTTGGAGTTTCCAAGCAGGGCAGTTATATCTGCCAAAGCACTTTTTCCACTACCTTTATTCCCAATGATTGCAATCAAGTCATGATTTAAAAGCAATTCTGTTTTATCAAGCCAACAGTGGTCAACTGAAGGCGTATCGTCTTTTGAAACTTCCAGTTTATCAATGAATATACTTCGATTTTCTTGTACCAACGCATACTTTGGTGGTGTCGAGCCGATGAATGAGCGTTTTGCTGGCTCTTTGATCGCCTGCTTTAGGCCTTCAAAGGTTGGGTCTGCTTTGATCCATGTGGCTTTACCTGATGGGTAATCTCCATAGCCACGGTGGTCATTATTGCCAGGTTTCCCAATGAATCTGTGGGCATCGCTTCCAGAAACAGCTAGTCTGGGCGTGTTTTTTAAAGCATATTGAAAATCACCTATCCAACTTCGATTTTTATTTGTTTCTGTGCCTGCAAAAGCAGCACATAAATCTGGATCTCTAGTTTCAAAAATTGGTGAAGTGTCGAATAGACCTAATACATAAGCATAGTGTTCTTGCCAATGCACATTAGCCAAGCCATCATTAGTAGTAAATGGCATAAATCCCAGTGCTAAACCACTCGGTACATTACGAATTGCTTGTTTATAACTATCACATGTTATTTCTGCAATAGTTGACCCTGCGAGTAACGCAACATCGTCATCAATGTCTACTCTAGCTTTGTCGAAGCTTTTACTACGTAATAGATCAGCGCCGACGTGTCGAGCAAGATATTTTAATGCGTAGTCGGATAAAGGATAGTCAATCAGCGCAATATTTAATTTCGCACAGAAATCGTTTAAAATTTGATCATCTATCTCATTGGAAAATAAGACATGTGCATTCAACCGTGCTTTCATAGGGGCCACGAGACGTAACTCAATGCCTGGAAAGACTGTCTTTTCAAGCTTAGGGGCATTTGGTTCGGCTAAACGGCGTTTCAATGCAAACCAACCATCAAAAGTCCAATAGTCCATGATCGCAAACACATCTGCATCAGCGGCATTTAGTGCATGGATCATCTCATCAACTAACTCGGTATTCTCAGATTCATCAGAAGAAAATTTAGGGCCATTCCAGTGAAAAGATGCCGGAGTATGAACATGGAGATCCCATTTGCGCCATTCTGACCCACGAGTATATTTAACGTCCGACATATAAGCCCTTGTTCACTTTCTGCTGCAGTTGCTTTCTGTATTGAGCTCCGGATCATAATAGGGAAATGTCTTTTCTTTCAGCAATTTAAAAATAAAGAGTAATGGGGATTTTCTGGGTACAGAAAATAATCAAAATCAGTTAGCCTTAAAACGAAATTTAGCCCTTGGAGTTCGTTATGTTCACTTTAAAATGATAGCACGCTCATCCCTATTCTGGATAGAAAATAATCAGCACTAATCACAGAGCAGTGCTAAAAGAACAAGCCACATCACCCCAAAAACCCCACCCTCACCACCGTCCCCTTCCCCGGCACACTCTGAATACCCAGCTCCCAGCGATACCGCTCACACAGCCGCCGGACAATATCCAACCCCAGACCATAGCCACTACCCTGATCAGTACCCCGCTCAAAGGGCTTCTGCACACGCGCTAACACCGCCTCATCAATCCCTGCCCCCGTATCACGCACACTGACGCTGGCCTGATCAATCACCACAACCACCTTGCCGTCCGGTGTATAATTACAGGCATTACGCAGCAGATTCCCCAAGACAATACCCACCGCCTGTGTAGGCGCATCCACCGTTAACAAACCACCGGCCTCAATACTGATGGTCACATGCTGATCACGGTTATGCGTCACTTCAACCTGCTCAATCAACAAGCCCACCAGATCATTAACGATCAGTGGTTCGTGCCTAGTGTCACCGGAATTACTGTCACGCGCCAATAATAATAAGGTTTCGATCAGCGACAACATGTCACGTGAGGTCGTATTCATCCGCTTCACTGCCCGCTGCTGGGGAACCGACAGCGGTTGTCTTACCATCATTTCCAGTGAGCCCTGAATCACCGCCAACGGTGTGCGTAGCTCATGACTGACATCACGGGTGAATTCCTGTTCGCGCTGTAGTTGCAGTTTCAGGCGTTGGGTAAATTCATTCAGTGAATCGGCCAGCACCCTGACCTCATCATCCACCCCAACACGGTTATAACCATCCAGGTGCAGGGAATCCAGGTTGTCTTTGCTAAGGTCAAAGCCGCGCATGGTTTGCGCCAGCGAGATCATCGGTGACAAAGCACGTTGTGATGACCGATAAACAAACCACGCTGAAAGATAAATCACCAGCAAAGCCAGACTCAGTGGCACAACCCCGAAATAAAACGACAGGCTCCGAACATTTTTTGCATCAAAAACTAAAAACAAGCGAAATTGATCTTTATCTTCCACATAGATCAGCGACTCCCGATCAGGATAAACAACACGGTCAAAACCAGGGTGGGCACCTTTTGGCTGAACACCCCGTAATGCTTCCGGCACATCATTGAGGTCACCACCAATGGCCAGAAAACCCTGCAAATTATCGGTATTGGGCACCGGGTGTCCATGATCACGCTGGTGCATCTTCCAGAAATGCGCCGCCTCATCCTCCAGCGCCTCATACACCATCACCTTCTCAACAATAATCGCCGCCGCATAAACACCAAGCACAGTGATCAAACTGATAAATAGCATTTGCAAGACATAAACACGTATCAGCTTGCTGTTGATACCGGTGGAGGTACGCATCATGAGTTTCCCATAGCCTGTGGCTTCACGTTCCGTTGACATTACACTTGTTAATTTTGCTGCAATACCATTGAACTATTCCGGCAACATAACAGGAGAACGGCGATGACACAAACGGCACAAAAGGTACTGAACTGGACTGAACAAGGTTATGTACCCGATACCGTTATCCGTCTTGGCATCCGCCGCCTGTTAGCACAAAGGCTCATAGAAATCAGTGGCAACGACTGTGAACTGATGGCACAAAACCAGCAAAACTTTGTTGCATCAATGCGCGAGGCAGCGATTGCGATAGTGCCGGAGAAAGCCAATGAGCAACACTATGAAGTACCGGCCGCTTTATTCCAGGCAGCCCTAGGCCCACACTATAAATACAGCTGCTGTTACTGGCCGGAAGGTGTAAATACACTGGCTGCGGCTGAACAGGCTGCACTGGCACAAACCTGCCAACGGGCAGATCTGAAGGATGGACAAAGAGTTCTCGAACTCGGTTGTGGCTGGGGGTCGTTGACCTTGTGGATGGCAAAAAACTACCCGAACAGTCATATCACCGCTGTCTCAAATTCAGCTTCACAACGTGAGCATATCGAAGCACAGGCAGCAGAACACAAACTAAGCAACCTGCGCATCATCACCTGCGATATGAACGACTTCGACACCCAACATGAGTTTGATCGCGTGGTGTCGATAGAAATGTTCGAGCACATGCGCAACTGGGAAATATTGTATAAAAAAGTCAGCAATTGGCTGACTGAAGACGGTAAGTTTTTCAAACACATCTTCGTGCATCGCGCCACGCCGTATTTATTTGAAGACAAAGAAGCCAGTGATTGGATGAGCCGCCACTTTTTCTCCGGTGGCATGATGCCCTCTGATGACCTGCCTTTGTACTTTCAGGATGATCTGCGCTTATTAAAACAATGGCGCTGGCAGGGGCAACATTATGAAAAAACCAGCAATGCCTGGCTAGCCGAAATGGACAGTCAGGAAGAACATGTGCGCAAAATCCTGGCCGCGACTTATGGTGAAGCTGACACCCAAACCTGGTGGATGCGTTGGCGACTGTTTTTCATGGCCTGCGCTGAGCTATTTGGTTATAACGACGGTCAGGAATGGTACGTCGGTCATTACCTGTTCGCTAAACAACGGAGTGAATCAGATGTCACGTAACCTGATGATAACGAATGTTATTTTATTCCAGGTAGGTTGGTTCGCCTGTGTTCTCGGGGGCGCTAACCACTACCCCGTTATCGGCGCACTGATTGCGGTTGCTGTTATTGGCATTCATATCTGGCGCGCTGATGCGCAAAAACCAGAAATCTTACTGGTACTGGCCGCCCTGCTGATCGGTGTGGTATTTGAATCGCTGTTAACATTCAGTGGCTTATCCATCTATCCATCCGGCATCCTGATCGAAGGTTTTGCTCCTTACTGGATGGTGCTGATGTGGGGATTATTCGCCACGACACTTAATGTGTCGATGCGCTGGTTGACGGCTTTGCCCACACTTTGGGTTGGCCTGCTGGGTGCCATACTCGCGCCACTTTCCTATCTGGGTGGCCAACGGCTCGGTGCTGTTGAGTTTTCTGATACCCCCACAGCATTGCTTGGCATAGCCATTGGCTGGGCAGTGTTATTACCTCTGGTCGCTTTCATCGCCAAACGTTATGACGGCTACGCACAAAACAACATCCCACCTGCCGAAATACGGAGCACTACTAATGTTTGACTGGACTATTTATCTCAACGCAGGCCTGGCCATGTTGGCCTTCGCACTGAGCGGGTGGCTGCTGAGCTTTGTCAAAAAAGATGTCAGTATTGTCGATACTATGTGGTCATTAATGATTTTGCTGGCGGGTTTTGTTTTCTACCTATCGACTGAAGCCAGTCCACGCCGGACACTGGTATTTGTCTTACTCACCGTATGGGCCATAAGACTGGCGGCACACATCACCTGGGTGCATTACGGCAAGGAGGAAGATTACCGTTACCAACAGATTCGGGCGAATAATCAACCGAATTTTGAATACAAGAGTATCTATATTGTGTTCGGCTTACAGGCATTCCTGGGCTGGTTAGTCGCCTTACCGATACTGGCCGCCATTAACAGTGAATCACCTTTAGGCTGGCTTGATTATGCGGGTGTTGCACTCTGGGCTTTTGGTATGTTCTTTGAAGCGGTAGGTGACTGGCAAATGGCGAAATTCAGAGCCGACCCATCCGGCAAAGGCAAAGTGTTCGATCAGGGTTTATGGCGTTATAGCCGCCATCCTAATTACTTTGGCGAATGTTGTATCTGGTGGGGCTTCTTTCTGCTGGCGCTTGCTGCCGGTGGCGGGTGGAGCATTCTGTCACCACTCATCATGACCTTTTTACTGCTCAAAGTATCCGGTGTGGCTATGTTGGAAAAAGACATTGGTGAACGACGACCGGCCTACGCGCAATACACCCAACAAACCAATGCTTTTATACCTTGGTTTCCACGAAAGGATTCGTAATGACAATCCATCTGTTAAGAAACAAAAACCCCGCGCCCACCACAACACGCTGGTTACGTTCAGCCTATTTTACACTGTTTGCGCTGGGCACTACATTGCCCGCGCAGGCAGCCAATAATGACAACTGGCGCTTTCAGGTGTTGCTGGATAACAAGCCCATTGGGCAGCACAACTTCACGCTAACCCATAACAACGGACAGACTCAAATCAGCAATAATGCCCGTTTTGCGGTCAAGTTTCTTGGTTTTACCGCCTACAACTACCAACACAACAACATCGAAGTTTGGGAAAATAACTGCCTGAGTCGCATGCAAGCAAACACCAACGACAACGGCGAGCAACTGGCAGTTAAGGCCCAACGTAGCGGTAATGTGCTGTCAGTTAACACCGGAAACACGGATAAAACGTTGACTGGCTGCCTGCGTAGCTTTGCTTACTGGAACGTGGCGTACATGAAATCGCCACAACTACTGAATTCACAAACGGGTGAGTTAATAACGACCCGACTACAACCAATGGGCGCTGACACGATTACAGCCAGCGGGCAATCTGTACCGGCACAGCGCTACCGCCTGACGGGCAAAGACATACAAGTTGACCTTTGGTATTCCGCGCAAAATCGTTGGTTGGGACTGGAGTCGTTAAAAGACGGGCGGAGGATTCGTTATGTACTGCAATAAGACACGCATCACTGCGACGTTCCTCCTTATCATCAGCACATTAATCAGTGGTTGCAGCAATATGAAACCCATACCCACCGTTCCGCAAGTCGACCTGCCACGCTTTATGGGTGACTGGTATGTGATCGCCAATATCCCGACCTGGCTGGAAAAAGGTGCTCATAACGCTGTAGAAAATTACCAGCTGGAAGATGACGGGCGTATTGCGACTACCTTCACGTTTAATGCCGGTAGCTTCACCGGTGAGCGCAAACAATACAATCCGACCGGCTTTGTCAGCGACACAGGCAACAATGCCAGCTGGGACATGCAGTTTCTCTGGCCGTTTAAAGCGGAATACAAAGTTGTCTATCTGGATGAAGATTATCAGCATACGGTCATTGGCCGCAGCAAGCGTGACTATATCTGGATTATGGCGCGTCAGCCGGAACTACCGGCGGCGAAATACCAGGAGCTACTGAGCTTTGCTGCTGAACAGGGTTATGACATAAATTTGATACAGAAAGTCCCGCAACGCTGGGAAGCAAGCACAGACGGAGGCTCATAACTATGCGTATTGCCATTATCGGCACGGGTATTTCAGGTAATGTTGCCGCTTACCACCTGCACAAAGAACATGATGTTACTGTGTTTGAGGCCAACGCACATATCGGTGGCCACACACATACCCACGAGATCGAAACCCCAACGGGCAAAATCCTCAATATCGATACCGGCTTCATTGTGTTCAATGACTGGACTTACCCGAACTTTATCGCATTACTGGATGAACTCGGTGTTACCTCACAAGCTACGGAAATGAGTTTCAGTGTTAAGTGTGAAAATACCGGATTGGAATATAACGGCAACACTTTGAACAGCATGTTCGCGCAACGTAGCAACCTGCTAAGCCCGCGTTTTTACCGCATGGTACGTGACATTCTGCGCTTTAACCGCGAGGGGCATGAGTTCGTTAAACACACACCGGCCAGCCAGATAAGCCTTGGTGATTTTCTTGAACAAGGCGGTTACAGCGATATCTTCATCCGGAAATACATAGTACCAATGGGCGCGGCGATCTGGTCGGCGAAGCCTGAGGTGATGTTTAGTTTTCCGGCGCAATTTTTCCTGCGTTTTTTTGCTAATCATGGGCTGCTCAGCGTGAATGATCGTCCACAATGGCGGGTAATCAGCGGCGGTTCCAACAGTTACGTCAAACCATTAACGGCGGGCTTCAAAGACAATATCCGCACCAGCTGCCCGGTGCAATCCATTCAGCGCTTAAATGATGGCATTCAGATTAGTAGCGAAAAATACGGCACAGAGCACTATGATTATGTATTTATCGCCACTCACAGTGATCAGGCGCTTCAGTTGTTAGCGCACCCCACACCGGCGGAGCTTAATGTACTCGGCGCTATCGCTTATCAGGATAATCAGGTCATTCTGCACACCGATACTAACGTGCTGCCAAAACGTAAACTGGCATGGGCAGCCTGGAATTATCACATCGCACAACAAGAGCAGGAACGGGTGGCGGTAACTTATGACATGAATATCCTGCAAGGTTTTAAGACACCGGAAACCTGGTGCGTAACACTGAATGACATTGGCACGATTGATGAAAGTAAGATTATTAAAACCCTGAATTACCAACACCCCGTTTTCACAACAGCTGCTATTAATGCTCAGTTGCAGCAACGTGACATTAACGGTGTGCAACGTACTTATTATTGCGGCGCATACTGGCGTAACGGCTTCCATGAGGATGGCGTGGTCAGCGCTATCAATGCAGTCGATCATTTTAAACAGGATCTGAAACATGCACAGCAGCCTTTACGTCGGGCGGGTTAACCACCGCCGTTTTACACCGCGTGAACACAAGTTTCAATACGGCATGTTTATGGTGTATATCGATTTGGATGAACTGCCGACGCTGTTCGAGCGTTTCTGGTTGTGGTCAGCGGAGCAGCGTAATATCGCTTCATTCCGGCGCAAAGACCATCTGGGCGCTAACGAAACAGACCTGAAAACTGCTGTATATGATCTGATTGAACAACGTACCGGACAGCGGCCAAATGGCCCGGTGCGCCTACTGACTAACCTGTCTTATTTTGGCATGCGCTTTAATCCGGTCAGCTTTTATTACTGCTTTAATCAACCGGGCGATACGTTAGAATATATCGTGGCAGAAGTGAATAACACGCCCTGGGGCGAGCAGTTTTGTTATGTGATGGATGCGAAAGATAACCAGCACCTGCCAAAAGCACAGCGTTATTTCGCTAAAAAACAATTTCATGTTTCACCGTTTATGCCAATGGATATTGATTACGACTGGCGCTTTGCTGTACCCGGCGAGACATTAGCGGTACACATGGAAAACTACCGTGCGGGTGAAAAAATGTTTGATGCCACGCTGAATCTGCAACGCCACCCCATCAATTCCCGTGAACTCGCAGGCGTATTAATCCGCTTTCCGCTTCAAACCGTAAAAGTAGTGGGCGCAATCTATTTTGAAGCGCTGAGATTGTGGCTGAAACGCATTCCCTTTGTTGATCACCCCGGTGATTCCCCAGAACAGAAAGAGGCACCCCAATCGGTGAAAACATCATGAAATCGAATACCTATACTTTATCTGACCCAGCCGGTTCCACCATGACATCATCACGTTGGATTGATCGTTTCGCCAAACGTATTTTGTTAAGCAAACTAGCACTGATTAAACAGGGCCAGCTAACGCTACTGGAAGGTGATAGCCGTCAGGTTTTCGGCCAGCTGACTGAGCAATGCTCGCTTGATATAACCCTAAGAGTGCATGATGCTCAGACTTACAGTGATATTGCGTTTGGGGGCACTGTGGGTTCAGGTGAAGCTTATATGGCGAAAAATTGGGAATGCGATAACCTCACCGGTTTAGTTCGTCTGTTATTGATTAACCGTGAGGTAGTCGATGGGCTGGATGGGGGCGCGGGCAAATTGATGCTGCCGCTCAACAAATTGTTTCACTGGCTGCACCGAAATAACCTTAAGGGCAGCCGGAAAAATATCGGCGCGCATTATGACCTGGGCAATGACATGTTCGAGTTATTCCTTGATCCCACAATGATGTATTCCAGCGGCATATTTGAGCACGAAAACGCCAGTATGCAAGACGCTAGTGAAACCAAGTTAAAGCGTATTTGTGAAAAACTGCAATTATCACCGGATGATCACGTGGTAGAGATCGGCACTGGCTGGGGTGGCTTCGCGATATACGCCGCCAAACATTATGGTTGTAAAGTCACGACAACGACTATCTCAGCCGAACAACACCGTTATGCACAAGATAAAGTCGAAGCTGAAGGGCTATCGGACAACATCACACTCCTGCTGGAGGACTACCGTGACCTTAGTGGACAATACGACAAACTGGTCTCCATTGAGATGATCGAAGCCGTTGGTCATTCATGGTATGACAACTATTTCAAACAGTGCAGCGACTTGCTTAAACCCGACGGCATGATGTTATTGCAAGCCATTACTATCGCCGACCAACGCTATAAAGTCGCCAAACGTGAAGTGGATTTTATCCAGCGCTACATCTTCCCTGGTGGCTGTCTGCCTTCAGTTACTGAGATCGGCAAGTCGATTACAAAAGTCACCGATCTGCGATTTTATCACCTTGAAGATATTGGCCCGCACTATGCCACCACGCTACGTAAATGGCGGGAACGGTTTTTTGAAAATTGGCCACAAATCAAACAACTCGGTTACTCCGATACCTTCTCTCGTATGTGGGAGTTTTACCTATGTTATTGCGAAGGTGGCTTTGATGAACGCGCGATTGGTACGGTTCAAGTGCTAATGATTAAACCAGATTGCCGACGTGAGGCTGTGGTTTGAATACGGCTATTGTTTGGTTCCGACAAGATCTGAGATTGGCCGATAACCCGGCACTGCACGCAGCCATCGAGCAGTGTGAACAGATCGTTCCTGTCTTCATTGATGAAGCGAGTGGCAACAGTGGTTTATTGCCCGCAGAAAGTAGCGCCAGCCATGTCTGGTTGCACCACTCACTGAGCAACCTGCAGCAACGCTTACTGGAAAAAGGTGTGGCACTCATTTTCCGCAGGGGTGATGCGCTGGAGTGCCTGCAACAATTACAGCAGGAAACCGGAGCGACACACCTCTTCTGGAACCGGCGCTATGACCCTGTTGGTATTGGTTGCGACACCAATATCAAACAGCAATTATCAGATGTTTGTGAAGTACGTAGCTTTAATGGTGCGCTGTTAAGTGAACCTTGGGCGGTACTTAAAAAAGACGGCACACCGTACCGGGTGTTTACAGCGTTCTGGAAAATGAAGCGGCATCTGGGGTTTCCTGCTGTTCCGTTACCGGAACCAGCCAAATCCATTAAAGGCATGCAGAAAAACCCCACAAGCTTATCGCTTGACGAACTGGCATACCTGCCTGAAATACGCTGGGATCAAGGCATGATGGCAGACTGGGAAACTGGTGAGTTAGCAGCACATGATGCACTTGAACATTTCCTTGATGAACAAGTGCCTGATTACAAAGCCAAACGTGACTTTCCGGCCTCACCCGCTACTTCACAGTTATCCCCACACTTGCATTTTGGTACCATTAGCCCACGTCAGATATTGATGCGTGCGGAAGCTTTTTTAGCAGAAAATCCAGGAGCAGAAACGGGTATCCAGTGCTTTTTGTCAGAAGTTGGCTGGCGTGAATTCGCCTACTACCTGCTCTATCATTTCCCCGCAACGACCAGTGAATCATTAGACAAACGCTTTACCGCCTTCCCGTGGCGTGATCCGGATGAATATCAAGCTGACTTATTGCGCTGGCAACAAGGCCAAACCGGCTTCCCGCTGATTGATGCAGGCATGCGCCAACTATGGGCTACCGGCTGGATGCATAACCGGGTGCGGATGATTGTTGCCTCCTTCCTGACCAAGAATTTATTGATACCGTGGCAGGAAGGCGAAAGCTGGTTCCGCGATACGCTGGTCGATGCTGATTTAGCGAGTAATACAATGGGCTGGCAATGGGTGGCTGGGTGTGGCGCTGACGCGGCCCCTTATTTCAGGATATTCAATCCGGTGTTACAAAGTGAAAAGTTTGACAAATCCGGAGAATATATCCGACACTGGGTGCCTGAGCTGCGCAACCTGACGGATAAGGCCATTCACCAACCCTGGAATTCAACGACTAAAGTGGGCTATCCAGCACCGATGACTGATTTAAAAGCCAGCAGAGTGCGTGCATTGGAACGGTTTGGGGTTATTAAGAATGCAACGAAATCAACCTAATCGTGACTCAAATGCCGAACGCCAAACCACGCTATCAGCAAGCGATTAGAACGATTAGACTACGACCAATGACCAATCCGGCGACAGGGTTGGTTGGGTGAAACCCTCAGCCTGCCTCTACTTCAAACGCCACAATATTACGATTTTCCCGGCTGAACTCCACACCGATTAAATGTACCGGCCGCTCACCCGAGCGGTATTTGTCCGCATAGCGTTTGTCCTTAATCTGTTGCAGGGCACTTCCCTCCGGCACCAGCTCGACCACCTTGAACTCAAAGATATAAACCTGTTGGTTAAATTGCAGGGTCATATCAATGCGCCCCAGGTTGGTGGTGTCCTCTAACGTGATATCCAGCCCCAGTGCAGCGAAGTAAGAATAAAACACCGAGGCATAGTAGCCTTCGTAATTCTGGATCGCGTTATTGGTGTACCAATGGTGCGGGATGCTGGAGAAGAAGCGGTGGAACAATGCTTTCAGACCGTTAAAGTCGTTGTCCATTAACAAGCGGTAGAGCTGCGAAGTATTAGCTGTTTGCTTGGATTTATCTTTGACCAACGCAGCTAATAAGTGGTCATTCAGGCTTTGGGCCACTTCACGGTTCGGGTAACCCAGAGTGTAGAAATATTGACCACCAAGATTTTCCCGTTGTTTAATGGTGAGGTAACCGGTCTGAAACAACAAAGCTTCCGTTTCAATATGCTCAATATCAAAACTGGACAACATGGCAGTGGTGCTTAGCATATTGTTTAAGTTTGGCGTTGGAATTTGACGTTTGAGCAAAAAATCGACCAGAAACGTCGGTGTGCCGGTTTCAAACCAGTAATTGTTGAATTCGCGATTATCGAATAACTGCAAGATATCAAACGGATTGTAAACCCCTTCACCGCGCCAGTTATAACCATTATACCAGCGGCGAATTTCATTTCGATCCAGACCGTCTAATTCTGCGGAGAAAACGGTATCAATGTCCAGGTCGGTATAACCACAAATTGTCGAGTAACGCGGGTCAAGCGTAATATCCTTTAAGTTGTTCAATCCAGAGAAAATACTGACTTTGGAGAACTTACTCACACCAGTGAGAAAGCTGAATTTGATGTGCGCATCATTGTCTTTAATCGTACTGTAAAAACTGCGCAGGAAATTGCGGTTGGCCTTAGCAACCTCAGGTGCGTTTAAGGCATCCATAATGGGCTTATCGTATTCATCGATCAGGACGACGACACGTTGACCCTTTTGTTGTTCAAGGTATTGGATTAATTCACGGAACCGGCCCGGACAGGTTTGGTTTTGTGGCTGATGATTGTATTGATTATCTAAGGCATTGAGTTGTTCAATGATGTCCAGTTCCAGTTGGCCGGGTTGATCATAATTGTTCCCTGAAAAACTCAAATGCAGCACCGGGTATTTTACTGACCAGTCCCATTTTTGCTCCGCTACCAGTCCGCTGAACAGGTCTTTATTACCTTCAAATAGCTCTTTCAGGGTGTCAAGGAACAGGCTTTTACCGAAGCGACGCGGGCGGGAAAGGAAGTAATGACTGCCTTCGTTAATCAGATTGATAGCCAGATTCGTTTTATCAACGTAATAGTAGTCGCTGGCGCGAATTTTGGCAAAGGCCTGGATACCAAGGGGAAGTTGTTTTCGCTTGTCGCTCATGATGCCGGGTTCCGGTTAGGTACTGGGTTGGTGTTGATTTTATCATGAACGGCGGAGTCGCGTTTTGTTAGAAACATGCACCACAACTACCGTTTCAGCGCTGAGTACCTTACCTTTGATTTATTGCATCATAGCGGACAGGCAGCCCGTGATTTCAGCATACCGAAGAAAAGAGCCAGCATATTTGTTAACGCTACCTACTTCCGATGCAACAAGAGCAGAAATAGGTAGCTTTTTCGTACCTTAAAGTTACTCAGCGTTGCGCCGCTGCAACTCGCCCATGAAACGATCACGAATCGTCACCGGATCCATAGTAATAACCGGCACTTTAATATTGCCCGATTCACACTTACAGACAATCACTGTCATTTTATTGCTGTCCAGCGCCTGCTGCATAGTGGCCACCGCATCTTCAGCCTGACATTCCACCACATTTTCACAACCACAAGCTTTCGCCACAGCAGTCAGTGAAGTCTTTTTTCCGGCATAGGTCGGTTGATCACCGGTAGAACCATAACTGCCGTTATCAATAATCAGCAGGATAAAGTTATCCGCCACATTATTAGCAATCGTTGGCAACGTGCCCAGATTAGTCAGCACCGAACCATCACCGTCAATCGAGATAATCTTTTGTTTTTGCGCTAATGCCAGCCCAAGACCGATGGAAGACGAAAGCCCCATAGTACCCAACATGTAAAAATTGGTGGGCTGGTCATCCATCAGGTGCATTTCCTGACTAGGTAAACCAATATTACAAACCACAAAGTGATCAGAGATAACAGGTATCAGGTTTTTAAGTATTTCGGAACGAATCATATTAATACCCTCCCCAAAAGGTTGCATCGGTCAGAATGGCCACCGGCTTGTTACACATAAACGTATATTTCAGAATAGCATCGAACTCTTCCAGATCATCTCTTTTATGAAAGTGGTAAGTCGGGATATTCATTTGCGCCAATAAAGCTTTGGTATGCACCGCCATTTCTACCTGACAAGCGACCGGCTCACCGAGTTCACCGCGATAGCTAATCAACATAGGCAGTGGCATCCGGTAATACTGAGTCAGCGTCGCCAGCGTATTGATAGTGACACCGATGGCCGTATTCTGCATGATGATGGCAGAGCGCTTGCCCCCCATAAAAGCACCAGCACAAATTCCCATACCCTCGTCTTCTTTGTTGGAAGGAATATGGTAGATCGACTCACAAGCATCAATCGCGTCGATGACACCAGCCAGTTGTTTACAGGGTACAGTGGTTACCAATTCGACCTGATTATTCACCAGATCCGTTACAATTTTATCATTTACCGACATCATCACTCTCCAGATAACGCAAATGTAGGACTACACCTCGCAAATATGAAAGCCTACGACCTTCACAGTAACGCAGATGAAAAGATTTCACCCCCAAGCATGAAATTTGCTAACACGAACTTTCACAGTAACGTAAGCGGGATTACCAGCATCGGATAAACATTAATTTAATTCAAATTATATATTTTTTAGTTCTTGTAAAGCATTGCTTTATCAATATATCCCTTTTAACATACGACCTACCTATTTTGGCATATCTTATTGTTGCATAAAGAAAAAATGTCCATCTCATTGTTTAAAACCTTAATCGCTATTTCTGAGCGCGGTAGCTTCAGTGCAGCAGCAAACCATGTTTGTATTTCTCATGCGGCTGTGGGGCAACAAATGCGCCGTCTGGAAGAAACACTGGAAGTAGTGATTTTTGACCGCAGCCAACGCACTCCCCGCCTGAACCAACTGGGCATGGCACTGGTGCCTAAAGCAAAAGCCATTGTGCATGCCTATGATACCGTTCTTGATGATTTAACAGGTGATGCACAACTGATCGGCGAATTGACATTAGGCGCAGTGCCCTCAACACTTCGTGGCCTGATACCTTTGTCGGTCAAAAAACTGATTGCGAATTACCCTGATTTACACATCCGCGTAGTGCCGGGTTTGTCCGGCGATTTATTTGATCAAATAACACGTGGGAGTCTGGATGCAGCAGTAATGAGTAAACCGGCCAGTCTTGATAGGAACCTGAGCTGGCTACCGTTTGCCAGAGAAGAGCTGGTGCTGCTGACTTCGCCTGAAGTGACAATGGATGACCCGCTACAGATACTGCGTGACATGCCCTATATACGTCACACCCGCCGCGCCGCCGTTGGCGTTCTGGTCGATCAGTGGTTACAGGAAAATAAAATAACCGTGCGTGAATCGATGGTGATGGAATCAATCGAAACTGTTTCCAGTATGGTCGCGCACAATCTGGGTGTGTCGATTGTACCGAACCTGTGCTTTCCTGATACTACTTTCAATAAACTGAAGAAAATACCTCTGAAACCAGACACTTTCCCCAGAGTGCTGGGGATTTTGACACGCTCTGATTGTTCAAAGATTCAGTTAGTCGATCGCCTGTTCATCCAGGTAAAACACACCTGCAATACCCCAGCAGCAAAACCGGCTCAATAGAACACGGAATCAATCACCAGGCGCGATGAACTCCCGTTCAACATACTTCAACCCATCAACCGGTAAAGCGTCCCACAATAAGGACAGCGCGACGTTTTATCCGCGCTATCTTCAATGGCTAAATACACTTTTGGGTGAGCACACCAGATTGCCGCATCGTCCATCGGACAGTGCAAAGGCAAGTCACTGCTTTTTACCACTTGTTCACGTTCTTCATTCAAGCGTTTATAATCAGATAATTCGGGTGTGCTCATCCACTTATACTCTCGTCAGCCAATCGCCGTATTCAGTATTACGGCCCTGCACAATATCGAAATACAGGCTTTGTAGCTTTTCGGTAATCGGGCCACGGGTGCCATTGCCAATCGGGCGGCGATCTAATTCCCGAATCGGGGTCACTTCAGCAGCAGTACCACTGAAGAAAGCCTCATCCGCAATATAAACCTCATCACGGGTGATGCGCTTCTCAACAATCCGGATACCCAGATCATTCGCTAATCGTAATAAGGTCTGGCGGGTAATACCATCCAATGCGGAGGTTAAATCAGGTGTATAAATCACACCCTTTTTTACAATAAAGAAATTCTCACCACTACCTTCAGCCACATAACCTTCAGTATCCAGCAACAAGGCCTCATCATAACCATCATCTATCGCTTCACGCAAAGCCAACATCGAATTGATGTAGTTACCATTAGCTTTGGCTTTACACATCGTAATATTGACATGATGGCGGGTAAACGAAGAGGTTTTAATGCGGATGCCATTGGTCATATTGTCCTCACCCAGATAAGAACCCCATTCCCAGGCAGCCACCATGCAATGCACTTTCAGGTTATCGGCACGTAAACCCATGCCTTCTGAACCGTAAAAGCACATCGGACGTAAATAAGCAGACTTCAAATTATTTTCGCGCACGACCATTTTTTGCACTTCGCTTATCTCATCCTTACCGAATGGAATATCCATGCGCATAATTTTAGCTGAGTTAAACAAACGCTCCGTGTGATCCTGGAGACGGAAGATGGCCGGGCCGGTATCCGTTTCATAGGCACGTACCCCTTCAAATACCCCCATTCCATAATGCAGAGTATGCGTTAAGACATGCACCTTGGCTTCACGCCACTGCACCATTTCTCCATCAAGCCAGATTAGACCATCGCGATCGGCCATTGACATATCGTTGTATCTCCCATCAGTACACGCAAATCGAAAAAGGGAGCATATCATGCCAATGGGCTGAGCGAGAATAGTCGCGAAGATAAAAGCTCAATAGGTACTGTCTATTGACGGCCACTACGACTGAAAGTAGAACCGGAACGCGTAATCGCACTTTTTCGGGTAAGGCGCTGGTATTCACTCATCACCTTCACCACATAGTTGCGTGTCTCGCGGAAAGGTGGGATACCATTGTACTTATCCACATTCCCCGGCCCGGCATTATACCCTGCCAACGCCAGCTCTTTGTTTCCACCAAAACGGCGTAACATACGCGCTAAATACTTAACACCACCCCGAATATTCTGCTTAGGGCTCATCGCATTACTCACACCCATCATATCCGCCGTTCCGGGCATCAGTTGCATCAAACCCATTGCACCTGCATGTGAGCGCGCCTTTGGATTAAAACAGGACTCCTGACGGATTAATGCGCGGATCAGGCTCTCTTCCACATTATAGGTCTTAGCGTACTTACGAATAGTCGGGAGGTAGGATTTTGTTTTATTAGCTATTTTTTGATGGCTGCCACAACCAATTTTGCCCTTATAAACCCTTGACCCGGAACCGCCACGAACAGCCACCACTGGTTTTTTCTTTTTCGGTGTTTTACGCAATAATTTTACGTTCTTCTCACCACGAACCGAACCATTAGTTATCCACCGGTTACCATCACTATCGATATAAGAGTAAATATCAGCCGCTGCATTCTGCCCAATCAATGCCAAGACAATAAGTGACAGACAAACGATGTGTCCACCCAACTTTTTGAGTGTTATTTTTATATTCATAAATTTTATCCAAGCTCGGCGAAAATCCAGCACCAGACGACAGAGCTTTCAGGGTTTGTGTAGTTGTAAGCCAGACCCTATTTATACAACCACAGCACCACGAAGTCACAGCTTGCTGGACGAGCGGCAAAGATACCTGAAGGGAAAAGTGGGAGAAGAAAGCCTGTAATGGTTTAACCCCCGCCCATCCGGATTAGAGCTGTCTTTCCAAAGTAGATAATCGAGAATGGGCCAGATAAGCCGTGTGTTGAATTGGCAACCAAGGTTTGTAAGTACTCACATGGAAGTGATGCCACAAATACAGAACCCGCAGCTCTTATGGGCACGGGTTCTGTTTTTATTAGGCTGGAAGTCAGAGACTTCCGTACCGGAAGGGAATTTTGTTACGGGTAGCTTTAATGCAAAACCCGTGGGTCAGCCAAACTAAACGGCTCAATCACCGCATCAAACTCGGTATCATCATCCGCCCGCATCAGATAACTGCCCTGCATCGAACCAATCGGCGTATCCAGCACAGTACCACTGGTATAACGAAAACCTTCGCCGGGCGACAGATAAGGCCGTTCACCCACCACACCATCGCCGCGCACTTCCTGTGTCATACCGTTTGAATCAGTAATCAGCCAATGGCGGGTTAACAAGCGAGCAGGCATACCCCCCTGATTAATAATGGTCACCGTATAAGTAAACACATAGCGCTTCTGATTCGGATCAGACTCACTATCGACATATTCTGCCACGACAGAAACAACGACATCGTAAGGTTGCGCTTCGCTCACTTCACTCATTACCTACTACCATTATAAAAAGGGGATATTAATAGCCACATTATAAACACACCTGATGATTTCACAAAACAACCAGATTATCGCGATGGATCAACTCTGACGCATCCACATAACCCAAAATTTGTTCAATCGCTGCTGAAGGGCACCGCTTAATTTTGTTAGCCTGGGCGCTAGAATAATTCACCAGACCTTTAGCCAGCAACTCACCCTTATCATCAACACAACTGACCACTTCACCACGCTCAAACTCACCCTCAACCCGTGTCACACCAACCGGCAACAAACTTCTTCCGGTCTCACGAATCGCCTTTGCCGCTCCCGCATCCAGCCACAACTTACCTTGTGAATCCAACTGACTGGCGATCCATTGTTTTCGCGCCGCCATCGGCACATTGTCCGCCAACAGTAATGAACCCAGCACTTCACCACCATGAATCCGCTCCAGCACTTTTGATTCACGCCCTGAAGCAATAATGGTTGCACAACCAGAACGGGTCGCCCGTTGCGCCGCCAATACCTTAGTGCGCATACCGCCACTACCAATACTGGTTCCGGCACCACCGGCATAAACCAGGAAACGCTCGTCGTTCGCTCGTCCTTCAGTGATAAATTGCGCGTCATCATGCTTGCGCGGGTCTTTATCAAACAAGCCTATCTGATCAGTCAGGATCACCAATAATTCCGCTTCGACTAAATTAGCCACCAAAGCCGCCAACGTGTCATTGTCACCCAGACGTAACCCCTCGGAGGCCACCGCATCATTCTCATTAATGACCGGAATCGTACCCAAGGCCACCAGATGCCGCAACGTGCTACGTGCATTCAGATAACGCTGACGATTCGCAAGGTCATCATGTGTCAGCAACACTTGTGCTGCAAAAAAACCATGTTTCTGGAAGTTTTCTTCATAGGCCTGCACCAGACCCATCTGACCAATAGCTGCTGCAGCCTGCTTTTCGTATAAAGCCTTAGGACGTTCTTTCCAGCCCATCCGGCTCATACCTTCAGCCACCGCACCGGAAGAAACCAGCACAACCTCAATACCCTGCTTACGCAAGCGTGCAATCTGCACCGCCCAATCAGCTAATGCCTCACGATCAAGCCCTTCGCCATCTCGTGTCAATAAAGCACTGCCAATCTTTACTACCCAGCGGCGGGTTTGATTGATGAATTCAGAACGGCTCTGCATAACCTTCCAGCTTCTGCATTATTTTGTAGCACAACGCCTGTGTACCCTGTGACGTCGCAGCAGAGATAAAGAACACCTCATCCTTCCAATCCAGCGCATCAACAATCGCCTGACAATGCGCCTCGCGCTCTTCTTCCGGTAAAACATCGATTTTATTCAATACCAACCAGCGCGTGCGATCCGTTAATTCTTCACTGTAATGTTCAAGCTCTTTTTCGATGGTGCGCACAGATTGCACGGGGTCTTCATTCTCATCAACCGGAGCTACATCCACAACATGTAATAACAAACTGGTACGCGTCAAATGCTTGAGGAATTGAATGCCCAAGCCAGCACCTTCAGCCGCGCCTTCAATAAGACCGGGAATATCAGCCATGACAAAACTTTGTAACTGACCAACATTTACCACACCCAAGTTTGGGTACAACGTCGTAAACGGGTAGTTGGCCACCTTAGGTCGTGCCGCAGACACCGAACTAATCAGAGTCGATTTGCCCGCATTCGGCAAACCCAACAAACCCACATCAGCCAACACTTTCAGCTCTAAACGTAATTGACGCAGCTCACCTTCAGTGCCTGGTTTAGCCTGTCTGGGCGCACGATTAACTGAACTCTTATAACGCAGATTACCCAAACCGTGGAAACCGCCTTTGGCTACCATCAGCTTCTGGCCTTCTCCGGTTATATCACCAATCAACTCGCCGGTTTCTTCATCATAAGCCATCGTGCCCACCGGCACACCAATCAGCCTGTCTTCACCCCGTGGGCCGGTCATATTCCGCCCGGCACCATTCGTGCCGCGCTCAGCTTCGTAATGGCGGGTATGACGAAAGTCCATCAGCGTATTCAGATTACGATCAGCGACCAAATAAACATCACCACCATCGCCACCATCGCCACCATCCGGGCCACCGTACTCAATGTATTTTTCACGACGGAAGCTGACAACACCGTTGCCACCATCACCTGCCTTTACCTGAATATATACTTCATCAACAAATTGCATGGTTTCCGTCCCGCTGGATACATTAAAAAAATAACTAAAAAATAGGTACGTCATCATACGAAAAAAGCCCCGACTAGCGGAGCTTTTTAAATCGTGTCACTGGTGTAGCCGATTGTCGCAAGAGCCAGTCTTATTGCTGTGCTGCACTCTCTGCCGGTTGAATGCTGACAAACTGACGCATCTTCGGGCCTTTCTTTTCGAAAGTTACAAAGCCATCAGACTTAGCAAATAACGTGTGGTCTTTACCGCAACCTACGTTAGTGCCAGGATGAACTTTAGTTCCACGCTGACGAATCAGAATATTACCAGCTAATACAAACTGGCCACCGTAGCGCTTCACACCCAATCGCTTGGATACCGAATCGCGTCCGTTACGGGTACTACCACCTGCTTTCTTATGTGCCATGTCTGAAGACCCTTATGCTGTAATTTCGTTGATTTCAATTTGTGTCAGGTACTGGCGATGGCCGGTACGCTTCTGATGGTGCTTGCGGCGACGAAATTTCATAATTTCGATCTTCTCACCACGCATCTGGGATTTGACTGTAGCAACTACTTTGCTACCTTCAACGTAAGGCGCTCCGATTTTAACATCTTCGCCTTCACCCACCATCAGGACATTATCAAAATCAATGCTTGCGCCTTCTTCTGCATCCAATTTTTCAATTTGGATGACATCGCCTTTTGCGACACGGTACTGTTTACCGCCTGTTGCTATTACCGCGTACATATCGTAGCTCCGAAAAATGTCCCATAAAAAGGCCGCAAATTCTACTGGTGAACAACAACAAGGTCAAACAAATTAATGCCATTTACATGAAATACTTCTATATATCCCAATGCAGCTACTGAACAACTTGACACAAGCAAGTGCTCTTCCTAGCATGCCAAGCTTTACGGCCCTAAACCCGACGATACACTAATAATGAATTTCAACGAAATCCTGCAACTAATCGAAGATGACATGCAGGCGGTCAACCGCCTGATTAAGGAACGTTTGTATTCTGATGTCGTGCTTATTAATCAGCTCAGCCATTATATTATAGGCAGTGGCGGAAAACGCCTGCGCCCGATGTTAGCATTAATCAGCGCCCGCGCCTGTGGTTACAAAGCGGAGCAACACATTGATGTCGCCACCATTGTGGAATTCATTCATACCGCCACCCTGCTGCATGATGATGTCGTTGATGAGTCTGATCTGCGCCGTGGCAAAGAAACCGCCAATAATGTCTGGGGCAACCAGGCGGCTGTACTGGTCGGCGATTTTCTGTACTCGCGCTCATTTGAAATGATGGTGACCGTCAACAGCATGCGCGTGATGGAAATTCTGGCGGGCACCACTAATGTGATCGCCGAAGGTGAAGTTTTACAGCTATTGAATTGCCATGACGCTGATACCACTGAAGCTAGTTACATGGCCGTTATCCACTCCAAAACGGCGAAATTATTTGAGGCGGCCTGTCAATTAGGTGCTGTACTGGCGGAGCTGTCACCAGAGCAGGAAACTGCGATGGCAAATTATGGCATGCATTTAGGCACCGCATTCCAATTAGTGGATGATGTGCTCGACTACACCGCTGATGCTGAAGAAATGGGTAAAAATGTCGGTGATGATTTGGCTGAGGGCAAACCCACCCTGCCATTGATTATTGCTTTACAACGCAGCACAGGCGATACCGCCGCCACTTTACGTCAAGCTATCGAAAAAGGGGGTATCGAGCATATCGATGCGATTATGCAGGCGATTCAGACAACCGGTGCCATCGATTACACCCTGGACAAGGCTAAAAAGGAAACTGAAGCTGCCATCGAAAACCTGCAACTGATTCCGGATAGTCCGCACAGACAGGCGCTTGAGACACTGGCTTGGTTTGCGATTGAACGTAGCCATTGAGACTACCCGCACCCTCAGAAGTTGAATTACAGCATAGCCAGTGCTTAGCCGGACGCATCAGAGCAGCTATACAAGACAGCCGCCCCGCTGGCAGCATATCCTTCCGCCAATACATGCAAATGGCATTGTATGAAAATGGGCTGGGCTATTACGTCGCCGGAAAAACCAAACTGGGCGTGGGAGGTGATTTTACCACTGCGCCGGAAATATCCTCTCTGTTTTCACAATGCATCGCTAATCAGTGTGCACAAGCCCTGAAAAACAATTGGGGCAATCAGAAATCACACATTCTCGAATTTGGTGCTGGCAGCGGCATTATGGCCAGCGATATATTGCTGCACCTGGAAACACTGGACTGCCTGCCTGACAAATACCTTATTCTGGAACTCAGCCCTGAGTTTCAAAATAGACAGCAAACCACGCTTAAACAACGAGCGCCACATCTGTTAAATAAAGTGGAATGGCTGGATAGCCTGCCGGATCAACCTTTTCGGGGCATTATTCTGGCGAATGAAGTACTGGATGCTATGCCGGTTGAAATGTTTTCGATTGTGGAGGGCGAATGGTTTTCAGCGGGCGTGTCTATTAATGATACCGATTCCGATGAATTCGATCTGACTATTAGTAATGATCCTGAACTCGCGCCGCAATCAATCCCCGCTGCATTAAACGCCAAGGACTGGCAGCACTACCCATCGCCCTACACTTCTGAATTCAATCCTAGCCTACCAGGATGGATAAATAGCCTGGCCGATGTGCTGGAACAAGGCTTGGTGCTGCTGATTGATTACGGCTATGAGCATGAGGATTATTACCGGCCTGAACGTGACCGTGGCACGCTGCTTTGCCACTACCGGCATCATGTGCACGACGATGCGCTGCTGTGGCCGGGGCTACAGGATATTACCGCTAGCGTTGACTTCACGGCAGTCGCCGAAGCCGCCGAAGCCGCTGGCTTTAGCGTATCAGGCTATACCGCTCAGGCCAATTTCCTGTTCAATAATGGATTGGAGCCACTCTTCAATCAGGCGCTGGAGAATAACCCGGAACAACAATATCAACTGGCTCAGCAAGTACGCCTGCTCACCCTGCCCTCAGAAATGGGCGAACGATTTAAAGTCATTAGTCTAACTAAGGGATTTACCTCTGAAGAAGAGGCGCATACACTAGACTCCTCGCTAAATTTTGATCAACGCTACCGATTATAAAACTCATAATAATATGGATCTCATACAAATAGTTGTACTCGCCATTGTACAGGGAATCACAGAATTCCTACCCGTTTCCAGCTCCGCTCACCTTATTCTGGTGCCGGTACTGAGTGACTGGGAAGATCAGGGATTGGCCTTCGATGTCGCCGTTCACCTCGGCACACTCACCGCTGTTATTGTTTACTTCCGGAAGGATATTAGCCGGATGTTAACCGCGTGGGTACGCTCCTTGGTCACCCGGAAACTTACCCCGGATGCCAAGCTGGCTTGGGCTATTGGACTGGGAACCATTCCGGTGGGGATCACCGGCTTACTGTTTAAAGACTTCATTGAAGCTAATTTACGCAGCCCGCTGGTGATCGCCGCTGCTACGGTTATTTTCGGTATTTTGCTATGGGCGGCTGATCGTTATGGTGAGCGATTACGTAATATTTATGATGTTAAATGGCTGGATGTATTGCTGATTGGTATCTCACAAGCCTTCGCATTAATCCCCGGCACATCGCGCTCCGGCGCGACCATGACGATGGCCTTGTTTCTTGGCTTTAGTCGGGATGCGGCGGCGCGGTTTTCGTTTTTGCTGTCCATTCCGGTGATTCTGTTAGCGGGTGGATTGTTGACGCTCGACTTATTGGGTTCAACCGATCCGATTGACTGGAGAGCGTTGATATTGGGTATTATCTTATCCGGTGTTAGTGCGTGGATTTGTATTCACTACTTCCTGAAATTCTTGTCGCGGATTGGCATGTTGCCGTTTGTGATTTATCGGTTTGTATTGGCTGCGTTTTTATTGGTGATGTTTTTGCCGTTGGGGTAACCCCCTGGCCTTGCTGAAATTTAGTCATAGCACGCTGGGATAAATCAATCCCAGCCTCACTCAACCCACACACCTGCATCAACGACCGCGCCCCACTGGCCTTATCCTTACGAAACCCCAACCTCACCGAAACAAACCCGGCCCGCTGCCAAAACGCCAACAACTCAGCCGACACGGCATAACTCACACCCACATAATCCGCCTGTTGCTGTCGGGAATACCCAATCACATGATCCAATAAACGCGCCCCCAAACCCCGACCCTGCAACGCCGGATGAACCGCAATACGCATCACCCGCTCACCATACAAACAAGCCGCCCCCTCAATACCCGCATGAAAGGTCAACGACTGCGCCAACAAGTGTCCATGAGGCCGCCGCTTACCCGAATGAATCTCAGCCACCAACTCAACATCCAGCCCCCCTTCACACGTCAGCAAAGCCACCGCTACCGGCTGCTGATTTTGCTCCAACACATGAATGGTAAGTTGCGGCGCATCCAGCAGCTGCCGCAAATCAGAGGGCCGGGTCTGGTAATGTGCATTCACCAACAACCCAAACAACTGCCGCAACAACACCTCATTGCCCATCAACTCCTGCTGCGAAATCATCCGGTATGAGATATTTCCGGAAGCATCAAAGTTACCGACATCCTCTAATTCCGCATCCAGCAACAATAATTTATCCAGCCATGCTTCCAACTGATCGTCTGCCGCCCAGCGAATAGGTGAATTCAACCGAACACTTTTCCAGTCAGGTACATGTGCATCCAACTCGGCCTGAAACCGCAGCACAAAACCACGCCCACTGCCCTCGTAACCCTGAGAAGTAGTTGAGAATACACAACGCGGATAGTGCTTTTGCATCGCCAGTAACATCGGTACAGGAATCATCGCCGCCTCATCGACCAACAATACATCGGCTTCGGGCAGGGTTTGAAGCAGATCATCCGGGGCGATGAATTCGGGTGGAAAGTTTGTGTGTTTGAATACGGTTTCGGCGGCGGCTCGGGAGGGTGCGGTTAACAGAATCCTTAAATCCCCCTCGTTCAAACACTCAACCACCATGCCCAACACCGCAGACTTCCCCCGTCCCCTCGCAGCCGTCATAACAATAGCCTCCCGAGCATCAAGAATAACTCCCAAAGCTAACAACTGATCATCACTGGTTTGCGCACTAAAAACCGGATCAGGCACCAACGGAACATCACCCAGATCCAACAAAGGATAACCGGCTAACAACCGAACAAACCGCCGCAAAAAGTACCCATCCAACTGATCAGGCAACCAAGGATGCGGCAGAAAACGCTTATAATCCGGATCAGCATATTGCGGCCAATCACTGAGTGGGGGTGTCAATAAAACCAACGTACCACCCGCACGAAGTGTGCCACTCACCGCAGCCAGCGCATTAACATCCAGCCCGCTCCAGGCATCAAACACAACAATAAAAAATTCGCGCCCCAGAACACCACGGGCTTTATTGGCAGGCAAACAAATGGAGGAAGCATCATCCGCCAGCGGGATACTTTCCTGTGTTATCCATAGGACTTGGTCGGCAGATTGAAAATGATTGATAGCACGCCGAAGAACATCGGCATGCGAACCAGAAACAAGACTTAAATGGCGCTGCATAAATTACAGCACCGAAGGAAGTAAGCTACGGAGTACAAATAAACCACTTAAACCGCGTCGTTACCCAACTCACCGGTACGGATACGAATCGCCTGTTCAACCGGCAGCACAAAAATCTTACCATCACCAATTTTTCCCGTGTGGGCTGCCTTAGTGATCGACTCAATAACCGCATCCACCTGGTCATCATTAATAACGATTTCCAGCTTAATCTTCGGCAGAAAATCAACAACGTACTCAGCACCACGATACAGCTCAGTATGACCTTTCTGACGACCAAAGCCTTTCACTTCAATAGCGGTCATCCCGGTCACACCAATTTCAGTTAGCGCCTCACGCACATCATCCAATTTAAACGGCTTGATAACCGCCTGAATTAATTTCATGACTAATTTCCTTGCTTAAAGAGTAGCGGGTATAAAAATCACCCCAAGCATAGAAGCCTTTGACTTCTACAGTGGTAACTGTTGGCGCCAGGCCGAAGTTATCGGATAACGCCAATCTTTGCCGAAGGCTCTGCGGGTAATTCTCACACCCGGAGCTGCCTGCCGACGTTTATATTCACTTAATAATAACAAATTCACCACACGTTTCACGACAGTCGCATCAAATCCGTCAGCAACAATGGCTTCCAATGATTCATTATCTTCCATAACACGTGCCAAAATCGCATCAAGCACATCATAATCCGGCAATGAATCCTGATCCAATTGCCCCGGCGCTAACTCAGCCGAAGGCGGACGATCAATCACCCGTTGCGGAATCGCCGGACTCAGCGTATTGCGATACTCCGATAAAGTATAGACCAGCGTCTTATACACATCTTTCAAAGGCGCAAATGCACCCGCCATATCGCCGTAAAGCGTGGCATAACCCACTGCACTTTCACTTTTATTACTGGTAGACAATAACAACTTACCAAACTTATTCGACATTGACATTAACAACATGCCACGAATCCGGGCCTGTAAATTCTCTTCGGTAACATCATCATCAAAACCGGAAAAAGCATCAGCCAGCCCCGCTTTGAAACTTTCATACATCGGCTCAATCGGTATATTGCGATAAGTCACGCCCAGCATTTTCGCCTGCTCCGATGCATCTTCCACACTCATTTCAGCGGTATAGTGAAACGGCATCATCACCGCTTCCACATTTTCAGCACCTAATGCATCAACCGCCACCGCCAGTGTTAATCCGGAATCAATGCCGCCGGATAATCCCAGCAAAATACCCTTGAAGCCATTTTTGTGAACATAGTCACGCAGCCCCATAACAATGGCCTGATAAATATGTGCTTCAACATTCTCGTCTCGCGCAGTGATGATTTTTCTTGCTGCACCAATCGCCGCGTGCTCATCATTCTGGTGATCTGCATCAATCTGCATATCACCGACAAACAAACCGGCTTCAAACAAAGGCGCTGCCAATGTGCGAACACCATCACGATTCACCAGCATTGAGTCACCATCAAACACCAGTTCGTCCTGTCCACCCACCAAATTGGTATAAGCAATCGGGCATTGGTGGCGATGAGCCTTTTCTGTGACCATTTGTTCACGGCGAGCGTGTTTATCGTGACGATAAGGTGAAGCATTCAACACAAATACTGCCTCTGCGCCCTGCCCCACTGTGTTATCAATCGGTGCATCATGCCAAATATCTTCACAGATAAGGATGCCGCAACGCACACCTTTTATATCAACAATCAACGACTGATCAGCGTCACCCGCGACAAACCAGCGCTCTTCATCATAAACCGTATAATTAGGTAGCTCACGCTTAAAGTACCGCCCTAACATCACACCATCGCGGTATACGCACGCAGCATTTCGTATAGCACCACCGATGACGACCGGATAACCGACGATCACAGTGATTCCTTCGCTGGCCATGCGGATATCGCACAAGCCCTCGGCCACCTGACTCAAAAAGTCACCACGAAACACCATATCTTCCGGCGGATAAGAACTCAGCGTCAACTCGGGAAACAGAATAACGTCCGCTCCATCTGCTTTTGCCTGCTGAATAGCCGTAATAGATTGACGGACATTGCCGCCCAGATCCCCTACACAGAGGTTAAGTTGCGCTAATGCAACACGTAAATTTCGATTCTTCTTTTGCACAGTGCTATAGAACGGTAAAGTTAAGGATCGGAAACTATACCTTAAAAGTACTGAAAACATCATGTCCCGTATTCTTTTTATCCTCGTTCTGCTAGTAGTTGGTTATCTTTTGCTAAAATCCTTTCAGCGCAAGAAAATTGCATATAAATTAAACAAAAAAAAAGGGTTTGGGCAACTACAGGGAACTAAGCAGATCGTACGATGCGAATACTGCGAACTCCACGTGCCGGAGCCAGATGCTGTTAAACACGGGGGTAAATTCTTTTGCAGTCTGGAGCACGCACAACAAGCGCTACTGAGCAACAAGCAGTAAAAACAACGGTAAACACGCTGGAACAGGCCGCGCCATTTTTTCTACATGAAGATCCTTGGAATTTGCTACGCTTGTACCACGTTTACCGTTTGGCGTTATCTGGTGCGCTCATTCTGGCGCTGGTCAGTGAATCCAGCTTAATTCTTCTGGGCACTCATGACCCCTTATTCTTTAAGTGGCTGACCAGTTCTTACCTGCTAATAGCCATCATCAGCAACCTGACCTCCTACTTTGAGTGGCCCGATCTGACAACCCAGGGACTGGGTTATGTACTCACCGACATTCTGGTCTTATTCGGCATTCTCTATAGCAGTGGCGGCGTCAGCGCGGGCGTCGGTGTGCTATTGGTTATCCCGGTACTCATAGCTTATATATGTTCCCCCGGTTATGTTTCTATCCTCCTTGCGGCGCTAACGGGCATTGGCCTGATTAGCATGGAGGTTTGGTTAGGCATGCAAAAAGGCCAGCCGGTTTCCAGTTCTCTCTCGCACAGCGGCATCATTGCATTATTTATTATGCTGGCCAGTTGGCTGGGTGACCGCTGGATTCAAAAAGCCAGCCAAATGGCTAAACTCGCCAACCGGCGCGGTATTGACCTGGCCAATATGTCACAGCTTAACCAATCTATTCTGGATCGTCTGGAATCAGGCATTCTTGTCATAGAAAACTCCGGTAGCATCCGCCACATGAATGCGGCGGGCTGGTCGTTACTCGGTAGCCCTGGAAATTGGCGCAGCAAACCACTTAAAGTCTTTGCACCGGAATTGGATGAACATTACCAACATTGGCTGGATAGCATCAGCCCACGCACAGCCAGCTTTGACATTCGTCACCAGCAGGCGACTGAACTAAGGGCGCGTTTCACACAGCTAGGCAGACATTCCCGTCAGACCACTATGATCAATTTGGAAGATACCAGCGAGCAACGGGAAAAAGTTCAGGGCGTGAAGCTGGCATCACTCGGGCAACTCACTGCCAGTATTGCGCATGAAATTCGTAATCCGCTGGGCGCTATCAGCCATGCAGCCCAGCTAATGACAGAATCACAAAACCTTGATAAAGCAGATACCCGCTTGCTGCAAATCATTCAGTCCAACGCTAAGCGCATGAACCTGACGATTGAGAGTGTGTTGAATTTATCACGCAAAAAAAACCCGAACCGGGAACGTCTCCCCTTGAAAGGCTGGTTATATAGCTTTCTGCGTGATTTTATTCTGCAACACAATCTTAAGGAAAAGCAGGTATCTTTATTCATTGAACCTGCCGACCTTATGATAGAATTTGATCCGGCTCACCTCCACCAAATTATGTGGAATTTGTGCCGAAATGCCGTTAAGTATGCACACGATACACCACAAAAATTACAACTGGATATACAAGGCGGTATGCCATCTCATTCACGCGATGTTTTTATTAATGTGATAGATAATGGTAGGGGAATGCCGGAAGAATCCAGACAACGACTGTTTGAACCATTTTTCACCACAAGCACGAAAGGCACCGGGCTTGGTTTGTTTATGTCGAGGGAATTGTGCCTTAGCAATGGGGCCACACTGGAATATATTAGCCTACCCACTGATGGTAGCTGCTTCAGAATCGTATTCTCATGCGCACAGCATTGAATAAATAACTAAAAATTAACACTAAGAATTAAAAATCGAGCAACCATGACAGAACAATGCGTACTCATTATTGATGATGAACCCGATATCCGGGAGCTTCTTGAAATCACCCTATTGCGCATGGGGCTAGACACCCTGACCGCCGGCAATGTGGAAGAAGCACTCAATCAAATCAAAGAACACGAGCCTGACATGTGCCTGACTGATATGAAGTTACCGGATGGTAGCGGTATCGATATTGTGCGCTATTTACAAAAAGAACACCCACAAATTCCCGTCGCCGTTATCACTGCTTTTGGCAGCATGGACACCGCCGTTGAGGCACTTAAAGCCGGTGCGTATGATTTCGTGTCCAAACCGGTTGATCTGCCCAAGCTGCGTGAATTGATCCAGACCGCTTTGAAACTGGCCAGAAATGAGTCAACACCTGTCGTAGCCGAAGAAACGTCTGATAATGACCGGATTCTGGGGAAGTCAGAGGTCATGCAAAAACTGAAAAACACCATCGCCAAACTGGCGCGTAGTCAGGCACCTGTATACATACATGGCGAATCCGGCAGCGGTAAAGAACTGGTGGCAAATGAAATACATCAACTCAGCCCGCGCCACAAAGGCCCGTTTGTGCCGGTCAACTGCGGAGCTATTCCTGAAAATCTGGTGGAAAGTGAATTCTTTGGCCATAAGAAAGGCAGCTTTACGGGAGCTATCAGTGACAAACAAGGTTTGTTTCAGGCAGCTCACAAAGGCACACTTTTTCTGGATGAAGTCGCCGACTTACCACTCACTATGCAAGTCAAGTTACTCCGTGCTATTCAGGAACGGGCGATCAAACCCGTCGGCGGCACAGAAGAAATTGCTATTGATGTACGTATATTAAGTGCCACACACAAAAGTCTGGAGCATGAAGTGGCCTCCGGTAACTTCCGTCAGGATCTTTATTATCGGCTCAACGTCATCAAACTGAAAGTACCCCCTTTGCGGGAACGTAACGATGACATACAGCTACTCGCAGATTTTTTCCTGGAGAAAATTGCTGATCGCTGGAAAATGCAGCCTCTTAAATTAGATCAAAGCGCCCGCAATGCACTGCAAGGTTACACTTTCCCCGGCAACGTTCGTGAGCTGGAAAATGTGCTGGAGCGTGCTTGTACTTTATGTGAAGAAAGTACTGTTGACGCAGAAGACTTGCAATTACCACAAAATATAACGATGCCTATGCAGGAAACTGAGCTTCATCCTGAAAACAGAATGCCGGAACGACGACAGGAACGACGGCAGGCAACTGCCACTAAGACAGAGGATGCGAGCAGCTTCAATAGTGACGCTACGACACATGCTCCAGAGAACTGGACGCCCAACACAAGATCAGGCGATGAACGCGGCATGATACTGGAAGCATTAGACCAAACCCGCTGGAACCGTACAAAAGCTGCCTCCTTATTGGGAATGAGTTTCAGACAACTTCGCTACCGCATCCAAAAATACGAATTGGACAATGTCTGACACAAATTTAATGAAAAATTAACCATGATGTGTTGACACTGTCACTTTTCGACACATTCCACCTCATCAACCAATCAGAGAAACCAGCAAGAAAAAAAACATAAAACCATTAGTTAACAACAATTTAAAGAAAAAATTCATTATTGGCATGCATCCTGCATTGATGTAAATGCCTAAACAGCACAATAAATTAATAAGTTACATAACAAATTTAAAATTAAAGGAATTAATAATGAACATTAAGAAGCAAGCACAAGCAGGTTTCACACTGATCGAATTGATGATCGTAGTAGCAATTATCGGTATTCTGGCGGCGATCGCACTGCCTGCTTATCAGGATTATACGAAGCGTTCGCATGTGTCGGAAGGCTTGAGTTTGGCAGGTGCGGCCAAGATGGGTATTAGCGAATATTATGCTGATCAGGGTGCATGGCCTAGTAATAATGAATCTGTTGGCCTGTCGACTACAATAACAGGTAATGCTGTAAAATCAGTTGTTGTTTCTGGAAGCCTAATCACCATCACTTATAACACCAAAGTCACTAATGATTCTAAGCTTGCTATCAAAGCAACAGATGCTGGTGGCTCGATTAAATGGGATTGTACTGTAGCTCCTGCTTCTGGCACAGCTGTACTTGGAAAATATCGCCCTACTACTTGTCGCCAGTAAGTTAAACAGAATTCTGTTTAGCTAACTTAAAGGAAGCCCCTCACAAAGGCGCTTCCTTTTTTGGTGAAAGCATCCCGACTTAGAGTATAAAACAATGAAAAAAAATCATGCCAAAGGTTTCACCCTCATTGAACTAATGATCGTAGTAGCCATCACCGGAATACTGGCAGCCATTGCTTTACCTGCTTATCAAACCTACACAAAACGTACCCATGTAGCAGAAGGACTAACATTAGCCAGTCATGTGAAAACAGCCGTTTCTAATTACCATGCTACTTTCGGCGAATACCCCATCAACAATGCTGCTATCGGTATTCCTCCTGCACTATCGCTGGGAGGCAACGCAGTACGCTCAATAATCGTAACTAATAGTAAAATCACCATTACTTACAATTCAAAAGTTGAAAGTGGAACAGACATTATTCTGCAACGAAAAATGGGCACATCATCTATAAGCTGGGATTGCAGCAAAGGAACAGTACCAAAGAAATACAGGCCTATCAGCTGTAGATAAACAGAGTGTTCACTGAAAGTTCACGCCCACTCATAGAAAATAAGTCTATACTCGAATATAGACAATAATAATGACAGTTAAGCATACAACCCTCACGCTATTTACAATTATATCATTCACCGTAATATTGTGCGTAACTGCCCTATTATATTGGCCCGGACTGAATAGTCCGTTCATTTTTGACGATATTCCCAACCTTAGTCCAATAGGTAAACACGGTGATTTAGGTGTATTTCGGGATATGGCACTGTTCATCTTACAAGGTGATAGTGGACCTACCGGCCGCCCAATTAGTCTGGCCAGTTTTTACCTTGATGATATTAGTTGGCAAGGTGCTTCACCGGAGGAATTCAAATATACCAACCTGATGGTACACCTTCTGAACGGTGTACTGATTTTCTGGGTTTCATTTAAAGTAGCCGCATACCTCAGTCTTTCTCACGCCCACAAACATTATTTTGCATTATTGACTGCAGCCCTCTGGTTGATACATCCGATGCAAATCAATACCGTACTTTATGTCGTGCAGCGCATGACGGAATTAAGTGCATTATTTATGTTAACTGGAATTCTGTGTTATCTGCACGGCAGAGAAATATTGCCGCAAACACCAACTAAAGGTTGGCTATGGTTAATTGGTGGCGGAGGAATCAGTCTGCTACTGGCCGTATTCAGCAAAGAAAATGGTGTTTTGCTAGTTGTGTATATTTTAGCTATCGAATATTTCCTGCTACGACCATACAAAGCCTACACAAAAAAATCACTCGACGCGGGTTTATATCTTCTCGCTTGGTTGCCATTCTTAGCCATACTGGCTTATCTGGTCAAGGCCGCCTTGACTGGCAGCGGTTATGCCACACGCTCTTTCAGTCTCAGTGAACGCTTACTCACAGAAACCCGTATTATATGGGATTACCTTGGCAATATTTTGTTACCTGACCTACGTGGCAACAGCCTTTTTCATGACGATTACGTTATCTCAACCAGCTGGCTCTCCCCACCTGAAACGTCGCTGGCGGTATGCGGGATTGCTGTACTAGTGACACTGATGTTTATTTACCGCATGCGCCAGCCCATTTTTGTATTTGCCATTGCCTGGTTTTTGGGTGGACATATACTGGAATCAACCACTATATCCTTAGAGTTATATTTTGAACACCGCAATTACCTGCCTCTTTATGGGCCGATATTTGCTATTGTGTATTACACCTTCAAATTACTTGAGAATATTAAAAAGCTGCGTCCTGTTATTTTACTTGCTTTATTAGCTTATTTTTCGCTCACACTATTCATTAGTTACCAAGGTGTACAGCAATGGAAAGATCCAGTACGAATGATTTCCAACTGGGCTGAAGATCACCCAAAGTCTCAACGCACGCTGGAAGCATTGGATGTTCTAATAGGTGAAAGAATTTCTCTGCAAGCTAGAAAACAATTAAGAGATGGCTTACTTAAAGTCAGTCAGGAAAACAACACTTCATCTTACCTAGAAATTCGTAACTTGTTACTGCTGTGCAAAGCCAAAAACCTGACAAATTCAGACTTGGAAAACAGCCTAAAGACATTACAGAAAGCAGGATTTGTTGCTTCCGCACCAAAAGTCTACGCCGATCTTATAGCACAATGGTTGACCAATAAATGCGGCACAATCACTGCCACACAAATTCTTGAGTTTACTGGGGAGTTATCCAAAACCAACAACCTGAAATACGGAGCAATGCGCCACCTCCTGCACTATTGGCAAGCGGAGATTCAGGTCTCTCAGGGTAATCTGGAACAAGTAATGTTTCATCACGAGGCAGCATACCGGCTACGTCCGAACTTAGACTCACTGCTAAAGCAGGCTGTTTACCTTTCTACCGCCGGACTGTATGAACTTGCAATTAAAAAATTAAAACAAGCACCTGACGATTTATGTAGTGATGTTCGTAGCTGCCTGATTCTGAAAATACGACAGCCACAAATCGACAACCTGATGACCATAATTAAAGAACAGCAAGAACAACAAAAAAAGGCTGATAACAATGCACAAATTATCCATAATACTACCAGCAAAAAATGAAGCTGAAGGCTTGAAAAGTTTTCTGCCCAGGTTGCGCCAACAACAACCAGATGCAGAAATCATTGTTGTTAATGATGGCTCAACAGACAGCACAGCAGAGGCTTGCCTATCAAATGGGGTTATTGTAGTCACACATCCATATAGTATGGGCAACGGAGCTGCAATAAAAAGTGGAACCCGATACGCAACGGGTGATATTTTAGTTTTTATGGATGCTGATGGACAACACCAACCCGAAGATATTCCTCGTTTGCTAAAGCATATGGGCAATGGGTATGACATGGCTGTTGGTGCACGTGATGGAAACTCTCAAGCGTCAAAAGCACGTGGCTTTGGTAATGCACTCTACAACCGTTTAGCTAGCTATATGACTGAGCACCAAATAAAAGATCTAACTTCAGGGTTTCGTGCAGTGAAGGCTGTTAAATTCAGGGAGTTTTTACACCTGCTTCCAAACGGTTTTTCATACCCAACTACCAGTACCATGGCTTTTTTCCGCTCGGGGTACAGCGTTATATACGAACCTATTAACACCCCTAAGCGTATTGGAAAAAGCCATCTGAATATTCGTAAAGATGGCATCAGGTTTTTGCTGATCATCTTTAAAATCGGCACGCTTCACTCACCCCTGAAATTATTTTTACCGATTAGTATGTCCTTCCTAATGACAGCTATTGGCTATTATGTGTATACATTTGTCAGTGCTGGTCGCTTTACCAATATGAGCGGGCTTTTATTTAGCACCTCTGTACTGATTTTTTTGATTGGTCTTGTTTCAGAACAAATAACCAGCATGATTTACAACAACCAAGCCTCGCCTAGCAATGAACTAGCAAAACCAGAGAACAATCAGGCACAGCCTAAACAGCGACAGAAATTACAAACTGAAAACCAGGTTGCTTAAAGCACAATGCCCACAAAACCAACAGTATTAGTCACTGCATCTACTTTTCCTCGCTGGGAAGGAGATAGCGAGCCAAAATTCGTTTTTGACTTGTGTACCCGGCTTACAGAAAAATTCAATGTAATAGTAGTTGCTCCACACGCAAAAGGTGCAGCTCTACACGAAAAACGCAACGGCCTATCTGTATTTCGTTACCGGTATGCACCTTCTGTTTTAGAGACTATCGCTTATGAGGGGGGCATAACGGCCAATTTAAAAAGTAAACGCTGGAAGTATCTATTGTTACCAACATTCTTTTTTGCCCAATGGTTTATCATTAAAAAATTACTGAAACAACATCCAATTTCCATTATTCACGCTCACTGGCTAATTCCTCAGGGTGTTATTGCTGCATTAGCAACATCATTCACCCCTTCAAAACCTGCATTGATTTGTACCTCTCACGGAGGTGATTTATTTGGCTTGCAGGACAGGCTTAGTATGTACCTTAAATCATGGGTAATCAGACGCAGCCAACACATAACCGTGGTCAGTAGCCCTATGAGGAAATTGATTCTCGACCTAGGTGGAGAAACCCCTCCCCCTATTCACATCATTCCCATGGGAACCGACCTTCAAAATACTTTCATTCCAAACCCTGCAACAAAACGCAGTACCAATCAGCTACTGTTTGTCGGAAGATTAGTAGAAAAAAAGGGGGTTGAATATCTGCTTCGGGCACTGAAGAAAGTGCATGCTAGCTTCCCTGACACCCAGTTGGTCATTGCAGGTTCCGGCCCATTACAAAAAATACTGGCAAATTTGGCCACAACATTAGGAATTAAAGATTCAGTCAATTTCACAGGGAGATTGGAACATAAAAGCCTTGTTCATCTTTACCAAGAATCCACTTTAGCTGTGTTTCCCTTTATCCAAGCAAAAAATGGAGATATGGAAGGGCTTGGACTCGTCATGTTAGAAGCAATGGGCTGCGGCTGCCCCGTGATCGCCAGCGATTTGCCTGCTGTAAAAGATGTCATTCAGCATAACAACAATGGTTACTTGGTTGCATCAGGCAATCCCGATCTATTGGCTTCCGAAATCCAAATGTTATTGATAAACCCAGATAAGCGAGCTTCTTTATCAGCCCAAGGGCTAAGAACTACTCAACATTCGTTTGATTGGACTTCAATAGTACAACGCTACCAAACACTATTACATGACACGACTCCCAACCAACAAAAAACAAAAGCCTCTCATGCAAGCTAACCCATGTATCTGTGGCCTTATGCTGAGCTACTTCAAAGCAGATATGACACTTAAGTGCTTACAAACTTTGGAGAATCAGGGTCTTGAACACATAGTATTGGTAGACAACTCAGCAAATGAAGAAGAAAACCGCCGCACTAAGGCTTTAAAAGCACACTTCCCGGACGGCTGGCTAAAAATTGTTACTGCACCCGAGAACCTTGGTTTCGCGAAAGGAATGAATACAGCCTTAAAGCAGGCTCACCAACTAGGTAATTGGGATTACCTGCTGATCCTGAACAATGATATTACCGCAAAACCTGAACTGGTGAAGCAACTCCATTTATACATGGCTGAAAATCCTGAAACAGCCCTGGTCGGCGCAGAAGCAGCCATTACCATTCATGACAAAAAGCCAACTTCAAGCCTGTATTACCAGCGACTAACCGGCATGATGTTCCAAAAGCCAGTGGTAGGGAGTTTTCAAGTTGCTTCCGGATACTGTTTAATGATTCGCCCAGAAGTGATTCATAACTCTCTATTTGACCCTCGCTATTTCATGTATGGCGAAGATGTGGAATTAACTTGGCGCCTACTACGGCAAAAACAAAAAATCCATGTTCTAACAGCTCCTTTGATAATACATGAACCCGCCCAAAGCAGTGGGAACGGGGAACTATTTTACGAGTACCACGTTAACCGGGGACACTGGTTACTTGTTGAAAGCCTTGGAAGGAATTACTTCGAGCGTTTACTGATGTACACCTTGCGAGTACCCTTATTAATCGCACGAGCAGCACTACGTAGTTGGCGACTTCGTAGTATTTCTCCCTTACATGCATTGACAATGTGCGGCCTAAACCTCCCCATAAAACCAGCGCCATGAACTCTCGTATTTTCCGGTACAGTCTTATCAACTTTGCAGGATATGCAGTACCTTTATTGGTCGGAATCATGGTTATCCCTTGGTTATTGCAACACATGGGAACCGAGCGATTTGGTTTGCTTGCTCTATCCTGGGCATTCATTGGTTATCTAACCTTATTTGATTTTGGGTTAGGGCGAGCGATGTCACAGCAAGTGGCAAAATATGTGGATAGAGCCGAGAAAGAATATGTATCCCGACTATTCTGGGACACACATATTACAGTTGCAGGCTTTGGCTTAATCGGAACCTTACTCGCACTAGCAACAATACCCTGGTCTATTACATATATGCCCAACCTTAGTGAGGTGATCCGGGAGGAAGCCTCAATAGCTGCCTGGTTCATGGCATTAATGATTTTCCCAACCTTATTGAGTAACACTCTAAGTAACTTTCTAATCGCTCTGGAACAATTCGTCTGGCTAAACTTGTTAAGGGTACCGTTAAGTACACTTAACTTTGTCATTCCGGTTTGGGTAGTCGCCTATCCTGAGCAACAAGTACTCGGAATATTAGGCACAACCTGCTTATACCTTCTAATTGGGCGTAGTGTTTTTATACTGCTGACTTTTGTCATTTGCACCAAAGTATGGCCAAATATAATACAAATAGAAAAATTTCAATATAGGTGGCCAAAACACCTGTTGAAAATGGGGGGATGGATGACTGTAACCAATGTCATTGGCCCTGCTATGAGTTATCTTGACCGTTTTTTTATTGCAGCCCTACTATCACCACATGCTGTTACCATGTACTCTATTGCTTATGAGCTAGCATCAAAATTACATGCTATACCTAGTGCTATCAGCACTTCTCTTGCGCCTACTTTTGCCAAATCAACTGAAATACCTCAGGATAACTTACCTACTATTTTTACCTCTATCTTGGTCTTGAGTGGGATATTTCTACCAATACTAATATTTATACACTTATATGCCGAACCAATACTGCAATGGTGGCTTGGACAAAAAGAACTGCAAACTACTGCTGATATCTTGCAGTGGCTAGTAGTAGGATTTTATCTTAATGCCATCGCTATGGTTGCCTACACCTATGTTCAATACATTGGCAGGCCGGATCTAACCGCCAAATTCCATTTAATAGAACTCCCTATTTACATAGCTACTCTATGGCTGTGCCTGCAACACATAGGTATCGTTGGAGCAGCTATTGCGTGGGTTATACGCGCAGGTATTGACATGCTGTTACTACTGGTCGCCACCTATAACCTGAATCGCAAACTTAACCTACCAACAAGTGCCTTGCCAGTATGAACACATCACCTGCCATCCAAACTCGTGTTAAAAATAATTGCTATATTTGCGGTGAACAAGGAGAACCTTTATATACAGATTTACCGGATCGTTTATTCAATGTGAAAGGGACGTGGAATCTTGACATGTGTAGCAACATAAACTGCCAACTGGTGTGGCTAAACCCCATGCCTTGTGAAAATGACCTGCCCAAACTATACGAAGACTATTACACACACACGCCCGCAACTAAAACTAAAACTAAAACTAAAACTAAAAAGAATGCATTAATCAACTTATTCCATCAAAGCTGCACCATTTATACACTCCGAAAATACGGATACCTGTACCAACAACGTCCACTGGCAGCCAAAATTATTAGCTATCTCATACCTTTAAACCCAGCATGGGCAGCAAACCTTGATTTTTCCGTCTTCTATACACCTTATATTAGAAAAGGGAGAATTCTGGAAATTGGCTGTGGAAGCGGGCAAATGCTACAAACCATAAAAGACTTGGGATGGGATGTAACAGGTGTCGATTTTGACCCAAAAGGTGTTGCCACTGCCACAGCACTTGGATTAGATGTCCGACAGGGGGATATCAGTGAACAACAATTTCCGGCTGAAAGCTTTGATATCATTACGATGAGTCATGTAATAGAGCATTTACCTGATCCTGTAGAAACTTTACGTACTTGCCACTTACTACTACGTCCCGGTGGAAAACTAATCGCAATAACTCCAAATACCAAGGGGGTAATTCACTCTCGCTTCAAACAGTCAAATCTTCACCTAGATCCACCTCGTCATTTGCACCTGTTTCAAAACAACACACTAAAACAAGTAGCATTAAAAGCAAACTTCCAGCACACAACCTGTTACTCAACAATTCGTGATTTTGCGGGACTTTGGCAAGCATCTGACAACATCAGGCGAAGTGGACGCCACCAAATGGGATCAACCACTCCTCGCCGTCATAAAGTAACAGGGTTTCTGCGGGCAATTATTGCAGGGTACGCTCTCAAGCTTGGCTTGATAGAAGGAGATGAACTTGTTCTTGAGGCTAGAAAGTGAAAATTTCTATCGCACTTTGCACTTATAACGGTGCCTCTTTTCTAGCTGAGCAACTTAACAGCATCGCAGCCCAGACACTTCCAGCACAAGAAATCATTTTATGCGATGACGGATCAGCAGATGACAGCATCAAGATTGCACAGACTTTTGTAGCATCAGGAATGCCTTTGCACATTAAAAAAAACCCGCGCCGCCTAGGGTTTTCCGCTAATTTTGAGAAAGCTATCCACCTGTGCTCTGGAGACATTATATTTCTCTGTGACCAAGATGACATTTGGCAAAAAGATAAAATAGCCACGACCGTTGCCCATTTCCAAAAAAAACCTGATACCATTTTGGCTTTCTCAAATGGAGTGTTAGTTGACCAAAATACAACACCATTAGGTAGCACGCTATGGAGTGCACTATCGATGCCTCCCTTGCAACAACCCAAATTCCACGACTTGCTTAACAACGACTGGGTAACAGGAGCCTCTTGTGCATTCCGTGTGCAACTGCGTGAACTAGCTTTACCGATTCCACCCGGCTGGATTCATGACTCATGGCTGGGGATAATCGCCGCTGCGACTGGAAATGTTACGACGATTCCTGAAACACTATTTGCCTACCGCCAGCATACCCACAACCAAATTGGCCTCAAACGACCAAGCTTACAGGTCAAACTTAGTAAAATAAAAACACTGCTAACCACTCCACATACAGAAACAGCAGTGAAATACTTTCCGCTCAGGGATCGACTGCCACCAAATCACCAGGCTCAGATAGAAATAGCAGAGAAAATACAACACCTGCAAAACCGGCAACCGTTATCTGGCAAGCTACTTTCAAAAATAGTGGGCATACTGAAAGAAATATTGAACGGTCGATATTTTAGGTACGCCAATGGCTTTAAAAGCATCATCCGGGATATCATTCTACTTGGCTCGCAAATAAATTCTGATACTGCCTCACCATCCGAACCAAAGTAAAACGCCGTTCTACTTGTGCCCTATTAAACCCACCCATCTGATTCCTTAAACCAAGATTATCCGCCAATGTTTGGATAGATTCAGCAAAAGCATTAACATCCCCCAAAGTACAAAGAAAGCCCCCCACTCCATTTTTCACTACTTCCGGTAATGAAGAACTATTTGTGGCCACAACAGGCAAACCACATGCCATTGCCTCAGCTGCTGCCAAACCAAAACCTTCCCTTACGGTCGGGAACAGTAGTATATCCATTTGTTGATAAACCTCTGGCATTTTCTCGTGGGAAATTCTCCCCAAAGGCCTCAGACGTGGATGCTGAACAAGCTGTGACTGTTCACGTAAACCAGATGTATAATAAATAATAATCTGTTCATCCAGCCGTTGAATAATTGGTAATAACCAGTGCGCGCCTTTTCGCCTAGTCAGGTTACCGCTAAACAACACCTTAATTTCCCTACCCACCCGCCTCTTCTTCGGCGTAAATTGCTGTTCATCTACACCATTGTAAATCACTTTAACCGGCTTACTAACTCCCAAGTCATTGATTGCAAGATCGGCTGTAAACTGACTGACAGCCGTAATTACGTCAGCCTGACGAACAGCCAGCTTATGTAACCAGCGCAAATCAGTACGTCCGTGAATATTCTGCAACAAACTACTGTAGGGATGAAGCCCATTATCAATCGCGTAGCCATGCAAAGTAAGCACCATAGGTACGTCTCGGCGGGTATGGAAAATAGCTGAATCCGGTACAGCATGAATGATACTAGCATCACATTTCCGCCCCAACGGATAAAGAGACAAGGGAAAAAAAGTACGCTTAGGCGAATAAGGCAACAAGCGGTATTCAGGCAAATGCTGTTGTAACTGAGAGTGGACAACAAATGCACCATTCCCGAAAGGAACAGGACTTATAATCATTTTTGGCTCTTATTTTTGATATGAATATTCGATTTTAACTGCGTCATCGCCACCGCATTAGCTCATCGGAAAGTCACGACATAATAACTCTACTTTATGTTAGCATTAAAAAAACAATAATCCGAGAGAATTAAAATGGAAACGAATACAGCAAGGCAACGTACCTACCAATACGGATTTTCCTCCAAAGGTACCGCAATGTATGACAAAGAAGGCCGCCGTCGTAAAGCCTATACCATGATTGCTGTTTTACAAGATCACTTTAAACGTGAAACAACATCTCTATCCTTGCTTAATATTGGTGGGTCTACCGGCATAATTGACAGCTACCTAGCAGAACACACTCAGTCCGTCACCAGTATAGATATTGATGCTCCAGCCATTGAGTATGCACAAAAACATTTCAGCACCAACAAGTTACAGTTTGCTGTTGGTGATGCGATGTGCATTAACTATTCAGATGACAGTTTTGACATCATAATTTGCTCTCAGGTTTACGAACACGTCCCAAATGCCGAGAAGATGATGCACGAAATCCACCGCGTACTCAAACCAGGGGGAGTTTGCTACTTCGCAGCGGGTAATCGCTTGATGTGGAATGAACCCCACTATAACTTACCATTATTATCGGTCATACCCCGCCCCATGGCAGACCTATACATACGCCTCATGAACAAAGGTGAGTTCTACTATGAAAAACATCTGACTTACTGGGGTCTAAAACAACTGACCCAGCACTTCAAGCACCACGACTACACAGCAAAAATGCTAGCCTCACCAAAACAATATGGCATTGACTATATAATTGATTCAACAAGTGTTAAAGGGAAAATTGCCAAATTTCTATCCAAACATTTCATTTGGCTTGTACCTGGATATATTTGGATTCTTGAAAAATAGCGCCCTACTTCAATCACAAATAATAGACAGGGCAATCGGGCTTAAATCGTGTTGAATAATTTCTGCTTATAGTGCAAACAGGCAGGCTATTTGGTATTCAGTTATGTCGACTCCTACCAATGCTTCCATTATTACAGCATTTTTTTCTGTTGAATATCCCCGCGTTAACCACCAAAAGAAACATCGACTACAGGATATATTCTTTATCACGTTGTGTGCCGTGATTAGTGGCGCTGACACATAGGGTGGGTAATGATAGAGGAATTTGGTAAAACAAAAGAGGAATGACGGAACAGCTGAATCTGAAGCACTGCATTCCTTCTCACGATACGCTAGGTGACGTATTCTCCGTTATCGATAATAGCGTTTAGCAACTGCTTTTCACGCTGGGTAGCAGGCTTGGCGAACCTGGCTTCAGGCGAAGTGTTGACCATTGATGGAAAAACCATACGCCATAGCCTTGAAAAAGTATCAGGCAAGGCAGCTATCCATAGGGTCAACGTCTGGGCAAATCCAAATAGTCTGGTACTCGGGCAAGTGAACGTTGACGATAAATCGAATGAAATCACCGCTATCCCTATGCTACTAAAACAGCTGGATCTTACCAGCACCGAAGTCACTATTGATGCGATGGGGTATCGGACCACGATTGCAGAGCAAATTATCGAACAGAATTCTGTATTCAATGATTACAGGAACGACACCCCATTGGGTGGGACTGAAAGGCATTATTGTTTTTGGCGCTATACGAGAACTGAAAGACAAAATGGAAACAAAAACCCGTTATTTCATCAGTAACTTGGATGGCATCAACTCGGCCCGTTTAGGAAGTGCGGTACGTGCCCACTGGTCGGTGGAGCACAACCTGCATTGGGTGTTGGGTGTCGCTTTTGATGAATATAGCAATCGCACACGCATCGAAAATAGTACGGCCAATCTCGGGATTGTTCGCCATATAACGCTTAATCTCATCAATAATGAGAAAAGCAGCAAGGTGGGCATGAAAACTAAGCGAACAAAGGCGGGGTGGAGCAATTTATGTTTGCTTAAAATCCTCGTAATTATTTAAGCCCGATTGCCCTGAACAAACCCACAAATGACACACCTACTCCTAACCCAGACAGTACTTTAAGCCTTTAATAACAAAAAATACCAAACTTAATGTTTTTTGTTAAGCTAAGGCTATAGACATACAAGCAATACTAAAACCTTTAAAGTTACCCAAGAAAAGAACAATAAAATAGTATGGCCACATTGGTATCCAGCCTCCCGGGCTACATCAAGCAGCTAGTCACTTCCGGCACCGTTGAGCTGGAAATTGCAGAACGTGCAGCACAATCTGCGTACGCAGAGAAATCATCAGTACTTGAGTGGTTTATCCACAATCGGCTGGCAACATCAATAGAACTGGCTGAAGCAGTCGGCCAGGAATACGGCCTTACTATCGTTGATATTGATGCTATAGATATTCGTCCGGATGTCGCCGACCTGATATCGGACGAACAAAAAGAACGCCTCAAATTACTTCCTCTGTATCGCTACGGGGATTCTTTGATGGTCGCGCTCGCAGACCCTGTTTGCCTGACCAATATGGATGACATTAAGTTTGCCACAGGACTACGGACCTATGCGGTCATTGTTGAGTATGACAAATTAGGGGCCCATCTAAGCGCAGGTAGTGGGTTTAGGGGTAGCGCCTCCTCCTCGGGCATGTCGGTTTCAACGGAAGCCATTACTCAGAATATCGCCCTTGACACACAAGAACTGAAAAAAAATAATGATGACGGCGAAGAAATTGAGATTACAGCCTTTGTTGATAAACTACTGGCCCATGCTATTAACTCAAAAGTTTCAGATATACACATCGAACCTTATGAGAAAAACTTACGTATCCGTTATCGCGTCGACGGCATATTAAAGGTAATCGCAACACCCCCGATCGGTATTGCGCCCCGCCTGACATCCCGCATTAAAGTACTGGGCCGGATGAATATCTCGGAACGTCGTATGCCTCAGGATGGGCGAGTTCGCTTCAAGCTGAATGAAAAAAAGAACATTGATTTTCGTGTTAACACTTTGCCCACTATCTATGGTGAAAAGGTGGTTATGCGTATTCTGGATTCAGACAGCGCGACTATAGGCATTGAAAAACTGGGGTTTGACCCAAAACAACAAAAAGATTTCAAAGATGCACTGGCCAGACCCGATGGCATGGTACTGGTCACTGGCCCAACTGGTAGTGGTAAAACGGTTACCCTGTACACCGGACTCGGAATACTGAACACACCTGAACGCAATATTTCCACCGCAGAAGATCCGGTGGAAATTAATATGCCGGGCGTAAACCAGGTGAATGTTAACCCCAGAGTAGGACTCACTTTCGCAGATGCGCTGCGCGCCTTTCTGCGACAAGATCCCGATATCATTATGGTCGGGGAAATCCGTGACCTCGAAACCGCCGAAATTTCCATTAAAGCCGCACAAACCGGGCACCTGGTCTTATCCACGCTTCACACCAACAGTGCGCCGGAAACATTAACACGCCTACTTAATATGGGTATTCCCCCATTCAATATAGCCTCGTCCGTTCAGTTAATCATTGCTCAGCGCCTGGGTCGACGTTTATGCGAGGATTGCAAAAAGCTGTCTGACATTCCTAAAGAAGTACTGCTACATATTGGCTTTAAAGAAGATGAATTGGATCAGTTAAAAATTTATGAAGCGGTTGGCTGCCCCAAGTGCTCACAAGGCTACAAAGGCCGGGTGGGCATTTATGAGGCAATGCCCATCTCTGCCGCAATGGGTCGTATGGTCATGGATGGAGCCAACTCATTAGACATAGCGGATCAAGCACAAAAAGAAGGCATTAAAGACCTTCGGCAGTCTGGATTGGAAAAAGTACGCCAAGGCATCACATCCATTTCTGAACTTGAACGCATAACAAAAGATTAGACTAAAACATCAACCAATCAACAACAGCACACGATGAGCTTACCAGTTGTCCGCCAGTATAAAAAAATCTAGCTTAATCATGTTAAATTGATCGTAATATAAATAAAAATGAAGAGCTCCAGATGAGTAGTTCCAGCACGATGCGCAACAAAAGTAGTGATTCTCTGGAAACCTATACTTGGGAAGGTGTCAATCGCAATGGTGTGAAAATCAAAGGCGAGACACAAGCCAGTAATGCCAATATGTTACGTGCAACACTGCGCAGACAAGGCATCAACACGAAAAAGGTCGTCAAAAAACCAAAACCGTTATTCGCCCCTCCAATTAAGCCGGCGGATATAGCTCATTTTGCCCGCCAAATGACAACCATGTTAAGCTCTGGTGTACCCATGGTTCAGTCACTACACATGGTCGCTGGTGGTAGTGACAATGCATCGATGCACTCTCTGATCAAAAAAATTGCGGCAAGCATTGAGGGCGGCACGAGTTTCGGCTCTTCACTCGCACAACATCCCAAACATTTTGATAGGCTATTTGTCAGCTTGGTTAAAGCAGGTGAACAGGCCGGTACACTTGAAACCATGTTGGATAAAGTAGCGACTTATAAAGAAAAAAGCGAAGCACTAAAAAGTAAAATCAAGAAAGCCGTCATGTACCCCGTCATCGTCGTCATTGCCGCTGTTGTCGTATCATCTATCATGCTGATTTGGGTTATCCCCCAGTTTAAAGAAGTTTTCAGCAGCTTTGGTGCAGACTTACCTGCCTTCACGCTGTGGGTTATCAGTCTATCAGAATGGCTACAGGCGTACTGGTGGGTACCTCTTATTGCCATGATTGGCGTGGGTATTGCCTTTTCTATCGCCAAAAAGCGCTCCGTTTCCTTTGAAAGGTTTGTAGATAGAGTCACGCTAAAAATCCCCATTATTGGCAATATTCTAAACATGGCATCCATTGCACGCTTTTGCCGCACATTTTCTACCATGTTTGCAGCGGGCGTACCGGCAGTTGAAGCGCTGGATTCTGTGGCGGGCAGTACCGGCAACTCGGTTTATTACGATGCCACCATGAGTATCAAGGACGACGCATCGCAAGGCATGCAAATTAATGTTGGCATGCAAACTACACAATTATTCCCTAATATGGTGGTACAAATGACCCGTATCGGGGAAGAATCCGGCCGCTTGGAAGAAATGCTGGGGCGGGCTGCTGATTATTATGAAGAACAGGTGGATGATCTGGTCGATACACTGGCCAAACAGATCGAACCTTTAATTATGGCGGTATTGGGTGTAGTGGTTGGCGGATTAGTTATCGCGATGTACCTGCCAATATTTAAGCTTGGGGCAGTCGTTTAAGGACACACATGGAACTTATTTATTTACTGAGTACCAGCAACGTTTGGCTGCTGGTTACTGTTGGGCTTGTCTCACTGATGATTGGTAGTTTTCTAAACGTTATTATCAGTCGCTTACCCACAATGCTAGAACGCGAATGGAAACACGAATGTACTGAGTTTCTGGGCAGCACAAACGCCTCTCCAACAGACACTTCAACCTTCAATTTGGCTGTGCCACGCTCGCAATGCCCTAAGTGCGGACATCAAATTACCGCCATGGAAAATATTCCGGTCATTAGCTACCTGTTTATACGTGGAAAATGTTCGAACTGTAAAACACCGATATCGCTTCAGTACCCGTTAATCGAAATCACTACGGCACTACTATCCATACTGGTTGCAGCTAAATACGGCTTTACCACAGAGACATTAGCCCTGCTATTCCTAACCTGGGCATTGATCACGTTATTCATGATTGATGCACAAACCATGTTATTGCCGGATAACATTGTCCTTCCCTTGCTTTGGTTGGGTATCCTACTCAATCTGAACGGTTTTTTTACGTCATTAGAAAGTAGTGTGATCGGTACCGTGGCCGGCTACCTGATTTTGTGGAGTTTGTTCCACCTATTCAAATTCATCACCGGCAAAGAAGGTATGGGTTATGGCGATTTCAAACTTCTGGCTGCACTAGGAGCCTGGGGTGGCTGGGAGATCCTGCCATTCGTAGTGTTCACCTCATCTGCTTTTGGCGCAGTATTTGGTATTGCCACTATGCTATTAAAAGGCCAAAAAGAGAGCCTACCCATGCCGTTCGGCCCCTGGCTGGCCATGGCTGGGTTTGTTGCTTTAGTGTGGCATAAAGAAGTTGTGGATTATACCCACAACTTCCTGATGGTATAGCCTAACAACCACAATCCGGCTGCTGACGGGTATTTGCAGCTACGACCCGTCTCTGTTGATGCTTCATACCGTATGGCTGAACCATTGCTTCACGTTGCCACCCCTGAGCAGCATCATGCCTGGCAACCAATTGTTGGGATGATACACGGTGGCGTTTTTGCGCTGCGATTTGAGCCGCACGAATCTGTGCCACACGCCTTTGCTGATACATCCTCGCATCATGGTGGTCTACCGACTGTTGACCGGAGAATTTCACTACATTCTTAATCGGCTGCATACGAACAGGCTGTGAATACTGTCGAACAGGTTGATGTGAGCGAACCTGTGGAACAGAAGGCTGATGCTGGTAGCGTTGGTAGCTGCTCTCATAACGAGGCTGCATGACAACTGTATGCTGACGCGGTTGTGGTTGGTGATAACGAGGTTTCGCAACAGCGACTCTCTGTCTTTGTTGTGCTGCTTGCCTGCGTTGCTGAGCCAGCAATTGTAGCTTACGTTGCTGACGTAATTGTTGAGCCGCACGTTGACGTTGCTGGGTCAATAAATGCAACTTACGTTGATGCTGCAATTGTTGAGCCGCCCGCTTGCGTTGCTGACTTTGCATCAAAGCTTGATGCGCTGCACGTTGTTTTTGCTGAGCCAACAAAACGGCTTTACGCTTTTGTGCAGCCAGTAGTGCTGCACGTTGACGTTTTTGAACCAGTAACTGTGCTTTGCGCTTAGCTTGCGCGGCATACATCGCCTGACGTTTAGCACGCTGACCATTAGCTGCCTGCTGTGTCTGACGCTGGTAGTGTTGTTTAACCTGGCCGGAATGGCGACTGACCTGCCTGGCATGGCCCGCTACACGCGTGCAATAATAAGTCCGGCCATTGTGAACCATCTTATGTTGGTGCGCATGACCATGACTATTCATAGGTCGCAAAGTACAGCAATCTGTTGTACTGGATTTCACTCTGACTACCTGCCCACTGGTATTATCCTGCAGGGTGCGCATGTCTTCGATACCACCATTCCAGGCGTGAGCCTGTGACATACCCGCCATGCCAGCCAATCCAAGGCTAACTCCCATCATTATCTTTTTCATGTCATCTACTCCATGAACATACCCGTTACAACTGATAGACTAGGCTGATCAATTCATTTTTTTATGCAGGATCGCCGTAACTATGGAAAAGGAACAGACCACCCATTTCGGATACCAGCAAGTTCCCGTTAATGATAAAGTTAATAAAGTTGCCGATGTTTTTCACTCAGTAGCCGACAAGTACGATGTAATGAACGACGTAATGTCGATGGGTGTTCATAGATTGTGGAAACGTTACACAATTGCCAGTGCGGGTGCGAAACGAGGCGATCAAATTTTAGACCTGGCTGGTGGCACCGGAGACCTTGCAGCGAAATTTGCTCGAATCGTGGGTGATCAGGGCAAAGTCATACTGTCTGACATTAATGGTTCGATGCTGTCAGCCGGGCGCAAACGACTGGTCGATATGGGGATTGGTGGCAATGTTGAATACATTCAGGCGAATGCTGAATGCCTGCCGTTTGAGGATAATAGCTTCGACATTATTACCATGGCTTTCGGGCTACGGAATGTCACCGATAAAGACAAAGCTTTAGCCTCCATGCTCCGGGTACTAAAGCCGGGCGGGCGTTTACTGGTGCTGGAATTTTCCAAACCCATCGCTCCACTGGCTCCAATTTACGACCAATACTCATTCAAACTATTACCGATGATGGGCAAACTGATCGCCAACGATGAGGAGAGCTACCGTTACCTTGCGGAGTCTATTCGCATGCACCCCGATCAGGAAACCCTGAAAAGTATGATGGAGAGCGCCGGTTTTGACCGGGTCAGCTTTAAAAGTATGACCGGGGGCATTGTTGCCCTGCACAAAGGCTTTAAATTTTAAAGTCTTACCGGACTATCTGCTGCCTGGAACCCCTATGCTATTTACTGCTCTGACTGCTGCACTGGAAACGGCTTTTAATGCTTGGTTAAAATTGGATGGTGAGGCTCTGCCACGTTTACAGGCGCTTCAAGGCCGGATTATTGCCTTCCATATCACCAACCCCTCACTACAGCTTTATTTCATCCCCACACCAGACGGTGTGAATGTTCTGAACCATTATGACTGTGAACCAGATGTCACACTGACTGGCTCAGCATTGGCATTTATGCGTTTATCCGGCGCAGAAGATAGCGCGAAAGCCATGTTGGAAAACCGCATTCAGGTCGATGGTAATATGGGCGTTGCGGAGCAATTCAGTGGGGTGATCAGTGACCTTGATGTCGACTGGGAAGAACTACTATCGCATGCTGTTGGGGACATTGTGGCGCATCAGGCCGGACAATTGGCACGCGAAGGTAAAGGCTGGCTGGATGATACCGCTCAGGCTATGCGCATGAATACTTCGGAGTATTTACAGGAAGAAAGTCGTTTACTGCCTGCTGAAGCAGAGATCAGTGCACACATAAATCAGGTAGACACTTTGCGTAGTGACATCGACCGGATCGATGCACGAGTGCAACGCCTGCAAGCTCAACTCGATAATCATGATGATACTCATGAAAAAACGGCACCCGCAAGCATAAAAGTCTCCGACTTTCACAGTAACCACACAGACGGACAATAAGCCAGGATGAGACTTTTGATTCGCCTATTGCGGTTGATAACTATTATGCGGGTGTTTATCCGTCATGGTCTTGATGAATTACTATTCAAGATTCCTTATCTACGTCCGGTCAGTTTTATCTATAGGATTCTGCCGTGGAACTGGGGCAAAAAAGAAACACGCTCGCGGGGTGAGCGCATCCGGTTAGCACTGGAAGACCTTGGCCCTGTTTTTATAAAGCTGGGGCAAATGCTATCGACACGCCGTGACCTGCTGACGGACGATTTGGCAGATGAATTAAAGTTATTGCAGGATCGTGTGCCCCCCTTCCCCGGCGAAGAAGCCCGGATGCTCATTGAGACCGCATTTAAAAAGCCGGTAACGGACATTTTTCAATCTTTTGAAACCGAACCGATGGCCTCCGCCTCAGTAGCACAAGTACACGCCGCAACCCTGTGGAGTGGCGAAGATGTAGTCATTAAGGTGCTACGTCCCGGTATCGAGAAAACCATCCGTCAGGACATCGAGCTGATGTACATCATGGCCCGTCTGCTACAACGCTACTGGAAAGAAGGTAAGCGCCTGCGCCCGGTCGATGTGGTACGGGAATACGAAAAAAACATCATTGATGAACTGGATATGCAGCGTGAAGCCGCCAATGCCAGCCAGTTAGGGCGTAATTTTGAAGGCTCGGATGATCTGTATATTCCAAAAATTTATTGGGATTACACACAGCCCAATATGATGGTGATGGAGCGTATACGCGGGATACCGGTGGGTAATGTTGATGAATTAATAGCGCACAATATTAACTTCAAACGTTTGGGGGAACGTGGGGTCGAGATCTTTTTTACACAGGTTTTTCGCCATAACTTTTTCCATGCTGATATGCACCCAGGCAATATTTTTGTTGATCCCGCCAACCCTGAAAATCCACGTTATCTGGCGGTGGATTTTGGTATAGTCGGCACTTTGTCACCAGACGATCAGCGTTATCTGGCGGAAAATTTCCATGCCTTTTTTAATCGCGATTACAAGCGCGTAGCCGAACTGCACGTTGAATCTGGCTGGGTGCCATCGACCACACGGGTGGATGAATTTGAATCCGCCATTCGCTCAGTGTGCGAACCCATCTTCCAGCAACCGATCAGCCAGATCTCTTTTGGTAATTTATTATTGCGCCTGTTTCAGACTGCCCGCCGCTTTAATATGGAAGTGCAACCACAGTTGGTTTTGCTGCAAAAAACGCTGTTGAATATTGAAGGGTTGGGCCGGCAGCTTTATCCGGATCTGGATTTGTGGACAACGGCTAAACCCTTTATTCAGCGCTGGATGGATGAGCAGGTCGGCGTGCGGGCATTGTTGAAAGGTGCTCAATATAACCTGCCTAAACTGCTGGAGAATATTCCTTATATGCCGAACTTGTTGTTTGATGTGGTGAAGCAAGCCAGTCAGCAACAAATGAAAATGCATTGGGAATCGCAACAATTGGAGCAGATTCAGCAGCAGATGGAACGGAATCAGCGCAGTACCCTATGGACTGTTGCCGGAGGGGCTTTGTTGATTACGGCGACGTTAACTACGACCTCTCCTTTGCTGCCCATGATAATGGGAATGTCGTTGCTGAGCTGGGTATTTGGAGTGGGTGGGTTAGTCTTGTTAATGTCGGGATTAGTTCGCCGCTGATACAGCGTCGACACTTGTCGGCAGCGGCACCCCTATCAAGCAATACTCAAAACACTGGTAACCACCATTCAGTAAGATTAAAATCAGCTTTTTTTGCATAGGGGAGTCGACATGGAAGCGAGAGTTAAATGGCTGGACAATATGAGTTTTGTCGGTGAGTCAGGCAGTGGCCACTCTATTGTCATGGATGCATCACCTGATGTTGGAGGGCGGGATCTGGGCGTCAGGCCTATGGAAATGTTACTGCTGGGTTTAGGAGGTTGCGCTTCTATTGACGTTGTGATGATTTTGCAACGTTCACGTCAGGATATTAAGGATTGCACGGTGCAAATCTCCGCAGAACGGGTAGATACCGAACCCAAAGTCTTCACCAAAATTCACCTGCATTTTGTGGTCGAAGGCAATAACCTTTCCGCTGACCGGGTTAAACGGGCTATCAGCCTGTCGGCTGAAAAATACTGTTCCGCCTCATTAATGCTCGGCAAAACAGCAGAAATCACCCATGACTTTGAAGTCCTGGAGTTAGGTAGTTCTTGAAAAAAAGTCATCAAAAGCAGATCCGTCTACATGGTTTTAACAATCTGACCAAAACCCTCAGTTTCAATGTATACGACATCTGTTATGCCAGCAGGCCCGAACACCGGGAAGAATACCTGGCATACATTGACGAACAATACAACGCAGAAAGACTGACCCATATCCTGACCAATGTTGCCGATATTATCGGTGCAAAAATCCTCAATGTCGCCAGACAGGATTACAAACCACAAGGTGCCAGCGTTACCCTTCTGGTTTCGGAAGAACCTGTGTTAACGGCAAAACAACGGGAAGATGCTGCTGCGCCCGGCCCGCTACCGGATGATGTGGTTATGCACCTGGACAAAAGCCATTTGACAGTGCATACCTATCCGGAAAGCCACCCGGATAACGGCATCAGCACCTTTCGTGCCGATATTGATGTATCTACCTGCGGCCGCACCTCGCCGCTTAAAGCATTGAATTATTTGATTCACAGTCTTGAGTCGGATATTGTGATCATGGATTATCGGGTGAGGGGTTTCACCCGCGATATCAAAGGCAAAAAACACTTTATAGATCATAAAATTAATTCCATACAGAATTTCATGGCTCCGGATACCCAAAGACGTTACTCAATGATTGACGTTAATGTGTATCAGGAATCTATTTTTCATACCAAAATGCTACTGAAAGACTTTGACATGGATAGCTACTTATTCGGAGTGGGTAAATCGGGGTACACCGACAAAGAGTTGGTAGTGATAGAACAACGTTTGCGCAAGGAAATGTCAGAGATTTTTTATGGCAGGAATACCAGGGCAATATAAGCACTTCAACGTGCTTGATGATTTTAGAGGGAGTTACATTGCTAAAATGATAATTAAAAACCAAAAACTACTGATATTTGGGTTAGGCAGTTTATTGCCCATTATACTAGGGGGCTGCGCTTCTCCGGAAACAGTCAAACCGAATGTCAGCAACACAGTTGCAAAATCGGGGAATACTTACGTTATTCAACGGGCTTCCATACACACACCCGCTACTGACCGTCAATGGCAACAGCGTAAAGCTGCACGCGCCCAACAACTGGCAGCTAAACGTGCACACTTATTATCTGCTGCAAAACGGCGCGCGCAAACAGCTTCCGTTAAGTCGCACCCTAAGCCGGTTACTCGCAGCACTAAACACAATGCTCAAACTGCCAAAGCAATTCAACAGCAAAGTGCATCACGTGCTCAATATCAGGCACGTTACAAAGCCAAACTACAAGCTGCCGCAAAACGCCGGGCCGCCAGAGCCACACCGGCAAAAAAACCACGTACAAACCAAAAACCTCAGTTATCACGCGCACAGCTAGCAAAAAACAAAGCGCGGGCAGCACAAATTTCCCGTGCTCAGTGGGCAAAAGACAAAGCCCGCTTAGCTCAGCTAAAAGTTGCTAAGAAACAGCACACACCCCGGAAAACACCCGTTACTTCACTTCGTCAACAATACATTCAGCGCTGGGAAAAAGAACAGGCCAGGAAGAAACTCGAGAGGGAAATTGAGTCAAAAAAGGCTGACATCACCGTAGAGCGCGTCATTCACAATGCAAAGAAACAGATCGGCACTAAGTACGTTTGGGGCGGTGCATCCCCGAAAAAAGGCTTTGATTGCAGCGGCCTGGTACAACACTCCATGAAAAAAGGTGCCGGTATAAAAGTACCCAGAACAGCCGCCGAGCAGTATAAAGCTGCTGTCAAAGTCCCGGCACAACAAGCCAGCAGAGGCGATTTAGTCTTTTTTAAAACCCGTGGTAAATCGGTCAGCCATGTGGGCATATACCTGGGCGGCAACAAGTTTGTACACGCACCTCGCACAGGGCTTAGAGTCACTACCACTAAATTATCAGGTTACTGGAAACGGCGTTTCGTAGGATTCGGGCGTATTCCCGGGGCCTGCAAAGTACCTATTTAAAGAACGATTGGGTACAGAGCGTTATTCTGGTGCTCTGTACCCTTACTGGTTACCCATAAATTCAAAAGCTGCAAACAGCGCCACTGATCCGTACTGAAAATCTTACAGCGCTGCTTGAGTTCAAGTGTCAGGGCCGAATATCCAATCTTCTAGCCACACAATAATTATTAACCTTCTTTGCATTGTCCACACGTACGGAAATTTTTTTATCAAGAGCCAGTGCGACTAATGCAGTGGCATACGCCCTATTTCCTTCTCCAGGATCACTGAATTTACCATCGCAATCAAGACTCACCCAGCCGTTGTTTGGGCAGCCATTGGCAATCTTGGTTGATATTTGAACCATACAACCACCATATAAGCCGGTTTCAGTCAGTGTTCTGGTAATCTTCCCAGTTTTCCAGAAAGTGGCGGACAAGGCATTAGATGAAAGACCTAATAGCATAAGGCTGATAAATAATACCAACCATCTTTTGGCAATGTTCACGATAAAGTTTCCTTCCGGGTTTTAAAATTATTCAAAGTCAGTATCTCTTAAATTTATATCAGTCAACTCATTATAAGAATCCATTATTTCGGTGGCTTCAAGAGTATTCGGGCTATCATAGAAGCTGCTATCTGACACCCCGGATTCCAGGACACCCGCCGCAGTATTATCGTATGATTCCTCCAACTGTTTAAGCTCATGAGGAATCACGGCTTCAGCATCTTCTGCAGTAACTGCTTCAATAGCGCCTGAGTAGCGATCTTGCTCAGAATCATCCGTTAATGGTTCGGCATATAAATCCTGTTGGATTTGCAAGGCAGGGTGTAAGCTGTCAAACGATAGCTCAAGTGCTTTCAAACTGTCAGGAACAACCACTGTATCCGGCAATGTAGCGGGTAAATCATTTTTCACGCTGCCTTCCCCATTTTGTTGCATTTGCTGCTCGTATAGCTCATCGGGGGATGGAATATTGCCGAATGTATCAACCGCCATATTTGTTGTTATGGTTGACCTCAGCTTGCGTTGTTGGCTATTGATTGCTGAAGATTTACGTCCATTACTGTCCTCGTCAATCACCAACATATAATTAATGATGGCCGATATTGCGGCTCCCAAATTGTAATCATACTCCCACCAAGGCTCTTCCACGGTTTCCTGAAACGTCATTGCCGCATCGTATTTGGGTGCAGCTGCGCGGGATTGTTGCAGGGATTCTTTAATGCCCCAGCTGCCATACTGGTAATAAGATTGTGGCTGGGTATACAAAGTAAAGAGTGCTGTGCCTTTATCCGCAAGAGCATGCCAGCCATTAAGCAGATCAAGGTAACGTTGCTTCATCCGTGGATCCCGGTTGGCTTCAAAAAATAATGCTCTTAGTCTTTCCTTGTTTACAGCATTTTCAAATGGATCGAGCAACTCTGGGAAATTTCCCGCGATAACAAGGTTCTGCCCACCCTCATAAGCCAATAAGCTCACGTTGTTTTCGTTTGCGATCTCTGCCTGTTTTTCTATCTTACGCAAGATGCCTTTTAGGCCATTTGGTGAAGGCTCCCAATCAATGACAGCAAAAATATCATCCACATCCTGCACATCAGGTAGCAGCATAGGAGCATTGGCACAGTCGTATTCAGCAACAATACAACCTGAAAAGTAAGGAGCTATGGCTAGTGCATCAACTTTTAAATTTCCGGCTACATTTTGAAAAGCCAGGATTTTTTCTGACAAAATAGTGTCGCCTTGAAAGCCAGAGAGAGTACGAACTAGCCGATTTGTTCCTTTGAAAGCTGTTTCCCATAAGTCAAAAATTTCTACAGAACGCTTCGAGTAATAGCGCAGTCTGGCAAAGTAATTTTCATCTCGGTTTAGACTGCCTTGAAAATCACTGGGGATCGTATTGTAGCCCTGTTCGATGCCTTTTAACTGAGCATAGTGAAAACCGATGAAGCCGCTGTTCCAAACCTCATTGGAATATTCCAGATAGATTTGTAAATCCGGACTGAGGTTTTGATAAACATATTCCGCGAAATGACTTACATAGTCATCAGTGGCGGCGTGGTGCATGTTAAACCACGGGTTTATATTGAGTTGATTCACCAGCTCAACAGCCACTTCAACGGGGACACCCTGCCGTGGTACGGGGTTTGTTACATAAGATTGAGTAGAGAGTGAGGTTTTAGCGGAGCCACCCCACGCCGCATCGCTTAACAGAGGGCGACCCTCCCAGGTGACCGGGCGTGTAACACACGAGGTAATAAACTGACCTGGATTGTTACCATCAAGACAATGTGACCTGCCCGGACTCGCAGCCAGTAAATTCATCAGCCTGATGGTATTGAAGTCTTTCATGAAATTCAGGTAATCAGGATTGAAGACAACCTGATTACGGTCATTTTTCAACTTATCAACGAAGGACTGATAAGGTTGATCAGCAGAACAGGACGATGCACCTGAGACCCGTGTATGAACATTCAGACCACAGATCCCACCCGGCATGATGAGCCGAATATTTTTAATGTAGTTACCATTTCCTTCCGAAATACCCGCCACAACAACACTGATGTGCTGAGTGGAGGGGCTTATAGTGATGGTGCGTCCTTGATGACCATCATTGGCTAATTCTGTGGGTAATGGTTTAACGGTAACATTGCTGCTGAATCCAATCTGCCCGCTACCTTCATAAAGCAGGATATAGTCCCCATAAGGGATAGAATCAGCCGGAATATTTTGCATCAGGTAAGTACGTGCAACACCATCAGTGGCGATACTATTTGGCCAGCCGTGCTCATCCACCGTGATGCCACTTGATAACTCCTGGAATGGGCGAGCGGTGCGAAATAGATCGACAAACATCAAAGCGTCGCCAACAATCGAGCTTTCTGGCTGAGCGGCCTCGGTATTGATACCTAAAGAAGGGGAAAACGTGCTACCAGTTCTTGCCTGTTTGGTTGGCTCTGCAATTGTATTTTGGTTACTTTGATTCAGAGGTACTTCTTCAGACCCACAAGCAGCTAGCAAAAACAAAGATAACAGGCCGGCGATTAGATTTAAACCTAGAGATGTTATCTTTTTAGGAATTCCCACAGTATTTTCAACCCAACATAATAAATTTCACTCTATACTATTTTTATAAGACCGCCGTGTAAATAAATACTGCGTTTTTATTATACTTATAATTGGAATAAAATATGTTTATTCCGTCATTATGGGAAATACATTTCAACATATCATCAGTCTGAAAAATTCTAATAAGCCTGTTTCTAAAGTGTATATAATTTAACAGACAATAAATTGCGAAAAGAGATTTCTACATCAAACCTATAATTTTTCCAGCCATGCACTGACTAATTCGGTCAACTCATCCCCCTTATCTTCGAAATAATGATCAGCACCAGACAAAACTGCCTGTTCTGATTTCGCATTTCCACCCGCCTGAATTAACTTCAGGCGCTCCGGGGCCATCTTAATCACAGCAGGGTATTCATCCTCACCATAGACATCAAAAACCGGCACAGTCAGCTTATCCAGTGGAAAAGGTTCCGCCATAAACTGCTTATAATCCGTCGCCCCCATACCCAAACCAACGAAAGCATCAATACCGGCTTCCCCGTGTTTGCGCACCCAATCCATAGCCATGTGCCCACCACAACTGTGCGCAATCAATACAACCGGTGAAATCCCTTGTTCCTTAATATGCTCCAAAGCAGCAATGATACGTAGGTTTGCATTAGGAAAAAGCGGCACATAATCATAATATTTCGCCTGTTTTTCCAACACCGGCATCTGAATAGACAGTGTTGTCCAGCCCTGCTCCGACAAACCAACCCGCAATGGGTTAACCACATCAGCCCAATCAGGGTGAAAACCACGGCCATGGAGAATAACGGCTGCACCTTTAGGTTCATCAGCATCAGTCCGGATTGCCATAAAATCATTTGTGCCGTCATGCAGGTCAACAACTTCACCATCAAAAATTGCATCACGAATTTCATCATCCAGGCGTTTTTCACGCGCATAATCCGGCGCAGCTTTATTCCCTACAACCAGTGAATCAGGTTTATTTTGCTGTGTTGTATCAGCATAAAGATCCGCCATAGTCGCCGTTAACACTACAGCGCTAATCAGGATGCTCAATGCCCGGGAAATTTTTACATGGACGGTGGCGAATCTGCTCATTCTGTCTCCTCATTCTGATAACTTTTTATGCGTACTTATCACTGCACATCTGCTACCATCTTGCGCAGCCGTGAGATTCACAGTAACTCGCCTGCAGGAATCTACACCCCGCAGCATAGAAGTCTTCGACTTCTACCGTATAATACGGCCAAGATCAGGGCTTTCGATTTTCTGGATGAATACATTCATAATAATCGATTGGAATGTTTAGCCTTGATCCTCTAAATTATCATAAAATTTGTTTCTTTTGTTAAACCACCCTACAACAGGAGTTCTCACATGGAACTGAAAGGAAGTAAGACCGAACAGAATTTGAAAGATGCGTTCGCGGGCGAATCTCAGGCTAACCGTCGTTATCTGTACTTCGCAGCAAAAGCTGACGTAGAAGGTTATAACGATGTTTCTACTGTATTCCGTTCAACTGCTGAAGGCGAAACAGGTCACGCACACGGCCATCTGGAATACCTGGAAGAAGCGGGCGATCCGGCAACTGGTCTGCCAATTGGCGCGACAAGCGACAACCTGAAAGCAGCAATCGCTGGTGAAACTCACGAATATACCGATATGTATCCTGGTATGGCTAAAGAAGCACGTGACGAAGGTTTCGACGAAATTGCTGATTGGTTTGAAACACTGGCTAAGGCTGAGCGTTCACACGCTAACCGTTTCCAGAAAGCATTGGATAATCTCGACGATTAATCCACTGTTAGATTAAAGTATTGCAGTGAAAGTCACTGACTTTCATGCTTGGGGTAAAATTCCCCCCTATCCGTTATACTTTAATTTGCATCAGACTACCGGGTTCTCCGGTGGTCTGAATAAATAGTTATTCATATTCACTCGCCACACCAAAGCAGACATTCAGGAATACTATCAATGGCCACCTCAAAACGTGAAGGCAGTCTTCAAGCACCTACTCGCCACGCGCTGGACTGGAAAAATCCGGAGTTTTATAACGAAGATGCTGTGATGGACGAAATGGAACGGGTATTTGACCTGTGCCACGGTTGCCGCCGCTGCGTTAGCTTGTGTAATTCATTCCCTACCCTGTTTGATCTGGTCGATGAATCTTCCACCTTTGAAGTGGATGGCGTTGATAAAAAAGATTACTGGCAGGTGGTTGATCAGTGCTACCTCTGCGACCTATGCTACATGACCAAATGCCCTTACACACCGCCGCACGAGTGGAACATTGACTTCCCTCACCTGATGCTGCGTGCGAAGGCGATTAAGCATAAAAAGGGCGAAACCAAATCACGCGATAAAATATTAAGTGCCACTGATACAGTAGGCAAGTTAGCCAGTATTCCGGTGGTGTCACAAGTCGTGAACACCATGAATAAAAATACCACTTTCCGCAAAGGTCTGGAGCAAGTGCTGGGTGTACATCCTAATGCCACCATTCCTGAATACCACAGCAACACCGGGCGCAAGCGCCTGGCGGGTGATCACGCTAATCTGACACGCGCCGAAGTGCCATCAACACCTGCTGGCCGCACGCAGGGCAAGGTTGCTTTATTCGCCACTTGTTATGGGAATTATAACGAGCCGCATATTCTGGAAGATCTGGTAAAGGTCTTTAATCACAATAACATTCCGGTCACCTTACTCAATAAAGAGCAGTGCTGTGGCATGCCGAAGCTGGAACTGGGTGATCTGGAAGCGGTAGAGGCTGCTAAGGAAGTCAACATACCGGAAATGATCGAAATGATTGATCAGGGCTGGGATATTGTTGGGCCGGTACCTTCTTGTGTGTTGATGTTTAAGCAGGAATTACCCTTGATGTTCCCTCATGACGAAGATGTGCAACGTGTAAAACAGCATATTTTTGACCCGTTTGAATACCTGATGATGCGTGAAAAAGAAGAGCTGCTGAATAAAGAATTCAAGAAGCCATTGGGTAAAGTCAGTTATCACGCTTCCTGTCATTTGCGTGTGCAAAATATTGGTTATAAAACCCGCGAAGTGTTATCGCTAATTCCGGATACCAAGTTGGAATTGCTGGAGCGTTGCTCCGGCCACGACGGTACTTATGCGGTGAAAAGTGAGTTCCATGATATTTCGATGAAAATCTGCCGCCCGGTGTTTAACAAGGTGAAGAAAACGGAACCGGACTATTATGGTAGTGACTGCCCTATGGCGGGACACCAGATTGAAAATGGTTTGGGTGATGATGCGAAAGCGCCTACCCATCCGATGACCATGCTTAGAATTGCTTACGGCCTTTAAGGCCCGGAGAAAGACATGAAAAAACTGGATCGTGCAGGCTTGATGAGCCTGGAAAAATATTCCGAGGTGCGTAACGATTTCCGCACCAAAGTCATGGCACATAAATTAGACCGTAAAATCCATATTGGCCCGAATGCCACTTTGTATTTTGAAGATTACCTGACCATGCAATATCAGGTGCAGGAAATGCTGCGTATTGAGAAGATCTTTGAAGCGGATGGTATCGCGGAAGAACTGGAAACTTATAACCCGTTAATTCCGGATGGCTCCAACTGGAAAGCGACCTTTATGATCGAGTTTCCGAATGAAACCGAGCGTAAGGAATGGCTGGGTAAGCTGATTGGGATTGAGAAGAAGACTTGGGTGCAGGTGGCTGGTTTCGACAAGGTTTATCCGATTACTAATGAAGATCTTATTGAACGTGAGACTGAGGATAAAACTTCTTCTGTGCACTTTATGCGCTTTGAACTGACACCGGATATGTTGGTGGCTGCGCGTGATGGCACTGCGCTGACTATGGGTATTGAACACCCTGCGTATGATTATGTTGTTGAAGTGAGTGATGCTAGCCGGGCTTCTTTGGCTGCTGATTTGGGTTGATTTAAAGCAACCCCTCCCCAACCCTCCCCTTATCAAGGGAGGGTGCTTAATTCCAACTTTCCGGGCGGGGCCGGAACAGTTAATCTGTAGAGATTCGTCAGCTACATGGCTTCAATGATTCAGAAATTGATGATTTACTGGATACATTGCTGCTGCTAGCCAGAAAACTTGCCATCTACTTCCGGTTACGCCCAAACCTGAATGATGAAGGCGATAATCTGGTTTTTGAATACGCGTTCACCAGCCGTAGCGATCATCTGATTACATCGAACACAAAAAAATTTCAGTAAAGGGGAATGGTTAGGCGCAACTTTTCAGTTGGTATACCCCGCCAATTCTGCGAACAATGGAGAAGCCGTTGGGGAATATGATGCCAAATAAGAGGAGCAAGCCTATCGAGCACCTAATACAAACCAAACTAGACACCTATCCACCTCAGGCAAAGAAAAAACTACTAACGCTGAGAACCCTAATCATCGATGTCATTGAAACAAACGACTTGGGTGACTATGAAGAAACACTGAAATGGAACGAACCCAGCTATCTGGTCAAAGGTGGCAGTACAGCGCGCATTGATTGGAAGCCAAAAACGCCGGAGCAGTATTTCGTCTTCTTCAATTGCAGCACGAAGCTAGTCGATACCTTTCGCGAACTCTATTCTGATGTGCTGACGTTTGATGGCAACCGGGCAATCGTCCTGAACTTGAATGAACCATTGCCCACCGATGCTTTGCAGCATTGCATAGAGCTGTCGCTAAAATATAAAAGCATCAAACATCTGCCATTATTGGGGGCATAACACCGGGTGGCAGTTACCCAGTCGCACTACATTAATTGGTCACTCAGATAATTCCGACAACGCTTTGTATTACACGCCACACACTCTAAAATACCCCCCACTACTCACAATAACTGATACCTGACATTGACTGACTCAACACCGACCACCGTGAACAAACAAAACATCAGCACCCTGCATAAAAAAATCAATGACTGCATGGGTGCAGACCGCTTTCGCCTGCGCCGCCAGTTACAACAACTGGAGCGCAAACCGGATGAGCAACGTTTAGTTCAGTGGTTACAAAAAGCCGAAACCTCAGCAAAACGGCGTGAACTACGTGCTGCCAATGTCCTTAAACCGGAATACCCCGATGACCTTCCCGTCGCCCAGCGCCGTGAAGAAATCATCAAGGCCATCAAAGAAAATCAGGTCATCGTTATTTGTGGTGAAACCGGCTCAGGCAAAACCACCCAGCTGCCAAAGATGTGTCTGGATGCCGGGTTGGGAATTAACGGTTTTATCGGCCACACCCAACCACGCCGTCTGGCCGCCCGCACAGTCGCCGCTCGTATCGCCGAAGAACTCAAAAGCCCGTTAGGCCAACAAGTCGGCTACAAAGTACGTTTCACCGACAAAACCCAGAAAGACAGTTACATCAAACTGATGACTGATGGCATTTTGTTGGCTGAAATCCAGCGCGATCGCTTTCTGAATGATTACGACACGTTGATTATTGATGAGGCCCACGAGCGCAGTCTCAATATTGATTTCCTATTGGGCTACCTCAAGTGGTTGCTACCGAAACGCCGTGATCTGAAGCTGATTATTACCTCTGCGACCATCGACCCGGAACGCTTCGCTGAGCACTTCACCGGTGCGCCGATTATTGAAGTATCGGGCCGCACTTATCCGGTTGAAATACGTTATCGCCCCTTGGTGGATGTGGAAGGCGAAGATGAGCGCGATCAGACCGAAGCCATTCTGGAGGCAGTGGATGAGCTGGGCCGGGAAAGCAGCGGTGATGTATTGGTGTTTCTGCCGGGTGAACGTGAAATACGCGAAACGGCTGAAGCACTGCGCAGACACTTATCACCCGCAACCGCCGTGCTGCCGTTATTTGCACGCTTATCAGCCGAAGAACAACACCGTATTTTTGAGCCACATGGCCAGCGCCGGATTGTACTGGCGACCAATGTAGCGGAAACCTCGCTGACAGTTCCGGGCATTAAATACGTGATTGATGGGGGTCATGCGCGTATATCCCGTTACTCGTGGCGTGCGGGTGTTCAACGTCTGCCCATTGAGAAAATATCACAGGCCTCAGCCAATCAGCGCTCCGGTCGTTGTGGTCGTGTCTCGGCGGGCATCGCTATCCGGCTGTATTCCGAAGATGATTATCTGGCCAGGCCAGAGTTCACTGAGCCGGAAATTCTGCGCACCAATCTGGCCTCCGTCATCCTGCAAATGGAAATCATGCAGCTGGGTGATATCGAGAAATTCCCGTTTGTGGAAGCGCCGGATGTGCGCCTGATCCGTGATGGTTACAAGCTGTTATTTGAAGTGGGCGCGGTTGATAAAGATTATCGCCTCACACAAATGGGACGGATGATTGCGAAGTTACCGGTCGATCCACGTCTGGGAAAAATGCTGATCACTGCGGAAAAAGAAGGTGTGTTAGCGGATTCTGTGACCATTGTTGCCGCGCTGGCGATACAAGACCCACGCGAACGGCCTATGGAAAAACAACAGGCCGCTGATGAAAAACATTCACGTTTTAAAACGGATGATTCCGACTTCCTGAGTTACCTTAAGCTCTGGGATTATGTTCATCAACAACGTAAAGCCTTGTCCAATAGTCAGTACCGCAAACAGTGTAAACGCGAGTTTTTATCATGGGTACGCTTACAGGAATGGTTCGACATTCACCACCAGATACGCTCTACCCTTCTGGAATCTGACTTTGGTGCGAACCAACTGGATAAGAAGTTTACCTACCATGTACCTGTTGACGATGAAGAGCGTAAATTCAACTTCGACGGCATTCACCGCAGCCTGTTGTCCGGCTTGCTGGGAAATATTGGCCTGAAGGATGAAGACCGTGAATACCTCGGTGCGAATGGCCGAAAATTCATGATATTCCCAGGCTCCGGCCTGAAGAAGAAAGCACCACAATGGATCATGGCATCCGAGTTAGTGGAAACCTCGAAACTCTTCGCCCGCACGGTTGCTAAGATTCAGCCGCAGTGGATTGAGGAATTCGGCGCTCACCTGATCAAACACCATTACACCGAACCGCACTGGGAACAGAAACCCTCCAATGTCGCCGCCTTCGAGCGCACTTCGTTGTATGGCATCACCGTTACCGCAAAACGCAAAATTAGCTTTGGTCACATTGATCCCAAGACCAGCCGTGAAATTTTTATCCGCCATGCGCTGGTCTATGGCGAATACCGTACCCCTGCCCCGTTTTTTCAGCACAATGCTGATCTGGTTTCCGACATTGAGACACTGGAAGCTAAGGGTCGTCGCCGCGACATTCTGGTGGATGAGCAATTATTGTATGACTTCTTTGAGCCACTAATTCCGGAGGGGGTTTTTAATAAACACTCCTTTGAACGCTGGCGCAAAAAGGCTGAGGCTAAGAATCCGAAACTGCTGTTTCTGACCCGTGATTACCTGATGCAACGTGATGCCGGACATGAGCGCAGTGGGCAGTATCCGGATACCTTGTCGGTACAGGGCATGATCCTGCCGCTGCGTTATCATTTTGAGCCGAATGCGGAAGATGATGGGGTGACTGTGCGCGTGCCGTTGCTGGCATTGAATCAACTGTCACCGATTCGCTTTGAGTATCTTGTACCCGGCATGCTGGAAGATAAGGTCACGGAGATGATCCGTAGGCTGCCGAAACAAATCCGCAAGCAATTTGTGCCAGCACCGGACTATGCCCGCGCTTGCCTGGAAGTGGTGAAAGCGAATGAAGGTATGCCGTTACAACAAGCGCTGACTCAGCAATTATTGCGTATGAGTGGCTCGCGGATTGAGGATGAGACCTGGGATCAAATTATTCTGGAAGATCATTTTCTGATGCGTTTTGAAGTCGTTGATGATGGCGGTGCGGTGGTTAAAACCGGACGTAATTGGGATGCATTACGTGGCAAAGTTCAGCAACAGGCGCAACAGGAATTAAAACAGCAACCCACACATACCATTGAAAAACAGGGATTGAGCAAATGGGACTTTGGTGACTTGCCACAGACTCATCTGCTTGATCTGAACGGGATGAAACTGCATGCCTGGCCTGCGTTGGTGGATACCGCTACCGCAGCGGGGCAGCAGAAGATTACCGTTAATATTAAGCTGTTTGATAATGAGGAAGAAGCGGCGCGTGAACACCGGATGGGTGTGTTGCGGCTGTTTATGCTCGCCCTGCCCGGTGATGGGAAAGCGGTGCCGAAACAGATTCCTACGATGCAGAAATTATGCCTGCAATATGCGGCCACCGGAAAATGTGAGGAGCTGAAAAGTAGTATCAACCGTTATGTCTTCCGACAGGCTTATGCGGATTATCTGGATATTCGTAAACAGGATAGCTTTGAGATTGCGCTGGCTGAGGGTCGTACCAAATTGTTCAGTGAGGCTCAGGAATTGGGGCGTTTATTGACCCCGTCGTTTGAGGTTTATCATGCGATTCGCAGGCAACTGAAAGGGCGGATGCAACCCGCTTGGCTGGAGGCTTTGAATGATATTAATGATCAGTTGGCGCATCTGGTTTATGTGGGGTTTCTGGAGGATATTGAACCGGAGGCGCTGCGGCATTTGAGCCGGTACCTTAAAGGGATACAGCGGCGGCTGGAGAAGTTGACTGATGCACCTACTAAGGATCGGGCGTTGCGGGTGCAGATTCAGCCTTATTGGGATAAGTATAAGGTTCAGCGTGGGAAAATGGAGTTTGAGAGTGCTGCGTTGCGGGAGTATCGCTGGATGATTGAGGAGTTTCGGATTTCGTTGTTTGCGCAGGAGTTGGGGACGGCTAAGCCGGTGTCAGGGAAGCGGTTGGATAAGGCTTGGGGGGAGGTTTGAACGTCAACACCATTAATCTTAGAAAAAAGACGCTTGATCTGGAACCTCACGCCTAGGAAAAAATCTATATCTACAGGTAATAGATACTAATTTTAAAGTTTAAAAGGACTTAAAATGACAGTTCCCTCGACATACTCTTCAGATAAGAGTACATATTCAGCTCTAGTGAGAGCGGGAACCACTTCCCTTTTTAACAAAGCAAATAACGACGACAAACATTCGTTTGCTCCTCATGACTTTCCTAACGAAAAAATTCAGCCTGCTGTAGAAACCCAGATCAGAAAATTATCAAGCGAAGGAATGAAACAGCCACTCCAATTAGTAGCCTATATCGAAGAAGGGAAAGCAGGTCATGGTAATCTGATTATCGAAAAAGGAGCTAAAATACAAGGGTATGTAGCTGACATGCCTGATGATTTTGACCCACAAGCAAAACAAACGAAAACCCGTAAGTGTGGGCAGATTAATCAGAATTCTCAGTCAGGGGAACCCGCCACCATATGTGTGGGTTCGGATAACCAAATACCTGAAGAAGGTGATGTGGATTTTGTAGCCATCGACAATAAATGGCATAAGATCAGGTCAGGCACAGCAGTTGTCAGCAAAGATGAAAAAACTAATGAGCAATCTATTGAACCCAAAGGACTAGACTTATGGTCACCTTATGGAGTACACCCTAACACAAGTTGGGATACTGAAAAATCGATAAAAGACAACCTTTCTCGTTCAGGGAGCGTCGTTCATGAGGTCAATAACAACCCTGTATTTTGGTCTGATCCACCCATATCTACTGAACCAGCCCAATACCTAAACAGACTGAATGAAGAGACACACATAGGCCCACTTCCTGTTCCTCCTCCTTCAATTCCACAAATGAGACCAGAGGAATAAATGCATGCTAATTACTGTAGCAATCCTCGCCATACTCTGTGCCATACTGACCATAGGTTTACGCCTGTTTCCAATACCCGACAGGGGACAGAAATGGTTATCATTTTTCGTGTGGAGCACACCTGTATTTGTTGCGGTAATTTTTGAGCTAACGCCACGAGGCACAAATATTGAGCCTTATTGCTCCACGATGACTCACCAGTACTGGCCAATAGCAACATTGGCCATTTACTCTGGCTTGCTAATAGCAGTTTGTTTGCTCTTACAACAATACAACCGAATAATGGGAAGTCTTTACTTGCTATTGATAGCTTTGCCACTAGCCACTACTCCAGTTTGGGTCAAAACACATTGCTCAGGAGAGAAATCGATACTTCTGGCGGACAGCATTCAAGGTTTAGTAATGTTGATAGCATTCCCTCCTGTTTCAATCATCCTGGGGGGAATTCTATTGCTTTATCTTGGCATAAGTGCTTGGAAAAACCGGCAGCTAATCTACCCTGGGGTGGCTTTGCTTTCAGTATTTTTGTTGCTACAGCATCACGCTATTCGTGACTGGTTTCGCTTTATCCTTGAGGTCTAAGGTAAAATCAATACTGAAACCCTTCACTTTGACCAAGAAATCTCTATTTCCCTATCGCTAGCCACACAAACCCTCAAATAAAGATTGATCAAGCTTTGATAAGCAACACCCTTCGATCCGGCCATATTCTTGAAATAGCTAATCGTATCGTCACCGAGCCTGATAGTGATCTGCTTCTTCAGACGCTTGGCATAAGGATTCGGTTTTGAATCCGAAAAATCATAACTTTCTCTCATGGCTTGAACCCTTCATATTGAAACTGTTCTTTCATGGCTCATGCTAGGTAAAGCAGCTACCACCCACACAGAATAGCGACGATTCAGCAAACCACTGCGAAATAGTCAGCTATTCATTTGCCGAAAACCCGTCCACTAAACGCCTGCCAACCAATCACATCAACCCCACTACGCTCATAATTATCCTCACCCCCATGCACCAACCAAGGCATCAGTGCCTCATCACCCGCAAACTTAGCCGCCTTTTGCCCGGCCTTAATATAATCACTAGTCACCGTCGCCCCAGACTTAATTTCAACAGGCTGAAGCTTGCCTCCCTGCTCATAAACAAGATCCGCCTCCACCCCATTATTATCCCGCCAGAAATACAAATCAGCAGCCTCACCCGCGTTATAACCAGCCTTCAGCGCCTCACCAATCACCCAGGTTTCAAACAACGCCCCCCGCAGCGGATGCAAAGCAAGCACCTCCTCCGAGCGAATACCCAATAACCAACACGCCAAACCGGTATCCACAAAATACAATTTAGGTGTTTTCACCAAACGTTTACCAAAATTCTTGTGATACGGCGGCAATAAATACACCAAGTCACTCGATTGCAACACCGACATCCAGGCCTGAGCAACTTTATTAGTCACGCCCGCTTCACCCGCCAGCGCATTTAAATTCAACAAACTACCAGTACGTCCCGCACACAAACGTAAAAAGCGCTGAAAAATAGTGAGATCCTGAACATTCACCAACTGCCGTACATCGCGCTCAACATAAGTCGCGATATAACTGGCAAACCAATCTTGCGGATTGATCGTTTGTGCATGCAGTGCGGGATAACCGCCCGTGAGCAATACGGAATTAAGGCTGATTTCAGACAACTTGGGAATTTCCCCAGCGGATAAAGGCAGCAAACGTGTCGCACCCGCACGACCAGCTAATGACTGCGATACGCCCGCTAACAAACCAAACTGCTGCGAACCTGTGAGAATAAATCGCCCGGCCTGTCGGTCATCGTCTACCATGCCCTGAAGATAAGAAAACAAATCCGGCCAACGCTGTGCCTCATCAAAAATGGCACCTTTTGTAAAACGCTGAAGAAATCCTTTCGGGTCTTCCTCCGCGAATAAGCGCTCCGAAAGATCTTCCAACGTGACATAAGGCTTATCAGCGAATAACTCACGAACCAAGGTGGTTTTACCAGATTGCCGTGGGCCAGTAACCGTTACAACCGGAAAGGATACAGCAAGGCGATGGAGGGTATTCTTCAGTTTTCTAGGTATCATTTCATACAATCATTACTTATTTAACATAAATTGTATAGAATAATGAGCTACTGGTCACCCACTTTAGAAAATATTGTATAATCCACCAAAAGCGCTACCACCCAGTAGTTAACTCAACCCACAGAAGAATCGACCGTGCAAAACCACCCCACATGCCAAACACACGACTGCAACGAATCCCCCATCCTCAACGGCCTGTGCGACAAACACTACCTGAAACAAATGCAGCAGAAATTCGAGCGGGAGCTAACTATTGAGGCTATCCACACCGGCCTGATTGATGGTGAACCACCCAAACAGGAAGGGCTTAGCACAGAACTACAACAGGTAAAAATCTGGTGGGCTAAGGCCTACGACGCGTTTAGCCGCGACACGATAGACAGCGATTTTCAGGAAGAAACCGAACAGGTACCGGAGTGGTGCATCACCATCGCCAAAGCCATTATCGACGAAGAAAGGGCCTGCAAAGAAGCGCATAAACCCGACTCATTCCTCAACTTTGAAAAACGCCATACCTTGGGTTTTTTCAAGAATATGGAAGCAGGCTTAATGAGCAATGGTGATCAACGCACAGCCGTATAGCACTTCGACGCTTGCCTGCTTACCAAGGTATTACCGGAAGTGCTGATAGCGCCCACAATAAAATTAAGTATATGAATGTATTAAAATATTTCGGCATCGTGAGTTTTCACAACAACAAATAAAAACAGATTAGTACATGATCCAATCTGAACATTGCCGGTTACAACTGATTCAATGGCGGACTTTTTAACAAAATATGCCCCACATAACGAGCACCCTGCTCTGTCAGATGACCGCCGTCAAAGCTGATTAACTTAACCTGTGGCGTAAACAATGGGCACTCATTTTCACGCTTACACACCAATGCCTGAATATCGACAAATACCGCTTTTGGCAATCCTTGCCTCATCGTTTGATTGACCTGGCGTTGTGCTCCATGAACCGGATTGCGGAGTTGCCTAAGCTCACTATCTGACATACGCAGGTATTTACGCAGATTCAATTTACCAAAATTCTTGCGCCCGACAACAAAGAGCTTTTGTGGTGCTGTGATTTGCAGATTCTGAACCGTAGTCGGTAAACGTTCCACAGACCACAATTTCCAATTCGCAGCAAGAATAACCACATCGGCTTGCTTAATTTGCGCCATAGCCGCCGCCAACGTGTCAGCTTTCTCACAAATAGGGACGTGCTTTTTTTCTATCAAAGGCTGGATGTTTTCTGACCCCAGATAAAGCCCACAGATAGCCGGGATGCGACGGGTGCTGATTTGATAGCGTTGGTTAAGGTTATTCTCCAGCAAGGCATTGTAAAAATCCTGTGCGTGACTATCACCAATGACCAACATCTTTTTCCGTTTATCACTGGCGACAAAGGGTTTTTGCATCTGCTGAAGAAAACGTTGCCTGACATATTCTCCGCTTTTTACCGGATCGGAAGCTAGCAGAATATCGGCACGCGTATCAGCAGCCAATCCACCAGAAATGACCGTAGTCAACAGGAACAGCAGACCTATGGGTAAGTGTTTTTTCATCCTTACTGTCATGTTTCGCTCCATCAGGGAAGAGATTGTTACCCCATCTACTGTATCTCCGACTTTACTGATTTGGCTTATTGCCCCACTTAAATTAGGATAACAGTGTCCGTCAGCTCCCGACGGAAACGCAGGTATCTATGAGCCGAAAGGGGATCGTAATGAAGATTGATGTGGCACAGAACTCATGCCCTGAATTTATTAAAGGGTCTCATCGCTCCGACGAAACCTCACCACCGTTTCCCGGACTCGATAAGAAACTACAACACGGACAGAAGATAGACACGGAAGAATTTCCGGTGTTCTGGTCGGCTTGAATCACCTTGAAACTAGTCCTATTGCCCGGAATGGATGGCACCGGAGAACTGTTTTCACCACTACTTCAGGTACATCCGGGCAGCATCAGATAAACTGGTTTCACCAGAAAAAGCCGCTGAGTTTAGTAACAGTTTCGGCGAGCTGGCCATCAAAACCATCGCAGGGCCTCATTTCATACTGCAAGCGAACCCGGCGGAATGCGCTGCTGTTATTTCTGAGTTCGTTGCCTGCTTCCATTGTCACTGTCATAACCCTGTTCCTTCAAATACTGGTTATACGGCGAAGTGCCTTGATCATAGAACCCATCCGACCCTTCCGACCACAACCCATCATCACGATCAAAAACATCAAAACCGCATTCAGCCACCCGCGCACCAATAACACTGTCCGGATCAAGCCCCAGCCTTTCCATGCCGTCTTTGTCCGCACGCATATGCGTTTTACCCAATAGCCAGGCATCCATGCCTTGCTTGCGCAGGTGATCACCCAGCGTAACTTCGCCCACTTTCAACGGAATCCCGTTCCAGGAAGCACCGTGGCTATCGACATAGCGCCCCGTGTAAAACTCATCCGCGAAGAGCCACAAACCGGCGACTAGCAATAAGTATTAGTGAAACGCACGCCCCGTTCAGCCAACTTATCCATGTTCGGCGTATGCAGGTGTGGGTGACCGTAGCAACTCAGGTAATCAAAACGGAGCTGATCGAACATAATAAACAGGCTATTTTTGGTCTTATTGGGCACGTGTTAACCTCTTAAATTTTTAGGGCTGGTTGCTTACATAATGGCTGCGGAGCCTTATCCCGCAACTAGTCGCCGCCCACTATCCTGATCAAACAAATGCACCTGATCAGCATTAGCCCCCAGATAAACATCGTCCCCCACTTCAGCCGATATGTCAGCTGCCGTACGGATAATCAGGTCACTAACTTCACCATCCGAGCCATTAGCCACCTGCGCATACACCAACGCATCCGAGCCTAAATGCTCAATGGCAGTAACACGCGCCTTGAGCTGAACCGCACTATTCTCACCCTCACCCTGAACCAACAAATGCTCAGGACGAATACCGTAAATGACTTTATCCCCAGCCTGCTCAAAACCACACACAATACTACTGGCGGGCAGGAAATTCATACTCGGGGAACCCAGAAAACCCGCCACAAATAAAGTATCAGGTTTTTCATATAACGCTTTCGGCGGCCCCATCTGTTCAATGTGCCCACCATTTAACACAATCAATCGATCCGCCAGCGTCATCGCTTCGACCTGATCATGGGTGACATAAATCGATGTGGTAGCTAATTCACGTTGGATACGCTTGATCTCTACCCGCATCTGAGTACGTAATTTGGCATCCAGATTAGACAGCGGCTCATCAAATAGAAATACCTTAGGACTACGTACAATCGCCCGCCCCATTGCGACTCGCTGGCGCTGGCCACCTGATAATTGATTAGGGCGACGTGGCAGATATTCTGTAAGCTGAAGTGATGTAGCAGCAGCATCAACCCGGGTTTTAATCTCGCCCTCAGCCATGCCACGGTTACGCAGCCCATAGGCCATATTGTCATAGACCGTCATGTGCGGATAAAGCGCATAATTCTGGAACACCATCGCAATATCACGCGCCCCCGGCTCTTCACCGGTCACATCACGACCATCAATGTGAATCGTGCCACCAGTAACGCGCTCCAGCCCCGCCACCATACGCAGCAGCGTGGATTTCCCACAACCAGAGGGGCCAACAATCACCAGAAACTCACCCGCTTCAATCGCCAGCGAGATGTCATGAATAATGTTCTGGCCTTTTTTATACTGCTTATTCAGATGGGATAAGGTAATAAAACTCATGAGATTCCTGTTTTTCGCTTACTTTTCACTGTCAACCAGCCCTTTGATAAACAAACGCTGCATAAAAACAATCACCAGAATCGGGGGCAACATCGCCAAAATAGCCGTCGCCATAATAACCGGCCATTCAACCACCTGATCACCCACCGGCAATAACTGCTTGATGCCCATGACAATGGTATTCATTTGCGGGTCAGTGGTAATCAGCAGAGGCCAGAGGTATTGATTCCAACCGTAAATAAATAAGATGACAAATAACGCGGCAATATTAGTGCGCGAAATCGGTATCAGAATATCGAGGAAAAACTTCATTGGCCCGGCATTATCGATCTTAGCTGCCTCAACCAATTCATTAGGCAACGTCATAAATACCTGCCGGAAAAGAAAAGTCGCCGTCGCCGAAGCAATTAAAGGGAAGATCAGGCCAGAGTATGAATTCAATAGCCCGAAACCCGCCACGACTTCATAAGTAGGGACGATACGCACTTCCACCGGCAACATCAGCGTGAGAAATATCATCCAGAAAAAAAACTGTTTGAAACGGAAGTTAAAATAGACAATGGCAAACGCTGATAACAACGAAATAACGATCTTACCAAAGGCAATACCCAGCGCCATCACCGATGAATTCAACAGCATCTTCCACACCGCAACATTCGCACCGTGGTTCCAGGCGAGCGAATAGTTTTCCACAATCTGGTCACCAGGAAGCAACGGCAACGGCGGCACCACCAACGCTGATTGCGGATGAGTAGAAGCGATAAAAGCCAGATAAATCGGAAAGAGAATAATAAACAAACCCACCCAAATAAACAGGTGCGACAAGACAATCCCCCAACCTTGTTTCTGTACCATATTACTCACAGCAAGCCCCTCTACACGCAAACCGAGGCAACAAGGAACAGGACTGTGTGGACAAGGTGGAGGCCGAGGACTGTCTGAGCGCAGCGAGTTCCGCAGGCCGGAAGCTTGCCCACACAGTCCTGTGCCAGTTCAAAAAACCAGCCCTCTCAGGAGCCACACAAAACAACACAAGGTTATTCATAGCCCCCCCCTAGTAGTGAACTTTACGTTCAATAAACTTAAACTGCACAATAGTCAGTAAGCCAACCACAAACAACAAAATCACTGACTGTGCCGCTGAAGACCCCAAATCCTGACTAACAAAACCATCAGAAAACACCTTATAAACCAAAATAGTCGTATCCTGCTGCGGCCCACCACCAGTAATAGTGTGAATCACCGCAAAGGTATCAAAGAAGGCGTAAATAATATTAATCACCAACAGAAAGAAAGTGGTCGGTGATAACAACGGAAAGACAATAGTCCGGAAACGCTTCCAGAAACCCGCACCATCAATCGCCGCCGCCTCAACAATCGAGGCTGGAATGGATTGTAAACCCGCAAGGAAAAACAAGAAGTTATAACTGACCTGCTTCCAGGCTGACGCCAAGACCACCAACGTCATCGCTTCCCCGCCATTGAGCACATGATTCCACTCATAACCCAGCAACTTCAGATAATAAGCCGCCAAACCAATAGAAGGGTTAAACATAAACAGCCACAACACGCCCGCTATCGCCGGAGCAATAGCATAAGGCCAGATAATCAGCGTACGGTAAGCCGTAGCCGCCTTCACCACCCGATCAACCAACACGGCTAACAACAAGGCAAAGGTCAGTGACACCACCGTCACACTAATACTAAAAATGGCGGTGGTAACAAATGAAGCCAGGTAATACGAGTCGCCGACCAGATACTTAAAATTCTCCAGCCCGACAAACTCCGATGACAAACCAAAGGGGTCAGGTAAATACAGTGATTGCCTAATGGCCTCAAACGAAGGCCAAAAGAAAAACACCAACGTAATCACTATCTGCGGCGCTAATAACGCATAAGGCAGCCAGCGATTATGAAACACCACTCCGGTTTTCATCGTTAAAACCCTTACTATTTACTTATTAGCACGCTCAAAACGTCTCAGCAGCTCATCACCACGCTTAACCGCATTATCCAAAGCGTCCTGAGCAGTTTTATCACCACTCCAAACTGCTTCCAGTTCTTCATCGATAAAACCACGAATCTGATCAAATGACCCTAAACGTAAACCTTTTGAATTGGCAGTAGGCTCTTTGGCAGTCATCTGCACAATCGCAATGTCAGTGCCTTTTTCCTTATCATAATAACCGGAGGCTTTAGTCGCTTCATAAGCCGCTAAAGTAATGGGCAGGTAGCCGGTATCCTGATGCCACTTAGCCTGAATATCGGAGGAAGACAGGAAGGTCATTAACTTCGCAACACCCTTATATTCTTCCTCAGAATGGCCCGACATCGCCCACAAAGATGCACCACCGATAATAGTGTTTTGCGGTGCGCCTTCTGTGCCCTCCCAATAAGGCAGCGGACGAATAGCGAAGTCAAATTTGGCTTCTTTCTTCACACCCGCATAACCAGCAGAGCTTTCGGTAAACAACGCACATTCACCGGCACGGAAACGCGCACCACCTTCATTACGACGACCCGCATAAATAAACTTACCGTCTTTAGCCCAATCACCCATCGCCTGGATGTGCTTAACCTGTAACGGGCCATTAAATGACAGTTCGGTATCGACAGCCTCAAAACCATTCGCTTTGCTAGCAAACGGTACATTATGGTAAGCCGACAGATTTTCCAGATGCACCCAACTCTGCCATGCCGTAGTCAGCGGGCACTCCGCACCTTTCTCTTTCAGTGTATCAAGCGCTTTACCAACATTGTCCCAGGTACTCAAATCCATTTCAGGATCCAGACCCGCTGCTTTCAAGGCATCTTTGTTAACGTATAAGACCGGTGTTGACGCATTATAAGGAAGCGACAACATCTCGCCTTCAGGCGTTGTGTAATAGCCCGTAACCGCTTGTAAATAAGCCTTAGGGTCAAGCTCCTCACCCGCATCAGCCATCAACTTATAAACCGGATTAATCGCACCTTTAGCCGACATCATCGTCGCCGTACCAACCTCAAACACCATAAGAATCTGTGGCTGCTCCTTGGCACGAAAAGCCGCAATACCAGCATTCAGAGTCTCAGAATAATTACCCTTATTCGTGGCTACGACTTTATAGTCAGACTGGCTATTATTAAAGGTCTCAACTTGTTCAGCGAGCAAATCCCCTAGTCTGCCTGAAAATGCATGCCACCAGTTGATTTCTGTTTCGGCCATAACGGTAGGTGCGGCGGTGCTTAAAATAGCTGCTGCCATTAAACTTTTGACGAATTTTTTCATAGTGAAACTCCTCCTCAGGATTTAAGAAATCATGCTGCGCAGTAAATCAATGCTGCATGAATTAGAGTAGATTCATTCACTATTGATTGCAATATTATATTTGATCAACCGAATACTGCATCAACAACTCCTGCGACATAAATGACAATGCCCGTTGATGCGTTGACTCTAATTTAACGGGTGGCGCACAGCCTGCTATCTCCGCCTCTAGCCAGCGCAATGCGCACACACACCAACAATCACCTGCTTTCAAGCCAGGAAATCCCAGTTGTGGGCGCGGTGTCACCAGATCATTGCCCTGCTGCAATGAAAACCGTAAAAACGCCTCGGTCACTTCGGCACATATCACATGAGACCCCAGATCCTGCTCATCCGTACGGCAAGAGCCATCACGGAAAAAACCGGTCATCGGATCAAAACAACAAGGCACTAAGGGCTGGCCAAACACATTCCGTGCTCTGGCATCTGGTTTAGTCGGTGTATTCATAATTCTATATCCATAAAATACTGTTCAAGCTCAGCGCCCAATTTCAATAGATTGGCATCCGCCCCCGTCCCAGCGGTCAACATTGCACTCAGTCGGGTACCCTGATAATCATAAGGCAGCGCCAAACTACAACCATCGCCAATATTAGCTAATGTCGTATTGCGCAACGCCAGAAGATTCGTCTGCGTAAAAACATCATCATCCCGCAAACTCGCCATCGTAGGCGGCAGGATGGCCACGGTAGGCATAAACAACGCCTTGCCCGCCAATTCAATGGTCATTCGTTCAACAAATCGCTGGCGTTGATTCAAGGCTTGGCGATATTCCACAGCAGACAACTCATCCGCACGTGTCATCCGGATATGCACACGTGGATCAAACAATGCTGCCTGCTGCTGAAAAGGCTGATCAAAATGCGCCCGACACTCCACCGAAGTCAGTTTCCACGGTGCAATCTCCGGATACTCATCCAGAAAATCCAGCGGCGCGTCAGTGATCTCGACTCCCGCATCAGATAATGCAGCCAACAAAGCCTCAAAGCCCGCCGCCACCAAAGGATCCAGTCCATCAAAACCAAAATTCCGCGCAACCTGTAGCACCAGTGGCTTGTCATTAGCTGCTTGTAACGCAGCAGCAACTGAAACACCAGACATAGCCTGCCAGGCCAATGAGCAGCCATTCACATCACGCGCCATCGGCCCAATACTGTCCGTTGAATCAGACAAAGGCAATGTGCCCACACGGGATACGGTCGACTGCGTGGGCTTAAAGCCGGTGATGCCACAAAATGCTGCCGGAATACGTAGCGAGCCACCCGTATCACTTCCAATCGCAATATCAGCCAACCCGGTAGCTACCGACACCGCACCACCAGAAGTCGAACCACCCGGCGAACACCCCGGCCACAGCGGATTGTCTGCTGTACCGTAATGCGGGTTTAACCCCAGCCCGGAATACGCCAGTTCTGACATATTCGTGTGGCCCAACAACAAAGCACCTGCTTCACGTAACGGGGCAATAGCCGGGGCATCCGCTGTGGCCGGTGAGTTACCAGCCAGAAACCGGGTGCCGCCATGAGTGACTTCACCTTTAACATCCAGCAAGGCCTTCACACTCACCAATGCGCCATCCAAAGGAGAAGATTCGCGCTCAGGCAATCGCGCCAGATCTTGCTGAACCGGCTCATTAAACACATGACTAAAAATAGCCTGCAAAGCGGGGTCTTTGGTGGCCAGACGCTCTAGTGTTACAGACAGGCGTTGCGCCGCATTATCAACTGACCAAACCGGTTTATTATCGCTGCTCAAGGGGTTACTGCCTCACATTATTGCTGAAATTCAGAGAATGACTTCAGGCAATCACAGGTAATACCTGACTGGTGTATTCTGCCTGGATCGTCTCGCCGGTCACCGGGTCATGCATGGCCATTTTAAAACGTGCCGCCGGACGCACACCACCGATGGCCACTAATGTACCACATAACATTGCACCACCACTCTCAAGACCACTGCCTTGTAATAACTCAGTCAACGGTAGAATCATCGCCAACGTACCCTGCTGATACAACACCCAATCATCATCTTCATGGATCCATGAGGTTAGCTCAATCTGGTCAAAATGTGCGCCAACCACATCAAAATCCCACAGAGTATCAGCCACCGGCTTGGCGCAAACCTGCTTGGAATGAGCAATGGAATGGGCCTCCAGGGCACGATCCGTATGATCTGAAGCCAGACCCAGCCAGATTTTATCTTCATGGCATAACAACAGTGGCTCAGCCTCACCGGAACTCGCATCACCTAAGACATCAATCACCGGGACCTGTGTTAACAATTGTGGGCTGCAACGGTAATAAAGAGGTACGTTTGATGGTGGTGCTATGCCTAATTCCGCCAGCTCCCGAATGTGGTGATCTACGGCTTCACGGTTGCGGCCTGTCCAACCAGCTACGGTTAGATCGGTGGCAACGAAGGTGAGTGAACCGACGGGTGTTTTAAATTCCATTAATTAGCTCCAATTACAACGTAGACGGCAAATAAAGCGCCAACTGCGGCACCAAAATCAACAACCCCACCATCAATAACATCAACAGGGCATAAGGAATACAACCCACCATCACATCAGAAAACTTCCCGGATTTTCGTGCGGACTGCACAACATATAGATTCAATCCTACAGGCGGTGTAATCAGCGCCATCTCCACCAGAATAATCATCAATATCCCGAACCAGATCTTGTCATAACCCAAATCAACAATGATCGGCACAATAATCGGAATAGTGGCTACCATGAGCGACAAGGTTTCGATAAAAAAACCCAGCACAATATAAACCAGGATAATCACACACAATGTAGCCAGCGGGCTAATGTCCAACCCCTGCAATAAAGACTGCAAAGCGCGACTCACCCCGGAAGCGGTCAGCACATAATTCAGCACATAAGCCCCGATCACCACCAGCATCACCATCGCCGAAGTACGGATCGCACCACGCAAAGATTGCAGTAACAAAGCCATGTTTAATGCGCGTTGTTGTGCCGCAATCGCTACGGCTATCGCCACGCCGACTGCCGCCGCTTCGGTAGGTGTCGCCCAGCCAGCATAAATGGAGCCTACAATCGCCACGAACAAACCCAGAATAGGCAACAAATCACTTAAACTACTCAGCTTCTCTCTCAAGCTATAAAGCTGACGCGGCCCACCCAGCGAAGGCTTCCAAACACACAGCAACACCGTCACCAACATAAAACCCAGCGCCATCAAAATCCCGGGCACCAGACCCGCCAGAAATAACTGCGGAATTGAGCTTTCGGTGAGAAAACCATACACAATCAAGTTAATCGAGGGTGGAATCAGAATGCCAAGTGTGCCGCCTGCGGCAATCGCGCCAGAAAACAGACGCGGATCATAATTCAGCTTTTCCGCCTGTGGCATGGCTACCGTAGCTACCGTGGCCGCTGTGGCTACCGAAGAACCGGAGGTCGCAGAAAACAAAGTCGCCGTAGCAATATTGGCATGAATCAAACCACCCGGCAGCCAGGACACCCACTTATTCAACGCCGCATAAGTCCGCGCTGCAACACCACAACGCACCAGAATTTCGCCCAGCAAAACAAAGAACGGAATCGCAATCAGCGTCGCACTGTTAGACGAAGACCAGACTACCTGCCCCAAACCACGCATCAATGGAAACGGGCTGTAAAAAGTATCAATACCGAATGCGAGCAGGAATAAGACAATGCCCACCTGAATCGATAAGGCCAGAAGAAACAACAAACCAAAGGTAGTGAATTTAATCATAAGTCATCACCCATACCGGCGATTTCATTCACGTCATCATAACGCCGCTGCCATAACAACATCAGCGAAGCGGCAGCAATCAACACCGCCGACACAGCAAACCACGCCCAGCCCGACCACCATAATAATTGTGGAATCCACAACGGTGTTTCCAGCCCGGTATTAGCTTTAGCGCCGGTACTCAGCGTTTTAGACAGCACCGACCAACCGCGCCAGGCGACCATCAAAGCCGTCGCTGCCAACGCCAGAATAGAAATGCAATCCAGTATCGCCCGTCCGGAAGGAACTAGTTTAGTGCGCAATAAATCAATGCGCACATGCGCCCGCTCAGTCAGCGCATAAGCTATGCCCCAACTGGTGGTTATAGCCATCACATAGCCGGAAATTTCATCCGTACCACCCAATGGCATTCCCATGCGACGCACTATAATTTCGACGAGGATCAAGACCACGCAACCCAGCAGCGCTAAACCCGCTACTAAGGCCACACCGTTATTAATCCGGCCAATCTGGTCGATAATCCTCATCATAGATTGTACCTTACTGCTTGATTTCTACATCAACCACTTTACCAACGCTCTCATTCCAGCGCTTAGCCCAGTCACCACCCGCACGCTCTGCCCAATCCGGCAGCACCTTTGTCACCAGTACGTCACGTGCCGTAGCCGTATCGGCATCACTCGCCGCTACCAGCTTCATGTCACGCTTATCACCCTCACCAGAAGTACATTCACCTTCAGCACCGGTCAGACAGATGATGTCATTCTGCAATGCATCCTGAGCTGATTCCCAGGCTGGTGCTTCCAACTGCTCAGTCACTGCCTTTTGCAATTTTTCCTGCGTATCAGCAGACAAAGTTTTCCACTTATCCTGATTGATAGCAGTCACGACCGGATCCCAACCACCCAAGGGCAATGGCATCAAATGCGTACTCACTTCCCACCAACCAGCGCTGTACCCGGAACCCGCACCAGTCACAGCACAATCAACCACACCACGCTGTAAAGCACCAGGCACTTCACCAAAACTCACATTGACGCTTTCAGCACCCAACGCATCCAGTAACTTGGCCGTCATCCGACCGGAAGCACGGATTTTTTTACCCTTCAGGTCAGCCAGGCTCTTAATTTCAGCATTACAAAACACCACCTGTGGCGGGTAAGGTGCTATACCCAGCACTTTAGCGTTAAACACATCCGCATAAATCTCATCCACTAAAGGACGCGCCGCCTCAACCATTTTCTTCGCCGTTTCCGCATCCGCTGCCAATAAAGGCACATCCAACGATTCCAGCGCCACACTATCCGAAACCGCATAATCGGCCACGGTCATGCCTACATCAAACACACCCTCGCCCAGCATGCGGAACACGTCGCCGCCTTTGATGCCCATTTGATCATGGGTAGTCAGCTTGGCAGTTATTTCACCACCTGTTGCTTCGGTAACTTTCTCTGTCCAGAACGGTGCTTCATATTGCTTATGTAACGGCAATCCACTCCAGCTACCGACGACTGATAGCTCTTCCGCAGACACGGAAGCTGCGCTCAGCAACAAAGCAGACACACTAATCGTTGTTAGTACTTTTTTCATATGAGACTCCTCCTCAGGGGATTTATAGTCATTTTGATAAATGAACAAGGGATTAATCAGAGTAAATTCATCCATGACTGATTGCAATATTATATTTGGTTAAAAATCTCTCAGGACATCCCTGACTTCAACCTGGCGGCCAATCAAGGCCACGTAAAAGCTTTCGAATACCTTCGGTCTGTGACTCAAATTAGTCGCGGATACAGATCAGTGCCCGGACGATCCCCTGGCTTTAGCCCGTATTCGGTCATGATGCTACTGTGATCCGGATCCATTCCGCACTCCCGGAATTTTATGCGCACGTCATCTCCCATCCATTTGCTGGTGAACACCCTAAGCTCCTGGTCTTTATCCAGCTTTCCTGATCCACCATGCATAATACGGCTATTGAAGGCGACACAATCGCCGGGCTGCATGTCCCAACTGACAACACCATAACGCTCCGGATCGGCATCAATATCGGGGATGGCCTCTTCAGCAATGCCAGAAAAGTCGACCTGATCAACATCAGACTTTTTGTCCGGATTGAGATCACCAAAATTATACTGTTCAAAAATCTGACGATTCAGGTGTGAACCAGGCACATAAGCCAGGGCGTTTTTCTTTTTAACCGGCACGAGAGGCATCCAGATAGTGCAGGTGTCATAGCCCTCGATTGACCAATAGGGTTCATCCTGATGCCAGGGTGTTGAAAACTGTGTGCCTGGTGACCGCACAAAAACCGCGTCAAAGAAAAAGTTGATTTCGGTGGCCCTTAATAACTTTCCAGCTAGTTCGGCAGCCGGTGAATTAAAAATAAATTGCTGGTATTCATCAATTCCCTGCCAGGCCTGACTGTCCCAAAACATGGTTCGCCCTTCAGCATCACGATCCCAGGTGCGTGCACGGTGAGTCGGATTCTCGCTGTTTTTTATCAGGCCCTGATCCAGTAATTCTATCCACTGGGGATCGAACAGCTCTTTTAGCATGACAACGCCATCGCGGTGGTAGGTTTCGATTTCGTCATCAGCTATTTCACGGGGTAGTTTTGAGTTCATAGTTAACCTTCAGTATGTTGTGATCGAGTGCTGACAAGTAACACGCTGTAGGGAATCCTACCCAGCAAGCAAGCATGTAAGTCAGCGACTTACACAACAAGTTATACAACTCACAAGACAAAGTTAAATAGTATAATATAGGCCTAAGCCCATACTTAATTTATCAATGAAACCGAATTTGAATTTAAACTGGTTAAGAACTTTTGAAGCCGCTGCACGCTTATCAGGCTTTTCGGCGGCGGCAAAAGAACTTGGTTTGACACAGGTCGCTGTCAGCCAACAAATTAAAGCGCTTGAGACAAAGTTAGGACATGATTTATTTGTTCGCCACCCCAAGAAAGTCCAGCTAACTGAAGCAGGCAAAGCGTACTTGCCGTCGGTGAGAGACGGGTTGGAGAGGCTGAGTCATGCAACATACGGATTGTTCGGCTCCGATGTTAAACGAACCATAGTGATGCGGGCATCTATCGCGATTTTGAACTGGCTTGCGCCTGAATTAGACACATTTCTACGGCAATACCCCAATATCAGACTGAAATTCGTGACATCAATCTGGCCTGATCCCATCGATACACAAAAAGTCGATATTGACATTGTTTTGGTGTCGAACAGCAAATACATCGAACCATCCGAAAAACTGTCTGACGAATTTATCGTACCCATCTGTGGACAGGAAACTATCAGGACTATTTCATCGATCGGTGATTTATACGCTCTGGAATCAGTGCACATCCTGGGGTTTGATGATCATTGGTCACGCTACATGAATCACTTTGCTTTACATACACATGAAAATGCTGCTGAATCGACACGGATACAGGTCGACACATCGGTGTTAGCCTGTGAACTGGTTGCGTCGGGCAGAGGTTGCGCAGTACTGATAGAACGCTTTGCCAGAAGAGCCATTGAAACGGGCAAGCCCATTCACATCATCGGTGAACCGATACCGCTAAACCAGTCCTACTGTTTTGGCAGAAAAGGAATCACAAACGCAGAGCCTGTATCAGCTGAGATTGAAACCTTTAAAGAATGGATTCGAGGCGAATTTCAGTGATCGGGCCAGCTGGCGAATACTTAATTCTGTTGCATTAAACCCCGGCACACTCCACTCCCCTACCATTCGATAGGTTGGTTTTCCCAATCCAGATAGCTCAGCTCGCCATCCACTTCGAGATTATGTAATAACTCGCAGAGATGTTCCGCAACATACGCCGGTGTTAATAACTGCCCTTCCGGCAATCTGGCCTGAAAGGGTTTGGATAATGGGGTATCCGTAGTGCCGGGATGGAATGCTAATAGCTTGATGTTTTTATAACTACGCGCCAGTTCAATGGCTGAGGTTTTTAGCAACATGTTCAGCGCAGCTTTTGAAGCACGGTAACTGTACCAACCACCCAGGTGGTTATCGGTGATGCTACCAATGCGGGCGCTAAAAGCGGTGACCTTGCACGCCTGTTTACCCTTTAACAATGGCAATAAACGACTTAGCCATAACACGGGGGTGAGCGTATTGGCATTAAGCACCTTCTGAAACGCATCCGGGTCGAATTTTTTCAGTGACTTTTCCGGCGCAAAACCATCACCGTGTAACACACCATTACAAATAAAAACGCGCCCAATCTGACCGGTATATTCCTGTAATCCAGCCACTGACTGTTCAATCGCCTCAGATGAGTAATCACTGTCATAATAGTCAACCTGGCCATGTTGCCACAAGCCATCACTGTGGCGCGTAAAAGCAATCACCTGCCGCGCCTCGTGCTCAACCAGACGCTTGATTAAAGCCTGTGCTATTGTACTACTCGCGCCGATTACAAGGGCAATACTGCCGGATTCAGGTGTTGTCATGAAGGTACTCATACCGTATAGAATGATGAGTTTCATCTTCAGGCAATAACTGCCACCAGACAAGATTCCACAAACCTATCAGGTGAGTTAAGTGAAAAATGCAGTTTACTGGTTTACTCATGATTTACGTCTGTCTGACAATCCGGCGTTAATGCGCGCGGTGCATAGTGAACAAAACCTGAGCTTCATTTATTGCCTTGATCCGGCATTGATGCGCCCGGATCATTTTAATTGCACACGTCTGGGCAAGCACCGCCACCGGTTTATCATCGAGTCATTAGTCGAACTCGACCGCCAGTTAAGCAGCTATGGCCAACACCTTAATGTGTATTATCAATCCCCCTTTAGCGTGTTTCAGGCGTTGTATGACAAACATCAGGTACGGCGCATTTATCACGCAGTCAATGCTGGCTACAACGAACGGCGCTTCTTTGAACAAGTCGCCAATAGCGCACCAGACATTAAGCTCCATGCGGCGCATAGCCACACCTTATTTGAACCAACGGACTTGCCGTTTCTGCTGAGTGATTTGCCCGCCACTTTCTCTAAATTCCGTCAACTGGTTGAAAGGGATAAACTCACAATAACAACACCCACCAATGCGCCCCAGCAACTTCCCACCCCCTTGTTTAAAGCGTTTGATTGGCTGAAAACACTGCGTGAACCGGAAAGTGGCTCTGACCCGAGCTTTAATGGTGGCCCCCTCTCCGGGCAGCAGCACCTGACGGATTATTTTGCTCAACCCTACGCCCAAACTTACAAAGAAACCCGCAACGCATTGGACGGCTGGCAGGACTCCACCAAGTTCTCTGTCTGGTTAGCGCAAGGCTGCATTTCACCTCGCCAAATTGTCAACGAGTTACGTAGCCACGAAGCCCGGCAGGGTGAGAATGACTCCACCTACTGGATATTTTTTGAATTACTGTGGCGGGAATATTACCAATGGTATACCCATGCGCATGGCACAAAATTATTCCATTACCGTGGCATTACGCATTACAACCCCCTCACCAGCTTTTACGGTGAACGCTTCCAACGCTGGTGCAAAGGTAATACACCCTACCCAATTGTTAATGCATGCATGAAACAACTCAATGCCACGGGCTACATGTCTAATCGTGGTCGCCAGTTAGTCGCCAGCTGCTTCATCCATGAACTGCAACTCGACTGGCGTTATGGTGCAGCTTATTTTGAACAACAACTGATTGATTATGATGTTGCGGCCAACTGGGGCAATTGGCAATACCTCGCCGGAGTCGGTGCTGACCCGCGTGGTTCACGGCGGTTTAATCTGGAGAAACAGACGCAGACTTATGATCCTGAGGGTGAGTTTATTCGGGCTTGGCGTGGGGAGGCGAATAGCCAGATGATTGATTCGGTGGATGCAGCGGACTGGCCTGTTTATCCTCCTGAAAAACCATGTTAATCGCCCCCTGAATTACTTCTGATAAACTGAATACCTGAGTAAATTACTAGGTTATCATTATGGCTACTCCAATCACCCGCTCCGCCTTCACAACAGGCAAAGTGCTCAGCAATACACAACTCACAGAACGCCTGTATTCACTGCGTATTGAAATGGATTCACAACCTTTTGTAGCGGGCCAGTTTGTGCGCCTGCAATTACCGGTTGATGGCGAGAATGTGGCCAAATCGTACTCACTGGTGAATGCGCCGGATGACCCGGTCAATGAAGTTTTCTTCAACACCGTGCCCGACGGTCGTTTATCCAACGCACTGGCTGCTTTGCAGGCAGGCGATGCGCTGGAGGTATCACAACCTGCCAATGGTTTTTTCACCCTGCAAGAAGCACCGAAAAAACGTGAGTTATGGCTGATTGCGACTGGCACCGGTTTGGGGCCGTATTTGTCGATGTTGCGTACTGAGCTGGCTTGGGAGCGGTTTGAACAGATCGTGTTGGTACACGGTGTGGCTGTGCGGGAAGAATTGGTTTATCAGGACATTATTGACCAGACCAGCATCGCTCATCCCGGTCAGTTTCACTATCTGTCGTGTGTGACTCAGGAAACCAACCCTCAAGGTATCGAAGGTCGGGTAACAGACGCGCTCAGTTCCGGACAATTGGAACAACGCAGTGGACTAACCATTGGTGCAGAAAATAGTGCAGTGATGTTATGCGGCAATCACGCGATGATTGATGATATGAAAGCGCTGCTAAAAGAACGCGATATGAAGAAACACCTGCGCCATAAAGCGGGCAATATTGTTACCGAACAGTATTTTTAAACTGCCCCGGCCAAGGTTAGCCGGGGCATGAGTGCCTAATCAGCGATTTACTCTTTGCACCATCGTGGCCGGTGGGCCACCGCCAGGAGGGCCACCCGCACCACCTCCGGCAGCTTCCACTTCACCGGTCACACAGCGCTGGAAGTAAGGGTAACTATCGGTCGCATAGTAATGATAAATACCGTTAGGAAACTCGGGAGTCACCCCCATCCGGCCATTACACTCATCCAAATCACCGGAACCGGCAACATACTCCCAATCCTGGCTAAAAGTACCCAGAGCATAAGTAGCAGCAGAAGGCCTGGAGCTACTGGCAGCCACCAACTTGTAACTACCTGTCATTTTTTTCAGCGCTGAGGTTGCATCATTAGCATCCGTGTAACCATAACGCGCATAGATTGGGAAGCCATCTGCAGCCCAGCCGATAATGGTCATGGTTGAAGCATTACCTCCTTGTTTGGTGATAAAACCCTCAGGCATACCATGATAATGATAAGCACCACCCGGTTGCACATGTGCGTTATTATCATCCGTACCGAAGTTAAAACTGCTTTGCCCCAAGGCTTCGATACTCCAGCCGCCACTATTATCTGTCAGGCTGCAAGAGCTGCCTGAATCATCACAGGAACCTGCGGTGCCTGCATCAATCTTCACCCCATTGAGCACATAGCCGGTAACACCCGCTGGCCCACCTAACGTAGTTGCTGCATCGGTCTCAGTGGGTGTTAAGGTAAAGCTATCCGAAACAGTCTGCTCAGCGATGGTATTGGGGTTGCCAGTGTTAGGGAAAGTCCCAACGTCATGATCAGGAAGCCCGTTAGCCACCAGTGAGCGTGAACCATTCGCACAAGTCCAGGTAGAAGTACTGGTGGCGTTTACCGAGGCGGAGTCATTAACCGTGCTGTCGCTGTAATCACAAAGAACACCGTCGGTCGAGCCTGTTGCTGTTACCGCATTGGCTGTTACCGTTACCTGATCCGTTACTGTTTCGGCACCATCTCTGACAGAAACCTGAAAAACGTAGGTTCCGGCAAGGTCAGCGGTGAACGTCGGTTTGACTGTAACCGATGAACTCAGCACGGCATTACTGCCACTGGGAAGTGAAACAATAGCCCAGGTATAAGTCAGCGTATCACCATCATCATCCTTACTAGCGCTGGCATCCAGACTAACTGAACTGCCCGCACTCACACTCTTGTCTACACCAGCATCAGCCACCGGGGCGGTATTAGTGGTGCCTGTGTCGGTGCCAGTATCTGTGCCAGTATCTGTGCCGGTATCCGTATCCGTGCCATCTGTATCTGTGCCGGTATCTGTATCCGTGCCATCTGTGTCAGTATCCGTGACTTCGTTATCAGTTGAGGCCGTTGAATCATCGTCATCACTACAACCACTAATAGCGAGTGTGCCTGTAATAATTAAACTCAATAACAAAAGACGAAAAGTTCTGGGTGGGCGAATGGTATTCATAAGTTGCCTATCTCCGAAAATCTGTGGTTAAAGGAAGTGCTCAAGTAATATACACCCAAATTAGCAATAAAACGTGCAGATAATAAGGAGAACCTATCTGCTGCCAACGTTTTAACGTAAACCCGGAATGCCTTTTCTGAAGTCTCTGGAAGGCGTGCCTTTGAAACAACGTGGAATCACCGGAAATGTTTCAGTGATGAAATAGGCATACGTCCCGTTGGGAAACTCAGGTGTCACCGTCATTCGGCCATTGCATTCATCCAACAACCCTGCCCCATTAACATACTGATAATCCTTTACAAAAGTACCATCATAGTTCCCACCCGGCTCGTTGCCGCCCGGACGCAGGCCCTGTTTAAGACGGTAAGAGGAGGTCACACCTACAATACCGGAACCCGCATTATTACCCTTCAAATAGCCATACAATGCATAAATCGGAAAGCCATCCGCCGCCCAACCTACCAGGGCAGAATGCCGGCCCGGATTAATACCCAGCTCATTCATTAATCCAGTTGGCTTGCCGTGGTAATGGTAAGTGCCGGTGGGTTGTACATGGGCAAAGTTCGTATCGACACCCAACGCCACCGCACCGGATAAAGCCTCATAATGCCAGTCATGTGTTCCCTCAAATACCTCTGCTGCACCGGGATCAAACGGCACACCGTTCACCGCAACACCAAAAGAGTGACCGCGCATTTCGGTGGTTTGTCCGGTCAGCTGTGGGTTCATAGGAACACTGTATTTATTACTCTGCTGGCTAATCGCATTCGGGTTACCGGCATTAGGAAAAGCACCGGTATTATGAGCGGCAATGCCATTTGCCTGAATGATCCGCTGACCACCCTGTTCACTGATACTGACCCGATTTACTGTGATTGGACTTTGGGTTGAGGCAACCAGTCCCAATTGACCACTACTTTGAGTAACAGTGTGAGTTCTGGCCGATGGTCGCCCACCGGAGCGCCCTGACTGCTGCTGAGGATTCCCATTTCCACTCTGGACACCGGCGTGATCACCACGCTGTCCACCACCACCTCGCCTATGTTCAGGCTTGCAAGCTGTCTGTCCTTTAGGCGTTTGTTGGCATTGCCCCTCTAGCTGACCACGCCGGCCATTAAAGCTACAAGCACTGCCGATTGATTTGCCACTACAAGCCTGCAAAGCCTCGGGTGGTGGGCCGGGCATCCTGGCCATAGCAAGCTCTGCGGTGACAGCGGCGGTGATCAGTAACATAGTAGTAATTGGTTTCATGTCATAACTCCTGTTTGTGTCTGCCTATTTCACCCGACAATTGCGCAGTTGGTATGCAGAAAAAATGAAACAAAACGCCATAATCAACGCCAGTTCAATGAAATATGCAAGGAATGTGTAGAAGCGCGTTAATTTCGAAGGAGTTATTCGTCTGACGCACTCTATTAATAGCGGGCTATAAATACACCACGTATAGTACTGAACATGACCATTTCACAACGACTGATGCTGGCCTTTCTTGGACTGACAGTACTGATTCTGATTGCTACGCTTGGACTGGCACGCTGGAGTTTTGAGCGAGGCTTTCTGGATTATGTGAATGCATTGGAACAAACCCGATTACAAAATATTAGTCAGCAGCTCGCCGCTACTTACCTTGCCAATGACCAGCAATGGCAGAATGTTCCTCAACGGCAGCTAGAACGGCAGATGACTCATAACTTCCGCCCTCGTGGCTTGCCACCGCCAGGAAAAAGACCACCACCTCCGGGCCGAAAACCCCCGCCAGCGTTTAACGGGGAAACACCAGCATTCCCGCCAAACGACACACAACGCAGACCGCCACCAGACCGCAGAAAACTACCCAGTGGCCCACCTACCACACTATTTGATAACAGTGGCCAACAGGTAGCTTCCACCGGTATGCCCATCGATTACCAGCATGAACAGGCTATCAATGTGCCGTTGATGCTGGATGATAAAAAGATAGGTGAGTTACTGAGCCTGCCTAAACGCCATTTTGAAACACCACTGGAAACGGCCTTTTCCCGACAGCAATTAATCACCAGCTTATTGATAGGACTGGCTGCACTCTTATTGGCCAGTGCCGTTGCATGGTGGTTAACCCGTATTCTGTTACGGCCCGTAAAAAGTATGGTAGGCGGCGTTCGACGATTGTCACAAGGCGAATATGATTCACGTTTACCCGTCGGGCAACAGGATGAACTCGGCAGACTGACCGATGACATCAACCACCTTGCTAGTACACTGGAAGAAAACCGTCATTCCCGTCGGCGTTGGATAGCTGACATTTCTCATGAACTGCGCACACCTATCACTATTCTTACCGGCGAAATTGCTGCGATACAAGAAGGAATACGCCCGTTTTCGCCGCAACAACTGGAATCATTAGCCGCAGAGGTTGGACGCTTACGTCATCTGACAGATGATCTTTACCAGCTATCTATATCGGACATGGGTGGACTGCGCTATGAATTTTGCCGGATTGATCTGAATGAAAATTTACACAGCGTACACGACTCACTGCTAAGAAAGGCGGAAGATTCCGGTGTTGAGATACACATGAAACATCAGCCGGATCACTGGATCGCAGCAGATAGCCAACGCATTGACCAGTTGCTCACCAACCTGATCAATAATTCACTGGCCTACACCGAATCACCGGGATGTCTTGAATTGGATTTGGGTCATGAAAACGGACACGTTATTTTGAACATTCAGGACTCAGCACCCGGTGTTAATGAACATGAATACAACAAACTATTCGACCCATTATATCGCCGCGATGAGTCACGCAGTCGCCACACCGCCGGAGCCGGCTTAGGGCTGGCCATTTGTCAAAACATTGTCAAGGCTCACAGGGGAAGCATTACCGCCGCACCCTCTCCCCTCGGTGGCCTGAAGATTCGTATCACTTTTCCCACCTGGAGACCTTCAGACTCATGAGCCAACGATCAATTATCATTGTTGAAGACGAAGAGAAAATTGCACAATTGCTGGTAGATTACCTGGAACGTGATGGTTTCCAGACCCAGGTCGTCAGCGATGGTGCACAGGCCACGGACATCATTCGCACCACCAACCCAACTTTTGTCATTCTCGACCTGATGCTACCGGGCAAGGATGGCTTGTCTATCTGTCGTGAAGTCAGGCAGTTTTCTAATGTGCCCATCATGATGCTAACCGCCAGAGTGGATGAAATTGACCGCCTGCTAGGTTTAGAGTTGGGTGCCGATGATTATGTTTGCAAACCCTTTTTGCCCAGAGAAATTATCGCCCGTATTCATGCCATTTTGCGCCGCACAGAAATAACACAGTCCACCCATACAGCTGCCACAAAACATATAGCCGCTGATGCGACAGAAACAATCCTGCAATATCGCAACATTACGCTCTACCCTGAGCGTTATCATTGCCACATTGATGGGCAGCTGGTTGAACTAACACCGGTTGAATTCCGCATGTTAACCGCACTGATGAGCAAGCCGGGCCGGGTGTATTCCCGTGATACCCTCATTACTAAGTGCTACACCGATGACCGTATTATCAGTGACCGTACCATTGACAGTCACCTGAAAAACCTGAGGAAAAAACTGGCGCAAGTGTGTGGAGAGGAGTTATTGCATTCGGTTTATGGTGTGGGTTACAAAATAGAGTAAACCAGAAAGGTTATCCCAAAACGTACCTTGTAACACCCCCCATCCCAGCCTTCCCCCGCAGGTGGGGAAGGAGCCGATACGACCTTGCCAGCATAACCCGGTTGTTATTTAGAACGGGTGCTAAGCTCCCTTCTCCACCTGCGGGGGAAGGGTTGGGGATGGGGGGGGGATATTACGGAGTACATTTGGGTATGATCTTTGTTGAAAATCACCTCAAGTCAATCAAGCTGACTCACAAATAGCTGCGCTGCCGGCTGTTTGGGTGTCAGCACCATTTTATGCTTCTTCGGTTCAACCGCTTGCGTCGCCGTAATTTCTAACGACTGCTCTTTAGTTTGCTTACCAAACAACTCAACCTGAAGCTTCAGTTCGTTGATTGCACCCTTCAATTCGGCCAAATCAAACCGACCCATCACAATTAATTGATCCGCCGGCATTTTCGGTGCACCCGGTACATCATGGCGCACAACAGGCGACAACATCATGCCTTGTAAAGTTAACGGGTTACCGTGATCCAGCAACTGCACATTCTCATTCACCGCCTCAACAATCATCGCACGGTGTTTCGTGAATTCGGCCATAGACAACTTGCCATCACCGTCATCATCGGTACCTTCAAACGCTGAAACCGGAAGTGATAACACCACAAAGGAACCATCACCCACAAAATTCAATGTGCCACGCTGCGCCACCATTAAGTGGGCGGTGGCGGGGGATGTCAGAGCTGCACTCAGCAGCAATCCGGACACCAAAGACTTCGCCCGGCCAAAGCGACCGGGGTTTATGCGTACGTTACTCAAAAGAATCTCCTGTTTCTGGTATCGCCACTACACCGCCACTACCCGAGCATTTTCCGCACCGCGTCCACCTGCACCTTCCCCAGTGCAGTTCGTGGCAAAGCATCGACAAATACCACTTTCCGTGGGTGCTTAAACCGAGCCAATTGTTCATTAAACGCCCCCAGCACCAACGCCTCAAGCTCATCGTCAGGCACAATGTCATCCACAGCCCGCACAGCGACTACTACAGCCACCTCGCCCCACTTCTCATCGGGCTGCCCGACAACTATTTTGTGTCTGCTGTGATATTTTTACAAAAAAACTTTTAAAATTATCACATCAACTGTCGATTTTGGATGCTGCCATCCGTCTTATTAATGTAAACACTGAAATTACACTACTTAAATAGCTACAAACAGGAGATTGACCATGCAATACATGTTACTGATTTATGGCGCTGAATCCGCTGAACCTGTACCAGGCACCCCGGCGTTTGATGCACTGATGGAAGGTTATGGTGCTTTTAGCAAAGAAGTCACCGATGCCGGCGCTTTTATCGCCGGTAACGCACTACAACCGAGTGCTACCGCTACCTCCGTCCGTGTTCGTGAAGGTGGGAATGTAATCACAGACGGGCCGTTTGCAGAAACCAAGGAAACCTTGGGCGGTTACTATTTATTGGAGTGCAAAGACCTTGATGAGGCGCTGGCTTACGCTGCAAAAATCCCTTCCGCAGCCTATGGGAGCGTCGAAGTCCGCCCTATCATGAACTACGGTTAAGGTGAATCAGCAAAAGGCACAACGGGCGGTTGAAAGTACCGCCCGTGAACACTGGGGTTATATTTACGCTTGTTTGGTGAAACAGCTAAACAACTTCGACCTGGCCGAAGATGTGTTGCAAGAAGCCATTCTGAGTGCTTTAGAGCATTGGCCCGCACAAGGCATCCCGGAGTTTCCTCGTGCCTGGTTGTTACAAACAGCCCGCCGCAAAGCCATAGACAGGCTGCGACGGCAGGCTCGCTATGACAATAAAGAAGACATGACAACACTGCTTGATACCTACCAGGAAGGTGGTATGGCTAATAATCCGGAGGACATCGTGGATCAACCAATAAAGGATGAGCGGCTCAGATTGATTTTCACCTGTTGCCACCCCGCACTATCAGAATCAGCTCATATCGCGCTCACTTTACGAACCTTAGGTGGCCTTAGTGTGGCTGAAATTGCCCGGGCTTTTCTGGTACCGGAAACCACATTGGCACAACGCTTGGTGCGAGCCAAAGCTAAAATCCGTAAAGCCGGTATTCCTTACAGAGTACCCGATGCCAGCCAATGGCCAGAACGTGTCAGCTCAGTACTGGCAGTAATTTACCTTATTTTTAACGAAGGTTACGCTGGTAGCAGTGGCGAAGCGCTAGTGCGAATAGACTTGTGTGAAGAAGCCATTATTCTCGGCCAAATGCTAAGTCAACTCATTCCGGATGACCCCGAAGTGCTCGGATTACTGGCTTTAATGCTGCTGCATGATTCCCGGCGTGCAGCCCGGCTTGATGCACAACAAAACTACCTGAGTCTGGAACAACAGAATCGTGATTTCTGGGATCAGGAGAAAATAGGCGTCGGGAAACAGCTCCTCCATAAAGCGCTCAGCTTGGGCCAACCCGGGGTTTATCAACTACAAGCTGCCATTAGTGCTGTGCATACTGACGCTAATGATTTCGAAGCGACCGACTGGCTACAAATTCGACTATTGTACAACCGGCTTTATGCGCTTACGCCATCCCCCGTGATCCAATTAAATGCCATTGTCGCGTTGTCTTATGAACAGGGTGCTGAAGTAGCTTTAACGGCGATGGAAGATATTGATGCCCCAACTTTGGCGCAATACCAGCCCTACCACTCAGCGCGGGCAGATATATTAAGTCGGGCCGGACAACTTACTGCTGCGTCAACAGCCTATCAGCAAGCCATTGAGTATTCGCAGAACAAACAGGAACGTGACTTTCTGGAAAAGCAGTTGAAAGCATTACGGTGACAGGACTATACCTTTGCTGCTTCATTAGCATCCGTTAGGCGGACAGTTTTCTTTTTCTGCGCATTTTATTGCACGCTACCGCTATTAACCCCAAAAAACCCTCATCACTATGGCAATGCTTTCCCACGCTCCGCTAGACAAGGCAATCGAAAAATCGAATATTTGGTTAGGCCAACAAACCATTGACTCTTTTCTCGAAGTCGCCGACCGATTACTCGTGCGCTTTTTGTACCCATCAAAAATGCCTTATCAGGATATACAGGGACTACTCAACAACCAGGGCAGGCTTTTTGAGGCAGCTAAGCAGCTAGCTTCTGAAAAAAAATTACCCATGCCGGATGTCGTTGTCGCCATGTGGGTTCTTGAGCAGCTAAGAGGCGAAACCTTGCCAGAATGGAGAGCGCTTTTCGAGTCTCCCACCCGCACATGGATAAAAAATATGATAGCGCCGGAGCCTCATCGATCAGCCGGATTGTACTGGGCGGAGCAGGTAGGCTGGGCAGATGGCCAAACAAGCGGCCAGGCACCCAGGATTGAAATCCTCCGAATGTACCACTACACACACCTGATTTATTATGCGACCGGTTATGGCATTGCCCCCATCGCCAGCTCGTCTATGGCAGAAGAAGTGGCATCATTACGTGAAAATTGGCGTAAATATACTGACAACGCTGATTTAACAGCAGAAGTGCTACTCGCGCTTCTTGCCATTAAACCGTTGGATAAAGCCCTATGCCACGACGTAACCGATGCATTACTGAAACTTCAACAACAAGATGGTTCTTTTATGCTGACGGATGGAAAAAAAGAGCATCATCATCATGCGACCTGTGCCACATGGCTTGCATTATCGCGTTACCGGGATACGTTATGGAATACTGCCCCCCATTGAAGAAACATCAGTCAAGTAACTCAAGCACATAACGACCGCCTTTATAGATATTGAAATGCCCGGCAGCTTGCTCAATCGTCATTATGCCTTGACTAGCGTGAATTTCTTCGCGTACTTTCAGGGTAGCTCGAACATCACGATGAATGTTCATGCATGATTTGACGCTTAATCCCCAGGTTCATCAGTTGACGGGCGCGGTATAGTTCATCGCAACCGAAGCAACTATGATCACTCAAATTTCTACAAGCAACCAAGATAATGACATCAACGAATGTAAGCCTTGAAAATTTACGCATCCTACTGGTCGAAGACCATCCGTTGTTTTCCGATGCGCTCGCCATGACGATGAGCGAAATCTTTGACAACCCACAAATTCAGACGGCTTCTAATCTATCCAGATCATTACAATACCTGACTCCCGAGCCTCCGGATTTAGTTGTATTGGATCTCAATCTGCCCGATGTTGACGGGATCGAAGGTTTGGTAAGAATAAAAAAAATCGCCCCTACTTCAAAAATCGTGATTGTGTCCTCAATCTCAGATAACCGTATTACCAGTCATGTCCTGCGCTCCGGAGCTTGCGGGTTTGTACCAAAAGACTCCTCCCGGAAAGAATTGATCCGGGCCTTTCAGTCAGTGGCTGACGGAAATATTTACACACCAGAAGATTATGTCATGCCGCAGGACGACAGATTTGATCATGAGGATCAGGAAATACTTAAAAAACTGAAATCACTGACACCGCAGCAAACGACCATATTAACCCTGATTTGCCGGGGCAAGCTCAACAAACAAATTGCATTCGATCTCACAATAGCTGAGACTACGGTTAAAGCGCACCTCACAGCTATCATGCGAAAGCTGGGAGTCCGAAACCGTGTCCAAGCCGCTTTGCTAGCAAATCAAGTCAGCTTTGCGACATTAACTGAAAAAGAAACCACCCAGGAATCAAATGACTACCGGGACTTCAAAACTAGTTAAGTCAATGTGCGTTAACCTCAAGGAGGTTGACGATCCGGCTGTAGAGATCATCAAAAACCTACCTGATTTACACTATGCCTTTCTTATCGTTCTTGTTTCCCCCGAAGGTGACCTGAAAGCCATTTCCAGCGCCTTAAAGGAACAACTCAATGTTGACCATGTCATTGGTTCCCGCACGGCAGGAGAAATTTGCACTAGCGGTTATAGTGAATCAAAAGTCGTTGTGCTCGGGTTTCCGTCTTCCCACTTTCAATCGGCCATAAGGTTAATTCCTGAACTAGACAAAAAAAACGAACGACAGTTTGGCAGAGACATACTGAAAGATCGCCAGATCCTTCAAAAAATGCACCCGGATTTTAAAAACGAATTTGCTTTTTTGCTGGTTGATGGCTTATCAATGCGCGAAGAGACCCTGGTACTGGCAATCTCCACTGCCTTAGGTTCAACACAGCTGTTTGGCGGCTCATCAGGCGACGGACTACGCTTTGAATCTGCACCTATCTCGCTCGATGGCGAGGTGTATGAAAATGCCGCCGTTCTGCTATTGGCCCGCAGTCGCTGTGAAATAAAAATTTTCAGAGAGGGCCATTTAGAGCCTTCGGAAAAACGCCTCGTCGTCACCGGCGCTATTCCCGAAGAACGCTTGGTGACAGAAATCAATGCTGAATCTGCTGCGCCTGAATACGCGAGAATAGTGGGTATTGATCCGGAAAAACTATCACCTTTTATCTTTGCCTCTCATCCTATTGTTGTATCCGTGGGTAATCAGCACCATGTGCGGGCAATCCAGAAAGTAGAAGACAATAATTACCTACGCTTTTTCAGCTCCATTGACGAGGGTATGGTGCTCACCGTTGCCAAGCCATTGAATATAAGCAACCACCTCGAATCGGTATTAGACAGCTTAAATCGACCAGAAGAACCCGATTTGATTTTTGTCTGTGATTGCATATTAAGACGACTTGAAGCGGAACAGAACAATGAACTTGAACGCATGTCCACGCTATTGAGTGAACATAGAGTGTATGGCTTTTCTACTTATGGTGAGCAGCACAACATGCTTCATGTCAATCAAACCCTAACGGGCATCGCCATTTACCCTCCTAAAGAGACATGAAAAAATTACACCCTCGCAAGCATAGAAGTCTGCGACTTCTACAGCCATGACCGATACTTCGTTACTAGATAGCCTGCTAAATGCTGACGACGATCTGGTGCGTGAGAATGAAAAGCTTAAGCGCATCGTCATCAAACTCATGGCCAGAGTCGAACAATCAACAAACGACCGGTCTCAGGGTTATATACACTTCGAACGTGCCATTGCGCTTGAGGAGCAAATTCGCCTGCGCACACAACACCTCCAGGAAGCACTGGACGTATTAAATGCCACCAATTCGCAATTGAGCGAGCGGACAAAAGAACTCCGTACGGCCCGTGATGCCGCACAAATCGCCAACGCATCAAAATCCCGCTTTGTGGCCGCAGCCAGCCACGACCTGCTCCAGCCCGTCAATGCAGCTAAACTGTTCATTAGTTCTCTCGAAGATACAGATTTAGACGAACGACAGGTTAATCTGGTTGAACGAATTTCCAAGAGTTTTCAATCAGCTGAAACCATTTTAGGTGCCCTGCTTGATATTTCAAAGCTTGATTCCGGTCAGGCAGCACTGAATATTTCTGAATTTAAGATTCAGTCAGTATTGGATGGAATTCGCACCGAATTTTCACCTCAGGCGCGAGACAAAGGTATCAGGCTTGATGTTATTCCGTGCTCAGTCGAAGTGCGCACTGACCCTGTTTACCTAAGAAGGATCTTGCAAAACCTGGTGGCAAACGCCATCCGCTACACCCAAAATGGCCGCATCCTGGTAGGCGTACGTCGTCGGAAATATTTCGCGGAATTCCAAATTATGGACACTGGCATTGGCATTGCTGAAGAGGAACAAGTCAAAGTCTTTGAGGAGTTCCATCGTGTTGACAAACAACTGGTTTCGGACAGTGCGATGGGCCTGGGATTAACCATTGTAAAACGCGCTTGTGACATGCTGGGTCATGAGCTAACCCTCAGATCGACCATTGCCAGAGGTTCAACATTTACCATTAGTGTTCCTTTTGCTAAAGAAAAGGTAAAGGCGAAGATTGAACAAGAGATCAGCTTTGACTCACCACCCTTACTGGAAAACGCCATCATCATGGTCGTTGAAAACGACCTCACAGTAGCGGAAGGCATGGAGCGTATACTGGAGTCCTGGGAGGCGACACCCGTTATTGTAAACAGCCTAGAGCAGGCTTTTTATCAAATAGAAGAGCTTGATATTCTGCCGGATATTTTCCTGGTCGATTACCACCTCGACACGATGAAAAACGGCTTAGATTTTATCGCAGGTATGCGGCAAAAATTTGGGGTGATTCGCAGTATTTTGTTAACGGCGGATCGTAGCCCGCTAATTGTTAGCGAAGCCAATAAACAAGGGGTATTCGTTCGCTATAAGCCGCTGGATATTCCCGAGCTTTACAATCTCATTGCCAAGCTTATTAGTCCACCATCTTAACGAAATCTGAGGCCTATAAGACTATGGTCTAATAGAAGCTACCTGTCTATTTTCTTTATGATGGTATGTTGAACCAACCTTTACCCAAGCTGTTTCTACCATGATCAACAGTGGTTAGCAGCATTTTAAAAAATTCAGAGGAGGAAATGAAGGATGCAAAAATCACTTCATATTGATCCGGGCAAGTGCACGGGCTGTCTGCAATGCGAAATGGCATGTTCTTATGAAAACGAAGGTGTTTTCAATCCGGCAAAATCACGCATCAAAGTATTCACTTTCCATGATGAAGGACGTTATGTCCCTTATACCTGCACCCAGTGTGATGAAGCATGGTGTATGCAGGCCTGCCCTGTTGATGCCATTGTTATCAATGCTGAAACCGGCTCCAAGGACATTATTAATGATCGCTGTGTAGGCTGTAAGGTTTGTACGATTGCTTGTCCGTTCGGCACGGTGAATTACAATACCAGCACGGGTAAAGTCATCAAATGTGACCTGTGTGGCGGTGACCCGCAGTGTGTTGAAGCTTGCCCTACTGCTGCCATCACTTATGTGGATGCGAATGCGACCGGTCTGGATCGTATGCGCCAGTGGGCTTCAAAAACTGATACGCAACCTGCAACTGCTTAAGGAGGATATGACATGGCATGGACTAAAAAAATTCTACGCGTCAATCTGACGACAGGCACAGCAGAAGCTGAACCGTTGAATATGGAATGGGCGCAGGACTATCTGGGTCAACGCGGCCTGGCTACACGCTACTTTGTGGATGAAGTAGACGCGACGGTGGATGCGCTCAGCCCTGATAATAAACTCATTATGGCGACCGGCCCGTTGACCGGCACGATGGCTTCAACCGGTGGCCGGTATTCGGTGATCTGTAAAAGCCCGTTGACCGGCGTGATGGCGTGCTCCAATTCCGGTGGTTTCATCGGTGCGGAAATCAAGAATGCTGGTTGGGACATGGTTATTTTTGAAGGTAAATCTGAGAAACCGGTTTATCTGCACATTGAAAATGACAAAGCCGAGCTGATCCCCGCTGATGATCTTTGGGGTAAGTCTGTTTGGGAAACCGACGAGTTACTGCACCAGAAACATCAGGACCCACAATTGCGCATTGCAGCAGTGGGACGTTCCGCTGAACAGGGTTGTTTGTACGGCGCGATTGTTAACGACTTACACCGTGCTGCGGGACGCTCTGGTGTGGGTACGGTAATGGCTTCCAAGAACCTGAAAGCGGTTGCTGTGCGGGGTGATATTGGTGTGAGTGCTTCCAGTATGAAAGATCCGGTGCGTTTCATGAAAGAAGCAGCAGATCAGAAAAAAGTACTGGCTGAAAATGCGGTGACCGGACAAGGCCTGCCGACTTATGGTACGCAGGTATTGATGAACGTTATCAACGAACTGGGTGCATTACCTACGCGTAATATGCGTGAAGTTCAGTTTGAAGGCGCACATGATGTCTCCGGTGAAGCGATGCATGAGCCACGTAAGTCAGACGGCAAAGCCAATCTGACTACGAATGGTGCCTGTTTCGGTTGTACCATCGCTTGTGGACGTATTTCTACCGTGGATAAAACGCACTTCAGTGTGGCTGATAAGCCGGAGTACTGGATTAATTCCGGTGGTCTGGAATATGAAGCTGCCTGGGCATTAGGGCCGGACACTGGCGTTGATGATATCGATGCACTGACTTACGTGAACTTCCTGTGCAATGAAGATGGCATGGATCCGATTTCTTTCGGTTCAACCGTTGCTGCGGCGATGGAGTTATTTGAAGAAGGTGTCATCACCACTGAAACCACCGGCGGTATTGAGCTGAACTTTGGTTCCGCTGAAGCACTGGTGGCTGTGGCTGAGTTAACGGCTAAAGGTGAAGGTTTTGGTCGGGACATTGGCATGGGTTCTAAGCGCCTGTGTGAAAAGTACAGTCGCCCTGAGCTGTCGATGACAGTTAAAGGCCAGGAATTCCCGGCTTATGACCCACGCGGCATTCAGGGTATGGGTCTGGCTTACGCCACCTCGAACCGTGGTGCCTGTCACCTAAGGGGTTACACCGTATCGTCTGAAGTATTGGGTATTCCGGTTAAGACTGATCCGCTGGAAACTGATGGTAAGCCTGACTTAGTCATGGCGTTTCAGGATGCGACGGCTGCGGTTGATTCTGCTGGTCTGTGTATCTTCACGACCTTTGCCTGGTCACTGGATAATATCGCACCGCAAATTGATGCGGCTTGTGAAGGTGACTGGACGGTTGAGAAGTGTGCTGAAGTCGGTGCGCGTATCTGGAACCTGGAACGTGATTTCAATAACCGTGCAGGCATGACGGCGGCTGATGACACCTTGCCTAAGCGCTTGCTGAAGGATGCGGCCAAAGTTGGCCCGGCTGAAGGCAAAGTCGCTAATCTCGACGCGATGTTGCCACAATACTACGAGTTACGGGGTTGGAACGCTGCGGGTGAACTGACTGATGAAACACGTAGTCGTTACGGCCTTCCAGCCTGAGGTTGCACATGAACCATGTGATTATCGGAACAGGGCCAGCGGGTGTTATTGCCGCTGAGACCCTGCGGAAACGCATGCCGGACTCCTCGATCATTATGATCGGGGAGGAACCGGAATTACCTTATTCACGCATGGCGATTCCTTACCATTTGATTGGTAATATCGAGGAAGAAGGAACCTACCTGCGTCCAACTGAGGGACACTTTGCGAACAAACGCATTGAGTTGGTGCAAAAACGCGCCACTTCAATCGCAGCCAGCAATAATCAGGTCACATTAGACGACGGCCAAATCGTTGAATATGACAAGTTATTACTAGCGACAGGTTCGCGCCCCATGCGCCCACCCATTGATGGAATGGATTTGCCGGGTGTAGTGAATTGCTGGACATTGGCGGATGCCCGAAAAATCATTGCGGGCTGTCAGGAAGGCGATGATGTCATTCTGATGGGTGCTGGTTTTATCGGCTGCATCATTCTCGAAGCACTGGCCCGGCGCGGTGTCAATCTCACAGTGGTTGAGATGGAAAACCGCATGGTGCCGCGAATGATGGATGAGAGTTCCGGGCAATTGCTGAAGACATGGTGCGAGAACAAGGGCGTCACCGTTCTGACCTCTACCCGGGTTAAAGCAGTCAGCCCAGACAGTGGCTCGAAAAAACTGGTGGTTGAGCTGGAAGGACGTGAAGCCAAGAAGGTTGATTTACTCATCAGCGCTACCGGTGTGAAACCTAATACTGATCTGGTCGATGGCGTGGTAGATATTGAGCACGGCATTCTGGTGAATGAATACCTGCAAAGCAGCAACCCGAATATTTATGCGGCGGGTGATGTGGCTGAAGGTAAGGATTTCTCTACCGGTGGTTACAGTGTTCAGGCCATTCAACCCACTGCGGTCGAACATGGCTTTCTGGCTGCAACTAATATGGCGGAAGGTTCGGAGTCACTGCATCGTGGCAGCGTGAACATGAATGTCCTCGATACGATGGGCCTGATATCCACTTCGTTTGGTTTGTGGGAAGGTGCTGAGGGTGGTGACTCTTCGACGCTGGATGACCCCGGTCGTTTTAAGTACATCAATCTGCAGTTTGCTGACGATGTATTGGTCGGTGCTAATACGTTAGGTATGACGCAGCATGTGGGTGTACTTCGTGGCCTGATTCAAAGCCAGACCCGACTGGGTAAGTGGAAGGACAAGCTAATGAGTGACCCATCCCGCATGATGGAAGCTTATTTGGCACACCGGGTTCCCTAAGGCTAAGATACACTGATGAAAATTACTTTAAAGATGTATGCGCATTTGGGCGACTTATTGCCGCCCAATGCTCATAAAAACCGCTCGGAAATCGAAGTCGCTGATAACGTCAGTCTGAATGAGATTATTGATCACTTTCAGGTGCCGCGCCCTATGGCGCACCTGGTTTTATTGAATGGTGTTTTTATTTGTGACACAGACCGTGATCAACGTGGCCAAATTAAAGCAGACGATGTGCTCGCCATCTGGCCACCCGTAGCCGGAGGCTAATACCATGACTATCCTCAAACGCGAAATGGGTTATACCCGTGTTGAATTCATGCGCACCCTGCCCTCTGCTCTGCATGATTATGAGTACACACTCGAAGGTGATGTGATCACGATTATTGCGCCGGAAGCAGCTGATAAAACGATGGTTATTACTTTGGGCAGCGAAGCAATACGCAAAATTGCTATGATCCGTATCCCTTATATGCATGTCGATTTTGATTTTAGTCAGGTAGAAGAAGCGGTGCACAAACGCTTTCTGGCACAGTTTGATTTGTACTTTAAGAAAGGCGGCGGGTGAAAGCCGGGTAAGGAGCTGAACACAAATCCCTCATATAATTATCAGACGTTTTGGTGCTCTAAAATACTACCCCTCCGCCTATTAACAAATTTTAATGAAATTCGGCGGATCAATCCTGCTACTATTATGCGGCAGACTAGAAATGTTATGGAGAACCTTTGTATCTGCAGCCGATTTTCTCTACTTGAATCATTCAAAAATACTGACTAAAAACAAACGACATGCTAACAAAACTCACTGAATTAAATCGCTCCGCATGGTTCTGGATTGCCCTGATTGTGCTGTGTATCGCACAAGAAGGCATCGCCTTATTCTACCAATACGTTCTCCTGTATGACCCGTGCATGTTGTGTGTGCATATTCGTGCATGGGTTATGGCTATCATGTTTGCTGCCCTATTAGGTTTGGTGTTACGAAACAGTCGCATCGGCCTGATTATTAGCAACCTGCTAACACTGATTGCAGCAGGCGGCATGCTGGAACGAGCTTATATGACCCTTGGCACAGAACGTGGCTGGGTTGATGGCAGTTGTGGTGAGCTGGAAGATGGCTACCCGACCTGGCTACCACTGGATCAATGGTGGCCTGCTATGTTTGAACCATTGGAAGCCTGCGGCCTGACACCCTGGGTGATCCCTCAGTTCACCTCAATGGCTGATGCACTGATGCTGATCTCAGGCGGGCTGGTACTGATTATGCTGGTCATGTTTCTGAATAGTATCCGGGCTGCTTTCAGCCAATAGGTCATCTTAATTCCCTCACTCCCCGTGCATAGTTCAGGGAGTGCCGGAATTAAGACGAGTCATGGGGGTTCCCTCTTAAGCCATATTAAGAAGGCATTTCGACCAGCTCGGAAACCTCCAGCGAACCCTCAATATCAAGAAATGGGCATGACTTTGCCATTACCAAGGCTGCATCCATACTGTCTGCTTTTACGATGGTGTAGCCAGACATCGTTGTTGTTCCGCCAGCGCTCACAGCACCATCAGGGCTTACTGTACAAGTATCTTTCAACGGGTTCATTGGGCTAACGGCAGCGTCGCCCAATGAAGATAACCACTCCATGTATTTCGCAAAATGTTGCTGGCCTTCTTCGGGTGTGGATGGCTGATTGCCGCCCAGATAAGTCATTACGTATTGTGGCATGTGTTACCCCTCCATTAAATCAAACGATAATCGGCCTTCCTAAGACCGGAAAGAACTTCATAATACACAACATAACCTACTCTGATCACCTCCTTTTTTATCAGGAATTCACGCTCCAAATCAGATAAACTCCAGCCATCAGTAACACATGAAAAGCTTCCACCCTCAAACATAGAAGTCTTAGATTTCTCCAGAACACAAGCGAGGAGCCTGTTATATGTCTGCATTATTCACCCCTCTTACCGTTAAAGACGTCACCTTCCGGAACCGAATTGGTGTCTCACCCATGTGCCAATACTCATCCATTGAAGGCGTAGCCACCGATTGGCACATGGTACATCTCGGCTCACGTGCAGTGGGTGGTGCCGGTTTAATCATTGCGGAAGCGACAGCCGTTAGCCCGGAAGGTCGTATTTCCCCCGGATGTGCCGGTTTATGGAATGATGAACAGGTTGAAGCGCTAATCCCTATCAATCGTTTTGTTGCCCAACAGGGTGCCGTTCCGGGCATCCAAATTGGTCATGCCGGACGTAAAGGCTCATCAGCCCGGCCCTGGGAAGGCGGAGCCCACCTAACTGATGACCAGGGTGGCTGGCCAGTCATTGGCCCGACGGATCAAGCATTTGATGATGATGGCGTACGACTGTGGAAAGCACCTTCTCAAATGAGCCTTACTGACATCAAGACCCTGCAAGGCTTGTTTGTTGATGCCGCAAAACGCTCGCTGGCGGCGGGGTATCAATTACTGGAAATTCACGGTGCTCATGGTTATCTGTTACACAGTTTTTTCACACCACTGGTCAATACCCGTGATGATGAATACGGTGGCGATAGTCGTAATCGCGCACGGATGATGCTTGAAACCGTGGAAGCTGTCCGTGCAGTATGGCCGGAAAACTTACCGCTGGCAGTACGTCTGTCAGCAGCAGACTGGATTGAAGGTGGCTTAACGGTTGCTGATAACATTCAAATGGCGAGTTGGTTAAAAGAGCGTGGCGTGGATTTTGTTGATTGCTCCGGCGGTGGTGCCACTCCCGCAGCCAGAGCCTCCGTCGGTAGCCGTACTGCTGATCAGGTTGGCCTGGCCGAAGAAATTCGCTCAGCCACCGGCATTAAAACAATGGCGGTTGGTGCCATCACCGAAGCTAAACAAGCTGAAAGCATTATTGCTGAAGGCCAGGCGGATATTGTATTGCTGGCGCGACAAATGATGCGTAACCCCTATTGGCCAATGCACGCAGCGCAAGAATTGGGCATAGATGCAAAAGCACATGCCGCAGAACAAATTGGCTTTTTTGTAGGCTGAAGCAACACTAACCCAATATTACCAGTACCCCACACAAAAACGCTGCAAACATTTCTGTCTGCAGCGTTTTTATTATCAGAACATCGACAGCTGAATTTATTCTTCAGCCACCTCAGTAATAATAACATCCGTAAACGTCAACTTACCCACAGCCACGCCCACGGCAATCGTTTCACCCGGTGCAAACCGATTAGCCAGAATTTCCTGTGACAGCGGATTTTCCACCAACTGCTGAATCGCCCGCTTCAAAGGCCGCGCACCATACACAGGATCAAACCCGGCTTCAGCAATCAAATCCATCGCCTCATCATTGAACTCAATCATCAATTCTCGTGTTGCCAAACGTTTACGCAGTCCACCCAGCACCAACGTAGCGATCTGACGAATCTCAGCACGATCCAATGGATGAAACACCACCGTCTCATCAATCCGGTTAATAAATTCCGGCCTGAAATGTGAACCAACAATCTCCATGACGGCTTCTTTCATCCGGTCATAGTTCTCTTCACCGGCCATGTCCTGAATCACATTCGAGCCAAGATTTGATGTCATAACAATAACCGTGTTCCGGAAATCCACAGTACGCCCATGTCCGTCGGTCAGACGGCCATCATCCAGCACCTGTAGCAGAATATTAAACACATCAGGGTGCGCCTTCTCGACTTCATCCATCAGAATCACAGAATACGGGCGACGGCGCACAGCTTCAGTCAGGTAACCACCCTCTTCATAGCCCACATAGCCGGGAGGTGCGCCAATCAGCCGCGCCACCGAATGCTTCTCCATGAACTCAGACATATCAATCCGCACCAGCGAATCATCCGCATCAAACAGGAACTCTGCCAACGCCTTAGTCAGTTCGGTTTTACCCACACCGGTCGGGCCAAGAAACATAAATGAGCCACTGGGCTTTTTCGGGTCAGATAAGCCAGCACGAGCGCGACGAATAGCATTCGAGACAGCAACAACTGCCTCATCCTGACCAATCAGTCGTTTACGCAACTGATCTTCCATTTGTAACAGCTTTTCTTTCTCAGACTCCATCATTTTACTGACAGGAATTCCGGTCCAACGCGCCACAATATCAGCGATTTCCTCTTCAGTGACCCGGTTTTTCAGCAAGGTGTTTTTCTTGCCCTCATCATTCTTTTCATCAGCTGCTTTTAACTGGCCTTCCAACCCCGGAATAGTGCCATACTGCAACTCAGACATCCGTGCCAAGTCACCAGCACGCTTAGCAGTATCAAACTCCATCCGCGCATGATCCAACGCTTCCTTGATATGGGTTGTACCCTGCATCGTAGCCTTTTCTGCTTTCCAGATTTCGCCCAGATCAGCAGATTCTTTTTCCAACTTCTCGATCTCTTCCTGTAGCGTACCCCGCCGCTTCTTTGAACCATCATCCTTTTCTTTCTTCAGCGACTCACTCTCCATCTTCAACTGAATCAGACGGCGATCAAGAATATCCAGCGCTTCTGGTTTTGAATCAATTTCAATCCGGATACGTGATGCCGCTTCATCAATCAAGTCGATGGCCTTATCCGGCAAATTACGATCCGTGATATAACGGTGGGACAAAGTGGCCGCCGCAATCAATGCGGGATCAGTAATCTCAACACCATGATGGACTTCGTACTTTTCCTGTAAACCACGCAGAATCGCCACGGTATCTTCAACAGATGGCTCATCAACAATAATCTTCTGGAAACGCCGCTCAAGCGCCGCGTCCTTTTCCAGATACTCACGGTACTCATCCAGCGTTGTTGCACCGATACAATGCAATTCACCACGTGCCAGAGCAGGCTTCAGCATATTCCCGGCATCCATCGAGCCTTCAGACTTACCCGCATTCACCATCATGTGGATTTCATCAATAAATAGAATGACGTTGCCATCTGATTTCGCAATATCACTCAGTACCGCTTTGAGGCGTTCCTCAAAATCTCCCCGGAATTTAGCACCCGCTAACAATGATCCAAGATCCAGTGATAACAAACGCTTACCCTTCACGCCTTCCGGCACTTCGCCATCGACAATCCGTTGTGCCAGGCCTTCAACCAGCGCGGTTTTACCCACACCTGGCTCACCAATAACAATTGGGTTATTTTTGGAACGACGTTGCAGAATCTGCACCATACGGCGCACTTCTTCATCACGGCCAATAATCGGGTCGATTTTGCCCTGCTCAGCACGCTCGGTAATGTCGATGGTGTACTTATCTAATGCCTGACGTTGATCTTCCGCATTCGGATCATTGACGTTCTGACCACCACGCATTGATTCAATCGCTTTCTCAACAGCAGCTTTAGTTGCCCCTGTCGTTTTTAGAATATCGGACAACTGACCTTTGCCATCCAGGCCTGCCAATATGAAGAGTTCTGATGATATGTATTGGTCATTACGCTTTTGCGCTAATTTATCAGTGGTATTCAGCATCTTGTTCAGATCACTGGAGACATGCACATCACCGACATCCCCACCGGAAATACTCGGCATATGATCGAGTGCTTCGCCCAGTTTGGAGCGTAATTGATTAACGTTACAACCTGCTTTAGTCAGTAAACCACGTGAGGAGCCACCCTCCTGATCCAACAGCCCAATCATCAGGTGAACAGGCTCAATAAATTGATGGTCTTTTCCAAGTGCTAGTGACTGGGCATCCTGGAGCGCCAGCTGGAATTTGCTGGTTAATTTATCCATTCTCATAGTGGAATTACCCTATATTGTTTTTGAATTATTAAGGATATGGGGGTGAAACCGAATGAAATCAAGTTACTTGAAACGAGTGATATGGTAGGTGTCAAGGTGACTACCTGAGAAAATAACAGGTAGCCACTGAAAATTAGACCGGTTAAATCAAGCTGTCACAGAATCCTTATCGCAACCAGTTGTTTCCGGCATTTGTTCAGGTTGAATACCCAAATTTTCAAAAAGCGCCAGATCTTCATTCTCTTCCGGATTATCAGTCGTCAATAAACGATCCCCGTAGAAAATCGAATTAGCACCGGCAAAGAAACACCATGCCTGTGTTTCATCACTCATTTCAGAACGACCGGCAGACAAGCGAACATAGGTTTTTGGCATCATAATGCGCGCAACAGCAATAGTACGGATGAAGTCAAGCGGGCTAATTTTTTCAGACCCGGCCAATGGCGTTCCTTCAATTTGCACCAAATCATTAATCGGCACAGACTCAGGATGTACTTTCAAATTAGCTAATTGCTGCAACAAGCGAGCACGGTCTCTTTCTGTTTCACCCAGCCCTAAAATACCACCAGAGCACACATTGATACCTGCATCACGCACAAATTCCAGTGTATCAAGGCGATCTTGATAACTGCGGGTAGTAATAACATTGCCATAAAACTCAGGGGAGGTATCCAGATTATGGTTGTAGTAATCCAAACCTGCGACCTTAAGGCGGTCGGCCTGCATCTTAGTCAGCATACCCAAAGTAACACAGGTCTCCATGCCCATTTCTCTGACCCCTTTAACCATGTCAATGACATGCTCAAGGTTTTTATCAGTCGGGTTACGCCATGCTGCTCCCATGCAAAAACGCGTTGAACCACTCTCTTTTGCCTTCTGAGCACTGCTAAGTACTTCATCCAATGGCAATAAGCGTTCTCGCTCTAACTGAGTGTCGTAGCGCGCACTTTGTGAGCAGTAGCTGCAATCTTCGGGGCAAGCTCCGGTTTTAATACTCAGCAAGGTACTGATTTGCACCTGGTTAGGTTTGAAATTTTCAAGATGTACCTGATGCGCTTTAAACATCAGATCATTAAACGGCAATGAAAACAGGGCCTGGATTTCTTCCAGTGGCCAGTCGTGTCGTAACTCAGTCACAATGAACCTCACTCTTTAATTTCAACAGCATCCCACTGTTGATAATTGATCATCAGGATCTACCTAATCGACAGAAGGGAATAAAAAAAAAGCCGGGTTGAATGAACAAACCGACTTTCTTTAAATCACTGTGAAAATCATCTTTCAAAATCCAAAATGAAAGGTGATTTTCATCACTTCAGATAAGTGCAAACTTATTCTGCGTCTGGCTGAGCTTCACCTATACCACCTACCAGTGATACATATGCCATTGGCGCATTATCACCAGCACGACGGCCGCACTTGATAATACGCAAATAGCCACCCGGACGATCCTGATAACGTGGGCCTAAGTCAGTAAATAACTTGGCAACCACTTCATCATCACGTAACCGTGCAAAAGCAATACGACGATTATGCACAGAATCAACTTTCGAGCGAGTAATTAAGGGCTCAGCTACGCGACGTAATTCTTTTGCTTTTGGCAAAGTTGTCTTAATAGCTTCATGACGTAATAAGGAGTTGGTCAGACTCTGCAGTAACGCCTTACGGTGGCTACTGTTACGACTTAATTGACGACCAATCATACGATGACGCATTTTAAATAATCCTTCAGAGTAAGGCTAACCCAGGGGTTAACCTACTTTACTGTCTTTGTGATCCAGTCCAACTGGTGGCCAGGTCTCAAGCTTGGTACCAAGGGTCAGGCCATGAGAAGCGAGTACATCTTTAATCTCAGTAAGCGACTTCTTACCCAGATTTGGAGTTTTCAATAGTTCCGTTTCTGTGCGCTGAACCAGATCACCTATGTAATATAGGTTTTCTGCTTTCAAGCAGTTTGCAGAACGTACTGTCAGCTCCAGATCATCAACCGGACGTAATAACACAGGCTCGATTTCAGGCTGTAGCTCTTCTTCTTTAACAGGCTCTTCAATCTTAAGATCAAAGAATACTGTCAGTTGTTGCTGAAGAACCTGAGCAGACTGGCTCAATGCATTTTCCGCATCAACAGAACCATCAGTCTCGATCTCAATGATTAGCTTATCCATGTCAGTGCGTTGCTCAACACGAGCTGCATCCACATTGTAAGCTACTCGTAAAATCGGGCTATAGCTGGCATCCAGTACCAAACTACCCAAAGGTAATTCAGGTGAATCCGGGCCACGACGCACTGATGCAGGTTGATAACCACGACCACTAGTAATGGTCAAAGTCATTTCAAGCTCAGCATCATCCTTCGTAATATTTGCAATCAAATGATCCGGATTGATGATTTCAACATCATGATCCAGCTCAATATCAGCAGCAGTCACAGCACCCTTACCCTTCTTCCTAAGTGTAAGTGTGGCTTCTTCACGAGCGTTCAAACGAACAGCCAGTGTTTTCAGATTCAGTAGGATTTCAACAACATCTTCCTGAATACCTTCCATGGAAGTGTATTCATGTACAACACCTGCAATCTGAACTTCTGTGATTGAACTGCCCGGAATTGAAGACAGCAAAATACGACGCAGTGCATTACCCAGCGTGTGTCCAAAACCACGCTCCAGAGGCTCAAGTGTAATTCTGGACGTATTCAGACCCAGTTCTTGAACCTGTACGTTACGCGGTTTTAGTAAATCAGTCATTTTTGAGGTCATGCTAGTCCCTGTAATCGTGTTATGAATCGGAGAGATTACTTGGAATACAATTCCACAATCAGTGATTCATTGATTTCAGCCGGCAGATCAGAGCGGTCAGGAACAGATTTAAATGTACCTTCCAACTTCTTAGCGTCGACTTCTACCCAGCCAGGAAAACCTAACTGTTCCGCAACATTCATTGAGTCCTGAATACGAGCTTGCTTTTTAGCGCGCTCACGTACAGAAACTGCATCACCAGGCTGAACCTGATAAGAAGCAATGTTGACTACCTGACCGTTAACTGTAATAGCTTTGTGGCTGACTAATTGACGTGACTCTGCACGTGTAGAGCCATAACCCATACGATAAACTACGTTATCAAGACGGCCTTCCAGCAGCTTAAGTAGGTTCTCACCAGTAGAACCTTTGGTGCGTGCTGATTTTTTGAAGTAATTACGGAATTGCTTTTCAAGAACACCATAAATACGACGAACTTTTTGCTTTTCACGCAACTGAATTCCATAGTCAGATAAGCGTGTACGACGCTCACCATGAACACCAGGAACTTTATCCAGTTTGCATTTTTTCTCAAGAGAAACACCGCGACTCTTAAGAAATAGGTCTGTACCTTCGCGTCTGCTCAGTTTACAGGTTGGTCCAGTATATCTTGCCATTGTCAGATACTCCCGTTACACGCGACGCTTTTTAGGTGGACGACAGCCATTATGAGGAATGGGTGTCACATCGGTAATGTTGGTTATTTTATAACCCGCATTGTTTAAAGCACGAATTGCTGATTCACGACCAGGACCCGGGCCCTTAACTTCAACGTCAAGGTTTTTCAAACCATAGTCTTTCGCAGCATTACCGGCACGCTCAGCAGCAACCTGCGCTGCAAACGGTGTACTTTTCCGTGAACCACGGAAACCGGAACCACCAGACGTCGCCCATGCCAAAGCATTTCCCTGACGATCTGTAATTGTTACGATAGTGTTATTGAAAGACGCATTGATATGCGCAACACCATCAGTAACAACTTTTTTAATCTTTTTTCGGGCGCTAACGCCCTTTCTTGGCTGTTTGGCCATAACTTCTACTTCCTAACAATTACTTACGAATTGGACGACGAGGACCTTTACGCGTACGCGCATTAGTCTTGGTACGTTGACCACGAAGTGGTAAACCACGACGATGACGAATGCCACGATAACAGCCCATGTCCATCAAGCGTTTGATGTTCATAGAGACTTCGCGACGTAAATCACCTTCGACCATAAATTTGGCCACTTCAGCACGAACTTTTTCCAGTTCGTCTTCGTTCAGATCAAGAAGCTTTGCAGAGGGCTTAATGCCAGCTGCTGCACAAATATTCTTTGAACGTGAACGTCCAATCCCATAAATGGCAGTTAAACCAATAACTGCATGTTTGTTTACAGGAAGATTAATACCCGCAATACGAGCCATTAACTATTTCTCCAGATTTTCGGGAAAGCGCGCGATTGTGCCGCAATCCTAACTATTTATCAACAAATAACTTCTGCACAAAAAAATAATTTCGAAAACATGTTTCGAAATCACTTTTCAGCAGAGATTATTCAAGGTCTTCCTCCCAAAGGAGAAAAACAATCTGTTTTAACCCTGACGCTGTTTATGGCGTGGGTCAGAAGAGCAGATCACTCTCACAACACCGCTTCTGCGGACAATCCGACAATTACGGCACATCTTTTTAACTGAAGCTCTAACCTTCATAACCACAACCTCTTGTATATCAACTTATCGCAACGAGCCAGGGCGTGATTGCGACTTAAAGTTTGCTTTCTTCATCAGACCTTCGTACTGATGAGACATCATGTGTGATTGTAACTGAGCTAAGAAATCAATAACAACCACTACAATAATAAGTAACGACGTACCACCGAAATAGAACGGTACGTTCCATCCCAGAATCAGAAACTCTGGTAATAAACAAACCAAAGTGATGTAGATCGCACCAACTGCTGTCAGTCGGGTCATAACACCATCAATGTACTTGGTTGTTTGCTCACCAGGGCGAATACCGGGGATAAATGCGCCTGCTTTCTTCAGATTATCTGCTGTTTCACGGGAGTTAAATACTAACGCCGTATAAAAGAAGCAGAAGAAAATGATTGCAACCGCATAAAAAATAACATAAAGCGGCTGACCAGGTTGCAGCATACTAAAGAACTGACTCACAAGACCAGAACTATCAGCACTACCAAACCACTGGCCCGCTGTTGCCGGGAATAGAATGATACTGGAAGCAAATATAGGTGGAATTACACCCGCCATATTCAACTTCAAGGGTAAGTGGCTGGACTGCCCTTGGTACATCTTCCGGCCTTGTTGACGATTAGCGTAATTAACGGTAATCCTGCGCTGAGCGCGTTCAACGAATATAACCAGTGCTGTAACCATAACAACCAAGGCTAGCAATAAGATAACAAAAGCAGGGGACAACTCACCTGTGTTCGCTAATTCTAAAGTACCACCAACAGCTGCTGGCAAACCTGCAACTATACCAGCAAAGATAATCAGTGATATACCGTTACCAATACCACGTTCAGTAATTTGCTCTCCCAGCCACATCAGAAACAGTGTACCTGTCACCAAAGTAATAACTGTTGTCAGGATGAAGCCAATACCAGGATTAATCGCAACGCCTTGTCCACCTAAGGCAATAGAGATACCAACACCCTGAAACAGCGCTAGCACTACAGTTCCGTAACGGGTGTACTGCGTAATTTTGCGACGACCTGACTCGCCTTCTTTTTTCAACTGCTCCAATGTTGGAACAACTGTAGCCATCAGCTGCATAATAATCGATGCAGAGATATAAGGCATGATACCCAGAGCAAAAACACTGAAACGCTCCAAAGCACCACCAGAAAACATATTAAATACGCCAAGAATAGTACCACTATTCTGGCTAAATAATTGCGACATCGCTTCAGGGTTTATACCAGGAACCGGAATAAACGTACCAATACGATAAACGACCAAAGCCATCAACACAAACAATAAGCGTTGACGCACTTCAACCATGTTTCCCAGTCCCCCGAGGGAGGCTGCTGAAGCAGGAGTTTTAGCCATGGGTATTTATTATTCCTCGATCTTGCCGCCTGCAGCTTCAATCGCTTCTTTAGCACCTTTAGTAGCGCCAACACCTTGGACAGTTACAGACTTATCAACTGAACCAGAAAGAATGATTTTAGCCTGCAAGGTACGAGCACCGATAATGTTGGCTGCTTTTAAAGTTTCCAGTGAAATAGTGTCACCTTCTACTTTTGCCAACTCACTTAAACGAACTTCAGCTGTACGCCGACCAATGCGCGAGGTAAAGCCAACTTTAGGCAAACGACGCTGTAAAGGCATCTGACCGCCTTCAAAGCCTATTTTGGGCAAGCCACCTGAACGCGACTTCTGGCCTTTATGACCACGACCAGCAGTCTTACCCAGACCGGAACCGATACCACGACCAACACGGGTACGTAATTTGCGGCTGCCTTTAGCTGGCTGCAATGTATTCAGTTTCATCTCAGGCTTCCTCAACTTTCAACATGTAAGAAATCTTATTGATCATGCCACGATTTTCCGGCGTATCAATAACAGTCACCGAGTTATGCATCTTGCGAATACCCAAGCCCGAAGCACATTGCTTATGGCTCTTGAGTCGTCCGTTCAAGCTGCGCACCAGAGTCAATTTAACTTGTTTGGCATCAGACATGACTTACCCCTTAATTTCTTCGACCGTTTTGCCGCGCTTCGCTGCAATCATCTCAGGATTTTGCATAGAAGCCAGACCAGCAATTGTTGTACGAACAACATTACCCGGGTTACGAGTACCAACACACTTAGAGAGCACGTCACGTACACCAACCACTTCCAATACAGCACGCATCGCACCACCGGCAATAACACCCGTACCTTCTGAGGCAGGCTTCATGAAAACAGAAGCAGCACCCACAGAATGACTAATAGGGTATTGCAAAGTGCCATTAACCAAATGCACAGTGATCATATTTTTTCTGGCCTGCTCCATGGCTTTCTGAATAGCGGCAGGAACTTCACGTGCCTTACCATATCCGAAACCAACACGGCCATTTCCATCACCAACTACTGTTAGTGCTGTAAAACTAAAAATTCGTCCACCTTTAACCACTTTTGAAACACGGTTAACGTGAACTAGCTTTTCTTGTAAACCATCAGCCGCTGCTGCGTTGTTATCTGGCTTTGCCATTAGATTGTACTCTTAAAATTGCAGGCCAGCTTCACGCGCTGCATCAGCCAGCGCCTTGATACGACCATGATACTTAAAACCTGAGCGATCAAATGCTACAGACTCAACACCTTTTTCACGAGCTCGTTCAGCAATCAGCTTACCAACAGCTGCTGCTGAAGTTACGTTACCAGTGAAGTTATCACCATCACGCAGTTCTTTCTCAACAGTCGATGCTGAAGCAAGAATCTTATCACCCTCAGGGGCAATAATTTGAGCATAAATGTGACGTGGCGTACGGTGCACACATAAACGTGTCGCCTGCAATTCACGCATTTTACTACGTGAACGCTTGCTGCGACGAATACGACTAATTTTCTTATCCATCTCTATGCCACCTTACTTCTTCTTGGCTTCTTTACGTACGATATGTTCACCAGCGTACTTAACACCTTTGCCTTTGTATGGCTCAGGTGGACGATATGCGCGAATTTCAGCAGCAACCTGCCCAACTTTTTGCTTATCAATACCACGGATGACAATCTCTGTCTGACTCGGGGTTTCGGCAGTAACACCTTCGGGCACTTCATAAACAACAGGATGCGAAAAACCCAATGTCAAATTAAGTTTACTGCCCTGTGCTTGTGCACGATAACCAACACCAACTAGTTGCAGCTTTTTTTCAAAGCCTTGGCTAACACCGAGCATCATGTTATTAGTAACCGCGCAAGTTGTACCTGCTTGTGCCCATGCACCCGACGCATCATTACGTGGGCGGAAATTTAATACATTATCTTCCTGAGCAACTTCAACATCATGATGTACGATATAATCAAAGGCACCTTTGCTACCTTTAATATTCAGATTTTGCCCATCAATTTTGACTTCAACACCGCTTAGTAGTGGAAGTCCTCTTTTTGCAATACGTGACATGAGAATCTGCCTACCTTATTGTACTGTACAGATGACTTCACCACCCTGACCTGCTGCACGTGCAGCACGATCACTCATTACACCTGACGATGTTGAGATGATGGCAACCCCATAACCACCCATAACAGTAGGCAGTTCATTCTTTCCGTGGAAGACACGCAGACCAGGGCGACTGGCACGATCAATACGGCTGATAACTGGCTCGCCCTGAAAGTACTTCAGTTCAACACTTGTTACCGGCTTTCCACCATTTTCGTCAGTTGAATAACTAACGACATAACCTTCACTTACCAAAACTTCTAAAATTGATTTCTTTAGTTTTGATGCAGGAAAGGAAACACTTGCTTTGCCTGCTCTCTGACCATTACGAATCCGAGTCAGCATGTCAGCAATAGTATCGCTCATACTCATGATTATATTCTCCTTACCAGCTAGCCTTAGTTAAACCAGGCACATCACCACGCATTGCTGCTTCACGTAACATATTACGCGACAAGCCAAACTTGCGGTAAACACCATGCGGACGACCAGTAAGGTTACAACGATTCCGCTTACGCACTAAACTACCATCACGTGGCATTTTTTGCAGCTTATCGCTGGCAGCCATTACTTCTTCGTAAGAACTTTCAGGGTTGCTTATGATTACTTTCAATGCAGCACGTTTTTCACCGTCTCGGGCCGCAACTTTTGCACGCTTAACTTCGCGGGCAATCATGGATTTTTTTGCCATGAGTCTCGTATCCTCTTACTTTTTGAAAGGGAACTTGAACGCTTCAAGAAGCGCACGTCCCTCTTCGTCAGTTTTTGCAGTAGTGGTAATCGTAATATTCATACCACGCAATGCATCAATTTTGTCGTAATCAATTTCCGGGAAAATGATCTGCTCTTTAATACCCATGTTGTAATTACCACGGCCATCAAAAGCTTTACCATTCAAACCACGAAAATCACGGATTCGAGGAATAGATATATTTACTAAACGATCTAAAAACTCGTACATACGCTCTTTACGCAAGGTTACCATGCAACCTACCGGCCACCCATCGCGAATTTTAAAACCCGCTATGGACTTGCGACTCATGGTGACAACCACTTTTTGACCAGCGATTTTTTCCATATCACCAACAGCATGTTCGATGACTTTCTTATCTCCAACAGCTTCACCCAACCCCATATTCAGGGTAATCTTGGTGATCTTCGGAACTTCCATAATATTTTTACAACCGAGCTTTTCTGTCAGTTCGCTAACGACAGTTTCACGGTAGTATTGCTGCAACCTTGTCATGAATTTATCTACCTCAAGCCTTTACAGGCTCGCCATTGGATTTGAAGACACGGATTTTTTCGCCGTTTTCCAGGAGCTTGAATCCAACACGGTCACCCTTACCTTCAGAGTTGACCACCATTACGTTTGAAGCATTCATTGGCATTTCTTTTTCAACAATGCCACCTTGAACACCCAACGTAGGATTAGGTTTTGTGTGCTTTTTAACCATATTCACACCTTTAACCAAAACCTTACCATTTTCCAGTACTTGCATGACAGAAGCATGCTTTCCTTTATCTTTGCCAGTAATAACGACTACAGAATCGCCTTTCAGAATTTTTTTCATCACGTCACCTATTAAAGCACTTCGGGTGCCAGAGAAATAATCTTCATAAAACGATCACCACGTAATTCACGTGTAACCGGGCCAAAGATACGTGTACCAATTGGCTCAAGCTTCGCATTCAGTAATACAGCAGCATTACCGTCAAAACGAATCAAAGAACCATCTTTGCGACGCACACCTTTAGCAGTACGAACTACAACTGCATTGTATACATCGCCTTTTTTAACTTTGCCGCGTGGAATCGCATCTTTAATACTGACCTTGATTACGTCACCAATGCCCGCATAACGACGATGTGAACCGCCCAACACTTTAATGCACATCACACGACGAGCACCACTATTGTCTGCAATTTGCAGCTCTGACTGCATCTGGATCATGTCTAATATCTCGTCTTAATGTTCAACTAACGGCACGACTAACGACTTTAATCAAAGTCCAATGCTTACTCTTTGACAGAGGACGGCACTCTTTGAAAGTCACGTTATCACCAATGTGGCATTCGTTATTCTCATCGTGCACATGGTACTTTTTAGAACGCTTAATAAATTTACCATACAACGGGTGCTTTATCTGGCGCTCCATCAAAACGACGATGGTCTTATCCATTTTGTCGCTGATGACACGACCCAGCAAACTACGTTCAACAACTGCTTCTTCGCTCATCTTCACTTACCTGCGACTTTCTTTTCAGACAGGATCGTCTTGATCCGTGCAATTTCACGACGCACCCGCTTCATTTCTGAAGGGCGCGACATTTGATCAGCTGACTGTTGCATACGCAATTTAAACTGTTCTTTGTAATTCTCAGTCAACTCTGACTGTAATTCATCTACTGACTTTTCACGAAGTTCAGTTGCTTTCATCACATCACCTGCCGCTTAACAAATGTAGTTTTAAAAGGTAATTTTGCGGAAGCTAATTTGAATGCCTGACGAGCTATGTCTTCAGGAACACCCTGCATTTCAAACAAAACACGGCCTGGCTGAATTTGGGCAACCCAATATTCAACATTACCTTTACCTTTACCCATCCGGACTTCTAACGGCTTCTTACTGATAGGCTTATCAGGGAAAACACGAATCCAGATTTTACCACCACGACGAATATGACGATTAATCGCACGACGACCAGCTTCAATCTGACGAGCAGTCAAACGACCACGCTCAAGAGATTTCAGGCCATAATCGCCGAAACTTACTTTATTTCCGGTTTGAGCCAAGCCACGGTTGCGGCCTTTCTGCATTTTACGGAATTTGGTTCTTTTGGGCTGTAACATTTTGAACCTCTATCACTTCTTCTTTCTATTCTGGGTATTGCCACCCGAATTAGATTGTTTCTGCTCAAGGTCAAAGACCTCACCCTTAAAGACCCATACCTTGATACCAATGATACCATAGGTAGTAGCAGCCTCAGCTGTTGCGTAGTCTATGTCAGCTCGTAGTGTATGAAGTGGCACTCGACCTTCACGGTACCATTCGGTACGTGCGATCTCTGCACCATTCAAACGTCCGGCAACTGCCACCTTGATACCTAAAGCACCAAGACGCATAGCATTACCTACTGCACGCTTCATCGCACGACGGAACATAATCCGACGTTCAAGCTGTCCCGCAATACTTTCCGCCACTAACTGAGCATCTAGCTCAGGCTTGCGGATTTCTTCGATATTCAGCTTAACGTTATTAACATGCAGGCCCATAATAGCAGCCACATCGTTACGTAAACGTTCGATATCTTCGCCTTTTTTACCAATAACCATTCCCGGACGTGCCGTATGGATAGTAATAAAAGCAGACTTCGCAGGACGCTCAATTTGAATACGACTAACAGACGCATCTTTCAAACGCTTCTTCAGGAAAGAACGAACTTCCAGATCCTTATGCAAGAAATCTGCGTAGTCCTTACCTTCTGCATACCACTTTGCTCGCCAATCGACTGAAATGCCGAGACGAATACCAGTTGGATGTACTTTTTGACCCATGATTTAACCTCAGACCTTACTTGTCGCCAACCGTCACAGTGATATGACTGGTACGTTTCAGAATACGATTTGCTCGACCTTTGGCACGTGGACGAATACGCTTCATCGTCGGGCCTTGGTCAACAAAAACGCGCTTAACAGAAAGTTCGTCAATATCAGCACCTTCATTGTGATCAGCATTAGCAATCGCTGATTCTAAAACTTTCTTTATCATCGCCGCCCCTTTCTTGGGACTAAATGCAAGAATATCTAATGCTTTATCAACCGGCAAACCACGAATCTGGTCAGCAACTAAACGGCCCTTCTGAGGCGAAAGACGCGCAAAGCGCAAACGAGCTGCAACTTCCATATCTATAACCTCTTATTTCTTTGATTTTTTATCGGCGGTATGACCACGATAAGTGCGCGTTAAAGCGAACTCACCCAACTTGTGACCAACCATATTTTCATTAACCAAAACGGGAACGTGTTGCTTACCGTTATGAATTGCAATCGTCAAACCGACCATGCTTGGAGCAACCATCGACCGACGTGACCATGTTTTAATCGGCTTGCGATCATTGTTCGCAACTGCCGTGTCAACTTTCTTCATCAAATGATGATCAATGAAAGGACCTTTCTTAAGTGAACGTGGCACTGTCTAAATTCCTCTTACTTCTTGTTACGGCGACGACGGACAATCATCTTGTCAGTACGCTTATTACTACGGGTCTTATAACCCTTAGTTGGGACACCCGACGGAGACACAGGATGACGTCCACCGGACGTACGACCTTCACCACCACCATGCGGATGATCCACCGGATTCATTGCAACACCACGGACAGTTGGACGAACACCACGCCAGCGCTTAGCACCCGCTTTACCCAACTTAACCAGAGCATGCTCAGAATTACTCACCTCGCCGATTGTCGCACGACATTCAACCAGGATCTTTCGCATTTCACCAGAACGTAAACGCAACGTTGCGTAGTTACCTTCTTTCGCTACTAATTGAGCTGAAGTACCTGCGCTACGTGCAATCTGCGCACCCTTTTCAGGCTTCATCTCAATACAATGGATAACACTACCCACCGGAATATTGCGCATAGGTAAAGTATTACCCACTGCAATCGGAGCATGTTGTCCGGATTGAACCGTTGCACCAGCAGCCAAATTACGTGGCGCGATAATATAACGACGCTCACCATCCGCATACAACAATAATGCAATATTAGCACTACGATTCGGATCATACTCAAGACGCTCAACACGTGCTGGAATATCATCTTTGCGACGTTTAAAGTCAACTATACGATAATGTTGACGATGACCACCACCGATATGACGTACTGTAATACGACCTGTATTATTACGTCCACCACTCTTGGTTTTACGATCTAACAGGGCTTTACAAGGTGCACCTTTGTGCAGATCCTTGTTAACTACGCGAACCTGAAATCGACGTCCCGGAGAGGTTGGTTTTGCTTTTGCAACTGCCATGACTAACCTATTCCTTATTCAGCTGAAGCATCAAGTGATTGACCTTCAGCAAGGCGAATATACGCCTTTTTCCAATCACTCCGCTTACCGGAACGACGGCTAAAGTTCTTCTGCTTACCTTTCACATTAACAGTCTGAACACGATCCACTTTTACTTCAAAAAGTACTTCGACTGCCTGCTTAATATCTTTTTTAGTTGCAGTAGTTGCAACCTTGAAGACGTACTGGTTTGAAGACTCTGAAAGCAAAACTGTTTTTTCAGTCATGCGTGGAGCCAACAACACCTGATACAAATGATCCTGATTCATCCTAACCACTCCTGAACCTTCTCTACAGCACCCTTGGTCATCACCACTTTCTCATGACCTACCAAGCTTGCCGGATTCAGCCCTGTGACAGGGGCAACTTCACAATAAGGAATATTGCGCGAAGCCAACAGAACATTAACGTCATCAAATTCAGGCACTAGCAATACATTATTAGTACCATAATCTTTTAACTTAGCAGTCATTGTCTTTGTCTTGCCATCTTCACAATCGATAGCATCAACAACCACCAAACGATCCTGACGAACCAATTCTGAAAGAATAGAGCTCATCGCCGCACGATACATTTTCTTATTCAACTTCTGCGTATAGTCACGAGGACGCGCCGCAAATGTTGTACCACCAGAGCGCCACAGCGGACTACGAATAGTACCTGCACGTGCACGACCAGTGCCTTTCTGGCGAAATGGCTTAGCACCACCACCACTAACATCTGAACGACTCTTCTGAGCTTTTGTACCTAAACGAGCCGCTGCCATATAAGCAACTACCGCTTGATGCACAAGCCCTTCGTTGAAATCGCGGCCAAATACTGTATCACTTACCGCAACAGATCCGCCATTAGCTATTTGCAATTCCATATCTAATCCTTATGCCTTCACTGAGTGCTTAATGGAAATATTCCCACCTATTGCACCAGCAACAGCACCTTTAACCAACACCAGATTACGTTCCGCGTCTACACGCACCACTTCTAAACACTGAGTGGTTGTATTCACGTTACCCATCTGGCCAGACATTTTCTTACCAGGAAAAACACGTCCTGGCGTCTGATTCTGACCGATAGAGCCTGGAGTACGGTGAGAAATCGAGTTACCGTGCGTCGCATCTTTACCTTTAAAGTTGTGACGCTTGATCGTACCGGCAAAACCTTTACCTTTACTCACACCCGAAACATCAACTTTCTGGCCTGCTTCAAACAAAGCAACTGTCAACTCAGCACCCGCTTCATATTCAGCAGCAGAATCAACACGCGACTCACGAACAAACGTTCCGGCAGCAACACCCGCTTTCGCAAAATGCCCGGCAACCGGCTTCGTTACTCGTGATGATTTTCTCTCACCAACAGACAACTGAATTGCTTCATAGCCATCAGAATCGACCGTCTTCACCTGAGACACACGATTCGGCGCAATCTCCAGAACGGTAACAGGAACTGCATCCCCTGCTTCACCGAAAATCCGGGTCATACCCACCTTTCGACCCAATAGACTGATAGCCATTTGCTTACCTCTTCAATCACCGTAAATAGGTGAATTACTGAATTTTTGTCTTTAGAAAAACTCGGCCCAACACAAGTGTCGAGCCGAAGAAAGCCGCGCATTATACATATAAAGTTAACGCACGTTAAGTGTTTATTTCAAATCAGTTCAACTTAATTTGAACATCTACGCCTGCCGCCAGATCCAGCTTCATCAGCGCATCAACAGTCTTGTCTGTTGGATTAACAATATCCATCAAACGTTTGTGCGTACGTATCTCATACTGATCACGCGCATCTTTATTGACGTGAGGAGAAGTCAGAATGGTGTGACGCTCAATACGCGTAGGCAAAGGGATAGGCCCCTTTACACGCGCACCAGTACGCTTAGCTGTTTCCACAATTTCCAGCGCTGAACGATCGATAAGACGATGGTCAAACGCTTTCAGACGAATCCGTATTCTTTGATCAGACATAATAAATATTACTCAACAATTTTAGCAACAACACCAGCGCCTACAGTACGGCCACCTTCGCGAATTGCGAAGCGCAAACCATCTTCCATTGCGATAGGTGCAATAAGGGTAACAACCATCTTAACGTTATCACCCGGCATAACCATTTCAACACCTTCCGGCAAATCACAGGCACCCGTTACATCCGTAGTACGGAAGTAAAACTGTGGGCGATAACCATTAAAGAATGGCGTGTGACGACCACCTTCATTTTTTGACAGAATATAAACTTCTGCTTCAAATTTAGTGTGTGGCTTAACAGAACCAGCTTTACACAGTACTTGACCACGCTCAACATCTTCACGCTTGGTACCACGCAGCAACAAGCCGACGTTATCACCTGCCTGACCCTGGTCCAGCAACTTGCGGAACATTTCAACGCCGGTTACAACACTGTCGGCAGTAGCCTTGATACCAACAATTTCTATCGCCTCGCCTACTTTGATGATTCCGCGCTCAATACGACCAGTTACTACTGTGCCGCGACCTGAGATAGAGAACACATCTTCCACAGGCATCAGGAAGGCACCATCAATAGCACGCTCCGGATCAGGAATATAGCTATCCAATGCATCAATCAACTGCTGAATGGCTGGCATACCGATAGGCGACTCATCACCTTCCAGCGCTTTCAACGCAGAGCCTTGAACAATCGGCGTGTCATCACCCGGGAATTCGTACATATCTAACAGCTCACGAATTTCCATTTCAACTAATTCAAGCAGCTCTTCATCATCAACCATGTCACATTTATTCATGAACACAACGATGTAAGGAACACCTACCTGACGAGACAGCAAAATGTGCTCACGCGTTTGAGGCATAGGGCCATCAGCAGCAGAACAAACCAAAATAGCGCCATCCATCTGCGCCGCACCAGTGATCATGTTCTTTACGTAATCAGCATGTCCGGGGCAATCAACGTGTGCGTAGTGACGTGTGTCTGATTCGTACTCTACGTGAGAGGTAGAAATCGTAATACCACGCTCTCTTTCTTCAGGGGCGTTATCAATCTGACTGAAGTCTTTAGTGTCACCACCAAACTTCTTACCCTGAACAATAGAAATTGCCGCTGTCAGTGTTGTTTTACCATGGTCAACGTGACCAATCGTACCCACATTCACGTGCAGTTTGTCACGCTCAAATTTTGCCTTTGCCATTACAACTTACCTTCTCTTCAAAATTGCCTGCAAGACACTTGCAGGTGCTTCCGCGTATTTAGCGAACTCCATTGAATAAGATGCACGACCCTGCGTAGCTGATCTAACAGCAGTTGCATAACCAAACATCTCACCCAGCGGCACTTCCGCACGTATAATTTTTCCAGCAGGAGAATCATCCATACCCTGAACAATTCCACGACGACGTGTGAGATCACCCATCACATCGCCCATATAATCTTCTGGCGTCACCACTTCGACTTTCATCAACGGCTCAAGCAATACCGCATCGGCTTGCATAACACCATCGCGAACCGCCATTACCGCCGCAATCCTGAAAGCCATTTCATTAGAATCGACATCATGAAACGAGCCATCATACAAAGTGGCCTTCATGTCAACCAAAGGATAACCAGCCAGAACGCCACCAGACATCTGCTCTTGGATACCTTTATCAACAGAGGGAATAAATTCCCTAGGCACAGCACCACCAGTTACAGCATCTTCAAATTCATAGCCACCACCCTCAGGCAATGGCTCAAGACGCAACCAAACATGGCCATACTGACCTTTACCACCGGACTGACGAATAAATTTACCCTCAATCTCGGTCGTACTACGGATGGTTTCCCGGTAGGCCACTTGTGGCGCACCAACATTACATCCAACTTTAAATTCTCGCTTCATGCGATCAACAATAATATCCAGATGTAGCTCACCCATCCCGGAAATGATTATCTGACCCGACTCCTGATCCGTGTGAATACGAAATGAGGGATCTTCCTGGGCCAATTTACCCAAGGCCGCTCCCATCTTTTCCTGATCAGCCTGCGAACGCGGTTCGACCGCCACAGAAATCACCGGCTCGGGAAACTCCATACGCTCCAGCGTAATAACAGAATCCAAAGCAGACAAAGTCTCACCCGTCGTCACATCTTTTAAGCCCACCGCTGCTGCAATATCACCAGCACGAACTTCCTGGACTTCATCTCGTGAATTGGCATGCATCTGCATGATACGACCAATTCGTTCCCGTTTACCTTTAATCGCGTTATACACAACATCACCGGTTTTCAAAACACCGGAGTAAACACGGAAAAATATCAATGTACCGACAAAGGGATCGGTTGCCACCTTAAAAGCCAACGCCGCAAAAGGCTCGTCATCCGAAGCATGGCGCTCATCAGCAGTTTCAGTAGCATCATCTTTAACACCCACAATCGCAGGCACATCCAAAGGTGACGGCATATAACGCACTATCGCATCCAGCATTGCCTGCACACCCTTATTCTTAAAGGCAGAACCACACAACACCGGAACAATATCACCAGCCAACGACCGCAAGCGTAAACCCTGATAAATGGCATCAACTGACAACTCGCCACTCTCAAGGTATTCATCCATTAGGTCATCATTAGCTTCAGCCGCAGCCTCCACCAACTTTTCACGCCACTCATCGCACTCATCCTGCATATCAACAGGAATAGGCTCAGCCGTATAGCTTGCACCCATGTTATCCTCATCCCAGAAGATAGCTTGCATGCGCACCAGATCGACCACACCTTTAAAATCTTCTTCAGCACCAATAGGCAACTGAAGCGGAACCGGGTTAGACCCCAAACGCTCTTCGATTTGATCGACCACACGCAAGAAATCTGCGCCAATCCGATCCATCTTATTCACGAAAGCCATTCGTGGAACGCCATACTTATTCGCTTGACGCCAAACCGTTTCTGACTGTGGCTCTACACCACCTACCGCACAAAACACAGCAACAGCACCATCCAATACACGCAAAGAACGCTCAACTTCAATCGTGAAGTCAACATGCCCCGGCGTATCAATAATGTTGATGCGATGCTGGTCAAACTGCTGATCCATTCCAGACCAAAAGCAAGTAGTAGCGGCGGACGTAATAGTTATTCCGCGCTCCTGCTCCTGTTCCATCCAGTCCATAACAGCCGCGCCATCATGAACCTCACCAATCTTGTGCGAAATACCCGTATAAAACAAAACCCGCTCAGTTGTCGTTGTTTTGCCCGCATCAATATGTGCCATGATGCCAACATTACGATACTGCTCAATAGGAGTTGTGCGTGCCACGAGTATTATCCTGTTTGCTACTTCTTACCAGCGGAAGTGAGCAAATGCCTTGTTTGCTTCAGCCATGCGGTGCGTATCTTCACGCTTTTTCACAGCAGAACCACGCTTTTCAGCAGCATCAATCAACTCACCAGCCAGCTTACGAGCCATTGATTTCTCACCACGCTTACGTGCAGCATCGATCAACCAGCGCATAGCCAATGCATTTTGACGTGACTGACGAACTTCAACCGGAACCTGATAAGTTGCACCACCTACACGGCGGGCTTTAACTTCCACTGACGGACGAGCGTTTTCAAGTGCATCATTCAGCACAGAAAGGCCATCACCGCCCTTCTTCTGACTAATTTCTTCAAGCGCACCGTAAATGATCTTTTCAGCAACAGCTTTCTTGCCGTCTTTCATTACAGCGTTCATGAATTTGCTCAATAACTCACTGCCGAACTTCGGATCAGGTAAGATTTCGCGCTTGGGGACTTCTCTTCTTCTAGGCATTTCTAGATTCTCAACTCAATTAGCTTTTAGGACGCTTGGCGCCATACTTGGAACGACCCTGTCTACGGTCTTTAACACCCTGAGTATCAAGGCTACCGCGAACAGTGTGATAACGAACACCTGGCAGATCCTTTACACGACCACCACGAATCAGAACCACCGAGTGCTCCTGAAGATTATGCCCTTCACCACCAATATAACTAGTAACTTCAAAGCCATTAGTTAAACGTACACGTGCAACCTTGCGTAAAGCCGAGTTAGGCTTTTTAGGCGTAGTTGTATAAACACGAGTACAAACACCACGACGCTGCGGACAAGCCTCCAACGCGGGCACGTTGCTTTTTTCAGCTTTGCGTTTGCGCGGCTTGCGCACCAACTGGTTAATCGTTGCCATTAAAAAAAATTCTCCGTAACCTGCATGAGGTTCATTTCGCTATTTGCGACCCCCATAAAAACAACAGGCCGGTATCGCCAGCCCATTAAAGGTCGCAAGATTTTAGGGATGCGCTAAGCATCTGTCAAGGCATGTTTGCCTTTGTTCTCAATATCGTCCCTGCGAAATCACCCTGTGGACTCATTAACCACAAATTTAATGACACACAAAGACAACAGGGCGATAAATCGCCCTGCTTACATCACAAGTAACTAAATAACTGTTTCGACCTTATTCAGCATCCGAAACCACCGGCTCAATCACAGGTGCCTCTTCTGCCATAACAGGCACAACATCAACTTCAGGTTGCTCAGCAGCAAACGCATCTTCCAACTGGAACGGATTACGTTCACGACGACGCTTCTCATGGTAAGCAAGACCTGTACCGGCAGGAATCAAGCGACCCACGATAACGTTCTCTTTCAGACCACGAAGGTCATCACGAGCACCACGCACAGCAGCATCAGTCAATACACGTGTTGTTTCCTGGAAGGAAGCTGCCGATACAAACGAATCCGTAACCAGCGAAGCTTTAGTAATCCCCATCAGCACACGAATAAACTTAATCGGCAACTTACCTGCCGCCTGCAACGTCTTATTTTCTTCGACTACACGCCAGAAGTCAGTCTGCTCACCGCGCAGGAACTGCTCACTATCACCCGCGTCATAAATATCAACCTTCCGCATCATCTGGCGAACAATCACCTCAATGTGCTTGTCATTGATACCTACACCTTGTAGGCGATAAACATCCTGAATTTCCTTAACCAGGTATTCAGCCAAAGCAGTAGCGCCCAATAGGCGAAGGATATCATGTGGATGCGGCTCGCCATCAGCGATAACCTCACCCTGGGTCACTTTCTCACCCTCAAACACATCCAACATACGCCACTTAGGAATCAGCTCTTCGTACGTTTCACCATCTTCACCAGTGATAACAATACGCTGCTTACCCTTAGTCTCTTTACCGAATGAAATCGTACCGGTCTTCTCAGCCAGAATCGCACCATCTTTCGGCTTACGCGCCTCAAATAAGTCAGCAACACGTGGCAAACCACCCGTAATATCACGAGTCTTTGATGATGCCTGAGGCAAACGAGCCACTACATCACCGACACCGACATCAGCACCATTAGTCGTGGTAACAAGCGCCCCGGCGGGCAGCGGGTATTGAACAGGGATCTTAGTATTCTCAAAGAAAATACTCTCACCCTTCTCATCCAACAAACGCACCGTCGGGCGCAAATCACGCCCAGAACTCGGACGAGCCTTCGGATCCATTACTTCAATCGAAGATAGCCCGGTAATTTCATCGACCTTAGTCTGAACAGTAACATTATCATTAAAGTCCAGGAACTCAATGCGACCAGACACCTCCGAAATGATCGGATGCGTATGGGGGTCCCACTGAGCCACCTTCTGACCGGCATCAATCGCCTCGCCACTGGCAACCATCAAAGTGGCACCATATGGCAATTTATAACGCTCTCTTTCACGCCCGTTAGCATCAACCACACTTAGCTCACCAGAACGTGAAACTGCAACCAAGTTACCCTGAGCATTAGTCACTGTCTTAACATTAATCAGGTTCACTTTACCTGCTGACTTAACGGCAATACCACTTTCTGCCGCAGATCGACTCGCCGCACCACCAATATGGAAAGTACGCATAGTAAGCTGAGTACCCGGTTCACCAATAGACTGAGCTGCGATAACACCAACAGACTCACCCTTACAAACCAAGTGACCACGCGCCAAATCACGACCATAACACTGACGACAAACACCGTAGTTCGCCTCACAGGTGATAGCAGAACGAACGACTAATTCATCAATCGCCAAACGATCAATTTCATTTACCCAGTACTCATCAACCAATATGCCAGCAGGAACTACAATCTCATCATCACGCGAAACATCCTGCGCAATAACACGCCCCAGAACACGCTTGGCGAGACCCTCGACCACATCACCACCCTCGATGATAGGACGCATCAACATACCGCGACTAGTGCCACAATCATCAAGCACAACCGCCATATCCTGGGCGACATCCACCAAACGACGTGTCAGATAACCTGAGTTTGCTGTTTTGAGTGCAGTATCCGCCAAACCTTTCCGCGCACCGTGCGTAGAAATAAAGTACTGAAGAACCGTCAGACCCTCACGGAAATTAGAGGTAATCGGTGTTTCGATGATCGAGCCATCCGGCTTAGCCATCAAACCACGCATACCTGCCAACTGACGAATCTGAGCCGGAGAACCACGCGCACCGGAATCAGCCATCATATAAATTGAGTTGAATGACTCCTGCTCAACCTCATTCCCGGCATCATCAAGAACAGGCTTACCTTCCACATCAGTTACTGTCTCAGCACCAATCTTTTCCATCATCGCCTTAGCAACGAGGTCATTGGTACGCGCCCAAATATCAACCACTTTATTGTAGCGCTCACCCTGAGTAACCAGACCACCTTCAAACTGGCGCTGAATTTCCTTAACATCTTCTTCAGCAGCAGACAGCAGCTGAATCTTCTTCTCTGGGATAATCATGTCATCCGCACAGAAAGAAACACCAGCGCGGGTAGAATAACGATAACCCGTGTACATCAAATGGTCAGCAAAAACCACCGACTCTTTCATGCCTACAGAACGATAAGCCGCATCCAGTAAACGAGAAATCGCTTTCTTTTTCAGCGTCTGATTGAATAACTCATAAGGCAAGCCATCTGGCATAATGCTCGTCAAAATTGACCGGCCTACCGTGGTATCCACCAAACGGGTACGCGTAATCAGCTCTGCAGCAGGATCATCATTATCTTCGTCTTTAATACGATCAGTAATGCGCACCTTGACCTTTGCATGCAATGAAGCATGACCGGTTTCATAAGCACGCTGTGCTTCTTGCGGGCCGGAGAACACCATCCCCTCACCCTTAGCACCAATGGCCTCACGCGTCATGTAGTACAAACCCAGTACAACATCCTGAGAAGGCACGATGATCGGATCACCATTTGCCGGCGACAACACATTGTTTGTCGACATCATCAAGCTACGCGCTTCCAACTGAGCCTCAATCGACAGAGGCACATGCACCGCCATCTGATCCCCATCGAAATCAGCGTTAAACGCCGCACAAACTAATGGGTGCAACTGAATCGCTTTGCCTTCGATCAACTGAGGTTCAAATGCCTGAATACCCAATCTGTGAAGTGTTGGCGCACGGTTAAGCATAACCGGATGCTCACGGATAACCTCCGCAAGAATATCCCAAACTTCAGCCGTCTCACGCTCAACCAGTTTTTTTGCTGCTTTAATCGTTGTTGCCAGACCGCGACGCTGTAACTTACCGAAAATAAATGGCTTGAATAATTCAAGTGCCATCTTTTTAGGCAGACCACACTGATGCAAGCGCAAAGTCGGACCAACCACGATAACCGAACGACCAGAGTAATCAACACGCTTACCCAGGAGATTCTGACGGAAACGACCTTGCTTACCTTTAATCATGTCAGACAAAGATTTCAGCGGACGCTTATTGGAACCCGTAATTGCACGACCACGACGACCATTATCCAATAGCGCATCAGCAGACTCCTGCAACATACGCTTTTCATTACGAACAATGATATCAGGTGCATTTAGCTCCAAAAGACGCTTCAGACGGTTATTACGATTAATAACACGACGGTACAAATCATTCAGATCAGACGTTGCGAAACGGCCACCATCCAACGGAACCAGGGGACGCAGATCCGGTGGCAATACCGGCAATACGCTCATGATCATCCATTCGGGCTTATTACCGGAAGTATTAAAGGCTTCCATGACCTTCAGACGCTTAGTTAAGCGCTTCAGCTTGGTCTCAGAACCAGTTTCAGCAATCTCTTCACGCATCTGCACGATTTCATGCTTAAGGTCGATAGTACGCAGCAAATCCTGAACGGCTTCCGCGCCCATCTTTGCCTCAAACTCATCACCGAACTCTTCAACCGCCTCAAGATAGGCTTCATCAGTTAACAGAGAACCACGCTCAAGCGTTGTCATGCCAGGCTCTGTCACAACGAAAATCTCGAAGTACAGAATCCGCTCAATATCACGCAACGTCATATCCAACATCAAACCAATGCGGGACGGCAGTGATTTCAGAAACCAGATATGCGCTACCGGACTAGCAAGGTCGATGTGCCCCATGCGCTCACGACGCACTTTAGTCTGAGTAACCTCAACACCACATTTTTCACAAACCACACCGCGATGCTTCAAACGCTTGTATTTACCACACAAACACTCAAAGTCCTTAACCGGGCCAAATATTTTGGCACAGAACAAACCATCGCGCTCCGGCTTGAAGGTACGATAGTTAATCGTTTCCGGCTTTTTAACTTCGCCATATGACCATGACTGGACAACCGCAGGAGATGCCAATCCGATACGAATCGCATCAAAATCCTGGTTTTCCTGCTTTTGCTTATAAAGGTTAAGTAAATCTTTCATACTATTTTATCCGCCTGCCTTATAGGTCAATTAGTCTCTTTCCAGCTCGATATTCAAACCGAGTGAACGGATTTCCTTCATCAATACATTGAAGGACTCAGGCATGCCAGCTTCCATTTGATGGTCGCCATCCACGATACTCTTGTACATTTTATTCCGGCCATTCACATCATCCGACTTAACAGTCAGCATTTCCTGCAAGGTATAAGCGGCACCATATGCTTCCAGCGCCCAAACTTCCATCTCACCAAAACGCTGCCCACCGAACTGTGCTTTACCACCCAATGGCTGCTGAGTAACCAGACTATAAGGCCCGGTTGAACGAGCATGCATCTTGTCATCGACCAAGTGATTAAGCTTCAACATGTGCATGTAACCCACCGTCACATCACGCTCAAAAGACTCACCGGTACGACCATCATACAAACGAGTCTGACCAGATCTCGGCAAATCAGCCAACGCCAGCATATCCTTGATTTCAGACTCAAACGCACCATCAAAGACCTGAGTAGCCATCGGAACACCACGGCGCAAATTACCCGCCATTTCAACGACTTCACTGTCTGACATTTCAGAAATGTCACCCTGATCCGGGTTACCACCTTTTTCATAAATATCAGTCAGGAACTTACGCATGTCATCGACTTGAGCTTTGGTATCAATCATCCGGCCAATTTTAGCACCCAGACCTTTCGCAGCCCAACCCAGATGAGTTTCCAACACCTGACCTACGTTCATCCGAGACGGTACACCCAGAGGATTCAATACGATATCAACCGGCTGTCCATTTTCCAGATAAGGCATATCTTCAACCGGAACAATGCGCGAAACCACACCCTTGTTACCGTGACGACCCGCCATCTTGTCACCTGGCTGCATACGACGCTTAACTGCAACGTATACCTTAACCATCTTCAGTACGCCCGGTGCCAAATCATCACCAGCGGTCAACTTATCACGCTGCTTCTGCAAGCGGATTTCGTATTCCTTCTTCTTCTCTGACAACTGAGTAGACAACAACTCAAGCTGCTCATTCAACGACTCATCGCTCATACGAACAGAGAACCACTCATGACGCATCAGTCCATCAAGATAATTCTGAGTCACCTTAGAACCTGACGCCAAACCTTCCGGCCCACCATCAGCAACCTGACCTACGATCATTCTGGCAACACGTTCAAACACGTCACCTTCATAAATACGCAACTCATCCAACAAATCCTTACGGACTTTCTTCAGGTCATCTTCTTGTACAGCCAACGCACGGGAATCACGCTCCACCCCATCACGGGTGAATACGCGCACATCGATAACTGTTCCTTTGGTGCCGGTTCCGACACGCAACGAGCTATCTTTTACATCAGACGCCTTCTCACCGAAAATGGCTCTGAGGAGTTTTTCCTCCGGAGTAAGCTGACTTTCACCTTTCGGCGTCACTTTACCCACCAGAATATCACCCGACTCTACTTCAGCGCCGACGTGAATGATCCCGCACTCATCCAATTTAGAAAGCAGACTCTCACTCACATTCGGAATATCAGCAGAAATCTCTTCAGGCCCCAGCTTGGTATCACGCGCCAGACAGGACATCACTTCGATATGAATCGTGGTAAAACGATCTTCTTCAACCACCCGCTCAGACAGCAGGATAGAATCCTCAAAGTTGTAACCATTCCACGGCATAAAGGCGATAAATATATTCTGCCCTAATGCCAGCTCACCCAAGTCAGTGGACGAACCATCAGCCAGCACATCACCACGCTCAATGCGGTCACCAACTTTTACAATCGGACGCTGATTGATGCAGGTATTCTGATTTGAACGCATGTATTTAATGAGACTGTAGATATCAACACCACCACTCTCATCCGCCTCATCATCATGCACACGCACAACAATACGACCAGCATCCACCAGGTCGATGACACCACCACGTTTTGCAACCACAGCAGAGCCGGAATCAACCGCAACTGCGCGCTCCATGCCTGTTCCAACTACAGCAGTTTCAGCCCGCAAACACGGCACTGCCTGACGTTGCATGTTCGAACCCATCAAGGCACGGTTTGCATCATCATGCTCAAGAAACGGAATCAATGAAGCAGCTACCGATACAATCTGCTTAGGCGAGACATCCATGTACTGAATTTTGTCCTTAGGCATCATCATCGATTCATTGCGATGACGACACACTACAAACTCATCAGTAAAATCACCAGCATCACCCAACATAGCATTTGCCTGAGCGATAACGTACTGCGACTCTTCGATAGCTGACAGGTAGTCAATCTGACTAGATACATTGCCATCAACAACACGACGATACGGAGTCTCAAGGAAACCATAATCATTGGTCCGTGCATAGACAGCCAATGAATTGATCAGTCCGATATTCGGCCCTTCAGGTGTTTCGATAGGGCACACACGACCATAGTGAGTGGTATGCACATCGCGCACCTCAAAACCAGCACGCTCACGCGTCAAACCACCCGGGCCTAACGCAGAAATACGCCGCTTATGCGTGACTTCCGACAACGGATTATTCTGATCCATAAACTGGGATAACTGACTGGAACCAAAGAACTCTTTAATCGCAGCAGATACAGGCTTGGAATTCACCAACTCCTGTGGCATCAGACCTTCGCTTTCAGCCATGGTGAGGCGCTCTTTAACTGCACGCTCAACACGAACCAAACCAATGCGGAAGGCATTTTCAGCCATCTCACCCACACTACGGATACGACGATTACCTAAGTGATCAATATCATCAATGTCATCACGACCATCACGAATGTCAATCAGCTTACGTAACACCTCGAGAATATCATCCTGATCCAGCGTACCTTCACCTGTTGACTCTTCACGACCCAAACGGCGATTAAACTTCATCCGACCTACACCAGACAGATCATATCGCTCTGGCGCAAAGAACAGATTACCAAACAAGTTTTCTGCAGACTCTTTAGTAGGCGGCTCACCCGGACGCATCATCCGATAGATCTCAACCTGAGCCTCTAACTTAGAACGGGTTGGATCAATATTCAGCGTATTCGAAACAAACGGGCCACGATCCAGCTCATTGGTATACAAAATCTCAAATTGAGCAATGTCATTATCACGTAATTTTTCGATCAACTCATCAGTCAGCTCAGCATTCGCCTCAGCAATTAACTCACCAGTAGATGTATCAACCACATTATGGGCTAACACTTTGCCATTCATGTAGTCCTGAGGAACATTCAATCGCTTCAGGCCACTTTTTTCCAGCGCCCGGATATGCTTAGCAGTAACGCGACGACCGGTCTCAACCAGTACTTCGCCATCCAGCTTTATATCGAAAGAGGCCAATTCACCACGCAGACGCTCTGGCACCAAATCAATTTCAATATTTTCTAATTCTAAATGCACGCCAATCTTGTCGAAGAAATAATCCAGAATTCCTTCGTTATCCATACCTAATGCGCGAAGCAAAATAGTAGATGCTAATTTACGACGACGATCAATACGTACGAAAATACTATCTTTAGGGTCAAACTCGAAATCTAACCATGAACCACGATAAGGAATAACGCGAGCACTGTGCAATAATTTGCCAGCCGTGTTTGACTTGCCTTTATCATGCTCAAAAAATACACCCGGAGAGCGATGCAACTGCGACACGATGACACGCTCGGTACCATTAATTACAAAGGTACCTTTATCAGTCATCAGCGGCAGCTCGCCCAGATAAACATCCTGCTCTTTAATGTATTTGACTACTTTAGCATCAACAGGCGCTTCTTTATCGTGAATAACCAACCGCAGCTTTACGCGCAAAGATGCAGCATAAGTCAGACCGCGCAGCTGACATTCATAGACATCAAAGTCCGGCTCTGCCAATCTGTAGTCAACATAATCAAGCGACACATAATTGTTGTAGCTGATAATCGGGAAAACCGAAGAAAATGCAGCATGAAGACCCGCCTGCTTACGCTCTTCAACCGGCTTTTCCAACTGGAGGAAATTCCGGTAAGATTCCAATTGAATCGTTAACAGGTCAGGTACTTCCAGAATCTGCTTACGCTTGCCAAAATCTTTGCGGATTCGTTTCTTCTCGGTATAACTTAGTCCCATCGTGCGTCCTCACCTGGAATCAAATATCTCTATGGGCATTCAGCAGTAGACTGAAGCCTCTGTGCAACATTGCCATTTAATGTCTGACAAGCGACAAAAGGCTGACAGCGTAAAACACTGCCAGCCTCGAATTCATTACTGACTATTAACAGCCAAGTAACGTGAAGTCAAGCTCAATATTACTTAAGCTCAACTTCAGCACCAGCTTCTTCCAACTGCTTCTTGATATCTTCAGCTTCGTCTTTAGATGCGCCTTCTTTAACAGCAGCAGGTGCACTTTCCACCATTGCTTTTGCTTCTTTAAGACCAAGACCAGTGATAGCACGAACAGCTTTTATAGCAGCAATCTTATTGCTACCAGCACTCTTCAGCATAACATCAAATTCAGTTTGCTCCTCAGCAGCAGCAGCTTCAGCTGCTGGTGCAGCAGCAACCGCAGCAGCAGATGCACTAACACCAAATTTTTCTTCCATTGCAGAGATCAGATCAACGATCTCCATTACAGTCATGCTAGAGATCGCTTCCAACATTTCATCTTTAGTTACAGCCATGATAAATCTCCTAAAACCGAGTCACTCGATTTAAATATACAATTCTGCGCAAGCTATAAAACAGGCGCATTTAATTAACAAACAAAATTAGGCAGAAGCCTCTTTCTGGTCACGAACTGCAGCAAGTGTACGAACAAATTTGCCTGGAACTTCGTTAATAGTGCGAGCCAATTTATCCAGCGGCGCACGGAAAGTTCCAGCCAACATAGCAAGTGCCTGGTCGCGCGTAGGCAACTTCGACAGACGCTCAAGCTCAGATGCAGGTAACATTTGTCCACCAACGGAAACAAATTTCACATCCAGCTTACTGTTCGCTTTGTCTTTGATGAATTCTTTAATCAGACGTGCTGCTGAGCCGGGATCTTCCTGAGAAAACGCCAACATCAACGGCCCAGTCAAACCATCCTGAATACATTCAAAATCTGTATCCCGAACAGCAATCTTCGCCAAATTATTCTTCACCACTCGCAGATAAACACCACTTTCACGCGCTTGTTTGCGCAAGGTAGTCATCTGTTCAACGGTCAAACCACGATATTCAGCTATCACCGCAGAATGAGCACTTGCAGCTATCGCAGACACTTCGGAGACAATCTGTTTTTTCTCGCTCAGTGTTAATGCCACGACATCTACTCCTGGTTCGGTGGTTTACACCACCGTTAAACAACATCCCAATCACCAAGATTGAAATGATGAAAACGGCGTACCACGAACCATTTACTGACTCGGGTAACGCCATCTACGCAGGCTATTAAGTTAAATAAAACACTATTCAACTCCTGCGGTCTTTGACGACATACATCTTGTATATCTAGTGCCTCGGACTGACAAAACATCTATCAACCATTAGCAACCCTCATCCTTGAGGGCCTGATTGAGCATGACTGCTCAAATTTTTACTTAGTCTTACTTAACAACCAAGGTAGAGTGATCAACACCCAGACCAGGCCCCATGGTAGTAGACAAAGAAATACCCTTCAGATACACACCTTTTGCCGCAGAAGGCTTCGCTTTAACCAAATCTGCCACTAATGCGCTCAAATTCTGAACCAATGCATCTGTATCAAACTTAACGTTACCGATACCACAATGAATGATACCCGCCTTATCAGTACGATAACGCACCTGACCAGACTTGGCATTCTTCACAGCTTCGGCAACATTCGGGGTTACTGTCCCTACTTTCGGGTTCGGCATCAGACCACGAGGACCTAAAACCTGGCCCAACTGACCGACAACACGCATAGCGTCAGGGCTGGCAATAACAACATCAAAGTCCATCATTCCGCCTTTGATTTCTGCTGCCAGATCATCCATACCCACGATATCAGCACCCGCTTCTTTAGCAGCATCAGCGTTAGGACCTTGAGTAAACACAGCCACACGAACTGTTTTACCATTACCATTAGGCAATACGGTAGAACCACGAACAACCTGATCAGATTTACGAGGATCAACACCCAAGTTCACACTGACATCAACGCTTTCAGTGAATTTCGCACCTGGCAGAGACTTCAGCAAATCAATTGCTTCAGCAACACCATATGACTTATCAAATTCAACTTTCTCAGCAACTGCTTTTTGACGCTTAGTTAACTTAGCCATTTACACACCCTCCACATCGATACCCATACTACGGGCGCTGCCCGCGATGGTACGAACAGCGGCATCAAGATCAGCAGCTGTCAAATCAGGCTCTTTTGTTTTAGCAATTTCTTCTAATTGCTCACGCGTCACCTTACCTACTTTCTCAGTATTCGGGCGACCACTGCCTGACTTCAAGCCCAGAGACTTTTTCAATAACACAGATGCGGGAGGCGTCTTGGTAATAAAAGTAAAGCTTTTATCACTATAAACGGTGATAACAACCGGAATCGGCAAGCCCACTTCAACACTTTGAGTCGCTGCGTTGAATGCTTTACAGAATTCCATAATATTAACACCATGCTGACCCAGAGCAGGACCAACAGGAGGACTTGGATTAGCTTTACCAGCCGGCACTTGCAGCTTGATATAACCACTAACTTTCTTAGCCATTTCGATTTACCTATAGTTGGGTACAAACGCCTTTCGGCTCCCCTTTAACTCTTTATCAGGTCTTACCGACTTGATAAAATTCCAGCTCAACAGGCGTTGAGCGTCCAAAAATCTGTACCGCCACTAACATGCGGCTTTTCTCGTAGTTAACTTCTTCAACTACGCCATTGAAATCTTTAAATGGCCCATCTGTAACACGAACAATTTCACCCGCATCAAATAAAACCTTAGGCTTAGGCTTATCAACACCGTCCTCAACACGCTGTAGAATGGCATCTACCTCTTTTTGCGTGATTGGAGCCGGCATATCCTTGGAACCACCAATAAAACCCATCACCCGATTGGTATCTTTCACCATATGCCAGCTGGCGTCATCCATTTCCATTTCAACCAGCACATAACCCGGAAAGAATTTACGCTCACTCTTTCGCTGCTGACCTTCACGCATCTCGACGACTTCTTCTGTGGGAACCAGAATCTCCCCAAAAACATCTTCCATCTCAAAGCGTGCAATACGCTCATGCAAAGAACGCTTAACCTGCAATTCATAACCAGAAAACGCTTGCACCACATACCAACGCTTAGCCATTAGCCACCTCCCAGAAGAGATTTCACACCCCAGCCAAGCAACATATCAACCAACCAGAGGAAGATAGTCAGAATAAAAACAATGACAAAAACCATCAGCGTGGTTTGCATGGTCTCAACACGAGTGGGCCAAACCATCTTGCGCACCTCAGTACGCGAATCCTGCATAAAGCTCATTAATCGCTTACCGCTTGCAGATGTCAGAGCCACAAACGCAGCAACACCCATAACGGCCAGCAATCCAAGCACCCTATATAACAAGGAAACAGGCTCACCTTGCCAATCAGCAAAGTAATAAAAACCTGCGATACCCACGAACAACAAAACCAGTGCAACCACTAGTTTAATCGTATCAAGTGAATTTGTTTGTTGTTCGGCTTTTGTTGACATAATCTATCGAAAACCCATATACCGCTAAGACAGCTTTATACAAAGCCGAAATCAGCTTGGATTTTGTATAAAACCACCTCAAGAAAGATGGCAGGCCAGGAGGGACTCGAACCCCCAACCGACGGTTTTGGAAACCGCAACTCTACCAATTGAGCTACTGGCCTAACGAATTAAAGAGCGAGAGTGTACGCACTCCCGCTCACTATTTCAATCTTGATCAGTAAAAATTTATTCTACGATCTTTGCAACAACACCAGCGCCTACAGTACGGCCACCTTCGCGAATTGCGAAGCGCAAACCATCTTCCATTGCGATAGGTGCAATAAGGGTAACAACCATCTTAACGTTATCACCCGGCATAACCATTTCAACACCTTCCGGCAAATCACAGGCACCCGTTACATCCGTAGTACGGAAGTAAAACTGCGGGCGATAACCATTAAAAAATGGCGTGTGACGACCACCTTCATTTTTTGACAGAATATAAACTTCTGCTTCAAATTTAGTGTGTGGCTTAACAGAACCAGCTTTACACAGCACTTGACCACGCTCAACATCTTCACGCTTGGTACCACGCAGCAACAAGCCTACGTTATCACCTGCCTGACCCTGGTCCAGCAACTTGCGGAACATTTCAACGCCGGTTACAACACTGTCGGCAGTAGCTTTGATACCAACAATTTCTATGGCCTCGCCTACTTTGATGATTCCGCGCTCAATACGACCAGTTACTACTGTGCCGCGACCTGAGATAGAGAACACATCTTCCACAGGCATCAGGAAGGCACCGTCAATAGCACGCTCCGGATCAGGAATATAGCTATCCAGTGCATCAATCAACTGCTGAATGGCTGGCATACCGATAGGCGACTCATCACCTTCCAGCGCTTTCAACGCAGAGCCTTGAACAATCGGCGTATCATCACCCGGGAATTCGTACATATCTAACAGCTCACGAATTTCCATTTCAACTAACTCAAGCAGCTCTTCATCATCAACCATGTCACATTTATTCATGAACACAACGATGTAAGGAACACCCACCTGACGAGACAGCAAAATGTGCTCACGCGTTTGAGGCATAGGGCCATCAGCAGCAGAACAAACCAGAATAGCGCCATCCATCTGCGCCGCACCAGTGATCATGTTCTTTACGTAATCAGCATGTCCGGGGCAATCAACGTGTGCATAGTGACGTGTGTCTGATTCGTACTCTACGTGAGAGGTAGAAATCGTAATACCACGCTCTCTTTCTTCAGGGGCGTTATCAATCTGACTGAAGTCTTTAGTGTCACCACCAAACTTCTTACCCTGAACAATAGAAATTGCCGCTGTCAGTGTTGTTTTACCATGGTCAACGTGACCAATCGTACCCACATTCACGTGCAGTTTGTCACGCTCAAATTTTGCCTTTGCCATTGGTATAACCCCATCAAAAATCTATACTGGTGCCCATAGACAGAGTCGAACTGTCGACCTCATCCTTACCAAGGATGCGCTCTACCACCTGAGCTATATGGGCTAATAATTAATATTTCCAAATCGTGAATTGATTCGATTGGAGCGGGTGATGGGAATCGAACCCACACCATCAGCTTGGAAGGCTGAGGTTCTACCGTTGAACTACACCCGCCCGACCATATCGAATTTTGCACAAAGAACCACCTAAGAAAAGATGGTGGAGGGAGAAGGATTCGAACCTTCGAAGGCTGAGCCAACAGATTTACAGTCTGTCCCCTTTGACCGCTCGGGAATCCCTCCGACTGGAAAGAAGCGCATTCTGAGCCAATCACTTTATAATGTCAACTCATAGCCTCAAGAAATTCGCGATAATTTATCAATTACCAAACGGCCCGGTATTGCTATCTATTTTGTATATCAGGTCAATACTTTGCTGCACACCACTCGTCGCTTCCAACTGCAATTTTTTATTAATCTGATAGGTCACCGCAACCTTTTGCAACGAGTCAAACAAGCCCACAATATACTTCACATAGAGCTTCGGGCCGAGTCGTTTACCCAGCGACAACTCGCTTTGCTTATAATCACCACCATTCGCATTCAAACCAACATCATCCAAACCAAGCTGCCCACCCAGCTTTTGCGCCAAGCCCTGGCCACCCGACAAACCCAAACCAGTAATCGCCTGCGTCAATACTGCGGAATCACCACCCCCCACGCTGGCCAATGAATTTCCTGTCAACAAATAACTCAACGTATCTGTCTGGGTCTGTGGCGGCTTGGAGAAAAGGGTTGATTCCGGCACCTGCACCGAACCACCCAGCGCAATCCCTACGACAATATCGTTTTCAACACTACGGGTTGCACGCACATCCAGCCCCGGATTCTCGACCGGCCCATTAAATAACAACCGCCCCCGCTCAATTTTCAAGTTCTGCCCATATGCCTTATAGACACCGTCCACCACATTAAGCGCACCTTCCGCCACCACACCTTGTCGATTACGCAGAATCCGCATTTTTCCTGTCATGCGAGCGGCCAAACCAAAGCCACTGAAAGACACCCTCTCACCCAACTCAATGGTCACATTAGGCTGAATATAAAGTGGCTTCCCCGAATCCGGTTGGATAACCACTTTATTGGCCGGAATGCTTCGTCCTCTCCCAACAATCACAATATCATCAGAACGCACACTCGCTGTTGTTGGCAACTCACGCAAAGTAACGGTTGTCTCCGGGATCCGAACCGTGCCGGTTATAACAATCGATTGCGGCCCCGCCTTCACATTAAGATCCGGCGATACCTTTGCCTGGATCTCATGACTATTCATCAGCAGCAAATTACTACCTTGAATGCGAACATTAGCACTCCAATCAGGCAGCTTAGCCATCTGCAAGGTACCCTTTGCTGTTAACTGACCACTACCAGCGCGTAACGTACCATTAATCGCCAACTGATCCGGGCGATTAGCCTGCACAGTCAAATTAATATCACTCAGACGGGAACCCGTTTCCGGCAAATACAAAGCAGCATTCTGCAATCTCGCCGTACCACTAACCTGCGGCTTAGCCAGCAAACCAGTCATGCGCACATCACCCACAACACTGCCTTTAAGCGCATCCACTTGCGGCGAGAAACGCTGCAACCAGGTAATACTGGGCATATTCACCGTAGTGCGCAAATCAACTTTATGCTGACCATTATCCGGCGACAAAATCACCCGGCCCTGTGTACGCAACTGACCATGACCGACAACATCCAGCTGTGCATCCACCGTCGCATTCCGATCATCCAATACAATATTGGCACGCGCATTAGTATAACGAAACGTCTCTTTACGCCCGCGCGCCAACACCAACGCAACGGCATTATCCGGCAGCTGAACATTCACTCTCGCAACGGGCCGTCCATTACGCTGCTCAAACTGGTAGTCTGCATTCAAGCGCCCCGGCATTTGAATATTCGCCGGCAAAAACGCACGCGCCATTGCCAGAGGCACTTGCTGCAACTGCCCCTTAGCCACAACCCCCGAATGACTAGCCCAACTAGTCTGGGCACACAAACGTGCATTCTGCTTATTCGCCAGACAGGAGTTACTCACTGTCATTGTTTTTGCAGAAGCACTAATCCTGATCGGCGCAGTTAACTGCCAATCCCCGGCGACAGTATCACGCAGACTTAGCGCATTCACCGCACCATTCCATTGACCATTACGCAAACCACCACCCAGCGTCACATTCAACTTACCTTCTTTGTGTACCGCCGCCAGCGTAGCATTATGCCGATCTATAGTGCCCTGCCCTTTAAGATCAACATAGTTCAGAACATTCTGCCCCTGCCGGACATTACGCAGCACACCTGTCACATTATAATTGGCACCGTTCTGACTAATATTTATATCTACAGCCTGCACGGACATGTCCTTATAACGGACATTACCACCCTTCAGAAAACCTTTTAATTGAGGCCGCGACATCGCCCCACTCACAGTACCCTCACCCTGCAAACCGCCCGCCAAACCCGGCCATGCCTGCGCCAAATTACGTCCGTTCAACTTCCAGCTCACATTTAACGGCTCACTCACCTGACCATTCAGCGCCAGCGAATTCTGGCCCGCGACTACTTGCAACTGACTTAAATTAATCCGCTCACCCTGAAGACTAGCAGCACCTTTCACGGACATTGGACGCCCCTCATATTGCCCAGTCAGTCTAGCGACCTGCAAATCCAGCACCGAACCATCCAACTTGCCACGCAACGTGCCATTACCTCTTGCTGATGCCTTGACACCCGGAACCAACTGACCGACATTTCGTGCATCCAACTGCCAGTTCAAACCGACAGCATCACCAATACCACCATTTAACTTAACCGTATTCTGCCCCGCATTGACCAATACATTGCGTACCGTCAACACCTTACCTTTAGCACTGACCTCACCACTCAATTGCAATGGATATTGCTTAACACGCCCGCCCAACCTATTAACCCGCAGCGTAAAACTTGAGCCATCCAGCAGACCTTTGATATTACCGCTACCCTTCAACTGCCCATCAATCGCAGGATGCAACTGCACAAGCTTAGTGGCATCCACCTGCCAATCCACACCTTTAGACTCATCCAGCGGGCCATTCAAGCGAATCGCATTCGCCCCAACATTGACACGCAAATTATTAGCCACCAGAAGCACTTTATCCTGTAGCCGCACCGTACCGACCGCCTTCAGCGGATAGCCTTTAACCCGACCACTAATATCAGCAATATTCAGAACGATTGAGGAAGCATCCAACGTCCCCTTAACATTACCCCGCCCCTTCACACTTCCATCCAAGGCCGGTGATAACTGCACCAGCTTGGGCGCATTCAACGACCAGGCCAAACCCGTCTGCTCATCCAACACGCCATTCAGCCGAATCGCATTCTCGCCAACATTAATACCCAGATCCTTCACAGACAGCTGCTTATCACGCACCAGCACCCGCCCCTTAGCACTCAGCGGGTAGTCCATTACCCGGCCATTCAATTTATCAATTCGCGCAGTCAGCCTTGAGCCATCCAGCAGCCCACCTATATTGCCACTACCCTTTATATGACCCTTCAACGCGGGATTCATTTCTGCTAATTGTGGCGCATCTAATACCCAATTGATGCCACGCTTTTCATCAGCCACACCATTCAGCTGGACATTATTCTGCCCCGATACAACCCGAAAATCGCTTACCGACAACAAACCGTCATTCAGTTTCACTCCACCCCGAGCGCTAATGGGGTACTCCTTCACCCGCCCATCAAGTTTTGCCACATGAACAGAAACCCGGGAACCATCCAACAATCCCTTGGCATTACCATTACCTTTCAAATGACCACTCAACTCAGGCGATAAAGCAGCCAGCTCAGGCGCGTCCAATACCCAATTAATACCCGTCTTCTCATCAGCCACACCATCAAGGCGCACAGAATTTTTACCCATACTCACCTGAAACTGCTTCGCAGTAATCAACTGGCCGGATAATCTAATCTCACCCTTAGCCTGGACGGGATACTCTTTAACCCGCCCCTGCAACTTATCGACCCGAAGCGCTAAGCGAGAACCATCCAGCAAACCTTTAGCATTACCACTACCTTTCAGAAAACCGGATAACTCAGGGTGCAACACAGCCAAAGCTGGCGCATCAATACGCCAATCAACACCCGCGCCCTCATCAACACCGCCATTCAAGTTAACCAAATTATCGCCAATATAGACGCTAAGGTCTTCAGCGGATAACTGTTTACCCTCAACACGCACACTACCTTCAGCCTTGACAGGATAATCCCGAACAGTACCGCCCAGCTCATCGATCCGAAGGGCCAGACGAGAACCATCCAGCAAACCCTTGGCATTACCTTTCCCCTTCAGCTGCCCAGACAACTCGGGGTATAACTCAACCAACTTTGGTGCATCAATCAACCAGTTAATACCTGACGCATCATCAGCAATACCATTCAGGCTTACGAGATTTTCGCCGACATAAACCTTTAAATTATTAGCGGACAGCAACTTACCCTCTATTCGAACGCCCCCCTCAGCCTTCACCGGATAACCCTTAACCTCGCCACCCAATTCGTCCACATGGAATGCCAAACGAGAACCATCCAGCAAGCCTTTAGCATTACCCTTGCCCTTCAGTCGCCCGGACAACTCAGGATAAAACTCAGATAACTTTGGCGCATCAACCAACCAGTCAATACCTGAATCCTCATCAGCACTTCCATTCAGGCTTACGAGGTTATCGCCGACGTAAACCTTCAAATTATCAGCAGACAGCCGCTCACCCTTAACACGAACACCACCCTCAGCTTTGACCGGATAATCCTGAACATTACCCTCCAGCTCATCAATTTGAAGTGCCAAACGAGAACCATCCAACAAACCCTTCGCATTACCCTTGCCCTTCAATTGCCCGGATAACTCAGGATAAAGCTCAGCCAACTTCGGCGCATCAATCAACCAATCAATACCAGACGCCTCATCAGCAATGCCATTCAGACTGACCAGGTTTTCACCCACATAAACCTTTAAGCCTTTAGCTGAGAGCAATTTATTCTCTACACGAACACTACCTTCAGCTTTAACCGGATAACCCTTAACCTCACCGCCCAACTCATCTATCTGAAATGCCAAACGAGAACCATCCAGCAAGCCTTTGGCATTACCCTGACCTTTCAGAAAACCAGATAACTCTGGATAAAGCTCAGCCAGTTTCGGCGCATCCACCAACCAATCAATACCAGAACCCTCATCAGCACTTCCATTCAAGCTTACGAGATTATCGCCAACATGAACTTTCAAATTCTCAGCAGAAAGCTGCTCACCCTCAACACGCACACCGCCCTCAGCTTTGACCGGATAATCCTGAACATTACCCGCCAGCTCATCGATTTGAAGCGCCAAACGAGAACCGTCCAACAAGCCTTTCGCATTACCCTTGCCCTTCAATTGCCCGGATAACTCGGGATAAAGCTCAGCTAGTTTCGGCGCATCCACCAACCAATCAATACCGGAATCCTCATCAGCGCTTCCATTCAGGCTAATCAGATTATCGCCAACGTAAACTTTCAAATTCTCAGCAGAAAGCTGCTCACCCTCAACACGCACACCGCCCTCAGCTTTGACCGGATAATCCTGAACATTACCCTCCAGCTCATCGATTTGAAGTGCCAAACGAGAACCATCCAGCAGACCTTTCGCATTACCACTGCCGTTCAACTGCCCAACAAGCTCAGGGTGTAACTCAGCCAACTTCGGCGCATCAATCAACCAATCAATACCTTCAGCCTCGTTTGCTACTCCATTAAGCGTCAGGAAGTTACCACCTACATTCACTTTTAAATTTTTAGCGGAAACCACCTGGCCATCCAGCGACAACTCCCCTATAGCATCCACCGGGTAATTCATCACATCACCCGTCAGCTCACCTATGTTCAACTGAAATTGTGAGCCATCAGCCTTTCCTGATAGCGAGCCTTCACCCACCAAACCACCGTTAATATCCGGATGAAACTGAGCCAACTGCGGCGCATCCAGCTTCCAATCTATACTTAGCTTCTCATCCGCACGTCCGGTTGCCTTTAAACGGTTATCACCCACCAAAGCATCCAGATCATGTAGCAACAAATCATCACCCTGCAACTCCGCATCCAGCGCAGCTTTTAATGGAAAACCACGCAGTGTTCCTTCCAGCCGTTCAACCTTAAGAGTAGCAACCTGCTCGTCCTTCAACGCACCAGCACTACTTAAAACAATATCAACATCACCATCCACATCCGGTGAAAAATATTCAGGCTTCAAACCCTCCACAGCAGCTTTTAAGTCCCACTCAAGCTCCGGCGACCATACCAGCCTGCCTTGTAAATCCGCATTACCAGCATCCCCCTCCAAACGAACATTATCCAGCATCATGCCTTCAAAGTTACCCTGCCCTTTGGCTATTAACTGATAGGCCGGATAATCCCCGTACTGCCAATCACCACTCAGATCAGTCTGATAATTCTGCAACTCACCACTGGCCTTCAGTTTAAGTGCACCTTTACCCAGAACCACGCTATCAGAATCAATAAGAACATCCAGCGACAAAGGGTACGGTTCATTTAACTCCATCTCCCCCTTAGCACTGATAGTGACTGTTTTCAGATGCCCCGCCAGCTTGCCATCCAACTGTGTCAGGTATAATTTTCCCGCATCAGTATAAGCACCCAGAACAGCATCTTTGATGGTGATAACTGTCTCACCCTGATTAATAACCAGCTCGTCCAATGCGACATTTTCCAGCCCCGCATCCACAGGTAGCCGCAAATCCGGCACAACAAATGGTTCATAAGGGGTATCTTCAGAAGGAGGGAGGTCGATGACCAAACGCTTCGCGGTCAATTGATTGACGGCGACTTTCAAGGGGAACTTCCACTCAATATTAGGCTTAAACACCGCGCCCTGCGCGTCCACCTTGATACCATCTTTTTCCCAGACCAAGCTCTCCGCCTTGATCTCATCAACCAGAGTACCGCTCACCCCGCCCAAACTCAGCGACGGCAATGCACGCTCCCCCAATTGAACCAACAAACCGGTACCGGTCTGAGTCAAAGAAAGCACACCTATCGCGACCAAAAGCAGCAATATCACCAGCAACAACGCCAGCAACGGATTCACCACAAGGTATTTAAAAAGGTTTCTCACCCACTAGCCCCAGCTAAACCAAGCCCTGAATTATAAATCAGGCCCCAGACTGAAATAGAAATGCAAATCACCCGGATCATCATCCGGCACCGCCAGATCAAACCTGATCGGCCCCAAAGGCGATTTGTAACGCGCACCGACACCATAACCAACACCAAACCCATAATCATTCCATTCATCAAACGATGAACCCGCATCAACAAACGCAGCCAGACTGATCTTATCAGCCACAGGGTATTCATACTCGGCACTGGCAACCACTAAATGCTTCCCGCCGATGACATTACCATCGACATCTTTTTCACCAATAGATTCAAAATCATAACCACGCACAGAACTCTGCCCACCCGCGAAGAAACGCAACGACTTTGGCAGATCATTAAACTCATCGGTCCAAGAGCTACCCAAAGCACCTCGCAGGATCGCTTTACCCTCATGCTCAAAAGTATACAGGTACTTACCTTCCAAGCTGCCCTGCAACAAACTCAAATCACTGAGAATACTATCATGCGCGCCCTGCACCTCTGCCCTGACCCGCCAGCCTTCAGTCGGAAACAAAGTATCATTACTTTTAGTTTTACTCACCCTTGCACCCAGTAGCGTCAACTGAGACCTGACTTCCGGCGACCCGGTTACCTGCGTTTTTTCATCCAAAAGACTAATAAAGGCGGTTTGCTTCCAACCGCTGTCATTCTGGCGATTGTAATTGATTTCAAACTCAAACTTTTCGCCTTTGATATCACCGTTATCACTCTTCGCCCAATCCACAGCAAAACTAGCGTATTCATGTTCAGGATTCCATAACGGGACTTTGTAAACAAAACCAATCGTTGGTTCGTTTTTTGAAAGACTCATTTTGCCCGTTAACTGATGCCCCCGGCGATTAACCCAGTGCGCCTCCATTCCGGTTTCAAACCGAAAGTCGGTGTCGGTCGCATACCCTAATGTGGCCGTATAAGAATAACGGTCTTTCTTAACCGCAGTTATCTGCACCGGCACTTGCGCATTTTCAGCAGCATCAAACTGCGTACTTACCTCCACATCTTTATAATACCCACTACTTTCTAACAAACGGCGCTGCTCAAGCAGCACATCCGAGTCATAGGTCTGTCCTTGCTCCATGCGGATATATCGCTGGATAAAACGCTCATCCAATACATCCTGATCAACGGTTACCTCACCAAACTGATAGCGCTTCCCCGTTTCGTACTGCAAGTCAATATCCGCCACGTGCGTATCAACATTAACCAAAACACGTCGTTTCACGTATTTCGCATCAAAAAAACCTAACTTACCAGCCGCTCTCTCCAAACTGGTTTTAAAATCTTCATAGGAACTATTTACAAAAATATCACCCTGCTCATAAGGCTTTTTATCCAAAATCCCCTTGAAGACCTCAAGCTCAGCACCCTCACCCACCAAATTAATAGCCTGCTGCCCAATTATGACCGGCTTACCAGGCTCCACCGCAACATTCAACTGCCAACAATCACCCTTCCGCTGCGGCGTCATATTGAATTTAGCGTCAAAATAACCCATCGCCTCAGCACCCTCGACAAGCTTTTCACTGGAAGCATCAATAAAACGCTCAACCCGCTCGCGATCCGATTCACAATCCAGGTTACTCAGAGAGGGCAGATAGGCTTTCAGGTTTTCAGCTAACTTTTCGGGCGCACCACTAACTGCGACTTCAACCGGTGATTTTTTCAGGTCAATTAATGCACTTTCGGCTTCTGGCTCTGCGGCATAAAGCCCGGCACCACCATTAATGCCTACCATCATTAATGCAAAAAAAACCCTCTGCTTGCTTGTCTTATCAAACATTTAATATCCTGGTTACTGTGAAAGTTCGCGCTAGCAACTTCCATGCTTGGGGGGTAATCTTTTCATGCGTATTACTGCTCGAAAACCCATTCCAATAATTTATTCTGCAAACCACGTCCGGCACTACCCGCACGCCTGCCATTGTGCTGCACCACAATCACCATTCGTTTACCACTTCGGGTCAGCATATAACCAGCAAGCGCAGTGACCCGGTTTAATGTACCTGTTTTCAAGCGACTACGCCCTGCCTGCTCAGTTTTGCGGAACCGCTTGGCCAATGTGCCATCCTCACCCAGCAAGGGTAAAGAATTCAGCATTTCCGGCATATAAGGATCATGCCAAATCTTATGCAACAACAATCCCAACTGAGATGCACTAACCCTCGCTTCACGCGACAGGCCCGAACCATTATCAATCACAAAATCTGTCGTAGGAACACCTTGCTCCCGCAGCACATCCATCACCGCTAACCGACCCTTTTCCAATGTCCCCGGCGCACCATACTGCTTCGCGCCCAAACTCAGCAAAAGCTGACGGGTCATCACATTATTACTCCACTTATTAATCAGCCGAACCTGCTCAGCCAGCGGTCTTGACGTGTGTATGTGAAAACGCCAATCGTTACCACGTACTTGTCCCGCCTGAAATCCACCACCAATGGAGCCACCCAAACTTTCCCAGGCTGCCTTAAAAGCGTCAAAGACGTGCTGCCCCGGCGATGAAACAAGTCGCTGTATTTGCCGCTGACCACAACCATCTGCAAACTTGCCACGAACCACAATGCGGTTATCTTTTCGTGGCAAAATCACCGGTTTAGCATGCTCACGACGACACCGCCCCTTAATCAACTGTAGCTGATTATCAATGGTAAGTTCATTTAAAGGCGGCAGTGTGGTTACTTTAACAACATCCGAAGCGGTATCAGGCGAAAGCACAAAACGCGTGGCCTGAAAATTAAACATCAAAGCGGAGGGTGGTGCGTTATAAACACGCGTGGGCTGATTATCAAAAGCACCGGGATCAACCTCGGGCACGTCAAAAAAACTCTCATCAATAATAATGTCACCGGTAATTTTCCGGATACCCTTGGTACGCAACGCATGAACAAACTGCCAAAATGTTTCATAAACCAGAAAAGGATCACCGTGCCCCTTGAGGATCAGGTCCCCCTGCAACACATCACCCTCCAACTCACCCCGCAACCATGCCTCCGTATCCCAACTCCAGGACGGCCCCAATACTTTGAGCGCACTCCAAGTGGTCAGTATTTTCATGGTGGAAGCCGGATTACGTGGCTCATCAGCCTCATAGCTCAACAAAGGCGCTGAAGCATTAACATCCCGCACAAAAATACTGACCCCATCCGGATCAATCTTTTTCTTCTCCATGTACTTTTGCAGGTCTTCAGGTAATTCCTGCGTTTCCTGTTCACGCACAAGCAATTCCTGCGCTGCCACAGGCTTTGTTATCATTGAAGTTTCAGTTGCTTCCGTTTCAGTTTCTGCGGCCACGGAGCAGACCGGGAACATCAACACGAGCAACAAAGAAATCAGGAAACGATGACTAATCATTTTTATAACTATTAAAGTCCATAACCGTTAAAAAAACCCAGAAACAACCCTTTTCGGCAGTCGGTCAATCAGCCTGATTGACTAACTCAAGCACCACCATTTTGCCAGCACGGCAGACCCACCGCACATCAAAATCATATAGGCGCATACCATATTGATGCTCATCCTCTTGCGCCTGACGGTAAGCCGGACGCGGATCCTGCTGCAAAATCTGAACCAGCAACAAGCGGATATCCACCGACCACTTAGCAGATTTCAATGTGCATTGTTCTTCCGCTAAAGCCAAAAATTCAACACCCCACCTCGACTCTGGTGCCACCGGCGCAAAACCACCGGAGGCCGCTTCCACCTGATCAACGTAGGGCAAATAAGGCTTAATATCCAACACCGGCGTACCATCCAACAAATCCAAGCCAGATATAAATAACACTATACCAGAAACTGTATGATGAATAGCTTCAAGCTTTACCACCGAAAGACCCAACGGATTAGGCCTGAACATAGACCGTGTAGCAAACACTCCCAAGCGCTGATTACCACCCAACCGGGGCGGCCTGACCGTAGGCTTCCAGGAAGCATCCGCTGTCGCATGAAATTGAAACACCAGCCAAAGATGTGAAAAAGCCTCCAAACCCCGAACAACATCTGGCTGAGAGAACTCGGGCAATAACCGCACCTCGCCACGCGCCTCAGTGACCAGTCCGGGCTGACGCGGAATACCAAACTTTTCCCGGTAACAGGAATGGACATAGGCCACCGGACTCATCGAAATTTCAGTCATGTAAACACCCCAGACATAACAATGCCCGCATAAAAACGGGCATTGTTAAATCAGTCAGATCCGGCATAAACCGATTACTCAGATTCAGCCATCAACTTTTCATACTTTAATTGCAAGTCACCCTGAGTTTCCACGTGATCGGGATCATTTGGAATACAATCAACAGGGCAAACAGCTACACACTGTGGCTCATCAAAATGCCCGACACACTCAGTACACCGCATCGGATCAATTTCATAAATTTCATCGCCCGGAGCAATTGCATTGTTCGGGCATTCCGGCTCACATACATCACAATTGATGCACTCGTCAGTTATCAACAATGCCATCGCATCAGACTCCTAGATAAATTAAATGGCGCAATTCTATCAAGCCTATGCAACGAAGCAAGTAGAGTAGATCAGTTAACGGTAATTAACAGCACACATAATTGGAAACTCGCATGAAAAGACTTCACCCACCAGCATAGAAATCTCCGATTTCTACAGCAAGACTCACTAAAATCAGCGTTGAACCAACTCATTAGCAGGCATTTCAGCAATTTTTTTCTTTAAAGCCTCCAGCACCCGCGCCGAGACAAATCTTGATACATCACCGTTCAATTTCGCCACTTCTTTTACTAAAGTCGAGGACACGAAAGAAAAACTCTCGCCAGGCATCAGAAAGACAGACTCAACTTCAGGTGCCAGTGTACGGTTCATGCTGGCTAACTGAAACTCAAACTCGAAATCAGAAACCGCACGCATGCCCCTTATCAAAATTTTGGCATCATGCTCCCGCGCAAAATCAATCAGCAAGCCGTTAAAACCAATGACCTCAACAGTCTCATCAAAACCATTTTCCAACAGCGCTTGCTGAATCATCTCAACGCGCTCATTCAATGTAAACAAAGGCTGCTTTTTAGGGTTACCAGCCACACCTATCACAATATGGCCGCACAACCTCCGCGCCCTCCGAATCAAATCCAGGTGGCCATTGGTTAAGGGATCAAAAGTACCGGGATATACCGCTGTCAGTGCCATATTATTCGCCATAATGTAAAAATTTGAAGTAACGCGACCCCCGGACAGTATCTGAAGATCGCTTTCAACATATCAGATCAAACCTTTTTATCACTTCCTTGTGCAGTGCACAATACCTCTGACAACATAGACACGTATAAGGCAATTATCAGGAAGATAATTGCTTGCGGCGACTAGGCCGGAGCACGCCCCCCGCATAATCGAAGCGCAGCACCTTAGTAGCTTCCGCATCGGGCTTATACTGGTCAACTTTAAAGGAACTGCCCCCACGTAACATGACAATATTATTGTCCTGCATTTTCAGCTGAAGGTTGGCTCCTCTGACGGTGCTCACGACATCACCTTCAAAAATTGGATCACCACGCTTGAGGATGCGCATCGGTTCTCCTGAACCTGTTGCTGTTACCTTACCCCGCTTAGACAACACAGCTCCAATCTTATCCATAGCTATGAATTGCTCTTGTTCCATAATCAAACTCCTTTTGTTAATGGATTACTCCATACTAAGCATAGGACACTGACAAAAACTTCACGAACACCATTAGAAGAACAGGCAAAAAAAGATCGCAAAAGGCAGTTATCGGCAGGGTTGGCGCTAATTTTGAACAGCCTGACACGGCAATATCCGTTGAAATCTGCCATAATGACCCGCTAAATGAGGACAATCTTGGTAAGGAGATACATTTCATGTTACGCGAAATCCCCCTATTTCACGACCTGCCTGACGAACAAATTGACTACCTTCTGAACTTGACTCACAAGTTCACTTACCCACGAAACAGCATCCTTTTAACGCAAGGCGAACTGAGCAATTCATTGTTTATTGTTAGGTCGGGACGCCTGAAGGTTTTTGCCAATGGCTCAGAAGGTCGCCAAACTCTGCTCGCTTTTCTTGGCCCGGGTGATTTCGTTGGCGAACTTAGTTTGCTGGATGACGGCCCCCGCTCAGCCAGCGTGATGGCCGTCGAAGAAACAAAAACACTACTGATTACACAGGAAGCTTTCCTGCGCTTTGTTGACACTTATCCGGAAAACCTACTGCCGATGCTACGCATTATGGCCAGCAGACTCCGTGCATTGGATGAAACCGTGTGCTCACTCTCTACGCTGGACGTATACGGGCGTGTTGCCCGCATTCTTTTACACGAATCGACGACAGAGAATGATCAAAAGATAGTTCCACGCATGACACATCAGGATATTGCTGAAATGGCCGGCTCATCCAGAGAAATGGTAAGCCGGATTATGAAAGATCTGCGCCAGGGCGGCTATATCAGTATTGATAGCAAAAAACGCATTCTACTGGAAAAGAAACTGCCAGCCCGCTGGTAAATGGCAACCGCTTATTACTCCGGCAACAATTGCTCACCACGCATCAGATCATCAATGGTCTCTCTCGCCCGAACAACATGCATTTGATCACCATCAACCATAATTTCAGGCACACGTGGACGTGAGTTATAATTAGACGACATGGTGAAACCATAAGCACCCGAAGAGCGCACAGCCAACAAGTCACCCGCCACAACATGCAATTCCCGGTCTTTACCAAGAAAATCACCGGTCTCACAGATTGGCCCGACCACATCATAAAACTGACCTTCACCTGCGCGCGGCTGCACCGGAATGATAGCCTGCCAGGCTGAATACAATGACGGACGTAATAAATCATTCATCGCCGCATCGACGACTGCAAAATTTTTGTGATCCGCATGTTTCAGGTATTCAATACCTGTCACCAAAATACCAGCATTAGCAGCGATTGCACGCCCCGGCTCCACCAGGATTTCATACTTACGCAAACGCTCATCTGCAAATAATTTCTGCATATACTCAGCAGGTTCCGGCGGCTTATCATCTTTGTAATTAACCCCCAAACCACCACCAATATCCAGATGATGAATAGGCACGCCCTGCGCTTCTAACTTCCCGGCAAGATCCAATAAACGATCCAGCGCATCAATAAAAGGCGACAGCGTCAGTAGTTGTGAACCAATGTGACAATCAATACCTTGCACCGAAATATTGGGCATTTTTGACGCACGCAAAAATACTGCCTCGGCGACATCCACTTCCACACCAAATTTGTTTTCTTTCAAGCCAGTAGAAATGTAGGGGTGGGTCTGCGCATCCACATCCGGATTGACACGCAATGACATCGGAGCAATCTTACCCATGTCAGCAGCAATGTCCTGCAAACGATCCAACTCAGCTTCGGACTCCACGTTAAAACAACGAATACCGACCTCCAGCGCATAACGAATCTCACTCGCCTTTTTACCGACACCGGAAAAAACCACCTTCTTTGGATCGCCGCCTGCCCGCAGCACGCGCTCCAACTCACCCCGGGAAACAATATCAAAACCGGAACCCAATCGTGCAAACAGGTTCAACAGCGCAATATTAGAATTAGCTTTCATCGCATAACACACCAGGTGCTCCTGATCACCGATAGCATCATTGAATGCATGCCAATGCCGCTCCAGTGTTGCCCGGGAATACACATAGCACGGTGTATCGTGCTCGCGGGCAATGTCTGCGACCTTTACATCTTCGGCATACAACTCGCCGTCACGGTAATTAAAATGATCCATTATTCAAGCTGCTCCTGCTTTTCTTTGTTATCCGGCAATGCTAACGGCCCTTTAAAGCCACACCCTGCCAATAGACTAACCACCAACATTAAACCCAGTACTTTCAGACTCATACCCACTCACCCCAAGCGATTAAACGACCCGACTCTGCACGTATGTGCTTACACGCATGCAACGACGGCATGCTGTGCTTAACCAACAAAACGCATGGAAAGATCCACCGCCCGTATGTGCTTGGTGATCTCACCAATAGAAATATAATCCACACCCGTTTCCGCGATACCTGCCACAGTCTGCTGATTAACGCCGCCGGAAGCTTCCAATGGAATGAGGCCATTATTCAATTTAACCGCTTCACGCATAACATCCAGCGCAAACTCATCCAACATAATAATGTCTGCTCCAGCAGCACTGGCCTGACGAAATTCATCCAATGTTTCTGTTTCAACTTCGACCTTAATACCGGGGTGTAACTGGCGCGCCTTTTCCACAGCCGCAGCGATTGAACCCGCAGCCATAATATGATTTTCTTTGATCAATACACGATCATACAGACCAATACGGTGATTCGCACCCCCACCGCACAAAACTGCATATTTTTGTGCGACACGCAATCCGGGCAACGTCTTACGTGTATCAAGGATTTTACAGTGGGTATGTTTCACCCTTTCTACATAAGCATGAGTTGCTGTTGCGGTCGCCGAAAGCGTTTGAACAAAATTCAGCGCCACCCTCTCTGCGGTCAACATACCTCGCGCAGGGCCGCTCAAAGTACACAGTACGCTATCTGCGGCGACCTGATCACCATCACTGTGATGCCAGTCAACGACAATGCGCTCATCTACCTGTCGGAATGTTTCATCCGCCCACGCGACACCACACAGTGTTGCTTTTTCACGGGAAATAATACGGGCTTCGGAAAATGTATCAGCATCAATTAATGCGGCCGTCACATCACCACTACCGATATCTTCAGTTAGCGCAAGCGACACCGTTTGTAAAAGGGTTTGTAAAAGATACTCAGGAAGATTCATAAGTTTTTGCTACAGCCTAAAAAGATAAACGGGAGATAGCATACACCATCTCCCGTTTCAGCAAGCCCAGACTCCTGACAATCTGGTCTTTTAGCACTATTTTTTTGCATCCGGCACTGAGATTACTCAATCAGCGCCAAATTCCGGATCGGCTGAATCCGGGGAATGCCCATCCTATAAAGAAGGGCTTTTTATAGAGCGACTGGCACCACTTCCTTACGGTACGTGACTCCTTGCCTGCCAACTCGTCCAACACATTATGAGCGCAGAGGCCGCCATCGATCAATCAAGTAACCGGCTTTCGGTACGCTTGCGGGGACAAGCGCAGAAAATTCGACTCAGATGTAATATGATCCCACTGAATACAGAACAGCAAATAACTACCTTATAAAATGACAACTATTGAATTAGACGGCGTGAACACCTATTTAGTGGGCGGCGCAGTACGCGACAAACTGCTAGGACTTCCCATTAAAGACAAAGACTGGGTGGTTACTGGCGCTAGCCCTGCACAAATGCTGCAACAGAACTTCAGAGCAGTGGGCAAAGATTTCCCGGTATTTTTGCACCCTGATACGCATGAAGAATACGCGCTGGCCCGCACCGAAAGAAAAACAGCAGCGGGTTATCATGGTTTTCAATTCCACACTTCACCGGAGGTCACGCTCAAAGAAGACTTATTGCGACGTGATCTGACCATCAATGCATTAGCCGAAGACCGTGATGGTCAAATTATTGACTACTATGGCGGGGGAAAAGACCTTGAACAACGTATACTCCGCCACGTATCCCCTGCCTTCGCCGAAGACCCGGTCAGAATATTACGTGTGGCGCGCTTCGCCGCCCGGTTCGCCCCCTTTGGTTTCACCATAGCCGCAGAGACGATGCAGCTCATGCGCGACATGGTAAATAATGGCGAAGTGAATGCTTTAGTGGCTGAACGCGTCTGGCAGGAAACATCACGTGCATTAAACGAAAAAACACCATCCCGTTATATTGAAGTATTACGTGAGTGCGGCGCACTTAAGGTGCTATTCCCGGAAATCGACTGCCTGTTCGGTGTCCCACAGGTTGAAAAATACCACCCGGAAATCGACACTGGCATCCACACCCTCATGACACTGGAACGTGCAGCAGAACTCAGCGATGAGACCTGCGTACGCTTTGCCGCATTGGTACACGACCTAGGCAAAGGCATCACACCTGAAGACGAATTACCGCAACACATAGCGCATGAAGAACGTGGCGTGCCGCTGGTAAAAACATTGTGTGAACGTTATCGGGTTCCGAATCATGACCGCCAATTGGCTGAAATCAGTTGCAGACAGCACCTACGGATTCATCGTGCGATGGAATTACGCCCGAACACTCTGGTCAAATTACTGGAAAAAACCGATGCTTTCCGCAAACCGGAGCGTTTTGAACAGCTATTAATCGTCTGTCAGGCCGACGCACAAGGCCGAACCGGGCTTGAAGACCAGCCCTATCCACAAGCTGATTTTTTGCGCGGTATATTACTTAGTTGCCAGCAAGTAGATATTCAACCGATCATTCAACAGGGGTTTAAAGGCCTGCAAATCCGCGAAGAAATCTACAGAGCGCGCATTCAGGCTGCAAAAATACAAAAGCAACATTGGGAGTCAGTTAACGCTTAGTCCAAAAGCGCATGTAGTGACCACATTCCACAAGCATGAAAGCCTGCGACTTTCACAGTACCATTGATAAGCCCGATAAAGCCCACATTATCGAACCCACGAATTATACAATAGCAAAAAGGAACACAGGGAGATGCAAACCACAGTTCATTTCACCATTGGCCAGATCGTTCATCACCTTTTATTTGATTACAGAGGGGTTATATTTGATGTAGATGCTGATTTTCAGGGGACTGAAGAATGGTATGAAAAAAACACTGCAACCGGCGCACCACCTAAGGATGAACCGTGGTATCACGTACTGATTGACGATGATGGTCGGGTAGCTTATGTCGCCCAGCGCAATATAGAACCGGACTTTTCGAAAGAACCCGTGGAGCATCCTTTGCTAGGAAATTTTTTCACCAATTACGAAAATGGACATTACCAGTCCCGCCGCGCCCTGAACTAAATACGCAAGCTTGCTCCCCTGGTCGGAGCAGGTTTAGTTTTGCATCAGCCCGACTAAAAAAACTTATCCGTCAACCATAAGCGTAAGCGTAAGCCCCATCCGGAACTCAAACCGACCTCCCGGAAGCGAATCTGCCCGGCTTTATCCAGGACATAACTGGTCGGCACCGCAACTACACCATATTCCTGTGCTAATTCCCCATCGTTATCAACGATAGTCGTCCAGTCTTCTATGCCCTTACGCTCCATATAACGGCGCACTTCATCTGCTTCGCCCGAGCTGTAAGCCACGGTTACAACCGGCCACTCTTCATTGATTTTTGAGATACTGCTCTGCTCAAATTCACAGGTACCACACCATGAAGCCCAGAAATGCAGCATTACCGGCTTGCCCGCATAATCCTCCAACGTGAGTTGCTCATCATGCAATGTGATTTCATCAAAAACCGGGGCGGCGCCCGAAATAAGTGTACGTTGCTGATAATGACGAATGGCAAAAACAATAGCCACAATAATCAGTAGTTCAAACAACCACACTAGCCACCTACGTTTTTTTTTGACGGTTTTGACCTGTGTCCCCATGAAGCTTATTTCCTGCCTACAAAACAAAACAGGGCGATAATCATTTGATTACCGCCCTGTGACAGGATTATGACTGAATTAACGAATTAATCAATCACGTTGATGTAAACCGTAGCCTCCGTCTCATTACCATTCTCATCACGAACACGGTAAACAAAGGTATGATCTTCACAATAAGCATTGCGTAATGTGTAGTTAATGTACTTCCCGTCCGAACTGATTTGTGCTGTACCGAACCTTGGCTTAGTAACAATATCAACAATTGTCAAACCACAACCTTGGTCATTGCCCAGTACATCCAGCTCTCTGGTCATAGTATCGCCAATATAAAAACTATAAGTATCCCCTCGCAACTCACCTATAGTACCGTCATCAGCCGCACTCAGAGCACAAGACCCCGAACCGCCGGAATCAGGCAAGGTAATAGTTACCGTAACAGGGTCACTGACTAAACCATCATCATCAACCAATGCATAAGTGAATGTATCCGTACCTGTTGCACCCGTCTGGGGGGCATACACCACATTCGCACCCGATACATCACCGTTGGACTCGTTCTGAATAGCACCTTTAGCCGGATGACTAATAATCCGAATCTTCACAGGTCCATCATAATCATCATTAGACAATACAGGTAATGAAGTCGAACCAGCGTCTACAGCATAAGCATCCGGTGCGGGCTTATTGTCTGGCGTTGGGTCAGGGTCAGTAACACCGGTCACAGTGATCGTAACAGTTGCACTATCTACTTCACCTGCACCATCCGTAGCTGTATAAGTAAACGTATCGGTTCCTACAAAGTTAGTAGCAGGCGTATAAACCAACAGACCCTCTGAATTTTCAGTAATCGAACCATTTGCATGACTCGTGGAATCGAAACTGTTAATCAGAACCACATCACCGTCAGGATCATTGTCATTGTTCAATACATTAATAGCTATAGGTGTATTCACCGGCGTAGTGCCTGAGTCATCCTTCGCATCCAGATCATCAACCGGAGCCGGATCAGCATTAATAATGACCGTTACTGTTGCTTTAGCGGAACCACCTTTACCGTCAGAAATTGTATAAGTAAATGTGTCCGTTCCAACATAACCAGCAGGTGGAGTATAAATCAGTCGGCCAGAACTATTGCTCACCGTACCACCCCGCACCGAGGTCGGATCAAAAGCCGAAATGGTCAGCGTATTACCATTAGCATCGGTATCATTATCCAATACACTAATAGTAACTTGCTTATCGACTGGCGTGCTGACTGAATCATTAACAGCAACCGGATCAGTATTAATAGGACCAGGATCGACCACATCCGCCTCTATCGTTATAGAAACAGTGGCTGTTGCCTCACCACCATGGCCATCAATGATGGTATAGGTGAAAGTATCCTTTCCAACAAAGTTTGCAGGTGGCGTGTAAGTCAATACACCATTATTATTAACAATCGTACCGCCATTCACTGACTGTGTATCGATGCGGGAAACTGTCGGCACATCACCATCAGCATCACTGTCATTATCTAGCACATTAATTGAAACAGGGGTTCCTACCTTAGTCGTCTCTGCATCGTTAACTGCAACAGGCACTCTATTATCCGGCTTATCACCGCCATCAAAATCTTCACCTAAAGTATGATAAGTATCGATAGTCTGCTTGTATTGAATATTATTACGTAACGCCTGACTTACCCATGTCGGAGGGGAAGGAATCAATTCTTTCCGCCAAACCACACGTGGCTCACTCACAACACGGACTTGCTCTTGTACGTCATAACCTTGATCCACAAGCTCATAGCCTTGATCCACAACGTCATAACCTTGTTGTACAACTTTGTCCTGATACTTACTCTGATAAGCAACGTATTCAATATCAACACGACGGTTTCTATGGCGGGTTGCTTCATTGTTCGGGTGCTTAGGACTACTCTCACCCAAACCACGGGCTACCAGCTCGTTGGCGTTAAAGCCATTAGCTACCATAAAGCTGCGAACCTGTGCAGCACGCTGTTCTGACAAAATTTGGTTGCTATGATCCGACCCAAGATCACAGGTATTACCCGTGATACGAATGTTGCCATGATGGCCGGTTTCACGAATACGCGACATCATCACCGACATACGCTGCTTTGCCTGCGGCGTCAGGTAGTGCTTGCCTCTTTCGAAGAAGGTATCTGACTCAAGCTCCATCGTGTGCTTAACCAACTTACGCTCTACTTTCGGAGCACGTTGCTTTTTAATTGGAGCACGCTTTCTTTTAATCGGAGCACGCTTCTTCTTAACCTGAACACGTTCGGTTTTACCCGGAATTTCAACACGAACCCGGCGATACTGCTCTTCCGAAGCAAATAATCCACCGCCACCAAAGTCATAACGATAACTGACATTACCACTAACATCAGTTTCATCATCATTATTAAAAGCGTAACCGCCAGCCTTTTTGCTGACCTCAATATTTGCACCGACGCTATGTGGGGAGTCCGCGAAAAACTTTTCCAGACCGCCGGAAACTGTCAACTGAGAAGCATCATCTTCATCATAGGCAACTTCAGAACCCCACTCATAATCAAGGCCGCCCTGAACACGCAGCAACTGATCATCAATAAATGTACCAACACGACCACCCACTCCAAAATCGTAGGCCTTCTCATAGATATGAGGACCGGTATGCTTAGTATCCTCGTTGACTAAACGCTTATCAGAGAGGCCCTTACTCAAATGGCCCGACCAGAAAAAGTTTTCACGTTCCTGACCATAACCGGCGGACACTTTTTTATCACTGGCTTCATTTTGATCGTAAGCACCAAAAACTTTATTAACATGCAAAGGACTACCTTCACCGTCACGAGTCACCCAGTGGTGGTTGATTTTAGCACCAGCGCCCGTTAGAAATTCTTCCTGGCGGTCATCATCTGCGCGAGGATTAATCCCCAGCCAACCTTGACCACTAGTTACACTGTCGTCCGTTTGCATAAAAATATGACTACCGTCGACACGACCTTTAAATTCTGTATCGAAACCCACACCGATACGTGTATCGCCACCGACATAATTCATACGCGCAGTATTGACTTCTTCACCATCATCAAGAAAACCGTCTGCCTCAGCAGATAAAGCGGAAGCTTGTCCACTGGCAGAAGTTTGCCCCCAACCACCCATACCACCGGCAAGAACCGATGCAGAAGCAAATAAGATAGGTAGTAATACCCATTGACAGGATAACCCTTTGTTTTTATTCATTGCCTTTCTCACAATTATTATTATTATTTCTAGCGTGCTTCGAATCTACGTGAATTCAAGTATAAACATGATCACGGGATAGCTTCACCTAATCCCGACGAACGTAAATTTTTATAAAATCAACACACACAAAATCGATGCGCAAAATAACACCATGGGTGATTTATCATTAATCTGCTACCATGCACCTGACGGCAGAGGCTACATGTTTTATACTATGTGTACTGCTATCAGCGGCCAAACCCATAAAACCAACACTTAAAGGTAGGCAATGACCCTGAACAGAGACAAAAGGATCACTCCTAAGACCCACACCGGCTTATTAAATAACTGTGAGTTAAGGCTTTTATGATGAGACTGATACAACTGATTCCTCTTTTCGGATTGTTACTATTTGCCTACTGGTTGTTGGCTGCCGTTGGCTATTTCCCTGCTCACCTGAACGACATCTTACTGAGCATCAGACTCCCCTCCGGAGCGATATGGGAACCTACCTGGGGTGATTTTGTTGTTCTATTGGGTATTTTTATACTCTATTTTGAACTTTTTAAAGCTACCCGCACGACTGAATCCACGATCATCGACCATCTGTTCTCTACTTTTGTTTTGATCGGCTATCTGGTCATTTGGCTAATCTACCCATGGGGTGGTAATTCTGTCTTTTTGATTCTGGCAGCCATGTCCTTCCTTGATGTCATCGCCGGATTTACAATAACAATCTCGTCAGCGCGGCGCGACTTATCATTAGGTGGAGCTTAATCATGGAAATAAAACATACAACTGTAAACTTTGAGGATATCCATTATGCATAACCTATCGACGGGTCTGGCACTAATAGCAGCATTAGTGTCAGCTACAGCTGTAGCAGAAACTCAGTGGCCTACTGATCCCAATGCTTTAGCCCAAACAGGGCAGGCAGGCATTGACACTCAGACAATTAACGCCACTCAGGTTCCTCCTGATGGTTTTGCCGGATATATCTACCCTGGCCAGATGATGATGCCGGGCTTGCAAATGATGCCCATGCAACCACCGGAAGGGTTCGCTCCGGGTTACATGCAGCATCAGATGCAAATGCCTCAGGCTGGCATGCCGATGAACTACAGTGCGGAAATGATGGAGTCGATGCAGGCTGAAATGTCCGATATCCAGGCTCAGATACCCATGCCACAGGCTCTTCCTCATAATTTACAATTGATCCCGGTAGAATACGACCCGAACACCATGGTTCCGACAGGCCCTCCCATGCTGGTTCCTATCATGATGCCAGACCCTTCATGGCCTATGGACATGAACCAGGAGCAGATGGACAACCTCAACGAGTTCCAGGAAACCATAACAGCCCAACGACAAACTATTGAAGAATTACAAACAAAGCTGGACGAGCTGGCTACTAAAAGCAGCCTTGCCAATGTTGAGCTGGAAGGAAAACTAGCTGCCACGCAGTCTGAGCTGGATAGCAGCCAAAAAGCAAACGCCGCATTACAACAAGAACTAACAACGGCCAGTACTAAGTTTATTGAAAAGCAGGGCAGCTTAGGCACTCAGGTGGAAGACCTTACCGCTCAGGTCCACACAATCCCTGCACTTTCAACACAGCTGGGCCAGCTTAAAATGCAGGTAGGCACAATTCCAGCTCTATCGGGTCAGATAAACCAGCTAACACAACAAGTTGAAACTATCCCCGCCCTGGCAGGCCAGGTAATTGAACTCAAGCAACAAGTGGGAACTATCCCTGAAATCGCTAACAAATATAGCTTGCTGAATAGAGATTACAGCACCATGCAATTGGCGTTGGATGCTTCACAAAAAGATTCGGACAACGACGGCGTTCTCGACCTGAGTGATCAGTGCAAACAAACTGGCGCGGGCTTAAAGGTCGGCATCAATGGTTGTGAACTGGATGACGATGCTGACACAGTTAAGAACAGCGCTGATAACTGCCCGGGCACACCGCAAGGCGCAACTGTTGATGAAGCTGGTTGCCAGCTGGATGACGACCAGGACACTGTTGCCAATGACGACGATGAATGCCCTGAAACAGCTAAAGGCATCAAAGTGGATGAAACGGGTTGTGAAATCGATACAGACAATGACGGTGTGCGGGATAGCACTGATAAGTGCCCGGAAACTCCGGAAGGCGCTGTAGTCAACAACACAACAGGCTGCGAGCTTGATTCGGACATTGACGGTGTTAAAAATAGCGCTGACCTATGTCCTGCCACGGTACAAGGTGCCAAGATTGATGAATCAGGTTGTGAGCTGGATTCTGACAAAGATGGCGTGAAAGACAGTGCGGATAAATGTCCAGCCACTCCTGAAGGCGCTACGGTAAACAGCACAACAGGATGCGAACTGGATTCTGACCTCGATGGTGTTAAAAATAGCACCGATCTATGCCCAACTACGGCAGAAGGCGCCAAGATTGACAAGGTCGGCTGTGAACTCGACACCGACAATGATGGCGTGAAAGACGGTGCTGATAAATGCCCTACGACTTCGGTGGGCGCTGTAGTTAACAGCACAACAGGCTGCGAGCTGGATTCTGACGTTGACGGCGTTAAGGACAGCGCAGATATGTGCCCTACTACGGCACCAGATGCCAGGATTGATGAATCAGGTTGTGAGCTGGATTCTGACAAAGATGGTGTAAAGGATAGCACTGACAAGTGCCCAACCACTCCTGAAGGCGCGACAGTCAATAGCACAACAGGCTGTGAACTTGATTCTGACATCGATGGTGTTAAAAACAGTACTGACCAATGCCCCGAAACGGCCGAAGATGCCAAGGTTGATGAGACTGGCTGTGAACTCGATACCGACAAAGACGGTGTAAAGGACAGCGTTGACCAATGCGCTGATACCCTGAAAGGCGTTCAGATCGACGCAACAGGTTGTGAACCCGACGATGACAAAGACGGTGTTTATAACAGTGCTGATCAATGCCCTACAACACCTGAAGGTGCAAAGACTGACGAAGCTGGCTGTGAATTAGATGACGACAAAGATGCCGTGGCTAACAGCATCGATAAATGTGCTGATACTGCTCAAGGCGCGAAGGTTGACGCAACAGGTTGTGAGCTCGATTCCGATAAAGATGGCGTGAAAGACAGCGCTGACCAATGTGCTGATACTGCTGAAGGCATCAAAGTTGGTGCAACCGGCTGTGAAATGGACGATGACAACGACGGCGTCACAAACAGCACGGACAAATGCCCTACAACACCTGAGGGCGCAAAGGTCAACGAGACTGGCTGTGAATTAGACGATGACAGCGACGAAGTGGGTAACAGCACGGACAAATGCCCTGACACGGTTGAAGGTGCCAAGGTGGATGAATCAGGTTGTGAATTCGACACCGATAAAGATGGCGTGAAGGATAGCGCTGATAAGTGCCCTGCCACTGTTGAAGGCGCTGAAGTCAATAGCACAACAGGCTGTGAACTGGATTCAGATGCCGATAGTGTTAAAAATAGCGCTGACAAATGTGCTGATACCGTTGAAGGTGCCAAGGTCGATAAAGTCGGCTGTGAGTTGGACACTGACAAGGATGGCGTGAAGGATAGTGCTGACCAGTGCCCTACCACTGTTGAAGGTGCCAAGGTGGATGAAGCAGGCTGTGAAATCGACACTGATAAAGATGGCGTGAAGGATAGTGCTGATAAGTGCCCTGCCAGCGTTGAAGGCGCTACAGTCAATAGCACAACAGGCTGTGAACCCGATTCAGATATCGATAGCGTTAAAAACAGCGCTGACCAATGTCCTGACACTGTTGAAGGTGCCAAGGTGGATGCTACGGGTTGTGAACTCGACACCGACAAAGATGGCGTGAAGGATAGTGCTGATAAGTGTCCTTCTACCGCTGAAGGTGCTGAAGTTAATAGCACAACAGGTTGTGAACCCGATTCAGATGTCGATAGCGTTAAAAACAGTACTGACCAATGCCCTGACACGGTTGAAGGTGCCAAGGTGGATGAAGCGGGCTGTGAAATCGACACCGATAAAGATGGCGTGAAGGATAGCGCTGATAAGTGCCCTGCCACTGTTGAAGGTGCCAAGGTGGATGAAACAGGTTGTGAAATCGACACTGACAAAGATGGCGTAAAGGACAGTGCTGATAAATGCCCTACCACCGTTGAAGGTGCCAAAGTTGATGACACTGGCTGTGAAATCGACACTGACAAAGATGGCGTGAAGGACAGTGCTGATAAGTGCCCTGCCACCGTTGAAGATGCCCGGGTAAATGCTACAGGTTGCGAACTCGACACTGATGAGGATGGCGTAAAGAACAGCGCTGATAAATGCCCTACCACCGTTGAAGGTGCCAAGGTCGACACCACAGGCTGTGAAATCGACACTGACAAAGACGGCGTGAAGGATAGTGCCGATGAGTGCCCTGCCACTGTTGAGGATGCCAAGGTTAATACATCCGGCTGCGAACTCGATAACGACACAGATGGCGTCAAAAACAGTGCTGATAAATGTCCTGCTACACTAGTTGGTGCCAAGGTCGATGCTACGGGTTGTGAGCTTGATGCTGACAAGGATGGCGTGAAGGACAGTGCTGATAAGTGCCCTACTACCACTGAAGGTGCCAAGGTCGATGACACAGGTTGTGAGCTTGATACCGATAAAGATGGTGTGAAGGATAGCGCTGATAAGTGCCCTACTACTGTTGAAGGTGCCAAGGTTGATGACACAGGTTGTGAGCTTGATACTGACAAGGATGGTGTGAAGGATAGCGCTGATAAGTGCCCTACTACCGCTGAAGGTGCCAAGGTCGATGCTACGGGTTGTGAGCTTGATACTGACAAAGATGGTGTGAAGGACAGTGCTGATAAGTGTCCGACTACACCAGCTGGTGCCAAGGTTGATGACACAGGTTGTGAGCTTGATACTGATAAGGATGGTGTGAAGGACAGCGCTGATAAGTGCCCTACAACCGCTGCTGGTACTGAGGTAGATGTTACTGGTTGTGATGCTATCGCCGATGAGGACAAGGACAAGATTGCTGATGAAGACGATCTTTGCCCAGGCACTCCGGCAGGCACTGTTGTTAATCAGGCAGGCTGCTCCGGAGATGCGAATATCAGCCTGAAAGGTGTTACGTTCGAGTCCGGGTCAGATGTTCTGACTGCTGCTTCCCGGCCAATTCTTGATGAAGCGGCTGATACGCTGAAGAAATATCCTGAACTGGATATTGAAGTCAGTGGCCACACCGACAGCGCAGGTAACGATCAGCTCAACATGAACTTATCGCAGGCACGTGCTGAAGCCGTTAAGCAATATCTGGTAAGTAAAGGTAGCAATGGAGCGAAACTGACACCGAAAGGTTATGGCGAAACTCAACCTATTGCTAACAATGCAACCAGAGCTGGCCGTGCTACTAACCGCCGTGTTGAATTGATAATACTGGAATAACTTTGTCTAAGTATGATCAACGGGCGAAGAAACGCTTCGGTCAGCATTTTCTGCATGACCGGGGTGTTATTGATCGCATGCTCAACGCGCTGGCTTTAAAGGATAGTGACCGGGTCATAGAGATTGGCCCTGGTCCCGGCGCTTTAACGTTTCCGTTACTCGAACGCCTGTCACGACTCGATGTTGTAGAAATCGATAGGGATGTTATCGCTTGGTGGCAGGCACAGGAACAAGTCAGCGATAAACTTCATATCCATGCACTCGATGCTTTAAAGCTGGATATTCCGACCTTGCGTGATGGTGGCCAACCACTGCGGATAGTGGGTAATTTGCCTTACAATATCTCAACACCACTTATCTTTAATTTGCTAAATCACCCCACACATATCATCGACATGATGTTTATGTTGCAAAAAGAAGTGGTTGATCGCATTACAGCCACACCCGGCGGCAAAGATTACGGTCGTTTATCAGCCATGGTGCAGTATTATTGCGAAACGGACTACCTGATGAAAGTCGGCCCCGGCGCTTTTAATCCACCCCCTAAAGTGGATTCTGCTGTGGTTTATCTCAAACCGAGAACCCATTTTCCGGTGAAGGCAAATGATGTTGAATTGCTGTCTAAACTGGTAGCCAAGGCCTTTTCGCAGCGCCGCAAAACCTTACGTAATACACTGAAAGACCTGTTGACCGTTGAGCAAATAGAATCTGTCGGCATCAACCCGACACAACGCGCAGAAACTTTATCGGTCGCCAACTTTGTTCAGCTCAGCAATTTATTACCGCCACAAACAGCCCAAGAAGATGCAGCGTAACGCATGAAAGACTTTCACCCTCAAGCATGAAAGTCTGCACCTTCAACTCATCATTACAGCGCCGCTAATAAACGCGTCGCTTGTAATAATGTTTCATCATTTTTAGCAAAACAAAAACGCACCAGCTTCATAGCCGGTGGTGTTTTACAAAACACAGAAATCGGAATCGCAGCCACCCCCACTGCTTTCGTCAGCCATTCACAAAACTCAACGTCACTCATTTCATTGTTTATGGCACTGTAATCCATCAACTGAAAATACGTGCCACCGGAAGGTGTGAAAGTAAACCGGCTGCGCTGCATTTCACGGTTAAACAGGTCACGCTTCTGCTGATAAAACCCGGCGAGATCATAACAATGCTGCGGGTCTTGCTCCATGTAATCAGCCAGCGCTAACTGCTTGGGGGTCGATGACGTGAACGTGACAAACTGGTGTACCTTGCGGAATTCTTCGGTCAGCTTGGGCGGTGCAACACAATAAGCCAGCTTCCACCCTGTCGCATGGTAAGTCTTACCGAATGATGAAATATTAAAACTACGCTGGTATAACTCATCAGTGCGAATAAAACTGTGATGTTCCCGGCCATCAAACAGGATGTGCTCATAAACATCATCACCAATTAACAGAATATCAGTGTCTTGCACAATAGCGCTCAGAGCAGCAATATCTTCAGCAGTAAACACTGCTCCCGTCGGATTATGCGGTGAGTTAAGCATAATCAACCGTGTTTGCGGGGTGATCGCAGCCTGCAATACATCCCAGTCTGTTTTAAAGTGGGGTGGCTGCAACTGAATATGTACCGGCACACCCCCATTTAATTGCACGGCGGGCGCATAACTATCAAATGCCGGATCAAAAATAATCACCTCATCACCCGGTGAAACTACCGACGCTAAGGCATCAAACAATGCCTCCGTGCCACCCGATGTGACGGTTATTTCATGCTCAGCGGAGACCTTGCGACCATAGTGGCGTTGCACCTTCTCTGCTATTGCTTCACGCAAACGTGGCACACCTGTCATCGGCGCGTATTGATTAGCCCCCTGCTCCACGTAATACCCCACTCGCTCCAGCAAAGCTTTGGGGCCATTGAAATCCGGAAAGCCCTGAGACAAGTTAATAGCATTATGGTCTGCAGCCATTTTTGACATGACGGTGAAGATGGTTGTGCCAATATTCGGAAGCTTGGAAGGTGGGTAGTTCATAAGGACGCATTAAACCTGTTGCTACTATGGAACCTGATATATACCATCATGCGTTTATAATTGGCAATGCTGGTTCACTCACGGCATGTGAATAAAACAACAATGATTCCTTTATCCCTATACATCCACATCCCGTGGTGCATCCGTAAATGCCCCTACTGTGACTTCAACTCACATAACGCCCCCGATGTTTTGCCAGAAAAAGCATACATCCAAGCCCTGTTAAAGGACCTGGCCAGCGAACTCCCGTCTATATGGGGCCGAAAGCTGGAAGCGATCTTCATCGGCGGTGGCACACCCAGTTTATTCTCAGCGGAAAGCATCAACGAGCTAATCACCGGAATTCATGCCTTGCTTCCCTTCCGCCCTAATATCGAAATCACTATGGAAGCCAACCCCGGGACTTTTGAACAAGAGCGCTTCAAAGGTTTTCGTGAAGCAGGCATCAACCGCTTATCCGTTGGCATCCAAAGTTTTAACCAACAACACCTGAAAGCATTAGGACGCGTGCATTCGAATACAGAAGCCCTGCAAGCTGCTGAGATAGCAACCAATGCCGGATTTGATAACTACAATCTCGACCTTATGTTCGCCCTGCCACAACAAACGCAGGAAGAAGCCTTACAAGATCTTGAGCAAGCCATTGCGCTCAATCCGACACACCTGTCCTGGTATCAGCTCACACTGGAACCCAACACAGCATTCCACAAACACCCCCCCACTCTCCCGGAAGATGACTTGATTGCTGAAATGCAAATAGCCGGCCAGGCGTTACTAAAAACATCGTGCTATAACCAATACGAAGTATCAGCTTATGCACAAACAAATCAAGAATGCCGCCATAACCTGAATTACTGGGAATTTGGCGACTATATTGGCATAGGAGCAGGCGCACATGGTAAGGTTACCTTCTCTGACCAATCTGTTATACGTTACACAAAGCATCGCCAGCCCGCACAATATTTACAACAAATAGGGGCTGGACAACCACGCAGCAGCGAACAGCAATTATCAGACAGTGATCTGAAATTTGAATTCATGCTCAATGCATTGCGCTTACGGGATGGCTTTAATACGGAACTGTTTCAGCAGCGCACCGGACTGGCACACCAGAAAATTGAAAAAGAATTAAAACTAGCTATTAGTCGCGACCTACTGACAATGAATAACCAAAACATTCGTCCGACTGAACAAGGCTGGCTTTATTTGAATGAAGTTATTCAACTCTTCCTGGAGGAATAAAAATGCCGCAAGCACTGTTACACAGCGCCATCACCTGCCCTTACTGTTATTCAGAAAACTCAGCGGAAGTCGATATTTCCGCCGGGTCACAGGATTATTATGAAGACTGTGAGGTTTGCTGCGCACCGATGGCGCTAGCCGTTCACGTAGATGATCAGGGTGAACTGATACAAATTGACGTGAAGCCTGGCAACGGCTGAACATAACTGCTCTTTCACATCACCGTCACTTATCAGCTAAAACAGCCGTCGTTGCAATGGTGTAATAAATATCATCCACCGAGCAATTACGCGACAAGTCATTAGCAGGCTTATTTAAACCCTGTAGAAATGGCCCGATAGCCTTAGCCCCACCGGCCAGTTCAGCCATTTTATAAGCAATATTTCCAGCTTCCAGTGATGGGAAAACAAAGACATTACTCCGACCATGTACTTGTGTATCAATCACCTTATGCTTCGCCACTTTAGGCAACACAGCCGCGTGAAACTGTATCTCACCGTCCACTTGTATCGATGCATTACGGTCCCTCACCAGGTCCGTTGCCTGCTGCACTTTGGACACCTTCGGATGACGGGCGCTGCCACTGGTTGAAAATGACAACATGGCGACACGCGGATCCTCTTCCAGCAAACAACGGGCATTGCTCGCTGTAGCTAATGCAATTTCAGCCATCTGCTCCACGGTGGGTTCCATAATCAAAGCACAATCAGCAAAAAGCACAGAACCTTTGATGACCTCATGATGCGGCTGATCAAACACCATCAGAAAAAAACTCGACACCATTTTTGCATCCGGCCTGACACCTAAAGCCCGAATAGCTGTCCGCACCACATTAGCCGTGGAATGCACCGCACCAGACACGGAACCATCAGCATATTCAGTCTTCACCAATAGGTTACCAAACCACAGCGGTGTTTTCGCCAGTTCACTGGCCTGCTTGCGGTCGATGCCTTTTGTTTTGCGGAGTTGATAAACCAGTTCACCAAACTCCATGAGCATGTCAGAATTAGCCGGATTAATAATCTCAATGTGACTAACATCAACGCCCACCTTCTCCGCACGGCGCATAATCTGCTCACTTTCTCCCAACAAAATGGGTTCAGCGATACCGTTTTTATGAATGCGTGCTGCTGCCTGAATAATACGGCTATCGAAACCTTCAGGCAGAACGATGCGCTTAGGGGAAGCCTTTGCTCTTTTAATAATTCTGTCTAATGCCTGCATCTTGTCACCAGTGTGTTGTTTATCTTTGACGCTGTAGTGTAACGCTATGGTATAAAAATCTGTACAGCAACACCGCATTTATCGCCGGCTTAATAGATAAAAACGGCCATTTAATACCACCGCAGCCGTAAATAGCCCGATGACAATACCTATCCACAGGCCATTCGCCCCCAAAGACGTATACATACTCAGATAAACCCCCGTCGCTAAACCAATCGACCAGTAACTCACCGTATTAATCAACATTGGAATCCGGGTATCTTTATAACCACGCAACACGCCACTGGCACCGATTTGCAAACCATCACCCAATTGAAACAATGCCGCAAACATCAGGAAATGAGCAGCAATAGCAACCACCGCATTATCAGGGGTATATAAAGCAGCCAGACGTTCACCAAATAACCAAAGACATAAACCGGACACTGCCATTAATACACCACATAAGACGATACCCAACTGGCCACGCTGACGTGCCGCCACCCTGTCTCCGGCACCGATAGCACGCCCCACACGCACCGTTAATGCCTGTGCGATGCCCAGCGGAATCATAAAAGTGACCGATGCGATATTGAGTGCAACCTGATGCCCCGCCACCGTTTCAGCACCAAAACGCCCCATTAGTAAGGTGGACACCATGAACATGCCCGCTTCCATCGCTATACTGATACAAATCGGAAAACCCAGATTAAACAAGCTCCTGATATGCGTCCAATCCGGCAGTGTCATACGACGCGCCAGATCATAAATCTTATAACGTGGTGCTTTCAGGGTGTAAGCCGCCAACATAAAGAAGCTCAGTAATTGCATAATACCTGTAGCTAAACCAGCTCCGGGTGCCCCCATCTCAGGAAAGCCAAATTTGCCAAACATAAACACATAGTTAGCCAGCGCATTCAAAGGCAGTAAGAGCAACCAGACCCACAACATAGGCATCGTGTTACCCATTGACTCATTAAAGGCACGCGGCACCATATACAAACAGGTAAACGGCATACTCCAACTAACCCAGAGCAGGTAGCGCTGAGCTACGGGGATAATTTCTTCATCAACGCCGAGTAGTGACAGGCTTTGGCCAATCAACAACATGACACCAATCAGCACAAACCCCAACAATAGGGAAAGCCATATACCTTGCCGTAACTCTTCACGGATCAGACGGTGATTATTTGCCCCGATATGCTGTGAAATAGTCGGCGGCAATGCCAACATCAAACCCACACCACATAGCATAGTAAACGACCAGATCCCCGCACCCAATGCAATCCCAGCCAGCGCCAAAGCATCAATGCGGCCAGCCATCACCGTATCGATAACCGCCATCGCCATCTGAACAACCTGAGCCAGAATCAGCGGAACCGCCAGCACCAGGATTTGTTTTAATTCGCGGCCATTGGCCCAACTCCCGCCAGGGGCAACCACACCACTTTTTGTTTGTGTCATATTTACCCGCTATTGAGAGCAATCAACTGCTGTAACAACTAATTATTATTCATTCACCAAAGCTGCCCCGCTCTAGCAACACACTAACCACCTGACCTGCTTTCGTTTCACGACGTGGTGCCATGCCCCACTGATTAAAGTCCGGCGCAAACTCTACTTCATATTCCAGGTAAATCATGCCATCAGGTTTTAACAAACCATTAGCCAGAATCAATGCCATCACCTCATCCACAAAACCTTTGCGGAAAGGCGGATCAAGGAAAATAAGATCGAATGGCTCCGCACCACTTTGCAGATAAACCAGCGCATCCTGATTAACCAACTCAGCACGCTCAGCTTTCAGCACATCAACACTGGCCTGTAATTGTGAAAAAGCCGCCGGGTGCTTCTCGACCAGAACCACATGAGCGGCTTCACGTGATAAAGCTTCAAAGCCTAATGCGCCACTACCGGCAAATAAATCCAGACACCGTGCACCCGGAACATCAAACTGAAGCCAATTGAACAAGGTTTCCCGCACCCGATCAGGCGTCGGCCTTAACCCAGGCACAGCAGCAACAGGCACACGGCGACTACGCCACTGCCCACCAATAATCCGCAATTGACTGGAACCGCCGGAACCTTGTTTACTCTGCCGGTTTGGCTTCTTCATCACTGTCTGCGCTTTCTGAGCTTTCTACGCTTGCACTGTTTTCAGTGCTGCCTTCGGTGTCTACATCGGCCTTCGCTGCATCTTTTTTCTCTTCGCCACCCACAATAACCGTCAACATATTGTCAGGATCAAGTCTGCGCTGGAAAGCATCAACAATCTGCTCCTGCGTTATCGCATCAACCTTGCCCGTAAATGCGTCCAGATAATCCAACGGCAGGTCATAAAACCCGATCATTGACAGATAACTGATAATGCTGGAGTTACTCGCGGTGCGTAGCGGGAAGCCACCCGTAATATCTTTCTTCGCCGCCCCCAATTCATTATCACTCGGCCCTTCAGCGCGATAAGTCCTCAAGGTATCCTGAATCACCTTCAGCGCCTCATCAGTCTGACTAACCTTAGTCTGCAAACCAATCTGAAACGGGCCAAATTGCTCCATTGGCGCAAAATAACTGTACACGCTGTAACTCAGGCCACGTTTATCGCGAATCTCCTTAGTCAGCCGTGCAGTAAAACCACTACCCCCCAAAATCTGATTGCCCAGATACAAACTGAAATAATCCTCATCACCGCGCTTATTACCCGGCTGACCCATCATGATATGCGCCTGTTGTGAAGGGAAAGGGATATGGATAGTTTTTGCTGCTGCCAGTGGCTTTACTTCCGGAATCGCTGCTGCCCTTTCACCTTCTTCTAACACCGCAGAAACCTGTTCGGCCAGCACTTCGGCTTCTTTACGATCGACAGCGCCCACAATGGCTAACACACCATTACGCGCTACATAATATTGTTTATAAAAGGCGTGCAATTGCGCCGGGGTTAACGCCGTAATACTTTCTTCGGTGCCATCTTCGGGTGAAGCGTAAGGGTGATCACCGTACAAAGCCTCCATGAAGGCCTTATTGCCAAGCGCAGCAGGTGATTGTTTTTCAGCCTGCAAACCAACCATCACTAGCTTCTGAGCATTCTTAAATTCCTTTTCAGGGAATTCCGGCTGGCCGACAACCTTTAACCAGGTATCCAACGCCGTTTTCATTTCAGCTTTCAAGGTCAACGTGCGCAAAGTAAACCACGCCATATCACGTGCGCTGCCGCCCCCATAAATAGCACCAACCGATTCAAACGTCTCAGCCAGTTGATCAGCACTCAAACCGCCTGCACCATCATTCATCGAACTACTGGTCATCATCGCCAATCCGGCATGCTCACCATCCCGCACACCACCCGCAGCAAAGGTCAAACGCATATCAAGCATAGGTAGCTGAGGTGCAGCCACAAAATAAACCCGCAAGCCTTTATCTGTAGTCCATGTCTGAATATCCGGCCCGGCAAATACCGCTGGACTCAGGAACAACACACCACAAATCATCGTAGCTTGAAAAAACCGCAAGAAACGCATAAAACATCTCAAAATTTTCATAATAAGCCCTCTTTAACGTGCGGCATGTTATTCATTCGAATCAATCGGCTGGGGATCAAGTTCGGCGATAGTTAACTGGTCTTCAACAAAGTATTTCTTAGCGACCTGTTGAATTTGCTCCGGCGTAATCGCCAGAATCTTTTCAACATACTCATCACTCAGCTTGTGCCCCAACCCGACAGATTCCAGTGAACCCAACAAAGTCGCCTGTTTTTGCACATCATCCAGCCCAAACACTTCCCCGGCAATCACCTGCGCCTTAACCGTTGCCAGCTCTTCCTTAGTGACTAATTCTGTTTTAAAACGCTCTACCTGTTCCAACAGCGCATCTTTCACCACCTGTATCTCAACATCTTTTGCGGGTACGCCGACAAGAGTGAACAAATTAGGCAGGCGGCCATCACCGCTGTACCAGGCTGCAGCACCTGCCGCAATTTCCTTACCACGGATCATTTCCTTGGTCATGCGCGAACTGCTGCCGCCATCTAATACACTGCTCAACACATCCAGTGCATAAGGCTCCCAAGCCTCATCTGTGCCTATCAAATCAATCAGCGCAGGTGTTTTAAAACCCATCATCACGTAAGGTACTTCTGCCGGCGCTTTGACCGTCACCTCGCGCAAACCCCGTTGCGGGGTTTCCTTGCGAGGTTTAGGTGCAGAGATTTCACTGGGCTCTATATCACCGTAATACTTGTTTGCCAACACATAAATATCAGCAGGATTAACATCACCCACCACCACCAAGATCGCATTATTCGGCGCATACCAACGCTCATACCAGGCTCTCAGATCTTCCACCTGCATATTATCCAGATCCGTCATCCAGCCAACTACTGGCTGGCCGTAAGGACTGTTCTGGAATACCGTTGACATAAACTGCTCACGGGTGATCGCATTCGGCTTGTCCTCAGTGCGTAAACGCCGCTCTTCTTTCACCACCTCGATTTCTTTTTTGAATTCTTCCAACGGTAAAGTCAGACCACGCATACGGTCTGATTCCAGTTCCATAGCCACTTCAATGCGATCACTGGCTAGCACCTGATAATAAGCTGTGTAGTCCATACTGGTGAATGCGTTATCCTGTGCACCATTCTCACCGATGATGCGATTAAACTCACCGGTAGGGTATTTTTCCGTGCCTTTAAACATCATGTGTTCCAGCACATGCGACACGCCCGTAATACCGGAATGCTCATAACTGGAACCCACTTTATACCAAAGCTGCACCACCGCAATCGGTGCACGATTATCTTGCTTTACCAGGATTTTCAAGCCGTTATCCAGCTCATACTCATGCACCGGAATTTTATTTGTTGTGCCCGAATCAGCAACAACGCCCCCACAAAACAGGACGCCGCTCAGGATTAAAGCCTTACCTAAGGCTGATAGTGCGTGTTGGCCAACGCGATTCTGTATACAAAGTACACGTTTATATGCGTTCTTATTACGAATTTGGCCTGCAAATGATAGTATTCTCGACATTATTAATCTGGCTACCCGCTGGATAAAAATTTAATCAGGATCATTGTACGATGTTTGGATTCGGAAAGGGAAAAAAGCAGGACGCAAAAGAGGTTGTTAATGAAGTTACAACCGAAGCTAAAACCACGGAAGTGGAACCTAAAAAAGAAGGGCTGTTTTCACGCTTAAAGAAAGGCTTGTCCAGAACCGGCGGCACTATTACCGAGGGCATGGAAACCCTGGTTAAAGGCAAGAAAAAGATCGATGATGAGGTATTGGAAGAGCTGGAAACCCGTCTGCTGATGGCTGATCTGGGCATGGAAGTGACTCAGAACATTATGAGCGACCTGACTAAACGGGTTGATCGGGCTGAACTGAATGATATGGGCGCTCTGACGCAGGCTCTGCAAAATAAAATGCTGGAAATTCTGGAGCCGGTAACTCAACCCCTAACTATTAATGAAGACCAAAAACCCACCGTTGTATTGATGGTGGGCATCAATGGTGCCGGAAAAACCACCACCATTGGCAAACTGGCGAAGAAATTCCAGAATCAGGGCAAATCCGTCATGTTAGCGGCGGGTGATACTTTCCGCGCGGCAGCCGTCGAACAGCTATCTGTCTGGGGTGAGCGCAACCATATTCCGGTTGTTGCCCAGGGAACCGGTTCAGATTCCGCCTCGGTGATCTATGATGCACTACAATCAGCAAAGGCCAGGGGTGTTGACATTCTACTGGCTGACACTGCCGGGCGTTTACATACTCAAACCAACCTGATGGATGAGCTGAAAAAAGTTAAACGGGTGATGCAAAAACTGGACGAAAACGCGCCGCATGAAGTCATGCTAATTGTTGATGCAGGTATCGGACAAAATGCACTGGTCCAGGCTCAGCAATTTAATGAAGCATTAGGTGTTACCGGAATAACCGTTACCAAACTGGATGGTACGGCTAAAGGTGGTATTGTATTTGCTATCGCTGAAGATTTAAAAATCCCGGTGCGTTTTGTGGGTGTTGGAGAAAGCATTGATGATTTACAGGAATTTAACGCTGAAGCGTTTACCAGCGCCCTACTAGCCGCTAATGACAATACGTAATGATTGAATTTAAAAAAGTTACTAAACGTTATTCAACCGGACAGATTGCACTTTATAACGTCAATTTAAAGGTGCGCGCCGGAGAGATGATTTTTATCACCGGCCATTCCGGTGCGGGCAAAAGTACTTTACTCAAATTAATCGCTCTGCTGGAACGCCCCAGCGCTGGCGAGGTATTGGTCGGCGGCAAGCCATTAAATAAATTCAACCGCAACCAGATTCCTGCTTACCGGCGGCGTATCGGTTTTATCTTCCAGGATCCACACCTGCTGTATGACCGTAGCATTTTCGACAATGTCGCTATCCCACTACTGATTTCAGGCATGGGCACCGCTGAGATTAAACGTCGGGTGCATGCTGCGCTGGATAAAGTCGGCCTGGTACATAAAGAAAAGCATTTCCCGCTGATGTTGTCTGCCGGTGAACGCCAGCGTGTGGGCATCGCCAGAGCGGTTGTCAATCGTCCGACCGTAATTCTTGCGGATGAACCAACCGGTAATCTCGACCCCGAACTGGCACAGGATATTATGTACACCTTCGCTCAATTCAATGACTTAGGAGCCACCGTGTTAATCGCTAGTCACGACCACGCTTTGGTCGAACGCATGCAGAAACGCACAATCATGTTGCGTAAGGTGCAGTGATCGATGACAACTAAAAAACGTAAATCCAAATCGCGCCGCCAGACAAGACGTACCGGGCCAATCCGTGCATGGTTTCATCAACAAAGAAATGCTGTGCGCTTCAGCCTGAACCGCCTGTGGTTTAATCCGGTTTCCACCTGGATCACACTGGCAGCTATCGCCATTGCATTGTCTTTGCCGACCAGCCTGCACCTGCTGCTGAATAATATGCAGACACTCACCGATGATAAACGTGAAGTGCCGACCATTACGCTGTTCATGAAACAAAACATTAATCAACAGCAAACCAAAGACCGGGCAGAATTACTGAAGGAATTACCGGAGGTTTCTGATGTTAAGGTAATTACTCGCGAACAGGCGATAGAGGACTTTAACCAGATCGGGGGCTTTGCTGAAATATTAGAAACACTGCCGGAAAACCCACTGCCGCATGTAGTTATCCTCACACCAAAACTCTCATTTCTCGATACGGATGAAGCGGTTACGAAATTCTCCGATAAGCTCAACGCCTATCCGGAAGTCGGCAATATACAGGTCGATATTGAGTGGATTAAAAAACTACGCTCCATTCTGAATATTGCTGACCGGATTGTACTGGTGGTCTCTGTTTTACTGGGACTCACTATGTTACTGGTTATTGGTAACACTATCCGGCTGGACATTCAAAATCGTAAGGAAGAAATTACAGTAACCCGACTGATCGGTGCCACCAACACCTATATTCGCCGCCCGTTTATTTTAGGCGGTTTCTGGTTAGGACTGTTCGGAGGGGTGATTAGCTTAGTCATTGTGCATTTTGCCCTGCTATTCCTCATCGCCCCGGTGAATGATTTGGCTCAGGAGTACGGCAGCAACTTCACCCTGCATGGCATTGATTTCACGATGACACTACAAATTCTGTTACTGAGTTCTGCTTTAGGAATTATTGGTGCCTGGTTAGCGGTGAGTCAGTACTTATGGAAAAGCGAAGTGATAGATGAGAATTAAATGACTGGCTTAGATTTACGTTCCGGCCAAATCTAAGCGCGGTACAGCCGACAACAATGTTTGTGTATAAGCATGCTGCGGGTCACCACAAACCTGTGCTGTATCCCCCTGCTCCACCACCTTACCTTTATACATCACCACAGTCTGGTCACATAGGTATTCCACCACCGCAATATTATGCGTAATAAACAATAAGGTCAGGTCGTTTTCAGCGCGTATATCCAACAATAACTGTAAAATTTCTGCTTGTACCGACACATCCAACGCACTGGTTATTTCATCACAGACAATAAATTCAGGGTTCACTACCAAAGCGCGCGCCAAACCAATCCGCTGACGTTGACCACCCGAAAATTCATGCGGATAACGCCATAGGAAATCACGTTTTAACTGCACCTTTTCCATAATCTGCCCAGCCAGCTCAATGCGCTCGTCACGACTAGCTCCAATGCCATGAACTCTCATCGGTTCCGTCAGTGCTGTTTCAACTAATAAACGCGGATTTAATGAAGACTGTGGATCCTGAAAAGCAATTTGCATGTCCACCCGAACTTGCCGCATCTCACTGGCAGACAAAGTGGTCAGTTCCCGATCATATAATTTCACACTACCGGAGGTGGCTTTCTCCAATTGTAGAATGGCACGACCTAAGGTTGTTTTGCCACAGCCGGACTCACCGACCAACGCCATAATCTGACCTCTGGGGATTTCAAGACTCACTTCATCTACTGCTTTTACGTAATCGACAGTCCTGCGGAATATACCTTTTTTAATGGGGAACCAAACTTTCAGGTCTTTTACTTTTATTAGGGATTGGTCATCCCCTTGCGAGGGAGGGTCGGAATGAGGGGTAGATCTACGCGCCAGATTCTCCGGCACAGCTGCCAATAACTCTTTCGTATAGTCATGCTGAGGGTGACGCAGTAAATCACGGGTCTCGCCCACCTCAACCAATTTACCCCGCTGCATCACGCCAACCTGCTGGGCCATCTGCGAGACCACGCCAAAATCATGGGTGATAAACAGCGTGCTCATGCCGGTATTGTCCTGTAACTCGCGCATCAGCTTGAGTATTTCAGCCTGTACCGTTACATCCAGTGCCGTGGTCGGCTCGTCTGCAATCAGTAATTCCGGCTCACAAGCCAGTGCCATGGCGATCATCACCCGCTGACGCTGCCCACCAGATAGTTGGTGCGGGAAATCACGAAACCGGCTTTTAGCATTGGGAATATGTACCTGTTCCAGCGCAAGAATAGCCCGTTCCTCGGCTTCGGCTTCAGGCATTTCAGGGTTGTGCAACAACAAGGCTTCAATAATCTGTTCGCCGATGGAAAACACCGGGTTTAATGATGACATCGGCTCCTGAAAGATCATCGCTATTTGCGAACCGCGAATGCCCCGCAACGCCTCATCTTCCAATGTCAGCATGTCCTGGCCATTAAACAGAACCTGTCCCGCTGGATGGTTGCTAATCCCGTAAGGCAATAAACAAATCACTGATAACGCAGTAATCGATTTACCACTACCCGACTCACCCACCAGACAGAAAGTTTCGCCTTTGGGAATCGAGAAGCTAACGTCATCGACCGCTTTGACGACCTCACCACCACTTTGCAAATAGGTATGAAGGTTGCGTACTTCCAGCAGGGGCTGACTCATCAATTCACCCCCGAATTACGTGACATGTGCGGATCAATCGCATCACGTAAGGCTTCACCAATCAGGTTGTAAGCGAAGACGGTCATAAAAATGGCCCCACCGGGAAAGGCCGCCATCCACCAGTTGAAAGTGGAAGATTTCACAGCCTGATCCAACATCTGCCCCCATGACGGCGCACCCACCACGCCTAAACCGAGAAAGCTTAATGTTGCTTCGGCCAGAATCGCAGAAGCAACGCCAAAACTGGCAGCTACCAACAAAGGTGCAACACCATTCGGCAACATGTGGCGGAATAATACCGAACGCAAAGGTAAGCCGCTGGCAATCGCAGCCTGCACATAATCCTGTTTACGTAATTTAAGGAATTCAGCACGGATATAACGCGCATAACCCGACCAACTGGTCACACCGATGATAATCATCATCATGTACAGATTGCGCCCAAAAAAAGCAACGAAGGTAAGCAGTAAAAACAGGGTAGGTATCGCTTCAAAAATTTCCACCAGGCGCATGCCGATCATATCCAGCCAGCCGGAGAAGTAGCCCATAAACCCACCGATAATCACCCCGATAACCATAGCGATACTGGTCGCCACAAAACCGATACTTAATGCAATGCGTGACGCATGGATCATCCGGCTTAAGACATCGCCGCTGTTCTCTTCCGTGCCCATCAGGTGAGTACGCCCGTCATCAGCCGCTGAAGCAGCTAATGGCTCTTCCAGCCCCCGATAACCGTAATCACGCAGGTAATCCTCTGCCGCATAGGGAATCGGAGGCATGACTTTCCAGTTAACATTTTCGTTGAAGTCTGCGGAGCGGAACTGGGCATAATTCACCAGTTCGGGTGTTTTCAGGAATGAATGACCCACTACACCGGCTGATACAGCCGCAATCACGATGACAATTAAGCCCAAGCGGAAATCAATATGCAGGGGTAACAGCCACAACAAAATAGTGATAAAAAAAGCGACCAACACACCGACATCTTCAGCCGTCAGATAAGTCAGCACCGGCATTGAGAGCTCGCCGCCTTTACTCATTAGTATTGGCATACTATTCGCCAAAAATGGCGCAAAAACTGCCGCAATGACCAACAAACCAATCCAGAACAGTCCGATTTTCACGCCCCAGCCTTTTAGTGTACTGCGGAGCACTCTGCGGCCAAAAGATTGCTGGCGGGCATGAAATTTAATTGATTTATCAATCATAACTCACCCTGGGATCAACCAATGTATACAGAAAATCAGCGACCAGATAACCAATCAACGTCAGAAAACCACTGATCCAGGTAATCGACAACACCATCTCACGATCCCGGCTTTTTACTGCCTCAACCGCCAGCTGCCCCATGCCATTGATGCTGAAGATATTCTCTACAATCAGTGAGCCACCCAACAGACTCGGCAACAAACCGGCAGCCACAGTAATCAAAGGCAACAGGCTATTACGGAACACATGCTTCCATAGCACTTCCTGTTCACTCAGTCCTTTGGCCCTTGCGGTTCGTGCGTAATCAGAATTAAGATTTTCTAACACCGATGTCCGCGTCAATTTAGACAGCGCGGCAAAACCACCATAGGACAAACAAAGAACCGGCAGCACCAAGTGCCAGATACGATCCACCAAAAAGCCCCGGACGTAGCCATCACCCATCAGTTCCACCGCAACCAAGGCCCCCAACAGTGCGCCAAATAATCCCAGACCGATAACACGGAACGGCGCGTATAACATCCATGACAAACCACCAACAACCACAGCACCAGATAATGGTAACAATATCCAATTCAGCCACAGACTCTCAGCATGTGCCAATACCATCCAGATTCCAGCCACCAGGCCAAACAAAGCACCAACGATAACGCGAAGTTTTCGTTCATCCCAGCGACTCATCCAAACCGCCAGCCCTGTACCGATAATCAACCCCAGAAATAACTTACCCACATCCCATAGTGCCCCCCAATGTGGCATAAAGGTCATATCCTGTGCGGCACGACTACTGATGCCGGCGGTGGGAAACCATTGCCAGTGTTGTACATTGGCGAAGAAACCGAGCAATAAGACCCCGGCCAGCATGGTGGGAATCGACCACAGGCCAAGCATAATGACACTGGAACTAACATCGAAACTACCGCCTCTGTCGGTGGCAGCTTTCACACCAATAGCGATGGCGAGTAGGTAAATGAGGGGAATGGTGACAACATTGAGCAAGAGGGTTATGGGTATGCGTTCGGATAGGATTTCACCGACAGGCCGTCCATAAGTAAAACTATCCCCCAGATCCATGCCTTTAGTAAAAGAAAACTCATCAATTTCACCCTCACTATCGAAGGTAAAACCAATGGGGGAAACGTTATTGAGCCAGCGGAGGTATTGGATAGGTGCGGGCTGATCAAGACCGTAACGTTTATTGTAATACTCAGTCAGTGCTTGTTTTTCCTGAGCATTCATATCACTGCCACCCACAAGGCTTTGTGCGCTGATACCTCCTGGAGCCAACGCCATTACGGAAAATACCACAATGGTAATCCCCAGCAAAGTAGGGATCATGAACAACAAGCGGCGAAACAGGTAAGTCAGCATAGTCTTAACAACTAATCCGTATAACGCTGCAATTCAGTAGGCACATACACCTCCATAGGCAGAAAACCATTATTCAAACCAATGTCGGTCTGCTGCAAATTATGAATGCGTTTATCGTAGAAAGACAAGATTTGCTGACGGAATAAGAAGGTATAAGGCTGCTCATCATAAATGACCTGCTCAGCCTGCCGCCAAAGCAGCATGCGTTTTTCCTCATCTACCGTAGAACGTGCTTCATCTATTAACTTATCCAGTTCCGGGCTGTGGTAATTAATAAAATTGTCGCCATTTACCTTAGTTTGTGAACTATGAAGCATTTGGTAGATATCCGTTTCAAGACCGCTGCTCCAGCCTATAGTAATCGCTTCAAAGGTTTTATTATTCAATTGATCCAGCATCACAGGCCACTCCTGTGGCGATGGAATCAGTTTAATGCCCGCCAGTGCGTAAATGTCTTTTAGCAATAAAACCATCCGTTGCGTGACTTCCTTAGCATGGAAATACGTTAATTTGAATTCAAACGCCTGGCCTTCTTCATTTTCAATCACTCCATCACCATCGCGGTCAATAAAACCCGCTTCTTTCAATAATGCCTGCGCTTTCTCCAGATCATACTTACGGGGTGCTAAAGTTGGATTATGTTGTTTACTGCGCGGGCTGAACGGGCTAATCGCCGGCTCCGCATAACCCAGATAAATATCATCAATAATACGCTGCCGGTCAGTCAGATAAGTCATCGCTAAGCGCACTTTGGGGTCAGCAAAAAAAGTCGCTTTATCATCAAGTTTTTGATTCCAGGCCAGATAAGAATAACCAGCTACAGAAGGCATATAATTAAAAATCTGACTCTTAGCTTTTATCTGAGGATCTTCTTTTAATTTCACATATTCAGCGGGTTTAGCAGAATTAGGAAATACACCATAAGCATCAAGGCCACCATTACGGTATGTGGTCAGATTGGCACTTTCATTCTGAATGATTTTCCATAACAGTCGGCTATATGAAGGCTGCACATCACCCCAATAACGCTCATTACGCACTAACTCCACAGATCCCTGATCAGGTGTCCAACTTTTAGAGTCTTTCAAACGATAGGGCCCGGAGCCGAACAAAATCGCTTTGGATTCATTAAATTCCTGTGTTTTCTCCAAATAAGGCTCATAAAAGTGCTTAGCCAAAATATCAATTGATCCCGCCAACTCCATAGCCCGGAAATAAGGCTCTGTGTAGGTGAAAACCACTTCATGTTTTCCAGTGGCCTTAACGCTACCTATTTTATCCATCACCGCCCGTAAACCAGGTGCTTCAATAGCTTCAGTCATAATAAAATCAAAGCTAAATTCCACATCTGCTGCGGTTAACGGAACACCATCAGAAAAAGTAACATCGTCTCTTAATTGAAAAGTAATCACCAAGCCATCATCGCTGACCTGCCAGCTTTTCGCTATCAAACCTGCCCACTCCAGTGTTTCAGGATCCCGTGTCATTAGTGTTTCCAACACATTAACCTGAACCTGCGAGGAGTAAACATCACTTGATACCAATGGAGTCAGTGTTTTCAGATTATTTTTAAACGAGTTGACCCTCCAATCCCCCTGCGCATAACCTTCCTGTTGCGTAGCGTCATAAGCCCGCTTAAATGCAGGAGCCACACCTGATTCCGAGGCAGCAACCTGATCATCGCTTTGCGACACAGACTTTGCAGCGAATGCCCCCGAACCCAACCCAGTTCGTAAAGCACGCATATCCTTAGCCTGTTCAGATAGCGCCGTTTGCATCTGATCCAGCTTTGTCCATTGTCGATCAACCTGATACATCACTAATAGCAATAATAAAATCAAAAAAATGATCAGGGAATAGAGAATCCAGTCACGGGCGTTGAGTCGTTTTTGCATGTTCTTCGTGTATACTTGCGCGATTAAGTTAATAAGAGGAACTAGTTTAGTTCCTAAAGCATACCACCAAGCCGATAATGGTTGCAGTATCAATGCACAAGACAAGTTATCTGTCCGGTGGTTTCTATTTCATAAAAGGAGTTATCAATGGGTTTTCTTGCGGGCAAACGCATTCTGGTCACTGGCATAGCCAGCAATCGTTCTATCGCCTATGGCATCGCTAAAGCGATGCACCGTGAAGGCGCTGAATTAGCACTCACTTATCAGAATGAAAAATTAAAACCACGTGTGGAAAAATTCGCGGCTGAGTTTGGTAGCACGATTGTTCTGCCTTGTGATGTAAGTTCGGATGAACAGATTGCTGATACCTTCAAGCAATTGGGTGAGCAGTGGGACGGCTTAGATGGCGTGGTGCATGCAATCGCCTTTGCCCCTAAAGAGCAACTGGAAGGCAGCATCGTCGACAATACAACACGGGATGGCTCACAAATCGCTCACGAGATCAGTGCTTACAGCTTTCTGGCGATGGCACGTTATTCTCGTCCACTGATGCAGGGCCGTAATGGCTCTTTGATCGCGCTGAGCTACTTAGGTGCCGTATCTGCCATTCCAAACTATAACGTGATGGGTATGGCGAAAGCCAGCCTGGAAGCGGCGGTACGTTTCATGGCCTCTGATCTTGGCCCCGAAGGTACACGGGTCAACGCGATTTCTGCTGGCCCTATCCGCACACTGGCGGCGGCAGGTATTACTGGTTTCCGTAAAATGCTGGATCACTTTGAAGAAAATGCACCTCTGCGCCGCAATGTCACTACTGATGAAGTGGGTAATGTGGCTGCGTTCATGTGTTCGGATCTGGCTTCCGGTATTACCGGTGAAATCACTTATGTTGATTGTGGCTGGAATACGCTGGGCATGTCCGGATTGAATGGCTCAGAGTAAATAGAGAAAAACACCATCCACTATTGACCTTAAAAAGTTTTGGCTGCTATGAGTAATAGCAGCCATTACCTGAAGCATCAAACTGAACCAAACCCAAACACACAGACTCTTACAAAGACCACGAATAAAGAACCGAAGGACTGTGAAAAATGACAAGCTCCCATTTATCAAAAACACTGTTATCCAGCCTGCTAGGCTTAGCCCTGCTGCAGCCAACACTAGCAGCCGCCCAGGATCAGATCGTTAAGCTTGACGCGAAAATAAACACCCAGAAAAATCCGGGCATGTTATACCTGCGTGCCGGTACTTATCAGGTCATGCCCATCGGACGGCATCACGGTGGTAACCAAGCCGCCTGGAGCGTCTGGGGTCATACCACCTGTAACCAGCCTCACGGATGCACCCGTACTGTTCCCACAAAATTCACTGGCTTGCATAACAACTACTATATTATTTCTGATCAGCTTGGAACCGTCAGTATTAACAATAAACCACTAACAGAAGTTGCGGAAACGCCGAAATACCGCATGAACAGTTATTACCTGGTGGATGGCACAACACGCGCCTATGAAGTGGCGCAACCGACCGTTTACGCGAATGAAGCTAGTGCGCTGGCGGGTGCACAACGCTCAACCTTCGTTATGAAACAGAATGGGCGCGTTAAGTTTGCCCTGCTGGACAATAGCCGCACAACGGATAACCGGGGCGGTATGAGCCTAAAGGTCACTAAAATCAAATAGCGCCACCATCTCATCTAGCCGGAAGCACCTCCGGAATAAATAACAACAATTTCTGATAAGCTACCTACATACTAAAAAAAGGAGTTATGCGATGAAAACAAAATCAGCCATTGTGGAAAACTGGCTTCCCCGTTATACAGGTATGGCGCTGGAAGATATTGGAGAGCACATCTTACTGGTCAACTTTAATCACTACGTTGACTTATTTGCTGAATGGTACGGTGTCCCAGTTGTCGGCAAAGACCGCTCTATGCCAAATGCAACTGCGGACGGCATTACCATCATCAATTTTGGCATGGGCAGCGCGAATGCAGCCACTATCATGGATTTGCTCACGGCTGCACACCCAAAGGCTTGCCTATTTCTGGGCAAATGCGGGGGCCTGAAGAAAAAAAATGCCTTAGGCGACCTGATCCTCCCCATAGCAGCGATACGAGGCGAAGGAACGTCCACGGATTACATGCCAGCAGAAGTGCCCGCTCTGCCCTCATTTAGTTTACAGAAAGCGGTCTCAACAACCATTTCCCGTCAACATCAACGCGAGTATTGGACAGGCACCGTCTACACCACTAACCGTCGGGTGTGGGAGCATGATTCCAAATTCAAGAAATACCTGAAACGACTGCGTTGCATGGCCATTGATATGGAAACCGCTACAATATTTGTAGGCGGCTTTTACAATGAAATTCCCAGCGGAGCATTGTTATTGGTCTCCGACCAACCCATGGTTCCTGATGGTGTGAAAACCGAAAAAGGCGACCGGATTATCACTGAACAATTTGCCCACCAGCACTTACGCATTGGCATCGATTCGTTGAAAGAACTGCAAAACAATGGCTTATCAGTCAAACACCTACGATTCTAAGCATTAGCAGAACTTTAACGCATGGAGTCATTGAATTTTATTTGTATTGCCTTCACCTGCTCCACTGCTTTAGCGCGCTCACGTAATTTGGGGTTAGTGTCTTTAACAATATTTACTAATGAATCAATGACTACGCCAGAATCTGGTGCCTGGCGAAAATAACCAGGCTCCTCTTCTAACGCTTTGCGGATATAACCCAAAACCTCACTCATGCGCTGCAAAGAAACATTAACGTAACGCCCCAAAGGATAACGCAGTAAATATTCGCCTTGCGTCATTTTCTCCCGCTCCAGATTGCAGGCAATATCCCCTTCGCATTCACCTCCTAACTGAGCATTAGCCGCATACCAAGCAATCTCATCACCACTAGATTGTCCCTTGTACTTATCCGCCAACGTCCAATAATCCAGCGAAGGTACCAACCATTGGCCACTGATTTCATCATGAAAAATACGTTTTGCAGATTGATGCTCTGCTACCCAAGTTGCATAAGGCTTCTTTTTTTCATTACTACCATTCACCAGGTCAAAGGATTTTTGTAAAGCCAGCAACCGCCCCAACTCAAATGCCCCTTTAAGCTTTTCATCCTGAGCATTAGCAACCACTAAATCTGTAAACTTATACAGCGCCACACGGTCACGAAATGACAACTCAGGATTATCTAAGCGGGCTTTAATCAGATCAAACCAAATTTTTTCTTTTTTATCCGCCGTAAAATCATTCAAAAAGCGACCAGACACCCAGCCAGACAACTGAGGTGCGGTAATAAAATACCAGTAATGGCCAATGGCTCCGTGCTGTAATTTATTCTTGGTGCGCTTGGTTGCTGAAAAAACAGCTCCCAGCCCCACATGCCCAATAACATTGGATGCTAATAAAGGCTGCTCTCGCACTCTGACCGTAGAAGCAGTGACGATTTTTTTACCATCCATCGCAATCAACGGTAAATCCGCCTGTACTGACAACGGCATGTAGCTCAGACAAACCAACAGAAGTAGTTTCCAGCACGCATCACCGAAAACACGGAACGTATATTTACCTGACATTTGTAATGACCTCCTTTTAATTTGCACCCTCACTGAATCATAGAACATTAGTCATCCATGAAGTTCAGTTAACCAGTTTTTATGCTAAAAAATTCAGAAAATAAACTGCACTACAGTTCATCACAGTAGCTCCCTAACTCTTTGCTGCAAAACGGGAATCAACTCCTGCTCCAGCCACGGGTTTCGCTTTAACCAAGCAATATTTCTTGGACTGGGATGAGGTAGGGGTAGAATTTCCGGCCAGTATTCCTGCCATGAACGCGCTGTCTCAGTCAGGTTCTTCTTGCGCAACTTACCCAAATGATAGTTTTGTGCGTACTGCCCCAATAACACGGTTAGTTCAACTTCCGGCATCTCAGCCAGCAATATTTCACGCCATGCTGGAGCACATTCTTTGCGTGGCGGCAAGTCGCCATTCTTCCCGGTTCCCGGGTAACAGAAACCCATTGGTAAAACACCTAAATGGGGTGAGTTATAGAAAGTATCACTGTCAATTCCCAGCCATTGCCGGAGGCGTTCCCCACTTAGATCATTAAATGGTATACCGGTTTTATGCACACGAATACCTGGTGCCTGGCCTACAATTAAAATGCGGGCGTGAGGTTTTGCCACGAAAATAGGATTGGCTCCCAATGGCAAATGGGGTTCACACAAACGACATGCTCGCACCTTTTCAAGTAATAATGAGAAATTAGCCATGATCCATCTTACCTTTAAAGAGCCAATACAGCAGTTATTTATAATCCTAATCTTGTTCACTGCATTCTTCGTCACAGGTTGCGGCGGTGGCGAAGATAATAACGTCGATAATTCTAATGATCCTGCCGGAGAACGGGCTACACTGGTTTCCGCTACAAAACTCAGGTCATTTAAAAGCACTGAACTATCATTTGCAGACAGTGATCTGAATGATACTAATCAACAGGATTATGCCCAATATGATGTTGATCTGTATAAATTAGTCTATACCACACTGGATGCTGATGAAGAAATTGTCAATGCTTCCGGCCTCGTAGTTATTCCTCAAAAAGATTCACAGGTAGGCAGCCCGTTACTCAGTTATCAACACGGCACTATTTTTTATAACGCTGAAGCACCCAGTAATGACTTAGTAGCAACCGCCCCACCAGTTTTATTGGGGTCACTGGGATTCGTTACCATTGCTGCAGATTACGTGGGCTATGGTGAGTCTCATCGCCACTCACACCCTTATTTACTGCAAAAACCATCAGCGGCAGTCGGCATTGATTTGTTAATAGCTTCAAAAAAATGGCTGGTGCAGCAAAGCATTCCGTTGAATTCACAGTTATTTCTGACGGGTTATTCACAAGGTGGCTATGTCACTATGGCCATGCATAAAGCTTTGGAAGCACTTAATGATCTAAGCATGAAGGTAACCGCAGCAGTTCCGGCAGCAGGCCCTTATCATCTTGAAGAAACGATGGATATTCTGGTTGATAGCTTGGGTTTTCGCAGCTCAAATGCAGAACGAAGTATTGCCGATACATTGGCCGATTTAATTGGCGGGCAAGTTACGCCTGATGATACTGATATTAAGTATGATAACCGTATTTTCAGTTATTACATCGCCGAAGGTGCTAGCGGAGTAGCAGCAGAAAATGTACATAACTGGAAAGCAATAGCACCTGTTCGGTTATTCCATGGACGAGATGACGCAACGGTTCCATTTATTAATGCAACGCTGGCACAAACAGCAATGCAAACAAAAAATTCTACAAACGTACAGGTCGTGGAATGCCAGGCAGAAGACTCCGGACACTCAGAGTGCGTTCCAGGCTATGCGGTATTCATGATCGATTATTTTCTGGGGATAGCTCAGGGTATCTAAGCGCACCCTATTCAATATAGATACATTGGAATAGACAAAAACAAAGCATTCAGGCATAAAAAAAGCCCTGTCAATTCTATGATTAACAGGGCCTTAGTATATAAGCCTGGCATTGACCTACTCTCACATGGGGAAACCCCACACTACCATCGGCGATGACACGTTTCACGACTGAGTTCGGGATGGGATCAGGTGGTTCCATGACTCTATGGATGCCAGACAATTTGTTAAGGTATAAGCAGTGCATTGAATGTTCAATGCACTGCCGACCTAATTCGGAATGTAAAACAAGGTTAGATCATTAAATCAATTAAACAGTCATTCTCTCGAATCGTCACCGCTTAATGTCAGGAACAAACCAAACCATTAAGGGTTATAGAATCAAGCCTCACGGGCAATTAGTACTCCTTAGCTTCATACATTACTGCACTTTCACATGGAGCCTATCAACGTCGTCGTCTTCAACGGCCCTTTAGGAGAGTCTAGCTCTCAGAGAATACTCATCTTGGGAGGGGCTTCCCGCTTAGATGCTTTCAGCGGTTATCCTGTCCGAACTTAGCTACCCGGCTATGCCACTGGCGTGACAACCGGTCCACCAGAGGTTCGTCCACTCCGGTCCTCTCGTACTAGGAGCAGCTTCCCTCAATATTCTAACGCCCACACCAGATAGGGACCGAACTGTCTCACGACGTTCTGAACCCAGCTCGCGTACCACTTTAAATGGCGAACAGCCATACCCTTGGGACCTGCTTCAGCCCCAGGATGTGATGAGCCGACATCGAGGTGCCAAACACTGCCGTCGATATGGACTCTTGGGCAGTATCAGCCTGTTATCCCCGGCGTACCTTTTATCCGTTGAGCGATGGCCCTTCCATTCAGAGCCACCGGATCACTAAGACCTACTTTCGTACCTGCTCGACGTGTCTGTCTCGCAGTCAAGCTCGCTTATGCCTTTGCACAAACCTCACGATTTCCGACCGTGATTAGCGAACCTTCGCGCTCCTCCGTTACTCTTTGGGAGGAGACCGCCCCAGTCAAACTACCCACCATACACTGTCCTCGATACTGTAGTACCAAAGTTAGAACTCCAAACATACCAGGGTGGTATTTCAAGGTTGGCTCCACCATGACTAGCGTCACGGCTTCAAAGCCTCCCACCTATCCTACACAAGCAGGTTCAAAGTTCAGTGTAAAGCTGTAGTAAAGGTGCACGGGGTCTTTCCGTCTAGGTGCGGGTACACGGCATCTTCACCGCGATTTCAATTTCACTGAGTCTCGGATGGAGACAGTGTGGCCGTCGTTACGCCATTCGTGCAGGTCGGAACTTACCCGACAAGGAATTTCGCTACCTTAGGACCGTTATAGTTACGGCCGCCGTTTACTTGGGCTTCGATCAAGAGCTTCTCCGAAGATAACCCCATCAATTAACCTTCAAGCACCGGGCAGGCGTCACACCCTATACGTCATCTTTCGATTTTGCAGAGTGCTGTGTTTTTGATAAACAGTCGCAGCCACCTGGTCTCTGCGGCCCCCACTAGCTCTGAACCTGTAGGGGCGTACCTTCTCCCGAAGTTACGGTACCATTTTGCCTAGTTCCTTCACCCGAGTTCTCTCAAGCGCCTTAGAATTCTCATCCCACCCACCTGTGTCGGTTTGGGGTACGATTAATGATAACCTGAAGCTTAGAGGATTTTCTTGGAAGCATAGCATCAACCACTCTGGTTCCGTAGAACCATCGCCATCACGTTTCAGCGTTGAATGGAAATCCGGATTTACCTAAATCTCCCGCCTTTGCGCTTAGATACACAACCGTCTGTGTTCTGGCCTAGCTTTCTCCGTCTCCCCATCGCAGTTACCATCAGTACTGGAATATTAACCAGTTTCCCATCGACTACGCATTTCTGCCTCGCCTTAGGGGTCGACTAACCCTGCGCCGATTAGCGTTGCGCAGGAAACCTTGGGTTTTCGGCGGACGGGTTTTTCACCCGTCTTATCGTTACTCATGTCAGCATTCGCACTTCTGATACCTCCAGCAATCCTTCCAGATCACCTTCGCAGGCGTACAGAACGCTCCTCTACCAATCCACTTACCCGAAGGTAAGTCAATTCCGCAGCTTCGGTATATAGCTTAAGCCCCGTTAAATCTTCCGCGCAGGCCGACTCGACCAGTGAGCTATTACGCTTTCTTTAAAGGATGGCTGCTTCTAAGCCAACCTCCTGGCTGTCTGGGCCTTCCCACATCGTTTCCCACTGAGCTATAATTTTGGGACCTTAGCTGGCGGTCTGGGTTGTTTCCCTTTCCACGATGGACGTTAGCACCCACCGTGTGTCTCCCGTGATTGCACTTCTCGGTATTCGGAGTTTGCAATGGGTTGGTAAGCCGGTCAGGGCCCCCTAGCCATAACAGTGCTCTACCCCCGAGAGTGAGACACGAGGCGCTACCTAAATAGCTTTCGAGGAGAACCAGCTATCTCCGGGCTTGATTAGCCTTTCACTCCGATCCACAACTCATCCCCTAACTTTTCAACGGTAGTGGGTTCGGTCCTCCAGTTGATGTTACTCAACCTTCAACCTGGTCATGGATAGATCGCCCGGTTTCGGGTCTACTCCCTGCGACTAATTCGCCCTATTCAGACTCGGTTTCCCTACGCCTCCCCTATCGGTTAAGCTTGCCACAAAAAGTAAGTCGCTGACCCATTATACAAAAGGTACGCAGTCACACGATAAACGTGCTCCCACTGCTTGTACGTACACGGTTTCAGGTTCTATTTCACTCCCCTCACAGGGGTTCTTTTCGCCTTTCCCTCACGGTACTGGTTCACTATCGGTCGATGAGTAGTATTTAGCCTTGGAGGATGGTCCCCCCATCTTCAGACAGAATTTCACGTGTTCCGCCCTACTTAATATGTCATCTTACCCTTTTCGTGTACGGGGCTATCACCCTGTATCGCCAGACTTTCCAGACTGTTCCACTAAAGATAAAATGCTCGGCTGTTCCCCGTTCGCTCGCCGCTACTTAGGGAATCTCGGTTGATTTCTTTTCCTACAGGTACTTAGATGTTTCAGTTCCCTGCGTTCGCCTCCCTTGCGGGATACTCTATAAAATAGAGTGGGTTTCCCCATTCGGACATTCCCGGATCAATGCTTGTTTGCAAGCTCCCCGAGACTTTTCGCATGCTACAACGTCCTTCATCGCCTCTCATCGCCAAGGCATCCACCGTGTACGCTTAGTCGCTTGATTCTATAACCCTTAACAGTCTATTGTCCTTTTGTGTTTATCGGGGGTGATTGCTGATTTAACAGCAGGCTTGCTATTCATAGCATGAATAATAAACCCTCACTGGCTACCCAATAAAGCGCAATAAACTAAGATTACAGAGCTAACTATAACTTTGTAACGATTCTCTTGAGAATAACCATTGTTTGTCATTACTTCTTGATAGTTTAGTAATCGTCTCACGACGACCCCATCAATCCGTAATAACAAGACTCAATCATTCTCGCCTTGTTTTACATTTCCGTTGTTAAAGATCAAACTTTCCTAATGAAAGTTTTTTTGACACAAGTGTCATCTAAATAAACTACTATTACGTGTAGTTCACTTAGATGATAGTTGTGTTGTGTTCAAAACCTGATAATCCATCACCATCAGTTTGTTAGATGGTGGAGCCAGACGGGATCGAACCGACGACCTCCTGCGTGCAAGGCAGGCGCTCTCCCAACTGAGCTATGGCCCCTTTTATATTGGTGGGTCTAGGTGGATTTGAACCACCGACCTCACCCTTATCAGGGGTGCGCTCTAACCAACTGAGCTATAGACCCAGGTTTTGTGTAGCCAGATTTAACTTGTGTGGGTGCTCGCATCTAAAAATGCAAACTGTTCTCTTAAAGGAGGTGATCCAGCCGCAGGTTCCCCTACGGCTACCTTGTTACGACTTCACCCCAGTCATGAATCACTCCGTGGTAAACGCCCTCCCGAAGGTTAGGCTATCTACTTCTGGAGCAACCCACTCCCATGGTGTGACGGGCGGTGTGTACAAGGCCCGGGAACGTATTCACCGCGACATTCTGATTCGCGATTACTAGCGATTCCGACTTCACGGAGTCGAGTTGCAGACTCCGATCCGGACTACGACCGGCTTTCTGGGATTTGCTTACTCTCGCAAGTTCGCTGCCCTCTGTACCGGCCATTGTAGCACGTGTGTAGCCCAGCCCATAAGGGCCATGATGACTTGACGTCATCCCCACCTTCCTCCGGTTTGTCACCGGCAGTCTCCCTAGAGTTCCCACCATTATGTGCTGGCAACTAGGGATAGGGGTTGCGCTCGTTGCGGGACTTAACCCAACATCTCACGACACGAGCTGACGACAGCCGTGCAGCACCTGTCCTGAAGCTCCCGAAGGCACTCCTCTGTCTCCAAAGGATTCTCCAAATGTCAAGGGCTGGTAAGGTTCTTCGCGTTGCATCGAATTAAACCACATGCTCCACCGCTTGTGCGGGCCCCCGTCAATTCCTTTGAGTTTTACGCTTGCGCGCGTACTCCCCAGGCGGTCAACTTAATGCGTTAGCTGCACCACTGATCCCTTGAATGGAACCAACGGCTAGTTGACATCGTTTACGGCGTGGACTACCAGGGTATCTAATCCTGTTTGCTACCCACGCTTTCGCACCTCAGCGTCAATTTTGGTCCAGTGAGTCGCCTTCGCCACTGGTGTTCCTTCCGATCTCTATGCATTTCACCGCTACACCGGAAATTCCACTCACCTCTCCCAAATTCTAGTTTACCAGTATCGTATGCAGTTCCCAGGTTGAGCCCAGGGCTTTCACATCCGACTTAATAAACCGCCTACGTGCGCTTTACGCCCAGTAATTCCGATTAACGCTTGCACCCTCCGTATTACCGCGGCTGCTGGCACGGAGTTAGCCGGTGCTTCTTCTGTAGGTAACGTCATTATCTTCCCTACTGAAAGTGCTTTACAACCCGCAGGCCTTCTTCACACACGCGGTATTGCTGGATCAGGCTTTCGCCCATTGTCCAATATTCCCGACTGCTGCCTCCCGTAGGAGTCTGGGCCGTGTCTCAGTCCCAATGTGGCTGATCATCCTCTCAGACCAGCTATAGATCGTCGCCTTGGTGAGCTCTTACCTCACCAACAAGCTAATCTAACGCGGACTCATCCAATAGTGGCCGAAGCCTTTCCCCCGTAGGGCGTATGCGGTATTAGATCAAATTTCTCTGACTTATCCCCCGCTACTGGGTAGATTTCCACGTGTTACTCACCCGTCCGCCACTCGTCAGCACAAGAGCAAGCTCTTGCCTGTTACCGTTCGACTTGCATGTCTTAAGCATACCGCCAGCGTTCAATCTGAGCCAGGATCAAACTCTTCAGTTTAATCTCATGCGATGTTAGCAACAGATTTAACAAGTTAAATCCATTTACCTTCATCAATACTTTTGATTCGAAGAGTGATTCCAAAGCTTGTAACGTTAACGTTTTTCAAAATTAACTAAGTTTTGGGTCACTTGCTTCTATTAGTTCACACCAATAGCTACAAGCACCCACACAAGTTATCTGGCTATTTTGTTAATGTTCGCTCGAAACCGTTGTCCCGAGAAGGCTGCGAATGGTACGCCTGACTGTTTTCGCTGTCAAGCCATTTGATGAACTAATTCAAACAAACTCCGCTGCCACCCTGATCTGCTTTCTACGTCTAACTCTTTGTTTCCAAAGTGCTTTTCGTGAATCCCGTGAATCAGGAGAGAGGCGTATTATACAGTTAGACTTCCCTGCGTCAACTACCTTTTAAATCTTTTTTGAATTTATTTTAGGCGCTCGCTTTTCTGAGTGTTTTAATCAGCGCTTCAACTTGCTGTTCAACACTAGCACTAACGATCCCAACGTCAGACTCCAGTATGCATTCATCGACTTTCAAAACAACATCCGGCAACACTTCAATATGACCAATACCTTCCTTAAACTCACTCAGTTGCTCCTGCACTGCTCCCAGCATATGTGGATGCACACGCACAGTCAGCTTATTCCCCCCCCGGACTAAATCAAGCCCGGAACGAACCGTGTTCCTGATTAACGTTTCATCATCGAAGCCATGGATAATTTTTTTAATAGCTTCCGCAACTACATCAACCAAAGATGATTCAACCTTAGTCAGACCTTGATGCATGCGTAAAGTAAAGTTATGCAACTCTTCAGCCAAGTGCTGATTTGCCTGCTCCAGTCCCTGTTCTTTACCCTCTAGCACTGACCGTTCCAACAACTTGGTTGCATCAGTCTGTCGCTGCTTCTCTCTGAGCGATAATTTATTCAACACACCTTCGTAACTAAGTAGGTGCTGATAATCAACAGACTTGAGAACTTTCTGTCCGGGCTTTAACTGTGACTCTAATGGCTTAACTGAAATGAATTTGTCCATCACTACCTATTCCCATACGTATTTCTATTGCTATTTTCTGGAGCAGTGCTGCACACTCAGATTGCCTCTTAGTCAGAGGGTTTCCCAAAGCACTGGCACGCTTAAAAAGCGTAAACCAATCATGTGGCAACTTCAGCATCAAACGCTTACGCAAAGCTACCGGATAACTCCCCAACGCAGCATGAAAACATAATAAGCCAGCCAACCGAATAGACTTTTCCGCATCTAGCTCCGCTGGCAGCTTCAGGCTCAAATCCATTTTCCCCTTTAGTGGAACAGCCCGGCTTTGCATAAAATTAAACAACTCGCCATCCATCTGTTCCCGGATCTGTAACACCTCATCCCTTGTAACTATTTTCTGCACCTTTGAATGATAGAAAACAACACCGGTATGCATAATCAACTTTTCCAGATCCGGCCCGGACCACAGGCCGATACGCGCCAAAGAATTTGAAAAATTGAAAAAAACCTGGCCTTCCAAACCGAGGCGCTGCATTAAATATTGAACAATCCGGTCTGCACCACGGTGGCAGCCCACCAACTTTTTAATAAGAGGCCCATCCGGCATTTTTTCTAACCAACTATCATGGATATAGTGATCAGGACGGAAGTTGAACTCCCAGACCAAGTCCGATAGCTTATTACTATTAGCTGGCTCAGTGGTTTGATTACTCATTATTTTCTTTAATCTTAAATTGCTATTATTATCCAGTAATTTTCACAACCCCCTAGAAAAACAAGGACAGCCGGAATAATTAACCGCACCAAAGACAACAATTTACCTGTAAAACTTTTAGTACTAACCTCTTAAGTCTTCAGCAATTTTCACGCCCACCCACTTGCCATCTCTAAATGCTGGTGCATACAATTGAAATTTTACAGAACCGGATGCTGATATGGACGACACAGACCTTCCCTTACAGGACAAACTGAACCTACAAACTGCCCGTATTAGCTGGCCAGAACTGGAACGTTTTTTCGCACGAGGACGAGTGCTTGATATATCGGGTGAGCTGGATTTACTGGAAGTAGCTTGCGCTCTGACTGAAGATAACACCGAGAAATTCACGACGTGGACAGAATCAAAACAGGTACAGCACTTACAGGACGAAACTGCAAAACAGTGGGCGAAGGATGACAGCAACCTGTGGGCAGTGGTTATTGCACCCTGGATTGTTGCTCAGAACCGTCATTCAACATAACACCAAAGAAAAGAGGCCTACAATGTAGCCGGCCTCTTTCTATCACAGATTATCAATCAGGTGATTCACATTTATTATCAATACCGTAAGGACTGACAGGATTAGGAGGCCCCTTGGAAGTACAGGTTTTCAGATCATCGGCGAGCGCAGAAAGGGCAAACTTCAGACTGGTAGCATATTCAGTACCGCCAACAGATGCGGATGCTCTTAGTAACATCTGACTCCACCCGGCTTCGCTCTGAGGATAGGCCATTTCGACAACTGCTTTACCTTCCTTATCTGTCGTAACGGAACGACTAATAATCGTAGCAGGATGTGTCGGATCAAGAATTCCATTGTTGTTATAATCCTCATTAAGATCCACATCCAGAATCGCATTATCGTTTGTATCTTCCGATGGGCAAAAAGCAGTAACGTCCTGCTGCCAATCCGGGCTTTGATCAGGCACACATACCATCAACCCCTTAAAATAACCGATAGGCATTAGCGTAAAACTCACCGTCTTATCTGCGACAGGGTTACCCGCACTATCGGTGACAATGACACCAAATGTCTTATGATAAAACACACCTTGCTCAGATATATTTTCATCATGCCCCAGAACGATCTGTACCGCCCGATCACCAACAGATAGCAGGATTGAACTTTTAATTTCAGTATTTTGCTCCAAATAAACCTGAATCTTTACACCATCACGTGCACTACTGGCATTACCGGCCGTATAGGTAACATTAGCTCGCCCAAGAGAATCTGTAACAGCCGTCCCAGAGCTTAGTAATCCACCAACAGTATCATTAACAATACTGAAATTGACCGTTTGATTCTTGACTGGATTATAATTTGCATCTCTGACAATAGCAGTCAGAATAGTCTGCCCTTCGGAGCTGATATTATATTGTTCTGCCTGAGCAGCTAACTGTGTCGGCTCGACAGCTACAAATTCACGCACCAAGGTAGTACTCAAACCAGAATGATTAGCAACAGCCGTCACCACACTACCACCCGCAGTACCAGAAGAAAGTGTAAAGCTGGCACGGCCATTCGCATCGGTCACAACACTGGAAGGGACAATACCCCGTGTCGCAGACAAACCGATCTTTTTATTCGCCTGAGGCACGCCACCCTGCAACCAAACCAGATTGACCACCTCTGTTGAGTTCACATCAATTTCAACGTTAGAACTTGTCATACCAAAATTAGCATCTGAAACCATGACATCATGATTAACAGTGGCCCCCAGGGAGCTGATTGCAAGGGTATCCACACCACTATTCAGTGCCTTAAATTCAAATGCTAACTGACCATTTTGATCAGTGGTAAAACCTTTGTCAGTTGCCGGCGAAATTGTATTGCCTTGACTAGAAGCCACTGATACTGACTTATAAGCAAGAGGCTTCCCCCCTGAATCAAACAGGGTTACCACATAGGATCCTGCCATATTGATTCCCACACTGCCCGGGCCATTTAAATCAAGCCTGGTTCCTGCCACCACGACATCAATGGTGCTCTTTTGACTACCTGCGGTAACGGTAACAACCAGATTACGATTTTCGTTATTGAAGCCCGGCGTCAACTTAGCCGTCTTCACCGCATTCCCGCCAGTAACCGGGCCACCATTATCCACTGAAGATGAATTACCTTCATCCGGCTCAATCGTTCCGCCATTATCTACAGCAAATTCAACGTCCACATCTTTCAGGATATTATTCTTTGCATCCTTAACTACAGCAGAAATGATCACCGGATCAGAGCCATCCGAGGCTAATTGGCGTGAACTAACGGCTATTTCCAGGTCTGCAATACGCGCATCACCTGTTGTTGTAGTGTCGCCGGTTGTATCAGTGTTGCCAGCCCCGCCGCTGCTGTCGCTATTGACAACATCAGCACCGCCAATAATGTAGTTATCACCACCGCCCCCGCCACACGAGGTAACAGAAATTACCGCAACCACGAATGCTATCCGCTTTAGCTTGTACAGCATGAAATACTCCCTGATTTATAATTTTTATATGATTACTAGCATAATATTAATGATCAAAAGTATTAACAAGAAATAACCGATATACTGCCGATCTGAAATTTCACCACGATGGTGATAGTGATGATCAGGCAAATTTGCTACAGTCACCTTATCATCGCTGCACATTATAAAAACAGATCACCATGCAAACAGACACCCTCAACTGCCCACAGTGCGGAAGTGCACTGCCATTGACTTTCAGCTTCTCGAAACTGACGGTCTGTAGTCAGTGCGACTCCACCATTTTCCTTGAAGACGAAGGCGCACGGCTGGCGGGAACACAATCAACACTGACAGATTTGCCCAGTCTGATTCAGCTCAAGACTCCTTTCACCTATAAAAATATAAACTATCTGCCCGTTGGACACATCCGCTATAGCTATGGCCAAGGCTACTGGGATGAATGGTGGATCATGGACAATCAAGGTGAAGGTATCTGGATGAGTGTTGATGAAGGTGACTTTGCCTTTGAGCACCCGAAAGAGTTGCAAGGCAGCGTTCCACGCATCAATCAAGTAAGCCTGGATCAGACCGTTCGCGTGATGGAAAAAAACTGGAAAGTAACAGAAATCGGACGTGCAAGCTGCGAAGGCTTCCAGGGTGAATTACCAGAAGTCATTGAAGCAGACGAACAATTTGACTACATCCACTTATCAGCTAAAGATTCAGCGCTGATGACCCTTGAGTATTTTGGACCAAATGAAGTCTATGGCTACCAAGGGCAATGGGTCGACCCTTTTGAAATCAGGATAGACCAATGAGTTTGCGCAAATTACGCAGCATAAAATGCACCAGTTGCGCAGCCCCTCTGACACTGCATGGCGGCGGCCATAAAGTCCGCACACTCAACTGTGAGTTTTGTGGCGCAGTGATGGATGCACGTAAACATTTCAGTGTATTGCACAAATTCAGCCATCAGGAAAAACCTTTCACCCCTTTTAGTATTGGCTCACAAGGTCAGGTCAAAGGGGTCGATTTCACCATGATCGGCATGGTGGCCTGGGAAGATACAGAAGCATTTCAGTGGATAGACATGATGCTATTCTCCCCTACGCACGGTTATGCATGGCTCACATATTATAATGCCCACTTGGTTTTTTCCCGGCGTACACGGGATATTCCCGACCTTAATGTTTGGAACCTTGCGCCAAAATATGAATTCAGTGCCGGTGACAAAAAATATAAATTCTTTGAACGTTACCGAGCCAAAGTTGTTTATGTTGCCGGTGAGCTAACCTGGATTGCGCAGAAGAATGATGGCTCACACATGATTGAGGCCATCGCACCACCACATATGTATTCCATTGAACACAATGGCAGCGAAATCGAATACGGACTGGGTGAATATGTTGAAGACCCGGATGCTATTTACAAAAGCTTTGGCGTTACGGAAAAACAGTCTAAGCCCAAAACGGTGCATCCCGCTCAGCCATACCGCTCAAAGATTTTGGAACCTTTAAGCAAAGCTGCACGGCCTTTTGCGGCACTGGCTTTTGCCTTGGTTATTATTATTGGCCTGTTCTTTGGTGGTAGTGAGATATTTAATGAATCAATCAGCCCATCAGAATTACGGGAAGGTAGCACAACACGTGAGTTTACCGTCACCCGGCCTGAACGTTTGATGGAATTGAAACTCGAGACGCAGCTAAGAAATGCCTGGGGTTTTTTCGACATCAGTGTTCGCAAAGGCCCTAATGACATCTTCAGTTTTGGCAAAGGCGTGTCCTATTATGAAGGCTTTGAGGGTGGGGAAAGCTGGTCTGAAGGTGACCGTTCTGCCAGTGCGCATTTCAAAGTACCTGAGGCCGGATCCTATATGTTACACATTAAGATGGCCGACGGTGGAATGGGGGAAACGGGCACAACTCCTCCCACCACCAGCGCAAGAATAACCTTAAAGCAAGGCTACATCAGCAACCACTACTTCATGCTGCTGCTCATATTCGCAGGCATTGCGACACTAGCCGGATTCCTTTCTAAGATGTTTTTTGAAAACAAACGCTGGAAGTCCGTACTGGGAGATGATGACGAATGACCCGCCTGATGATGATTTTCTTTGCTGGCCTCACTATCGGCGCAGCAGTTCTGACTTATTACAATGTCGGACTGGAAGAAACAAAATACGAAGAATATGGCGATGACAAGAGTGTCCGGGGTGGCAGCGCAGGCTTTGTCGGCAACGGCGGTTATCGCAATGGCAAATAATTTTCTAATTTTCGAGCAAAACCATGACTGAATTATCTATTTATAATATTTTATCCACCATTTTTTACGGCTCACTGGGCTTTGTGATGTTCCTTTTGTCGCTTTGGGTTATGGAACGCCTCACACCTTTCTCCATTGAGAAAAAAATCACCGAAGAAAACAATATTGCCCTAGGCATCATTGTCGGAGCGGTTGTCATCTCATTAGGTTTGATCTATGCCTCTGTTGTGTCGTAGCCGGACATAGTGGACAAACCCAAACAGTTCCAACATATAGCCCTGCTATTTGCGACCTTCATGATCGCGATTTGCGGACTGGTTTACGAACTGCTCGCAGGCACACTCTCCAGTTATTTACTCGGTGACTCGATTTATCAGTTTTCACTGGTGATCGGCTTATTCATGAGCTCCATGGGGATTGGCTCCTGGCTCTCACGCTTTATCGAGCAAGAGTTACCCTCCAGCTTTGTAAAACTACAGTTATTGGTTGGACTGCTTGGCGGGCTGACAGCACCCATCCTGTTTTTTGCTTTTGCGGTATTAGATAACTACACACCCTTCCTTTTTCTGCTGGTTTTATTACTCGGTGGCATGCTGGGCGTAGAGATTCCATTGATCATCCGCATCCTGACAGAGCATGCATCCCTTAAGATCAATCTATCCAATGTTTTTACAGCGGATTATATTGGAGCACTGTTCGCTGCCCTGCTCTTCCCTTTAGTATTAATCCCACAACTCGGCCTGTTGCAGACTGGCTTTTTATTTGGCCTGCTTAATGTTGCGGTAGGCTTACTGGCCCTCTATGTCTTTCGCCAACAAGTCCCACGACTGCGCAGCCTCTCACTGATTGCATCAGTTACTTTAGCCATTTTAGTCGCCGGTTTTTTCTATTCCGAACAATTCACCAGCACGATGGAAAATCGCCTGTATCAGGATGACATCATTCATGCACAAGATACCGGCTATCAGCGCATTGTTCTGACCCGCCGCCAACAGCGCATACGGTTTTATATAAATGGTGCACTGCAATTTGACAGCCATGATGAATACCGCTACCACGAGTCACTGGTGCACCCCACACTCGGCATAGTGAGAAACCCTCAACAAGTGCTAATCCTTGGCGGTGGCGATGGCTTGGCGATCAGAGAACTCCTGCGCCACAAAGCTATTGAGCACATTACAGTTGTAGATCTGGATCCGGCAGTTACCCAGCTATTCTCAAAGAATGCACAGCTACGTGAATTAAACCAAAACTCACTCGCCGACCCTAAAGTCAGCATTCTGAACCAGGACGCCTGGAAGTTTCTGGAGAAAAACGAGACCTTATTTGACGTTGTGCTGATTGACCTGCCAGACCCCAATAACCCTAGCTTGTCGCGCCTCTACAGCACCAGTTTCTACAAACTACTAAAGCAACACGTTTCACAACAAGGCGTCATTGTCACACAGGCAACTTCGCCCTTATATACCCGTGAGGCATTCTGGTCGATTGAAAAAACACTCGCCCAAAACACTAACGGTGAAAACTGGCAGACCCTGCCTTATCACACCTACATTCCCAGCTTTGGCGAATGGGGTTTTGTCATGGCGTCACGCCAGATACTCAAGCCGGAAAAGATTCAGTTATCACAGGAACATCGCTATCTTAGCCAAGACACCTTGTCACAGCTATTTCAGTTTGCACCAGACATAGCCAAAGTAGACGTTGAGATAAACCAGATCACAACACATCCTTTACTTAATTATTATGAGAATGGCTGGGCGCATTGGTATGAATAACTACAAGCGTTAATGGATTTGACCTTAAGCAAGGTTATGCACCATTATAGTGCAAAAGACAGCCGTGCAGCCTGACCACCCAGCCTTATCCCGCTTTAAACAGATAGCCTGATACATGGCACCAATCTTGCTTTCCTTAATACCTATGAAGAAGAAACCAGTCAATCACAATAATCTACTCGATATCATGGCCTGTGCAATCGTTGCACTTGACCATGAACTGCGTATTACCTATCTGAATCAGTCCGCTGAAATATTGCTGGGCCAAAGTCTGCATCGCATACAAAACACTGACCTCCACCGCATCATGCGCAGCGAATCATTCTATGAGCAATTGGAATCCGCCCGCCAACAAAATAAACCCCAAGCCATTCGCGCAGTGTCGCTAACGTTAGCAGACAGCCAGCAAATCATGCTCGACTGCATTATCACACCACAACAAGAATCGACGGAGCCAGACAAACAGCCGTGGCTTTTATTAGAATTACACCGCATAGACCGCCAACTACAGATCGTCCGTGACAAACAAACCCAACAACAACAGCAAGCCGTTACAGAATTGGTGAGAGGCTTAGCGCACGAAGTAAAGAACCCGCTAGGCGGCTTGCGTGGAGCGGCACAACTGCTGGAAAGTGAACTGGACAGTGACGAGCTAAAAGAATACACCCAGATTATTATTTCGGAAGCTGACCGCCTTAAAACACTGGTTGATGACTTGTTAGGCCCCGGAAAAATACCTCAATATGAGCACATTAACATCCACGAAATACTTGAACATATCTGTAACCTGGTACAGGTCGAAGCCGGTGCAAAGATAACCATAGAACGCGATTACGACCCCAGTATTCCTGAACTAAAATGCGACCGGGGCCACATGATCCAAGTCGTTCTTAATATTGCCAACAATGCAGTTCGGGCCTTGAATGGGCGAGGTACCATCCAACTCCGCACGCGGATTCTACGCCAATTCACTATCCACCAAAAACGCCACAAGTTGGTACTTAAAACCGATATTTGCGATGATGGTGCAGGTGTACCAGAACACCTTCAGGACAAATTATTTTTGCCAATGGTCAGTGGCCATGCAGAAGGCAGCGGCCTTGGACTGGCCATTGCTCAGTCTCTGGTCAATCAAAGCGGCGGCATAATTCAACTTAAATCAAAACCAGGCGCAACCTGCTTCTCCATACTACTTCCGCTCGACAACAAGGATATCGACCATGAATAAACCCACTGAAAACATATGGATTGCTGATGATGATCGCTCCATTCGCTGGGTATTGGAACGCGCATTACAAAAAGCAGACATCACTGCCCGCTGCTTTGAAACAGCGGATCAGGTGCTATCCGCATTACGTACCGCTGAACCCGATGTCCTGCTGACAGATATTCGCATGCCCGGCACTGATGGTTTGGGGCTACTCAAAACAATGCAGCAGGAGCACCCTGACATACCCGTTATTATAATGACCGCACATTCTGATCTTGATAGCGCAGTCATGGCTTATCAGGGAGGTGCCTTCGAGTATTTGCCCAAACCTTTCGATATTAATGAAGCCGTTGAACTGGTTCGCCGGGCTTCCAGACTACGCCACGAAAGTCGCTCAACCGATATCAACACCCATGCTACCGAGCTAATCGATGGCGGTGAAATTATCGGTAAAGCACCCGCCATGCAGGAAGTTTTTCGTGCGATTGGCCGGTTATCCAAGTCCAGCATCACTGTATTGATTACCGGTGAATCAGGCACTGGCAAAGAACTGATTGCCAAAGCATTACACACACACAGTCCACGGGCAAAACAACCATTTATTGCCCTGAACACAGCTGCTATTCCCAGCGAACTGTTGGAGTCCGAACTATTCGGGCATGAAAAAGGTGCATTCACCGGTGCTTATGCACAACGCAAAGGCCGTTTTGAACAAGCCGATGGCGGCACATTATTTCTTGATGAAATCGGTGATATGCCTGCTGAGTTACAAACCCGGCTACTACGTGTATTAGCAGAGGGCACTTTTTACCGGGTAGGCGGCCACTTACCCGTAGAAGTTGACGCACGAATTATTGCAGCTACTCATCAAAACTTAGAGGAACTGGTTAAAAAAGGTAGCTTCCGTGAAGATTTATTTCACCGCCTCAATGTTATTCGTATTCACTCGCCTCCGTTACGGGAAAGACGTGACGATATTCCATTACTACTCCAGACTTTTCTACGTCGCGCTGCTGAAGAATTACAGGTTGATGTTAAAACACTCTCCCCGAAGGTCAGTGAGTTTCTGCAAAGCCGCACCTGGGCGGGCAATGTCAGACAACTTGAAAATACTTGCCGCTGGCTAACAGTCATGGCCGCAGCACAAGAAGTGGCTATGGATGATCTACCCACAGAATTACTGGAACACGAAGAAGAACAAACGGTGATGCAGGGAGATTGGGATAAAATACTGGCTCAGTATGTCGACAGACAACTAGCAGGCGGATCAACAAACTTATTAGGCGACTTAACCCCTATATTTGAAGGAACTCTGTTGCAGGCAGCTTTGCGCAAAACTGGCGGACGAAAAATTGAAGCCGCTGAACTAATGGGATGGGGCCGAAATACGTTAACCAGAAAATTGAAAGAACTAAACATAGAATCATTCTAGTTTCAATCACTCATCAGTTTATTAACCACATGTAGGGAAAAATTTCACCCCAAGCATGGAAATCTTCGACTTCCAAAGCAACCCATTTAACGTTCACTGTTTGGAGTAACACTATGACTTTTAGCGAAAAGTATTGATACAACATCAAAGTGAAATTTCACCACTGCTTCCACATATCTTCACTTATCCTCCCTCTATCCAGAAGCATGACGGCTGTACATTAAAGCTAACTTACGCTCTAGTTTACGGCGCTTAGAGCAGGAAACCCAGTGCGCCGTATAAAATACAGTCACTAACGGAAATGACAACATCTGGTAGTGAATTTCCAAAACATGATTTACCCACTGCCGAGGCCACCATTATCAGGAGTGCCCTTGGCAAAAGGTATTATCCAAGGAGATGAACATGACTTTCGGTCTAATAAGTAGCTTGCTAGGTGGCGGACAATCCTCAGCCGCCAACACACAAAATACACAAAACACACAAAACACAGCCCTCAATCAAGCAAATATCAATCAATTCAATGCTGCATTGCAAAATGCCTACCAGACAGGCGTCAACCAAGGCGCATCTCTGGCTGGCAACCAACAAGGCGGAGCACCCGTCTCTATCTATAATTACGCTAATGGCGGCAATGGTGGAAGCAGCACCAGCAGCTCAATAGGCCACAGCCATGGCGCAGGCTCAGCAGGCCACAGTCATGGCGCAGGCTCAGCAGGCCACAGTCATGGCGCAAGCTCAGCAGGCCATAGTCATGGCGCAAGCTCAGCAGGCCATAGCCATGGTGCACCACAAAGCATTAACGCTTCGACAGCAAGTAACAGCGGTCAACCTACCGGAAACATTAACAGCACCGCATCAAATATGATGACTTCCGGCAATAATACAGCCGGATCAGCTAACACCGATGTATTTGGTGGTGGCCTGGGAGGTATTTTTGATGCAGTAGATGGTGTTGAAAGCGGCTTGCTAAACGGAATACTAGGTGGTGGTAACGCCAGTGCCAGCTCAGCAACACAAGATTCCGGCAGCGGCGGACTTCTGGGTGGATTGCTAGGCGGCGGTAGCGGCGGTGGTGGTTTATTGGGTGGAATACTTTCACCTGTTATGGGCATCGCATCTGGCTTATTAGGTGGCATCACCGGTGGTGGTTCTGGCGGTGGTTTACTCGGTGGAATCCTGGGTGGTGGATCAGCCCAAGCCACTGGACAGCAAGACTCAAGTGGTGGCCTGCTAGGAGGAATGCTGGGTGGTGGTGGTTCTGGCGGTGGTTTACTAGGCGGAATACTTTCACCTGTTATGGGTATCGTTGGCGGCTTATTAGGTGGCATTGCAGGCCCTGGCTCTGCTATCGGCAGTGTTGCAGGCATTCCATTAGGCCTGTTCTCTGGTCTGGTAGGCCATGATAGCGCCGGTAAAGCTGCAGCTAACGGTGATGTCATGGGATGGCTCGTAAATACACAAGACCACTCCGGACATTCGCATGATCTTGGTGGTAATAGCGGTGGTGGATCAGGTGCACCACTAGCCATCCTCGGCACCATTGGCCAGGAACTGGGCGGCATGGTTGGCCTGGATAAGCTGTTTGGCAGCGCCCAGGACTATGATGCCCAAAATGGCACTAATTATGCTGCGGGTGGTAATCCAAACTACGGTAGTGGTGCTGGGTTCAGCCTCACTGGTCAAAGTAATGCGGGTGCCGGTCACGCCGGACACTAACGCCAGTATCTGAATTACACTTTATGTAACAATGAAAAAGCCCGGTAAACCGGGCTTTTTCATTTCTTAATCAGAAAAACTGATTAACAACTATAATACAATTCAAACTCAACAGGGTGAGTTGTCATACGTAACTGGGTGACTTCTTCCATCTTAAGCTCGATATAAGCATCAATCATGTCGTTAGTGAATACACCACCGGCAGTCAGGAAATCACGATCCTTGTCCAGCTCTTCCAAAGCCTGATCCAAAGAATGACACACCTTAGGAATCAGCTTATCTTCTTCAGCCGGCAGGTCATACAGATCCTTATCCATTGCTTCACCAGGATGAATCTTGTTCTTGATGCCATCAAGGCCAGCCATCAACAAAGCAGCAAACGCCAGGTAAGGATTAGCGGTCGGATCAGGGAAACGCACTTCGACACGACGACCTTTAGGGCTGTTAACAAAAGGGATACGGATAGAAGCCGAACGGTTACGTGCTGAATAAGCCAACATAACAGGTGCTTCAAAACCAGGAACCAAACGCTTATACGAGTTAGTCGATGCATTACAGAACGCATTCAACGCTTTGGCGTGCTTGATCACACCACCGATGTAATACAGCGCATCTTCAGACAAGCCCGCATATTCATCACCTGCAAACGTATTTTCACCGTTCTTAGCAATCGACATATGCACATGCATACCGGAACCATTGTCACCAACAATCGGCTTAGGCATGAACGTAACTGTCTTACCATACTGATGTGCAACATTATGCGTTACATACTTCTGCTTCTGCACCCAGTCAGCACGCTCAGTCAAGGTTGAGAAACGCGTACCAATCTCACACTGGCCAGCGGTCGCCACTTCATGGTGATGCACTTCAACCGGCACACCCATTTCTTCCATGATATTACACATGGTCGCACGGATATCATGCAAAGAATCAACCGGTGGCACAGGGAAATAACCGCCCTTAACGCCCGGACGATGCCCCATATTACCGTCTTCGTACTTCTTTGCAGTGTTCCAGGCCGCTTCCTCTGAATCGATCTTAACGAACGTGCCGCTCATATCAGTTCCCCAGCGCACATCGTCAAAAACGAAGAACTCTGGCTCAGGGCCGAAAAATGCAGCATCACCAGCACCAGAAGCTTTCAGGTATTCTTCAGCACGCTTAGCGATAGAACGCGGATCGCGCTCATAACCTTCCATCGTCGCAGGCTCTACGATGTCACAGGTAATATTAACCGTTACATCCTGGAAAAAAGGATCCAGTGTAGCCGTTGAAGGATCAGGCATCAGGATCATGTCTGATTCATTGATACCTTTCCAACCAGCGATTGAAGAGCCGTCAAACATTTTGCCATCTTCGAAAGTATCTTCATCAATTTCGCTAACAGGAACAGAGACGTGTTGCTCCTTACCTTTCGTATCAGTGAATCGAAAATCAACGTACTTTACATCGTTTTCCTGGATCAATTTCAGAACATCTTGTGCAGACATGCCTTTGCTCCTGAGAGTTAAAGTTAAAGGTTTATTCAAACCATAGAGAAGTTTTAAAAAGAATATGCAATAGCTATGCCAATAATGCAATGTACAATTTTCAGTAGCTTAAAGCATTTATGGATAAATACAGTGCACTAAAAAGAGGCCTAACCATTCATTGGCGCACCAATTTAGTGCATCATAACTGCAGGAAGAGATTTGCCTGTTTAACATACGGTTGTTTCAACGCAGCATCCCTGAATTTATCAATAAGAACAGGCTCCACAACGATACGCAGATAAACATCCATTTCCACCGAACCATCAATATAATGCAGTATCACCTTATCAAGGTATTCAAACAGTGGCGCACAGTCCTCATCCGCCATCAGCGCCGCCAAAATATCATCGCGCAACGGCAAATCCGCACTGGGCTTTGCCACCTCATCATCTTCCGGATCAATATGCATCGTCACATCATTTACTTCCGGAAAACGTGCCTTTAATTGCTGCATCACAGATTCTGCAACATGGTGCCCTTCCGACACACTGATATGACTTTGCACCTGAATATGCGCATCCGCAAACACCTGGCCGCCCACCAAACGTGTCCGTAACATATGCACGCTCACAACACCGGGTAAATCCGCTATAAATTGCCTGACAGCTTCCGCCTGTTCTGGCTCCATGCCGGTGTCCACTAATTCCAATGTACTGTTCAGAATCATCCGGCCCGCCATGTACAGAATCATTACCGCAACCACTAGCGCCGCGAAGCTATCTAACCAGATCCACCCTAACTGCGCACCACCGATACCCAGTAAAACTACCGCCGATGAAACCACATCTGAACGATGATGCCACGCATTAACTTCGAGCAATTTAGACTTTACTCGCTTTGCAGCACGCAGGGTGTAGTGGTATAAACTTTCTTTCGCAACAATAGCTAGCACAGCGACAGCCAGCGCCCACGGATGAGGCGCCAACAAAGCCTCATCGACAAATAAACCCGCCCATGCACGCATAAAAATGCCCACAGCAACACCCGCCAATATAAGCCCCAGAACAACAGTAGCGACTGTTTCAATACGCCCATGACCATAGGGATGCTCGTCATCCGCTTCTTTATTCGCATGATGGGAAGCAAATAACACCACACCATCACTCACCAAATCAGACAACGTATGAAAACCATCAGCAATCAACGCCTGAGAAGCTGTCAGAACACCACCCACTAACTGAACAAGGGCGAGCAGGACATTAATCCCCGCTCCCAACAACGTCACCCTTTGAGTTACGGCTTTTTTGTTATGAATGTCTGACATAAGTTGGCAATGTTGATTGGAAAAGATGCAGAATTATAACCTGACCGGCCAACTGCTGCGAATCAGCTCAATTTCATTAATACGTTTCTTCAGCTTATCACGGTATTCAGCCGGATATTTTTTGCGCACAATCTCACCCTTGCGCGGATATAACTCATCCACCAAACGGGAGAGCCAAAAACGCAAAGCTGCTGCACGCAATAACCCTGGCCAGCATTCAAACTCACATTGAGTCAGTGGCCTCACCTGATGATACGCCGTCAGACATGCCAATAGCTTATCTGCATCCAACGCGCCATTATCCTGACAACACCAATCATTGATCACAACCGCCAAATCATAGAGCCAGAAATCATTACAGGCAAAGTACCAATCAATAACGCCACACAACTTATCCCCATTAAACAATGCATTATCATGAAATAAATCAGCATGGATAATGCCTTCAGGCAAACCATTCGTAACCAATGATTGCTGGAATAGTATTTCCTGACGCATTAACTCAGCATCTTCAGCATTGAGCACTGTTAACACCTGGCTAGCAGTTGCCATGCGCCATTCATGGCCATGGTCGGAGGCTTGCTGCTGAGGAAAAGTAGCAGCCGCCAGATGAATCCGGGCCAGTTCATGCCCGATAGCAAAACAATGCACATCTGTTGTTTGTGGATTCGCACTACCAGGAAGGCAGGCAATCAAAGCAGCAGGTTTATTATTCAGTAAGCGAAGTAAATCACCGTTATCACCAACCACCGGACTCGCCACTGAAATACCAGCCGCCGCAAGATGATGCATTAGGTCCAGGTAAAAACCTAACTCTTCAGGCTGGTTTTTTTCAAATAACGTCAGGACATAACGGCCAGATGTTGTGTTGACGAAGAAGTTGGTATTTTCAATACCTGCTTCAATGCCGACATAATCCAGCAATTCCCCAACATCAAAAGACGATAGAAAATCTGCCAACTCATGGCGACTGACAGATGTATAAACGGCCATTTAATGCATTAAAACCGCATAGTGAACCCGCAACATAAGTCGTTACAGGCCCATGAAATTTGCCCGTTCCTCTGGAGTAGGCCCGGCACTGGTTTTCTCATAATGCTTAAATATATATTCCACGATTTCATCCGGATCGTCCAAAATCACAAACAGGTCAAGATCTTTAGGAGAAATAGTCCCCGCCTCCACCAATGTTTCTTTGAACCATTCAATCAGCTTTTCCCAAAATGGCGTATGCACCAGAACAATCGGAATACGTTGCGTCTTACCGGTTTGAACCAGCGTTAATATTTCAGCTAACTCATCCAGTGTTCCGAAACCACCGGGCATCACCACATAAGCGGAAGCGTGCTTGACGAACATCACTTTGCGGGAGAAAAAATGCCTGAAATAAAGGGAAATATCCTGATAATCATTCCCACTTTGCTCATTTGGCAGCTGGATATTTAACCCAATACTGGGTGACTTCCCTTCCCACGCACCTTTATTAGCTGCCTCCATGAGGCCAGGGCCGCCGCCACTCACTACTGAAAAACCCGAATCAGACAGTTTCCGCGCAATATCTACCGTTAACAGGTAGATCGGATCATCTTGTGCAGTACGGGCCGAGCCAAAAATACTGACTGAAGGACGGATGCGCGCCAAACGCTCGAAGCCTTCAACAAATTCGCCCATGATTTGAAAAATCTTCCAACTCTCACGAGCCAGTTCCTTATCGTCAATAGGCTGTAAAACCGGGTGATTTGCGCGTGTAATATCGTCCATAGTTTTTCTTTTTATCCGAGTATAAAAATGTTTGGCCAATGAATGACCCGTTTTATCAACATAATTCTGCGACTCAGACAGCCGCTTTTTCTTCCGGCGTCAGCGTTATCAAGGTTAGCGCATGCAACTCACCGGAAGCAATCACCGAATTGACTGTCGCATAAACCTTTTGATGCCGTTTTAATTTATTCAAATCTGCAAACTCAGAACTGACTACCTCAGCCTGGTATTTGTAACCATCACCTTCCACCACCACCTGTGCTCCCGGAATACCGGCTTTAATCAGCTCAGCAACCGCTTCATTTGCAATACTCATACACTTATTCATTCCACACTAACAGATATTCAAGTATAACGGATGTTTCGTCGACCACTAGCACTTCTGTGAGTATTCTGGCGAAATTTTATAGCAACGAGAATTATTTATGCCTAATAAGCAACTAGTCAGACAGGTCAGGGAAACCTGCACTGAGTTTTGCGCAGCTTTGACCCAAGATGAAGTCATACAATTTGTGCGGTATGTTTCTGTCGTTAAACTTGGACAAGAAGAGACCTTAGCAGACCTCGGCGAACTCGGAGATAGCTTTTATCTGGTGATTGACGGAGCCGTTAAACTCTTCCAGGTAGATGACGACAAAGAGTTTGAGGTCGGGAAAATCAGCCCGGGTGGCATGGTAGGAGAAATGTCTTTCTTTGATCGACAACCTCGTACTGTTCGCCTTAAATCTCAGGCAGAAGGCGCTCAACTGTTGGAGATAAACCGCCAGATGTACAATCGTCTGAAAATCGAAGAGCCGTATATTTCCACCAACCTGCTCGAATTTGTTATTCGCAGCCTTGATGCGCTGGTTCGCGAGCTTAGTGAGCAAAATGCAGTGATGCATAAGCAAGCTACTGCCGTTACGGTCTGAACAACACAATAAAAAAGGCCGACACGCGGCCGACCTTTTATGAAATGCAAGGCAATATAGCTTTGTATGCTATCAGCATGTGTTTTGCATATGCACCTGGCAATCGTTGTTCAATTAACTCCCACCCTTAACGGTATTAAAACCGAGAACACTCCAGGTCTGCATACCGCCGCGATACCACTTAATCTTTTCAGCCGGGTATCCCATCTTCAGCAACTGTCTGATATTAGCTGGCGACTGGCCACACCACATGCCGTTACAGAACAACACCAACGTTTTAGCACCAGAAAAATCGAATACCTTAGAGGTATCACCCTCAGTAACGGCTTCATCCACATCCAGCGCATCCATATCCGCAGCCAATTTCACACCAAACTCATCACCCATGATTTTAATAATGCCATCAGTGGTGGCACCTTTTGAAGGATTCAAAGCCGTCCAAGGCAAGTTTTTAGCACCAGGAATTGTTCCTTTTTCAACCCAATCAGGCGTCCGTGAGTCAACGACTAAAATGCTATCGTCACCACCTGTCATTTTTTCGAGATAGCTCAATATGCCATTTTCAGCAATAGTCTCTACACCTTCAGCCAACACATCCGGCTGAACACAAAATGGTGGACAAGGACGTGAAGTCTTAGCGAAATCAGGGTTAATTGTAGCGGCGTTATCTTGATTACGCTTAATTTCGACTTCTTCTCCCCCTGCGGTCTTCACCTTGATACTCATCATGTCAGCTGTAATTCCGACCGGCTTGCCTTCTGCGAGAACGGCTCCACTAAAAGCTAATCCAGCGGCTAATAAAGTTGTTCCGAATAATTTAGTTAGTTGCATACTTCCTCCGATATACATTGAATTGATAATTGTTTTAGTAACACATGAAAAAATTCACAGTAAGCTGAAAGTCTCTGACTTTCAAAGTAAGCATGAGATAAGCTGCACATCACTCACAATCAGGCTCCTCATCTTCTTCCTCTTCGGCTTCTTCTACTACCTTAGATTCTGTTGATTTTCCTTCAGTCTTGGCTTCAGCAACACCAGACTTTTCTTCAGAAATTTCCACATCCTTCCCGGCCTTTGCTGCTTCCTCGGCCTTTGCTGCTTCCTCGGCCTTTGCTGCTTCCTCGGCCTTCGCTGCTTCCTCGGCCTTCGCTGCTTCCTCGGCCTTTGCTGCTTCTTCGGCCTTCGCTGCTTCTTCGGCCTTCGCTGCTTCTTCAGTTTTAACTTCAGGCGAAGTTGCTTCTGCTTCTTTAGCTTCACCACAAGCAGTTAGGTTCAAACCCACAAGCAAGGCAAAGACTACAAATAGGTGACGTTTACCCATAAAATCCCTCTCAGATTGAGTAGACATTCAAAAATGTCTCTTTATATTTAGCAAACTTAGAACTATCTAGCAATGTAGCAAAAGAGATAGACGACGAAGCCAGTTATTTGAACCCTCTTTAATATTTCGCATAAGGATACAAACATCACTCACTGCTGCAACCAAAAAGTCACCGGCCCGTCATTCACCAAATGTACTTTCATGTCCGCCCCAAATACACCACAATTTAACTGACCCAATTGGCTTTCAGCCTGCTGACAAAAATAACCAAACATCTCACGCCCCAATTCAGGTGGCGCAGCAGGACTAAAACCAGGCCGATTTCCTTTACGGGTATCAGCAGGCAAAGTGAATTGCGGAACAATCAGCAATTCATACTTCATGTCCAGCAACGAACAATTCATACGACCTTGTTCATCCCCAAAAATTCGATAATTCAGAATACGTTGTAACAGCCTATCTGCTTTTGTTTGATCATCCTCTTTTTCCACACCCAGCAAGAGCATAATGCCAGACCCAATAGCCGCAACCGGCTGATCATCAATAACCACAGAAGCGCTGGCAGCTCGCTGAATCAGACCAATCATTCCAGCTCATCCGCCATAAAGTCAGTTGCTTTAACTAATGCAGCCTGAATACCTGGTTCACTGGCAGCATGCCCTGAATCCTGCACGATGGTCAAATCTGCTGTAGGCCAGGCATTATGCAAAGCGTAAGCCTGTTCCAATGGGCAGATCATGTCATAACGACCATGAATAATATGCCCCGGAATATCAATTAGCCGCGAAGCATCCCGCAACAACTGGTTAGGCTCAAGAAAAGCATTATTCATGAAGTAGTGAGCCTCAAGCCGGGCCACACTCATCGCCGTATGTGGGCTTGAAAAATGATCGACGGTTGATCCCATCTGCAAAAGATTAGCTGCTCTCCCCTCCCAGATCGACCATGCTTTTGCTGCCTGCATCCGGGCAATTTCATTATCACCGATTAAACGGTCATAATAAGCTTGTAACAAATTACCCCGACCAGAAACCGGTATTGGTGCTAAGAAATCTTCCCAGTAATCCGGCAAAATCTTGCTGGCACCTTCCTGATAGAACCAATGCACATCTTTGGGACGAGCAAGAAAAATACCCCGTGCAATCAATCCACTGACCCGCTCCGGATAAGTCTGAGCATAGGTCAACCCTAACGTTGAACCCCATGACCCCCCAAAAACCATCCACTCCTCAATGCCGAGGTGCATCCGGATTTGTTCAATATCAGCCAATAAATCCTGCGTCGTGTTATTTTCAACAGAAGCATGCGGTGTCGAACGCCCACAACCGCGCTGGTCAAACAAAATAATCCGGTAACGCTCCGGATCAAAAAAGCTACGATGCCATTTTTCACACCCGGCCCCGGGACCACCGTGAAGAAACACCACAGGAATTCCTTCCGGCTCACCACACTCTTCCACATAAAGTGTATGAATTTCATCAACAGACAACATGAAATGGTGGTTATTGCGAATCGGAGGATATAATACTGAATGGCTCATACAATCAAAATTCCTCTACTCATCGTCCAACAGGCGACGTGCCTCCTGAAAACGCGCTAAATCCTGCTCTGAAACTGTTGGGTACTCAAGGTTTAAAGCCTCCAGTGTTTCAACAATAATCTCAGCTACGGCAACGCGCATATAAGGTTTATTATCTGCCGGAATAGCATACCACGGCGCATAATCACGCGAAGTTGCTCCCAGCGCGTCAGAATAAGCATCCATGTACTTATCCCAATGCTGACGCTCAGCAATATCACCCGTTGAAAACTTCCAGTTCTTCTCCGGCTCATCAAGCCTGGACAAGAAACGACGCTTTTGCTCTTCTTTAGAGACATTAAGCCAAAACTTTAGTACGAGCGTGCCATTACGGGCTAAATGCTTTTCATGATCACGGATAGATTCAAGCCGGTCTTCCCAGATGGTATCCCTGTCCACTTCTGCTGGCAGGTTTTGTCCTTCCAGGTACTCCGGATGCACCCGAACCACAAGCACCTCTTCGTAATGGCTACGATTATAGATACCGATACGACCACGCTCAGGTAGACTCTTTGCGGTGCGCCACAAGAAATCATGATCTTTTTCTTCTTTTGAAGGCTGCTTAAATGAATACACCTGACAACCCGCTGGGTTCACACCACTCATAATCGAACGAATAGTACTGTCCTTACCTGCTGCATCCATTGCCTGAAACACTAACAAGACAGAATGATGATCATGGGCATACAAAATACGTTGCAGTTCATCGATACGTTTTGTTAATTTTTTAAGGCGCTTCTTCAGCTTTTTATCATCGACATCACCCGGTGGTTGATTCAATGCCTTATCGAGGTCAAAGCTGCCATCAAAGGCAACCTGATGTTTCTTAGGGAAACTGATCACTTTTATTTTATCCTCCGGTTATTATAGAAAGCGGCACACAAATCTTTGGGCTTGCACAGCAAGTAACGCACATGAAAAGATTTTACCCCGTAAGCATAGAAGTCTCTGACTTCAACAGCAACGATAACACCCTCGGACGACATAGGAAACAATCATAAAAAAAGCCCATAACCTTTGCAGGTCAGGGCTTTATCAAATTTAGAAAATTAACAGTTCATAAAATGGTGCCGATGGCGAGACTCGAACTCGCACGTCCTATTGAACACCACCCCCTCAAGATGGCGTGTCTACCAATTCCACCACATCGGCGTATATTTCTATCTACATTTTATGCTGCTAACTTAATGTTGCTTACCAGTTGATATCTACTTGCTTATTCTTTTGGTGCGGCAGGTACTTCGGAAGATTCTGCTGCAGCAGGTACTTCACCCTGTGACGCCGGAACTTCCGATGCCTGATCAGTGCTACTGGCTTCCTGCCCCGGAACTGCCGGAACTTCACTGCCAACATCAGAAAGCGCATCCTGAGCAGGAATAGTCTCTTCAGATTGAAAGGCATCAATCACACTACTAAACTCGGTTGCCCGATTAGCAACTAACCAAGCCAACGTCATAGAATTCAGGAAAAACACCGTCGCCAGAATTGCCGTTGCGCGACTCAGGAAGTTAGCAGAACCCTGTGAACCGAAGACAGTACCGGAAGCACCACTACCAAAAGCAGCACCAGCATCAGCACCTTTACCATGCTGCATCAACACCAGCACAATAACTCCAATTGCAACAATAATTTGTACGATCAGTAAAATATTATAAAACATGATTAACTTCTAAGTTGGCTCTGGTGAGCAGCGTGATGTCCCGCCTGACATATTGCAAGAAAATCCTGCGCATTCAGCGAAGCTCCGCCTATTAAACCACCATCAATATCAGCCATCGCAAATAATTCAGCAGCGTTAGACCCTTTCACGCTACCACCATAAAGTATCTGTATCTTCTCAGCGACATCCTCGCTTAATACCGCAATCTTGCCACGGATGAACGCATGAACATCCTGCGCCTGCTGAGGTGATGCTGTCTTACCTGTTCCGATTGCCCAAACCGGCTCATAAGCAATGACTGCATCAGTCAAAGCATCAACACCTTCCAAAGCAATAACAGCATCTAACTGCCGCCCAACAACAGCTTCAGTCACACCACTTTCACGTTCTTCAAGCGATTCACCTACACACAGCACGGGAATAAGGCCTTGTTTCCGTGTGGCAGCAAACTTGCCAGCAGTATCTTCATCCCGTTCTCCAAACAAAGCACGACGCTCTGAATGGCCAACTATGACATACTGACAACCAAATTCATCCAGCATAGCCGCAGAAACCTCACCGGTAAACGCGCCTGTGCCTTGGTCACTAACATCTTGTGCACCCAGACCAACACTACTATCTTTCAATAAATCAGCAGTTTGAGGAATATAAACATAAGGTGCGCACACCGCAATCGACACGTCACTCAATTCAGAAGCACCCTTTACGATACCCTGCACCAGTGCTTTAATTGACGCTCCGGAGCCATTGAGCTTCCAGTTTCCAGCCACTAATGGACGTCTCATAGTAACCCACTCTTCTAAGCAAGGGCGAAAGATTACCGATAGTACGCTGAGAAATCAATTCTTTTTAAAGGATACTGGTCAGGCTGCCTCACGAACCGCGCCCGCAATTTCATTAGCCAGCTGAGTCGTCTCACTCACATCATCACCTTCCACCATAACACGGATCAAAGGCTCGGTTCCGGAGGCCCGCAATAATACCCTGCCACGCTCACCCAACTGTGACTCAACCTGTTGCACTGCTTCCTTCACATTGACGGCCTTATCCAGATCAATAGACTTTTTAATCGGCACATTAACTAACGTTTGGGGGTATTTACTCATCACTTGCTTCATATCGTGCAAGGACTTCCCTGTACTAATCATCGCACGTAGTACCTGTAACGCAGCAACAATCCCGTCACCGGTAGGCGTATGGTCACGCACAATCAGGTGACCAGAGCCTTCACCACCCAACAGGCAATTATGCTTCATCATCTGCGATACAACGTAACGATCACCGACTTCCGCACGATAGAATGGAAGATCAAGCTTTTTCATGGCCTGTTCTAACCCCAGATTGCTCATCAAAGTACCGACTACACCTGTTTTCACCGCATCTTCATTGCGCCGGAAAGCAGCAATAATAGCTAAAGCCTCATCACCATCGACCGTCTCACCCTTATGGTCAATCATAATTAGGCGATCACCATCACCATCCAAAGCCAGACCAATATCCGCCCGGTACTGGAACACCTTTTCACGGAGATAAGCCACGTCAGTAGCACCGCATTTTTCATTAATATTAAAGCCATCAGGCTTATTACCAATCGCGAATACTTCCGCACCCAACTCATTTAACACATCAGGTGCAATGTGATAGGTAGCACCATTAGCACAGTCCACCACAATACGCAGGCTTGTCAGCGACATCGAAGAAGGTAACGCCCGCTTACAAAACTCAATATAACGCCCGGCAGCATCATCTATCCGGACAGCCCGACCCAACTCATCAGAGGGCACGGTTACCAACGTTTCATCAAGATAAGATTCAATATCCAACTCTGTTGAGTCCGGCAATTTCATACCATTCGCCGCAAAAAACTTAACACCATTGTCATGATAAGGATTATGTGAAGCACTGATTACAATGCCAGCAGAAGCACGAAAGGCACGCGTCAGATAAGCAACACCGGGGGTAGGCATAGGCCCCAACAAACGCACATTGACGCCTGCTGCCGCAAGACCAGCCTGCATGGCTGACTCCAGCATATACCCTGAAATACGAGGGTCTTTACCAATCAGCACCAAAGGGTGGCCATTATTAGTTAACACTTTACCTGCCGCCCAGCCTAGCTTGAGCACAAAATCCGGTGTCATTGGATATTCTCCGATTTTGCCGCGAATACCATCTGTTCCAAAATATTTTTTAGTCATTATTTATTCTCCGTGATCAGACTAATGACCACTATTGTTCTTGAACTGCTTTTACAATCCGCAGCGCGTCCACTGTAGCTTTCACGTCATGAACACGTAACATTCGCGCACCCTTCATAGCCGAAATAACAGCAGCAGCAACACTACCCTGCATGCGCCCATCAACCGGCCGGTCATCCAGCAATGCACCAATCATTGATTTACGTGAGATACCAATCAATAGTGGTAACTGAAAACAATTCAGTTCACTCAACCGCTTTAATAAAGTGACATTATGCTCCAGCGTCTTACCGAAACCGAACCCCGGATCAAGCCAGATGCGCTGCTTCAAAATTCCCTCGCCCTCACAAGCGGACAAACGCCGTTCAAAAAACGCACAAACAGTTTCCACCACATCATTATAGGACGGATCTTTCTGCATTGTGCGGGGCTGTCCCAACATATGCATTAAACATAGCTGGACATCACTACCGGCACACGCCTGCAAAGCTCCTTCTTCCTGCAACGCCCTGACATCATTAATCATGTCCACACCGGAGCTAATAGCCTGTGACATCACCACAGCCTTACTGGTATCAACCGAAACCAGAACATCAAAGCGACTTTTAATGCCTTCTAAAACAGGAATAACACGCTCAAGCTCCTGTTCGGTGCTCACATCTTCCGCACCAGGCCGGGTCGACTCACCCCCAATATCAATAATCGCAGCACCATCCTGAATCATCGACTCAACATGCCTTAAGGCATTATCCGCCATAGCAAACCGACCACCATCAGAAAAAGAGTCCGGGGTCACATTCAATATACCCATGACATTAATTTCAGAACGCAAATCAGATAATTTTTTCATAAAGTTATATTACTGTGAAAGTCTTAGACTTTCATGCCTGAGATGATTTTTTTCATACGCACTACTGTGAAAGTCGTAGACTTTCATGCTTGAGATGATTTTTTTCATGTGCCCTAAAAAAATAAAGGCGCGGAAAACCGTGCCTTTATTTCAAACTCAAAAGCTTTTACTTAATGAGAACTGGCGGGATCACCCACTACAGTCTCATCCGAACCCGAGTCGTCTGACTTATCCGCATCAGAAGCTTCCTGCTTCGCGGAGGGCGGAGTGCCCGAAGGCCCGGAGTCATCAACATCATCTACCCAACCCGATGGCGCTGGTGGCTCTTCGCCACGCATGATTGCATCCATCTGACTGCGATCAATCGTTTCATACTTCATCAGTGCCTGAGCCATCGCATGAAGCTTATCCATGTTCTCCGTCAGAATAACTTCAGCACGCTTATAATTCCGGTCGATGAAATCACGAATTTCCTTATCAATAGCATGCGCCGTATCATCAGACATCTGCTTATGTTGGGTGACACTGCGCCCCAGGAATACTTCACCTTCATCTTCAGAATAAGACAACGGCCCCAAACGACTAGACAAGCCCCACTTAGTCACCATGTTGCGGGCGATTTCAGTAGCACGTTCAATATCGTTAGATGCACCGGTAGTAACACCTTCTTCACCCAGAGTCAGCTCTTCCGCAATTCGCCCACCGAACAAGCTGGAAATCTGACTTTCCAGGCGTTCTTTACTGGCGCTATAGCGATCTTCTTCCGGCAAGTACATGGTCACACCCAAAGCACGGCCACGCGGAATAATAGTTACCTTATAAACCGGATCATGTGAAGGCACTTTCATACCGACAATCGCATGGCCCGCTTCATGGTAAGCCGTATTCAGCTTTTCCTGTTCGTTCATCACCATGGACTTACGTTCCGCACCCATCATGATCTTATCTTTAGCGCCTTCAAATTCGGACATATCAACGGTGCGCTTATTAGCACGCGCTGCAAACAACGCTGCTTCATTCACCAGATTAGCCAAATCAGCACCAGAAAATCCTGGCGTACCCCGTGCAATCAATGCTGGCTTAACATTATCACCCAACGGTACTTTACGCATATGTACTTTAAGAATCTGCTCACGACCACGCACATCAGGTAACGGAACCACCACCTGACGGTCAAAACGACCAGGGCGCAACAAAGCAGGATCAAGTACATCAGGACGGTTAGTCGCAGCGATAACAATAACGCCTTCACTGCCCTCAAAACCATCCATCTCAACCAACAACTGGTTCAATGTCTGTTCGCGCTCATCATGACCACCACCCACACCAGCACCACGCTGACGACCGACGGCATCAATTTCATCAATAAAAATGATGCAAGGCGCATGCTTTTTAGCTTGTTCAAACATATCACGAACACGGGACGCGCCCACACCCACAAACATTTCAACGAAATCCGAACCGGAAATACTAAAGAAAGGGACTTTCGCTTCACCAGCAATCGCTTTGGCCAGCAAGGTTTTACCCGTACCCGGCGAACCGACCATCAATACGCCACGAGGAATTTTACCACCCAGCTTCTGGAATTTGCTGGGATCGCTCAGGAACTCAACCAGCTCACCTACTTCGTCCTTAGCTTCCTCACAACCCGCCACATCACTGAAATTCACTTTAACCTGATCTTCAGTCATCATGCGTGCACGGCTTTTACCAAATGACATAGCGCCACGACCACCGCCGCCGCCCTGCATTTGGCGCATGATATAAATCCACAGGCCAATAATCAGCAGAAAAGGTACCCAGCTAATAATAATATCCCAGAAGATTGAACGCTCTTCAGGCGGGGCTGCTTTCACCTTTACATTATTCGCCAACAGATCATTCACTAACTGTGGATCATCCGGAGGACTATAAGTAGTGAATTTAGCACCATTCGCGGTAGTACCCGTGATGATCTGGCCCTTAATATCAACTTCCTTCACTGCATTATTGCGCACACTCTGAATAAATTCGGAGTATGACAACTGCGAAGCTGACTGAGTCGGCGCACTAAATTTACTGAACACAGCAATCAATACGAAAGCGATGACCGCCCAAATCAGTAAATTTTTTGTCAATTCATTCATGGAAACACTCCATTTCCGCTACATCAATGTGGCCATAAAAACCACGGGTAAAAGTTATCACAAATATTACACCATAAAACCTTGAGCAAGCACATATACTTCACGACTACGGGGTCTTGAAGCTGATGGTTTGCGGATTTTCACACGTTTAAAATGACTACGGACATCATTCAGAAAATCATCTGAACCCTGTCCCTGGAATAACTTAACCACAAAGGTGCCGTTAGGCTTTAAAACCTTACGTGCCATATCCAGTGCCAGTTCACACAAATAAATAGACCGAGGTTGGTCCACGTCTTCCATGCCACTTATATTGGGTGCCATATCCGAAATAACAAGATCGGCTTTCTCTTCCCCCAACAAATCGAGCAATTCCTGCAAAACAGAATCTTCCCTGAAATCGCCCACCAAAAATTCAACGAAGGGCAAAGGGTCAATCGGCAGAATATCACTGGCAATTACCCGACCTTTTTTCTCACCCACCAATTCCGCCGCATATTGGCTCCAACCGCCGGGGGCAGCGCCAAGATCTACAACAGTGTGGCCGGGCTGAATAATCCGATCCTTGTCCTGTATTTCTTTTAATTTGTAAATAGCACGCGAGCGATAGCCGTCTTTCTGAGACTTTTTTACGTATTCATCATCAAAATGTTCTCGCAGCCATCTTTGGCTACTCTTGCTTCTTGCCATAGGATTGATTTAGTGCTTACACTTGAGCAATTTTGGGAAAGCCTATCATGGAATTAAAAGAAACGCAGAAAAAACGCCTCAAGAGGCTAGCTCATGATCTCAAACCCGTTGTAATGGTCGGCCAGCACGGCCTGAAAGACAGTATTCTGGAAGAACTGGACATTGCACTCGATTTCCACCAGTTAATCAAGGTTAAAGTGAGTGTAGGTGATCGCGATGCCCGTGATAAACTGATTCAACAATTGCTTAAACATGCCAATAAAGCCATATTGATTCAAAAAATCGGAAACATTGCCATTCTCTACCAGAAAAACCCGAAGAAAGACGACCTGATGAAAAGTGCCGTAGTTTAAGACTAAACTTTTCATGCCCGAAACCGGTCAGTCATTTTCTGACCGGCTCGGCAACTTAGCATTAACTGCGCAACAAACTCATATCGGCATCATAAAGTGCGGATGTGAATACTGTCGCCTTACGCTTTTCACCCAACAGCTCAATCTCAACTTCAGCCCCGTCCACGATCATTTCCACCGGCATAAAACCAATCGCCACCGATTTCTCAGACCAATGCGCATAGCCACCGGAAGTCACGAAACCAATTAACTCACCCTCCTTCCAGATCGGCTCATCACCATGCACATCTGAATTATCTGCATCAACGATAAATGTCGTCAGCTTCCTTACAGCACCCTGCTCCCTTTCGGCCAATGCAGCCACCTTACCGATAAAATCAACGTCCTTGTCATAATGCACGAAGCGATCCAATCCGGTTTCCATCGGCTTATAATCCGGCTTAAATTCCCGCAACCATGAGCCAAACCCTTTTTCCAGCCGCAAACTCATCATTGCTCGCATACCAAAGGGCCGCATATCGAATTCTTTTCCGGCTTCTGACAACGCCATATATAAAGCGACCTGTTGACTGCTATCAACATAAACTTCATAACCCAGCGCACCGGTATAACTCACCCGCTGCACAATGGCATCACACAAACCTACTTCCCCCTCTCGCACACCCAGAAACGGGAAAGCCTCATTGCTCAGGTCGATATTGGTAACTTTTTCCAGTACTTTCCGTGCATTCGGCCCGGCAATTTGCAGCCCAATCCGTTCCAGTGAAATATTACGCAACTCAACACCAGACTCAGGCAAATGCTGCTCAAACCAGCGCTGATGATAAGACTGCGCACCGTAAGAGGAGGTTAGCTGATAACTACCTTCAGCCAGACGCGAGACCGTGAAGTCACCAATAATTTTACCTTTGTGGCTTAACATCGGCATTAAGGTCAAACGACCCACTTTAGGAATCCGCCCTGCCATCACCGTATTCAACCACTCCGTTGCGCCGGGGCCTTTCACCTCAAATTTACTGAAATTGTGAACTTCATTAATGCCCACCGATTCACGCACCGCACGGCATTCCGCCGCCACCGCATCGAACGCATTGGAACGGTTAAAACTCGGCGTTTCAAACAATGGCTCACCTTCCAGTGCGAAATAATTCACATGCTCCATCCCGAAACCCTGCCCGAACACTGCACGTTGTTGCTGCCAGATACCATACATCGGCGTAGTGTGCAGAGGGCGACCTGCTGGTAACTCTTCATTCGGGTAAGACACCGAAAACCTTTTCTGGTAATTTTCGATCACTTTATTACGGGTATATGAACGGGTGCAGAAATTTCCGAACCGCGCCACATCCATCGCCATCACATCACGCGAAGGCTCACCATCGATCATCCATTCTGCCAGCGTGAGGCCCACACCACCGCCCTGACTAAAACCGGCCATTACCGCACAAGCCGACCAGAAATTCCGTAACCCCGGAACCGGCCCCACCAAAGGATTACCATCGGGTGCAAAGGTAAACGGCCCGTTGATCACCCGCTTTACACCGGCCTCAGCCAACACCGGATAACGCTCATACGCAATATCCAGCGAACTACCAATTTTTTCCAGCTTGTCGTTCAGTAATTCATGACCAAAATCCCAGGAAGTGCCACCGACTCCCCAAGGCTCAGCGGCCTGCTCATAAAAACCGATGACCAAACCACGCCCTTCCTGACGCAGATAACTCTCACCGGTCGGATCCATTACGTGTGGCAACTCAGAACCGTGGTTGTACACCTCGGGGATATCATCCGTGACTAAATACTGATGCTCCATCGGGTGTAACGGCAATTCGACACCCACCATATGCCCGACTTCCCGCGCCCACAAACCGGCTGCATTCACCACGTGTTCGGCGACAATCGTGCCTTTGTTGGTCTGTACTTCCCAACTGCTGTCCGGACGTTGCTTAAAACCACTGACATGCGTATGCAGATAAACCTCTGCCCCTTGCATTTTGGCGGCTGACGCGTAAGCGTGGGTGGCTCCATAGGGGTCAAGATGACCATCCAGCGGATCATATAATGCGCCAATAACACCGTCGGTATTGGTGATGGGCGAGAGCTTACGGATTTCTTCCGGCCCGACAATCTCGGTGTTCAGCCCCATATACTGATGTTTTGCGCGTTCGGCTTTTAGGTAATCCATACGCTCTGGGGTGGTAGCCAAGGTGACACCACCCACATGGTGCAGGCCACAGGATTGGCCGGAAACAGCTTCCAGTTCTTTGTATAACTCGATGGTGTAACCCTGTAACGCAGCCATATTAGTATCGGCATTAAGGGTATGAAAACCACCGGCAGCGTGCCAGGTAGAACCGGAGGTAAGCTCGGAACGCTCGATGAGAACGACATCCTTCCAACCAAGTTTAGTGAGGTGATACAAGACGCTTGCGCCAACAACACCGCCGCCGATCACGGCGACCTGAGTATGGGTTTTCATTTTTTCTCTCCTCTGGTGATCAGAGCATGATACTCCGTAATCATCCGGCGATGAATAGGTGAGGAGAGGATTTTCAAGGTTTGGAAATGAGGGTACTACATTAACTGCTGATAACTTTCAAGCGCAGTGAATTCCTCTGTGTGCTTCGGCCCTAGCTGTGAATCCGGCTGATGAATCGCTAGCAAATTGGCGACACCAAACTGCTGCGCGGCACGCAGGACATGCAAATTATCATCAATAAATAAACTACGATTCCGGTCGAAATTCTCCTTCTTAGCTAATGCGCCCCAGAAGCGATCATCTTCTTTGGCTAAGCCTAGTGAGTGGGAGGTAATGACATCATCAAAAAAGTGCTCGATTTCGACATAAGCGAACTTCACGCCCAGGACTTTTTCATGCGCGTTGGTGAGCAAAATGCTGCGCTTCCCTAATTTGTTCAGGTGATTCAAGAAATTTTCAACGCCCTCACGGATAGCAATCCGGTCGGCGACTTCGTGTTTCAGAGGTACAACATCCAGGTCGAGATACTTTTCCCAATAATCCAGGCAATACCAATTCAGTGTGCCTTCGATAGACTGACAGTGTTTTGTAAACACCTCATGCGCAACTTCCGCAGAAACTGATTTCACCTCGGCGTAGCGCTTGGGTAGGTGTTTCGTCCAGAAGTGGGTGTCGTAGTGCAGGTCGAGCAGTGTGCCATCCATGTCGAGGAACACAGTATCGATGCTTTGCCAGTCCAGGGGGATTTTATTCATGTGTGACTGCTTGGTGGTATTGGGAAAAATGAGTATAACGCGAAAACTCAAGTTATTCGCACCATAAAATCACAAAAAATGATGCGAATAAATGCTACAATCGCACCATGAACTACATCTGGGAACATCAAAACTGGCCAATATTCACCGGCTATGAAACAGCAACTTCCGCTAAACAGCTATACCCTTACGCCCAAAGCATAGGCCGCTTAACCACTCAGCTAGTCAACATCCCCGAAGACCTACGCCTGGATGCCATCATCGACCTGATGGTCAAAGAGGCGATCACCACCTCCGCTATTGAAGGCGAGAGCCTCAGTACCGATGATGTTCGCTCATCATTAAAAAACCATTTGGGGCTAACCTACCCCCCTGAACACATCCGCGACCCACGCGCTCAGGGCATATCTGCACTAATGGTGGACAACTATAAACAAACAGCAGAGCAACTCGAGGCAGAAACACTGTTCCACTGGCACCGCATGTTATTGCCAAACGAATATGACAACTGGGGACGTAAAATACAGGTCGGTCAGTGGCGGGCGGAAAGCATGCAGGTGATTAGCGGGCCACCGCACAAGCAAAAAATCCATTTTGAGGCCCCTCCGGCAGATAGAGTAGCGGGCGAAATGGCGGCGTTCCTCAACTGGTATAACCAAACCCGCCCGCAAGATAATCAGGACACAGACACGCTGATCCCCGGCCCTATCCGTGCGGCTATCGCTCACCTGTGGTTTTTAACGATTCACCCATTTGATGATGGCAATGGCCGCATTGCACGCGCCTTATCTGAGCATGCTCTGGCACAAGATGCAGGACAGCCAATGCTACACAGCTTATCCACTGCCATTGAAAAGGACAAAAAATCCTATTATGACAAACTAGAACAAGCACAGCGTGGGATACTGGATATTGATGAATGGATCATATGGTTTGTGAATATTACCCAACAAGCCGTCACAGTAACGGAACGAACCATTGCCTACACCGTACAAAAAGCCAGCTTTTTACAACGACACAATCCACAGATGAATGAACGACAGAAAAGTGTTGTTCTGGATCTTTTTTCCAATGGTGCTGATGGGGATCTCCGATCAGTTAGCCGAAATAAATACGTAAAACTGACACACTGCTCCACCAGCACTGCCTTACGCGACCTAAAAGACCTGGTTAATAAATCAATATTGGTTCAGTTACCCGGACTGGGCAGAAACACCCGTTATGGGCTAAACCTAATGGTACACTCTCCTCATGGCTAAATTACCCACTATTCACAACACCGAAATCGTCACTCAAAGCAGACTATTCCAAGTCGAGTCACTAGACCTGGAATTCAGCAACGGCGAACAACGCACATTTGAACGTCTGGCCAGCCGTGGATATGGCGCAGTATTAGTCGTACCGATGCTGGATGATGACACCGTGCTGCTGATTCGTGAATATGCCGCCGGAACAGAACGTTATGAGCTGGGCTTGCCCAAGGGGAAAGTCGATGCCGGAGAAACTCTGGTTGAAGCAGCGAACCGCGAACTCAAGGAAGAAGTTGGCTATGGCGCACATAACATCCGCTTGTTGAAATCGGTTAGCCTCGCCCCCGGCTACATGGGCCACCGGACAAATTTATTACTGGCACAAGACCTTTACCCCGAACGCTTACAAGGTGATGAGCCGGAACCACTGGAAATAGTGCCGTGGAAGTTGAGTGAACTGGATAAACTGCTGGCGATGGATGAATGCAGCGAAGGCCGTAGTTTACTGGCGCTGTTCATGGTGCGGGATATATTGGCGGGAGCGCGTGTTACATAACCGGGATACGCAATGAAACTGGGTACACCACCACCTAAGCCTACTCTAGCCAATGCAGTATTTGCGCTGACAGGTATCCCCATCCGTGAACATCTGCTCAATAAGCATGTTAAATTTACCTGAGAGTAGCGCCAGTTCTGATACCACGGGCATTCTGCTGGCGGCGGGACAAGGCACGCGTTTTGGTGGTGATAAGTGCCTTGCGCCGTTGCCGGATGGAACCGCGATGGGATTGCGGGCAGCGTTCAATCTGGCCCCGGCGGTAGATCGTTTGATTTGCGTGGTGCGGCCTGCTGATCATGCGTTACAAGATTTGTATCAGCAGCATGGTTTTGAAACAGTGCGATGTGATGATGCGGATTTAGGCATGAGTGCCAGCTTAAAGGCGGGCATTTGTGCGACTGAAGACAGCAATGGCTGGCTGATTGCCTTAGCGGATATGCCTTTTATCAAGACTGAAACACATGCATTAATAGCCGGAAATCTTAAACAATTTGGCAAAATTGTTGTGCCGGAATTTGAGGGTCAACGGGGCCATCCGGTTGGGTTTAGTCGCGATTACCGAACAGCATTGTTACAGCTAACCGGAGATCAGGGAGCACGCCCGGTGCTGACTCGTTATACGGATAAGGTGAGGTTTGTCGCTGTCGGTGATCCGGGGGTTTGTCAGGATGTGGATACACCCGCCAGGTTATCCGAGCTTTCCCGGCCTGAATAAGATCTGTTGCCACACACAAAAACAGCGACCTAAGCCGCTGTTTTTGTTGCCCGATACCACGGGCCATTCAGTCGTTAGCCACTATTAATCTTTACTGATTTTCCGTACCCAGTTATTAGCCAAGTGCCGAGCAGCATCACGCCCACCAAGACCAAATGCCAAGGCAATCGCCACAGCAACAGCCGCCAGCGTAAAGCCAAAGGCCATATTAACGATGTTGTCCGCTAAGCCCATAGCCCTTAAGCCCATCGCCAACACCAAGCCCAGAATAGCAATACGCGCAATGCTCGCTAAGCCACCCGCGCCAAATTCCTGCAATTTGTTATAAGCCAGATTACTCAGGAAGTAGCCAATCACCAAGATCACGCCACCCACTAAAATACCGCCGCCAAATTCCAGCACCTTAGCGAAGATATTCGAGATCACATCAATGCCCAATGTATTCACCGCAGCAGTTGCCGCCGTCATCATCGAGAAGAACATAATCACACTACCGATCAGCTTTGTGGGTGTGAATGAACCAGAAAATATGCCGGTAACCCCTAATTTCTGAGGCAAGCTATTGATATCCATGCCATACAGAATGCCTTCCAGCAAAGAAATAACAAACTTAGTCACAAAGTAAGCAACCGCAAGGATAATACCCGCACCAATAATATTCGGAATCGCTGTCCACAGCTTATTAAGCATCGCAGAAGCCGGTTCAGAAATCGCAGGTATATTCAACACACCCAGCGCACTCACCGCAATCGGCAACAAGATAGCCGCAAAGATAAAACTGGTGCCCAGCTTCGATAACTGAATACTCTTGCTTCCGGATTTGTCTGCAATCGTACGGTCTACTTTATGCAAAGCAACACCCGCCAGCTCGGACACAATCTTAGCGATGATCCAGCCTGCATAACCAATAATACCCGCACCAATAATGTTTGGAATCGCGGCCAAAAACTTATTCAACATCGATTTCAAAGGCGCTAACACATCGGTCAGGCCAAAGTGCTGCAATACAGCCATCAAGACAAAAATGGTCAGCACAGCTTTAATCAGTGATGCCAATGGCTTGGCAAGGTTACTACGGGAAAGGAAGCCAACTTTGCCCAGTATGCCCTGGATAAACCGGGCAAGCAGACTGACAATAACCAGCCCGACTATCAGAATTAACAAACCGATCAGGGCATGCCCAAGCTTGCCCGAAGCCAGTGGCCCCATAAATTCGGTAACAGAAGATAAGGCGCTATCCATTAAATACTCCTTGTGTCATGTAAGCGATTAAATTAATTGTAGTGTGGAGGCCATAGACCCCCATGCTTTTGAGGTGAACTTTTTTCATGTGTTACTGTGAAAGTTCGCGCTAGCGACTTTCATGCTTGCGGGGTGTAGCCCTACAGGCGCGTTACTGGGTAATCGACACGTCAATACGACGATCTTTTCCTCGTCCTTGCTGTGTATTATTTCCGGATAAAGGCTCAGCACTACCCATACCCATGATGATAATGTTTTCGCTGGCAACACCCGCCTCAACGAGCTTCTCACCCATAGCCCTGGCACGCATCAAGGACAGTTCCTTGTTCTCAACGTCAGGCCCGGCAGAATCAGTATGGCCACGAATTAGCAGCTGGGTGCCAGGATGCTGTTGCAATAAACCCGCAATAGCTTTGATCTGGTGATCTGATTTAAGCTCAATAGTGCTGGAGCCGGAAACAAAATTAATACTCTCCATCACCACCGGCTTCTCCATCTCACCATTCACTAAATGGTCACGGAGTTTCGCCACCGCCACATCCATAATAACGAACTGAGCAGCGGGAGCAGCTGTCTCGCCTCCCTGTTCAGCCGTAACTGTTTGTGCCTGTTGCTGCACATCATCAGTCGCGGCATCTGTCACCTTTTCTGCCTGTTGACTGCTGTCAGTCGCGGCATCATCTTTCAGCGCTACGGACTGTTGCCCAGTATCAACGGCGGCATCAGTAGTTTTATCTTTTGCCTCCGTTAAAGACTGATCAACGGCGGCAGCACTGTCTGAAACAACTACCTGTGATTGCTCATCTGGTTGTTGCTCATCGGCTGACGCTTTAGCATCAGTATTTTGTGCACCGTCTGAAACAGCACGCATCTGTTGCTGTTGATTAGCAGTGGTTTCATCTGTGATGGGAGCTTGTTGGGTAGCAGCAGAAGTTTCTGCTGAAGCGTCCGCAGCCGATGCGGGGGCATCATTCAATGCAAAACGTTCCGGGCGGGCTCTGTCATCAAGAACAACCGGTGCGGGTACGGCTGCTGAGTAGGCACCGAAATTCGGCATACCGTAATTAAAGAACCAATATAACAAACCAAAAAGCAGGATAACGCCTCCGGCAATAGCATATTCCTGAGTGGCGCTGAGGTCGTCATGCTCCAGAATAGTATCTGACATATGTTTACCTTCCATGTTGACAGTCAATGGTGAGACCCACAGACATAAGAGCTGAGGTAGCCTGGGGGAAAGTAGGTCGTCACATGAGAACCAAACGTTCATCTGATTCAGTGCATACTATATCTTAATTTACTTGATTTTTTTGAAATTATTACATAGCTTTATGAATAAAAAGCAAACACTTACATGCAAAAAGGGATTTTTAGCAAAAAATAGAGCAACAAAACTCTTACTATTGAGGCGGGCAAAAAATCACCAAACTCTTTCTCCAACCCACTCTTCCAAGTGAAAACGTAAATTCTGTAACTGCTTTTCCTGTAACACTTTAATGCCCATTAATTGCATCCGACGCACATCCACCTCCCGCAAAGGACAATAACTCAGCAGTAAAGAACGGGCCTGCAAATCCTCCTCCAACACCAACAACTCATCCAGTCGATGAATAGCCTCAGCACCGTTTTTTGCATTACCCTTCTTAAATTTTTTTGCACAACATTCAATAAGGTGCAAACGATTATTCACTAGCAACGCCGAATCGATACCAACCGGTTTGCCACCGGCTTTACTCACCGACAAATCCTGATTGAAATCCTGAATATCAGGAACACGCCCCCGCAACTCATCAACAACCAAACCCACGTAATCCTGAAGCCAGCCGCCATTAACAAAGAACTTCGCTGACTCACTCGTAAACACCAGGCAATTCCGGTTGATCAACGCCAAACCAACATCTCGCAAGCGATCCAATAAACCGATAAAGGCAGGGGATGACATGTGCCAACTCTCGATGTATTTAGACTGCAAGCCACTACCTGCGCTGGCCGCCAGCCAATTAAGAATGGCTAGTGAACCACTGTAATGCCTGATGTTAGCGAGTAACTCCTGCGCAAATGCCCGTTGCGAGGAGCTTAGCGTGATGTCGCTCTTTTCATGCACCTCATAACCGCTTGCCGTTATGTACTGTGGTATATCAACACGCAGGGTGAGCTGCTCAACCGGCGAGCCAGGCGGATGCACACTCACCAACTGATCCGTCTGCACATCGACATAAAACACCGGAAATACCGCCCTATTAAGACTTTGAAACACCTGACTGGCAACAAGACTCACCAAGCGACTTCCACCACTGGCATTCAACGCGACCCTTTGCCCTTCATAACCCGACAACACAGCCAGAATATCGTTGCGCACAGACTCAGCACATTCCGCATCACTCAGTAATTCACACGACACAGTAACGCCATCTAGCACAGAAATACCCCGCGTTAACCCCTCAAGCCACTCCCGTTCATCCGCTGCATACATCAATACAACATGCTTGGGACATATCTCACTATTTAACAGGGGCGTCAGATTCGATGTGATCGTTCTGGATACCAGGCACAGGTGGACATCTGCCCTCTGCGCCATCAAGTATGCCCCCGCAAATCATCAATGCCTTCACGCCAGCTTTTTTGCATCAACTCACCCACCTCAGTAAAGGCTTTATTCTTTTTCTGATAAGCCTGCAGATCAAGCAAAGCAGATTCCATGCCATGCACTACCCAATCCAACAGATGATTAACCCGTTTCTCAGGCAAACCACAAAACCGTCGCCCGAACGTTACCAAGCCTTTGCGGTGCGGGAAAAACTTACTGCCACCAAATAACAATGCAAGACTGTCATTTGGTACATAGGGCGTGGTCGAAATAATATCAAAGGCAGGCGCAAAACGGACTTCTGCTTCCGGATGCGTATACAACACACCAAAATTCTTCAGGTGTCCGTCGCCATTACGCACACCCACCGTTAACGCCAACGACAGAAAGAACTGCTCCAAGGCATCATGCACCAGATGCGGGGACACAAACTGGCGAATACGCTCAGCAATATCCTGATAACTGCCCACGTATTTATCATCTGTCGCCAGACCATTCAGCACACAAAAATCCTCAAAACCCAGATAGCCGCCTTTATCATCCAGATCAAAACGCTTCACAATCAACAAGCGCCCCCGTGCTGCCAATTCCACCTCAGCCACGGCCAACCCAGCGCGCTCGGCGGCTAACATACAAAAATACTCATTCGCCGCGAGTTGTGGAAAACGCTCAGGGTTCCAGGCTTTAACAATATGCGTAGAATCGCGATAGGTCACTTGCTCCAATTCGGTGGCATCAGCACTTTGCGCCACCGCTTCACTATCGCGCACCAACACCTTCGGCTGCACACCGGAAATTCCCGAATAACGCCCGAAGCGTTGCATCAGATTAGCAAATAAATCCTCCGACCCCTTGTAAGCTTTGAGCTCTTTAATGCTCTGCTGCGGCATAACCGCTGGCTGCTCACCATGTTGCGCAATCCGTACCCGCCCAATCTGAGAGTGGCCGATAATGCTCAGCAAACTCAGGTCATCAAAATTCTGCACGGTCTTCTGGAAGGTGTTACGCAACATTTCACGCAGCTCGCCCTCTGGCAAATTCATCTGGAAAATCGGATGCACACCCTGTTGAAACACATACTGATCCGCCATCACCGGCATAGTCAGTGACACAGCTTCTTCATCACCACTTTCCGGAAAATAACCGTAAACATAACTTCGCGCCTGCAACTCACTACGCCCCAAAAAACCGGCACGATGCTCGCCGACAAAAATATCTAACTGCTGCTGATCCATGCTAATTAATCCATTCCTTTCTTGCGCTGCTCCGCCTCACTCACTAACGCGTGCAAAGTCGGGCGTTTACGTACTTGGGGTTGAGCCACCAGTTCCAGCCCCAACACAGAGCAAATGGCGATTACTTTGCGGATGCCTAATTCGCTGACTGTGCCGTTTTCCAGTGCGGATAAAGTGGCGCGGCTCATGCCTAGCAGCTCGCTGAGTTCTGCCTGCGTCATTTGCCGTTCTTTGCGGGAGTCTCTGATGGTTGCGCCTAGTTCATTGATATTCATGTATCATATATAGTACATTATGTGAATAAACAACAATATGTATTATATATGATGCAATTGATAGCTTTATTTTGATTTCGAAAACAATTTGCACAACTCAGCATCAGGAGCGATTCTGTTCATATTTTCAAGCATCGCTGCCACAGAGTCACCGTAACCACTTTCGGCATCCATGCTCACCGGCACCTTAACAACTTCAGCTATTCTGCTGGTCTCCTCCAACGTTGCAGCAAAAGATAATACGTCTTCGTAATCCGGTAGCGCACGACTGAAAGCAATACCAGCGCTGGTCGTGCCAATCGCCTGTATTCCCGCTTCTTCCAACAGGGCCGCACTACCAGCACTCCAAGCACTCCAAGCACTCCAAGTGCTCCAAGTGCTCCAAGTGCTCCAAGTGCTCCAAGTGCTCCAAGTATTAGCCATAATGAACGTATTACCCGCTAAATGGAGCTATTGAAACCTGATTACCTTGTCGTGCATTTGAAATCCCTTAAGCAAATTACCAATAAGGCAAGTAAAATGACGTAAAACCAAAGCATAATTAATGGCACAGAAAAACTTATACTCACTCACCTTTAGTTGGATAGATTCATAGAACATGTAAGCATAAAATGATTAAAACATAAATTATTTTACAAGCTCCACATTTTCTCCTATATTAGATCACTCAGAATAAATCATCTTAATCTAAAGATAGATATAAAATCCTGAAAAACACACAACCAAACCCCAGATCAACTTTAATTTCGACCAAGATAAAACCCTGAAATATAGTATGTAACATTGTAAGGAAAATACATTTTCTTATTGAATTACCCCTTTCTCCCCAACCCGAGGCTCCTCTTTAATGAAAACCAAACTATTTAAAATTTCTGCTCTTGCTTTCTCAGTAATTCTAGCCGTAACTGGCTGTAATGATGATGATGATAACTCGGCAACAGATGCATCACCTACTGCACTAACAGGTGTGTTCATTGATGCACCAGTAAAAGGACTGGGCTACCAAACTGACAGCCAACAAGGTACCACCAATGGTGCCGGTGAGTTCAGCTATATGGCCGGGGAAAGTGTAACCTTTTATCTTGATGGCTTATCCTTAGGCACAACAAGTGGCGCAGCGACGGTACCCGTGACCATGTTACCTAACACACAAAATGTGGCCATAATTCTGCAAACGCTTGATAGTGATTCGGACGAAGATCTGATTGATGTTTCTACTGTGATGCTAACAGACGAGCAAAAAGTCGCTATGCAGGCCGTATTCAACAAAGAAAAACATATCAGTGAAATTGGCCTAGAAAATAGTGTTGATAACTCCGTCGCCGCCACACATGTTTTAGCAAATATCGGCACCCAGAAATGGAGCGAGGACCTGGTAAGTGGTAAAACTTTCAAAGATACATACGAAGAAGGCTCTGTCGTCATTCAGTTTAAAAGCGACTATACCGGCAGCCTCACTGAGAATGAAGGCGATGAAACCTCTACCAGCAATATCACCTGGGGCTTTGATATGGAAAAAGACACTATGAATGTTACCATCATGTCAGATGAAGGTGATGATATTATCCCAATGCAGCTATTAAGCCAACAAGAAGACGGTACACTGGACATAAGTATGTACGATAGTGAAGACCAGGAGTCATTTTTAATTGAGCTTGTTCCGGTCACGACACCTTAATACCGGATAGCCAAAACTTTTAATGCTCCGTAAAAAAAGAGGGGTTCAACCTGAAAGGTCAAACCCCTTTTTTTATAAAAAGATTCATCTTCATAAGTGAATTAGTAACACTCAAAAAAAGCCTGAATTTTAACCGCACCGCATATAGAGAGCCTGGTGATTAGGTGAACACCACTTTTTAAAACTACATCAACCCATCAAACTGCACCGCACCATCACGCAGCGGCTTACGGTTGATCTGATGAATCAAGCTCAGAATATCCCGTTTAGCCTTCCGGTATTCCGGTGTTATAGCAGGTTCGTATTCATAAACAGCACGGCCATAACGATGATCCCATTCAATCATCTCAATACCTTTAAATCGTGATGGGCGGTTATTGTAAAGTGTTTCAAATCGTGTGCCCGGGATAGCTTTAAAACGCGATGCCCTGACACGATCAAATGCCTCAAGGTGTTCATCAAGAAACTCACGGGTCATCAACAGGTCATCCGGTGTTTCGCCCGGATAGCCCAACATCATTGAGCTTCGCACACTCAATCCTACTTTATGCGCATCCTTCACAAACTGTTGGTTAGTGGCAATAGCCGTACCCTTCCCCATACGCCTGATCAGGTTTTGACTACCGGTTTCCATACCAAAACTAATACGGGTCAGACCAGCGTCTTTAGCGGCCTTTAATGTTTCATAATCCAGACCGTTTTCACCCTTTCCAACATGTACCGTACCAATCCACCGCCCACCCGGAACTACCTTCTGGAAGTTTTCAATCAGCCCACGCCAAACACCCAGATCCGAGTTCAACTTCAGATCAAGAAAGATAAAATCTTTGCTGTTATAACGCTCAGACTGCACAGCTAATTCACGCAAAACAGCTTTCAGCGAACGGGAACGATAAGTGCGCCCATTGGAAGTCGTCACATCACTACAAAACGTACAGACTCCCCAACTACACCCCCGACCGGTCATTATCGGGATAATCCGGTGCGGGTAAGCATTCCAATCAAAATCGCTAAAGTCCGGTATCAATAGTCGATCCAGATCCTGTAAAGGCTCAGCGACCCTTACACCAGAACGGTACCCCACAAACATGCCCGGAATATTGCCCAGATCTTTACCTTGAGCTGCAGCCATCACCATATCCGCAATCACGGTGTCGGCTTCACCCGCAAAAATACCGGCCACACCGTCAAGGTGTAACCACTCCTTAATCGTTTCTTCCGTGCTAAAGGCCGGGCCACCCAATAAAACAGGTATGCCCTGCTGCTCACCCAGTCTGGCAATTTCTTTCACAGAAGGATAATGATCAAGGTAAGCCGACAATAAAATCACATCGGTTTTATTATCACTCAGCCAATCAGACACCATATTCATGGTCGGCTTATGCGGGCTGGATTGCCAACGGCTATGCGTTTTACGCAAAGGCTCATGAAGCTTCTGCATCACCGGATGCGTCGCAAAATTAAGACGGCGCTTAACATGCTCCGACCAATTCTCCTTTTTCTCACGCTCAATAGGCCTGGCACCGACGGTCAACGGCGATAAGACTTTGACGTCAACATTCGCTTTACGCAACGGGGCTACCAGACTACCAATCGCAAGCGTTGGGTAGCGGGCAAAATTATTCAAATCAACAATTAGTACATTGGGCATTGTTAATGACCTCTTATTCAGGGTTTTATTTTGAGGCAGGTTCTTAGCTCTGTTCGTTTTTTTCTTACAACACTCACACTCGCCCTCTAAGTGTAGTCAACCCTATAAAATTTACCGGACAACTTTCCACCAGTACATTAATCTCAAAGTTAGATAAATAAATCTTTTTATATCACTTTTACAGACAAAAAACTTTAATCATAATCCCCTCACAGAAGACAAATGCTGCCTCGGAGATCGGTATGAGCTTATTAAATGAACAACAATTTAGCCGTGTATCATCAGCGGTCAATGATCTGACACCCGCACAGCTAGCCTGGGTCGGCGGTTATTTATCCGGTTTATCCTTAGGAAATAACAGTAACGGCAACAATATCATTCCGTTTCCACAGCAAGTACAAACTGCACCAGAAGCTCAGCAAGCCATCAGTACCACTATTCTCTATGGCAGCCAAACCGGTAATAGCAAAAATATTGCTGAAAAACTGCAACAGACCTTGCAAGCCACCGGTCACGCTACTCAATTAAAAAGCCTGCGCGATTACCGCCCGCAACAACTGAAAAAAGAACAGCGCGTTGTCTTTGTGGTCAGCACCCACGGTAATGGCGAACCGCCTGATGATGCACTGGCCTTTTTCCGCTTCATTAACAGCTCACGCGCACCAAAACTCAAAGAATTGGATTTCGCCGTATTGGCACTGGGTGATTCCAGCTATGAGGAATATTGCCAGACCGGACTGGAACTGGATCAGCGACTGGAAGCACTGGGCGGCACACGCTGGTTAAACCGGATCGATTGTGACGTTGATTTTGCTGAAGACGCAGCAACCTGGCAGCAACAAGTACTGGCGAAAGTGGACAGTGAAAACAAACCGGCGAAGCCTGCTGACAATACCGTACCTTTTCAGCAGCAGCCACTGAGTGGTGCCATACAACAAGCCACTGTCGGCACAGCTGAATCGCCCTGGACAGCAGAGTTACTCAGCTTCACCCCCGTCACTGACCCGGCTTCAGATAAAGATGTATTGCACTTTGAGTTCTCGCTGGAAGATAGCGACATCACTTATCAGCCCGGCGACATTCTGGCGGTAAAAATCCGTAATGATGCTTCATTAATTAAATCACTGCTGGAGCAAGCGAAGCTGGACGCGGACACACAAATCAGCATAAAAGATAAACCCTATCGCTTGCAGGATGCCCTTCAGGAAAAACTGGAAATCACCAGTCTGACCCGTCGTCAGTTACAGGCTTATGCCAAACAAGCCCAACACCCTGAACTGGAAGCACTGGCCGCTGATAAATCGGCGCTGGTTGACTGGCTGGAAGCAGCAGACTGGGTGGACGTATTAAAAGAATACCCTGCCTCACTGGACGCACAGGCATTGGTTGATTTATTACGCCCGCTGAAAGCCCGTGAGTATTCCATTGCCTCCAGTCTTGAAGCGCACCCGGAAGAAGTACACTTGCTGGTCAAGCGCGTGGAGTATCAGCAAGGTGGCCGTCAACACTTGGGAGCGGGTTCTAACTGGCTGGCACGTTTACAGGAAGCTGAATCCGCCGATGTTTATATCAAACCCAATACAAACTTCCGCCTGCCAGAGAATGATGAAACCAAGGTGATTATGATTGGTGCGGGAACCGGTGTGGCTCCTTTCCGTAGCTTCCTGTTCGATCGTGAAGCCAAAGGCGTTGAAGGCAACAGCTGGTTATTCTTTGGAGAGCAGCATTTCCGTACTGACTTTTTGTATCAGGCGGAATGGTTACAACACCTGAAAACCGGTGTGCTGGAGCGCATGGACGTGGCTTTTTCCCGTGATCAGGCCGAGAAAATTTATGTGCAACATCGCCTGTTGGAACAAGCTGAAAGCTTATGGGCATGGCTGAACGAGGGTGCGCATATTTATGTGTGTGGTGATATGCACAAGATGGCTAAGGATGTGCATAACGCGCTGTTGCAGATTGCGGTTGAGCAAGGTGGTTATAACGATGAACAGGCTGAGCAGTGGCTGGAACAGTTGATAGCTGATAAACGTTATCAGCGGGATATTTATTAGTGTCCTCTCTCCCTAAGCATAAGTATTTACACAACTTAGTGAATGACACTCCGTTTTGAATAGAGAATTTGCAACATGACTAAACCTATCCCCAAGCCACTGAATGAATCAGCCGCCAATGGTTCCGACGTTGAACGCATTAAAGACATCAGTAATTACCTGCGCGGTACATTGGTAGAAAGCTTTGCTAATCCACTGACCAGTTCGATTTCTGACGATGATCATCAGCTCATCAAGTTTCATGGCACGTATGAACAGGATGATCGTGATCGCCGGCAGGAACGGCAGGAACGCAAACTGGAACCGGCTTATGAGTTTATGATTCGTGCCCGTGTTCCGGGTGGCGATTTAACAGCGGCACAATGGCAGGCAGTGGATCAGATCAGTGATCAGTACGGCAATCAAACTTTCCGCATTACCACGCGTCAAGCAGTGCAGTTTCACGGCATTATCAAGTTCGAGCTGAAACAAACCATTCAGGCGATGGATAAAGCGTTGATGGACAGCATCGCGGGTTGTGGTGATGTGAACCGTAATGTGATGTGCGCACCTGATCCGAGTTTGTCGGCGGTGCATGCGCAGGTGTTTCCCTGGGCGATGAAAATTAGTGAACATCTTCTTCCGCAATCACGGGCTTACCATGAAATCTGGCTGGATGAGCCGGAAGGTAAAAAACTGGTCGCTGGTGGTGAGCAGGATCACGAGATTGAGCCGTTGTATGGCAAACACTATCTGCCACGTAAATTCAAAATCGGTATCAGTATTCCGCCGCATAATGAAGGCGATGTGCATATGAACGATATTGGCCTGATTGCGATTGCTGAGGGTGATTCGCTGCTGGGCTTTAATGTCGCGGTGGGTGGCGGACTGGGCATGACGTTCGGGCGTGACGATACTTATGCACGACTGGCCGATAATCTGGGGTTCTGTACGCCGGAGCAACTGCTGGATGTCACCCATCATATCGTGGCTATTCAACGTGATTTTGGTAACCGTGAAGATCGCAAATTATCGCGCTTTAAATACACCATTGATAAATACGGACTGGATTGGTTTCGCGAGGAACTGACGACGCGCTGTGGTTTCGAATTAGCGCCGGTGCGGCCTTATACCTTTACGACTACGGGTGATCGTTTCGGCTGGAAAGAGGCGACTGACGGACAATGGCATCTGGGCCTGCGACTGGAATATGGCCGGATTGTTGATAATGATGCTCAGCAAATTAAAACGGCTTTGGCGAAAATTGCGGCTGAGGGTGTTTGTGGATTCCGCCTGACGGCTAATCAGAATGTCCTGTTAACTGGTGTTAGCACTGAAAATAAATCACTGATTGAGACGTTGCTGGAAGAACATGGTTATGCCGTGGATGCTAGCCATTTATCAGGGTTGCGGCGTAATTCGATTGCTTGTGTGGCGATGAATACTTGTCCGCAGGCGATGGCGGAAGCGGAGCGTTACCTGCCTACCTTAATCAGTCGCATGGAACCGTTGATGGATAAATACGGTTTGTTGCAGGATGAGATCAAGATCCGTATGACGGGTTGCCCCAATGGCTGTGGGCGTTCGGTGATGGCTGAGATTGGCTTGATTGGTAAATCACCGGGGCGTTACAACCTGTATCTGGGTGGCGCGTTTAATGGTGAGCGATTGAATGTGCTTTATCGGGAAAATCTGGATGAGGCAGCGATACTTGAAGCCCTGGAACCTGTCTTTGCCGGTTATGTGGAAAAGCGGGAAAGTGGTGAAACATTTGGGAATTTTGTGATGCGGTTGGGTTATGTGGGTTAGGCCACCTGAATCACATAGCAATACAGCACATGCAGCGTACTATCACGCTGCATGTTTCAGGCTCACTTTAATATCAAGATCATCCCAGGGCACATACACCCCACCTTCTGCCTGATTGATCAAACCGTTTTCCTGCAACCGCTTCACATCACTGTGTACATTGCTGTAATCGCGTTTGAGTAATTCAGCTAGCTTTCTAATCGATATGACACCTTCTTTTGCTAAACGGGTAACTAGCTCCCAGCGTTTAGGTGTAAGGCTGGATAGCAGTTGCTCCAGATTACTGAAGACCAGTTTATTAGGCTCAGCAAGTAACTTTCCCTGATCCAGTTGCCTGGCATCGGATAGCATTTGTTGCATGGCTTGTTCGGGATCAAGTACCGTGATGGTTAGCGTATTGTTAGTCATTAGCAGCCTCCTTGTTGCGGTTTATCTGCACATCCAGCAGAAAATCCTGTGTTAGTTTTTCAAGATTGACAAAGGTGTAGAGGTATTCGTTTTCGCCGATATGCTTATGATCGCCTTTACCGGATTCATTATCATAACCTACCAATCGTTCACCGGCTTTCCCGTAGTAATAACGGTACTTATAGCCATGTGGCCGGTCTGGTGTAGGCTTCGGTAGCTTCCAGACCACATACTCCAGAATGGCTTCATCGGGAAAGCGCATTTTCAGGTAGCAGACACGTTCTGCTTTTGGTTTCGACTTCATGGTACCATAATGCCATAGGTGATTAAATTACCATTTTTGTTTATGATGAAAGGTCTATAATTTCAAGAATAGCGCTTCAACAGCAAGGTAGCATCATGTCAGTGGTATCAAGCGATCAAAACATTCTCAATGGCGCGCTGGTCTTTAAATCAACCCGTGTGCCTGTGCGTAATCTGTTCGATTACCTGCGAGCGGGTGACAGTGTGAAAGACTTTTTGGGGGATTTTCCTACCGTTTCATTTGAACAGGTCAGGCATGTTTTACAGAATGCTAAATCCATTTCAAGCGATGACCACAGCATCACATCATTATCGACCTCATGGGCTGATTTTTTTGTCGCAGAAGGCACAGCTCCGAACGAGTTCATGAACTTTGATCGTGATGAATCACCACAAGATAGGGGGCTTTTCCAAAATTCAGAGGCACCAAGCAATTAGGATTTTCTATGCAAATTTCAAGTTGAACTTAAAATTTGCATAGAATAACGCTACTTCAATACCATCACCTGAGACAACAATGGCTTAGCCGTCACCTCATAATGGCTGGTAAAAGCCGTCCCTTCTTCCTTGATACCCTCCACTTCAAGCAAACCGAAAAACTTACCAAACCGGTGCAATACCCGAGTGGTATAACATTGCTCAATGTAACGCGCCGGATCAGCCTGGATATATGCCTCGCCCGGCTGCCCCGGCTCCATCACCTCATCCATCATCATCGGGAATGCATCGAGAACACGGCCGGTTAAAAGACCGCCTACCTGCTTTTCATTGCCCATCTGCTGCCAACTGTGCACATGAAAAGCAAAAGCCTGTTGCATAATATGTAGTTCAACGTAGGCATCCCAATAACCCCAGTTGTATTCGATGCAGAAGCTTTTAAACAACTCCATGTACAATGCGCCATGGTGCTCAGGCTCAATCAGTTTTTTTGCTTTATTGGTCAGTAAAATTTTGCCACGGTATTTCCGCGTCAGTTTAGCCAAACTAGCTACTAAACGGGTGATGTGCAGGTCGTAAAAATCCGTTTCTTTATTGATGCCACCGTACCGGGTGCGCTCCAGGTAGCCTGCTTCACCCATATAAATTTGTGCCACCTCCCGGCATAAATTCCGGGGTAAATTACCAGTGGCTGTGGCCTTAACGCCCTTCTCACCTATACGCTCGGCTAACAGCAAAAACAAAGTCAGAATAGGCACATCAGCGCCCACGATTGTAGTCGGAAAGGTGACTACATCAGGCGAATCAAACGGTTTGTATAGCAGCGCAGACATTTGTGTGGGTGATAAACCCATAAAATCATCCAACCCACGTTGATTACGCGCATCGACCTCAACCCGCAAGGTGGCGTTAATTGCATTAAGTTCAGCGTTAAACTCGTCGTCGTTGGATGCTTTCATAGGGAGGAGATCCATAATGTCATTAGTGGCTTATCATTGTACTGCATGTTTCAGGCTCACTGAAATAGCCAGATCACCCTTGTAACCAGACCTCTAACTCCTCCCGGGAAATCCCCACCCCCGCAATATTAAAAGGCGCAAGATTAGCAATATCGAAGCGTAAATCAGCCATAAATTTATCCTGATGCATCTCCGGAATACGTATTGCCACCTGTTCCTGTACATACTCCTCCATAAGATCACCCTGCAAAGACTGCTGCACAATCCCTCTGATTAAATCACGCCGGGCCTGCCGGTATTGCACACGTAACACATCAATACCCATTGCCTCAGCCGTCACACTATAAAGTTTGCAGGAGCGCAAATAAGACCAGACATACAACTCAGCCAACGGCATTACTTCATTCTGTTCATAAATCACAATCATAGCCGAAGCATAATCATCCTGAACAATATCATTAAAGGAAAGCGGCACCAGGTTATGCCGTACCAATGGGATATTGCAGGACAACCGTGCAGTACGCTTATTAACATCAATGAAGGCTTGTAAATAGGAGATATGAACCAGCAGGAAAAAACTCTGTTCAAATGGATTCTTAATCTGGCGGGCTTTTTCAGCAATCCGGAAGAGTTGCTTCTCCAATCGTTGCTGATTATCCATTGGCACATAAGTCGTTGAAGACACCCGAACAGAATCACTTCGCACCTGCCCTGCAGACCCCTGAATTACCAGCTCATTCGCCAGCAAATAATGCATTGAACGGATATTATCGACACTAATCTCCATCCGGTTAATACCATCCACCAGAAAGCGAATAGCATCTTTATGATTCAGCAACATAACCTTTTCAGCATCCAACTTATCATCTGCCTCCAGACCTTCCAGCAATAACTTACGGGTATCAGGTAATGAATAAGTATTGCCTTCCAAGCGTGACGAGTTGTACGACAAATCAATCAGCAACCGGTTAAATATCTGGTGAGCATAAGTGCCCGCAGGTAACTCAGCACTCACCTGCCTGCCCTGCTGCATCAGTTGTTCACGCTGACTTTTATTCAGATAAAACGTTTCATTCGGAACGTAATTATCAAACCACTCCAGGCTATAAGTGCAAGGGCTACGGGTAATAAGAGGCTGACGGATACGATTGATATGTATTAACGCCCCCACTGAAAACGGTGGGTAATCGCCGGAATTGGCTACGGCACCCT